>CM061280.1:93814415-95014415 GCA_030848825.1 Tadarida brasiliensis | reverse complement strand
GAGGCTGCCGGTTCGGTCAGGACACATGCTCAGGTTGTGGGCCCGATCCCCAGTGGGGGGCATGCAGGAGGCAGCCAATCCATGTGCTCTCTCATGGATGTTTCTATCTCTCTCTCCCTCTCCCTTCCTCTCTCTCTAAAATCAATAAAAAGGAAAAAAATTAAAAAATAAATAAATAGAAGGATGAATCTTCAGCAAGATCCGATGTTTTCCCCTTTGACTGTAATCAAACATTGACTGGTTTTTCACTTTCCCACAAGGTGGCAGCAGGAATCTCTTCTTAGCCCAGAGTAGCCAAGAGGGGAGAAGAGGATCAGCGGGAAGCAGGGGGGGCAGGGGAGGCAGGTGGAGCGACAGGGAGCAGCGGGGAGCAAGGGGAACAGTGGGGGGCAGGGGAGGAGCTGGGAAACAAGGGGGCAGGGGGAGGCAGGTGAAGCAGCAGGGAGCAGGGGGGCAGGTGAAGCAGCAGGAAGGGGGGGCAGGGGAGCAGCGGGTGGCAGGGAGTCAGGGGAAGCAGGGGGGCTCCTCCCCACCTGTGGCCCAATTAGGAAGCCAGTGATTTAACAGAAGGCCGAGAAGACTCACAGGGCCAGGCCTGGGGTTCTCTTTGTTCCACCTCTTTTCCCATGCAAAGAACTGAAAGAAAAAAAATGCTGAATGACAAGAATTAATGGTGTCACACAAATACCATCAAAGACTATTTAAGAATTGCTCTTCTCTGTCCTAAATGAATGAAGAAGACAGAAGAGTGGTGGCTCCCTTTTTACCATTAACTACTCTATATTTGGAAAGAAAAGATGAAAAGTGTTTTTTACTGCATTGTCATTCAGCTTGATTAATGTTCACAAATTTACAGTTTAGAGATTTTTTTGAGGGAGCAGTTTTCTACAAATCATATAGTTTTGATTGATCATAACCATAACCTTATTTATAATCATAAGCTTGTTTGTAATCTCAGAATGCCAATATGCTTAAAATGACTATGGAATTGTTGTTTTGACTCTTTTATAAAATAGACTTTTTAAGAGCAGTTTTAGGTACACAGCAAAATTGAGCAGAAATTGTAGAGGATTCTCATATACTCCCTATACCCACACACGCACAGCCTCACCCACCAGCAACACCTGCACCAGAGTGGTACATTTGTTATAGTCAATGAACCTACATTGACACATCATTATCACCCAAAGTCCATGGTTTACATTAAGGTTCACTCTTGGTGTGGTACATTTTATGGATTTGGACAAATACATCATGACATGTATCCATCACTATAATATCATATAGAGCATCTTCACTGTCCTATCCCCTGTGCCCTGCCTATTCATCCTTTTCTCCCCTCTAACCCCTGGCAACCAGTGATGTTTTTAATGTTTCATAGTTTTGCTTTTTCCAAGTCATATCGCTGGAATCATGCAGTAGGTAGCCTTTCCAGATTGGCTTCTTTCACTTAGCAATGTCATTTAAGTTTCCTCCTTGTCTTTTCATAGCTTGATGGTTCATTTTCTTTTAGCACTGAATGATATTCTATTGTCTCGATGCATCACAGTTTATTTATCCATTCATCTACTGTAGGACATCTTGGTTGCTTCCAAGTTTTGGCAGTTATGACAAAACTGTTGTAAACATGCATTTGCATGAGATTTTGTGTGGACAAGTTTTCAACTCCTTTGTGTAAATACCAAGGAACGTGATTACTGGATTGTATACTTTAAGAGGATGTTTAGTTTTGTAAGAAACAACCAAACTCTCTTCCAGAGTGGTTGTACCATTTTGCATTTCCACCCACAATAAGTGAGAGTTCCTGTTGCTGCACATCTTTGCCAGCATTTGTTGCTGCCAGTATTCTGGATTTGGGCCATTCTAATAGGTATGTGGTGGTTTGTTGCTTTAATTTGCATTTCCCTGATGACATATGATGTGAAGTGTCTTTTCATATGCCTAAGTTGCCATCTGCGTATCTTCTTTGGTGAGATGTCTTTTCAAGTCTTTGGCCCATTTTTAAATTTTTATTTATTTATTTATTTAGTTACAGATGTTCCTCCTTTTTTCCCCATTGACATCCTCCTCCCTGCTCCCATCCCCCTCCCACCTTCACCATATTGTTGTCTGTGTCCATTGGTTATGCATATATGCATATAAGTTCTTTGGTTTATCTCTTCCCGCCCCCTAACCTCCACCCCCTGAGGTTTGTCAGTCTGTTCCCTACTTTCATGTCCCTGGGTCTATTTTGTTCATCAGCTTATTTTATTCATTAGATTCCACAAATAAGTGAGATCATGTGATATTTGTCTTTCTCTGACTGGCTTATTTTGCTTAGCATAATACGTTCCAGGTCCCTCCATGTCATCTCAAAGGATAAGAGATCTTTCTTTCTCACAGCTGCATAGTACTCCATTGTGTAAATGTACCACAGCTTTCTTATCCACTCATCTACTGATGGGCACTTGGGCTGTTTGATCTTAGCTATTGCAAATAGTGCTGCTATGAACATAGGGGTACATATATTCGTTCTGATTGGTGTTTCAGGCTTCTTAGGATATATTCCTAGAAGTGGGATCACTGGGTCAAATGGCAGTTCCATTTTTAATTTTTTGAGGTAACACCATATTGTTTTCCATAGTGGCTGCACCAGTCTGCATTCCCACCAGCAGTGTACTAGAGTCCCCTTTTCTCCACACCCTCGCCAGCACTTGTTGTTTGATGAGTTGTTGATGGGAGCCATTCTGACAGGTGTGAGGTGATACCTCATAGTTGTTTTAATTTGCATCTCTTTGATGATTACTGACGTTGAGCATTTTTTCAAATGTCTCTTGGTCTTTGGCCCATTTTTAAATCAGGTTGTTTATTTTCTTTTAAAAGTTTATTATTATTATATTTTAAACGGAGATGTAATTGACACATATCTATTAGTTTCAGGTGTACAACATAATGATTTGATATATGTATACATTGCAAAATGGTCATCACAAGTTTAGTTATCTTGTTTTCTTATTGCTGAGTTTTAAAGAATTCTTTGTAATTTGGGATAACAGCCCTTTAGCAGTATGTCTTTTGCAGATATTTTCTCCAGGTCTGTGGATTGTCTTGTCTTTCTTTTGATATCTTTTTTAAAAAAGAAAGAAAATTAGCAACTTCTAAACCTTTGCAGGCGGAACAAAATTCCTGCAGAGATAGTGTGTGGTGCTAAAGGCAGGGGAGGGGGTGCTCCAGAATCAGTCAGTTTGGGTTTGAATACCGGTTCTGTCACTCACAATCTAAGCAAGTTACTTAATATCTTGGTGCAGCACTTTCATCATCTTTAAAATAGGGATAATAATAGTGTTTGCCTCATAAATCTGTGAAGATTAAATCAATTAACATAACAAACATAAGAGATTTAAAGCAGGTCTTGAAACATTTGTTATAAAATTGTTTCATAATAATTTCAATATTTAAATTATTTGATTAGAACAAAAGCTGTAGTTTGTAGAGTTTCAGAGACACGAACGAAAAGCAATGGTGGAAATCTCTGCATTGAAGGGCATGCCGGTTGGGATCATTCTCCACTGAGCAGCACCAGTTCTGTTTTGGAAGCTGCATCAAAGCTACTTTGGTTTTCGCAAAGCAATGTCCATCCATTTTGCACAGAATGCTAACTTGCTGGTGGAAAAGTGACAATAAAGTAAACTAAGTTGAGACATCTAGAGGTCTCTACACAAATCACTTTACTCTTCTATGACGAAGTTATGTATTAATCATTTAAATTTTTTCTGTATTTTATGGTTTATGTATTTTATGCTTTGACATTTTGGGGCCTTGGTAATCCTGGAAAGACTGCCCTTCCCAAGGCAAGCTAATTCCTAGAGACAGCAAACAACTAATTTGACCTTGAGCACCTTTGATATGCAAACCAACCAACCCCAAATCCAGACCCTCAACCTCTCCTTTATCTGACTTGCATGCATTTCAGAACAACTATGGACAGTATATATGTATCAATCCTTACCTATATCTAAAAATCCTAAGAATTTCATAACTGATTCAAAGGGGATTTTCTCCCTTTCCTTTATAATTTGGGTTTTGAGTTGCAATGTTGAAGTAATGTGTCAAAATTGCTTTTCTTTTCCCTAATTTAAAGGCATGATATCTATTTTTATTAGCAAAGAAAAAAAAGATACATTACAGGAAAAGTCAAATAAAAATAGGATAGTCCTTTTCCTTTCAGGAGTACGAAAAGAACATAAAGAACTAAGCTCCATACATTTCCCAAATTCCGAAACACGGAAACCTCTCAGGAAAGTTCTAATATTACTCCCTCTAAACATTCCTTTGGCTCATCCTCTGTCTTCGGGCTGCCCAGCGGGTGATAAGAGCTGTGCTATTTAGCCTGGTGCTGGGGTTAATGTCTACCTGGGGCTGAGGCAAATGCTTGCTGCAGTGAAATCTGAAACTATTAGACCAGGACATTCTGAATTAGGATCTGAGGGACAAATAGATTGCTGTACATATCTATATGGAAGCAGTACATTATCACACACATAAATACCGTTCTCTATCTTTTGGTCTGATCTTACCTGAGCACTGTGGAGGGAGTACAGAAATATGAGTCACTATTCTTGTCCTTAAACTGCTTCCAGCCTTCTTGGGAGCTCAGCCCTGTACCACCCAGAGAGAACTGGCTGATCGAGGACGGGAGCTGGGAGTCGAGAGGGAAGGGAATGTGTGACTGAGTAGGTCAGGCTCCGTGGAGGACCTGGGCTTGAGAAGGTGAGAGCAGCCCGGCTAGTGTGGCTCAGTGGTTGAGTGTCGACTCATGCACCAAGAGGTTGCCAGTTCGATTCCCGGTCGGGGCAAATGCCCAGGCTGTGGGCCCGATCCCCAGTAGGGGACATGCAAGAGGCGGCCAATTGATGTTCTCTCTCATTGATGTTTCTATCTTTCTCTCCCTATCCCTTCCTCTCTCTCTAAAAATCAATAAAGACCGCCCTGGCCGGTTTGGCTCAGCGGTTAGAGCGTCAGCCTGCGGACCAAAGAGTCCTGGGTTCGGTTCCCGCTAAGAGCACGTACCTCGGTTGCAGTTTGTCCCCGGCCCTGGTTGGGGTCGTGTGGGTGGCAACCAGTCAATGTGTCTCTCTCACATCGATGTTTCTCTCTCTCTCTTCCCCCCTCTCTCCCTTCCGCTCTATCTGAAGATAAATGCAAAAATGTCCTCGGGTGAGGATAAAAAAAAAATCAATAAAGAAAAAAAAATTAAACAAAAAAAAAAAAAAGAGAGAAGATGAGAGCAGCGAGAAGGGCACAAACGTCAAGCAAAATGCCCTGGAATTACTGCTAAATAATAAGCCACTTATAATCATATCCACTTGTATAAAAACTCACAGGTAAAAATGTGTGTTTATCCTATTCGTCAGCATCTGACTCTAAAGTTGTCAGGTTCGATTCTCCAGTTCATAATTTCTATTCATGTAATTTTTCTCATACGTATTTGAAAGGAGAAACTAATTTGGCCAACCCAAATATTATTTGCTTCATCTCCTATGACATCAGCTTATTTTCCTTCCCTTAGCAGCCCTCCCTTCACCCCACTGTTTTCTCCAGCCAGAGCACACTGCATTACCCTCAATTGTTTTCTGGATTGTCTCCCTAATTAGCAGTTAACCCACCAGGTGGGACTCATTCATTTCTGTTCTCTGTCCCCCACCCCAGGGGGCTCAGTGCTGGGCCAGCCCTAAATAAGGAGGCACTTTGTGTGATGGGAAACTATGGGGGGTTGTGGAAACCTTTGGACTGCATCAGTCTTGCATTCATTTATTCACTCATCCAACTGCTATTTCTTTCTTTCTTTTGTTTGTTTGTTTAAGATCTTTTTATTATTGAGGTAACATTGGTTAATAACATTATAGTTTCAGGTGTACAACATTATAATTCACTATCTGTATACACTATAGCATGCTCACCACCAGAAGTCTAGTTTCCATCGGTCACTATACATTTAACCACCTTTATCCATTTTGCCCTCCCCAACCCTTTTTCCTTCCGGTAACCACCAATCTGTTTTCTGTATCTATGAGTTTGTTTTTGTTTTGTTTGTTCATTTCTTTCTTTCTTCTTTTTTTTTATATTCTACATATGAGTGAAATTATAAGATTTTTGTCCTTTTTCATTGGACTTATTTCACTTAACATAATACCCTCAAGGTCCTTCTATGTTGTTGCACATAGCAATATTTTGTCCTTTTTTAAGGTTGAGTAGGATTCATTGTATATATTATTATGTACCACACTTTATCCATTTGTCTATTGATGGTTGCTTCCATATCTTGGCTATTGTAAATAATGCTTCAATGAACATAGGGGTGCATATATTTTTCAAATGAGTGTTTTCATATTCTTTGGATAAATACCCAGAAATTGAATTGCTGGATCATATGGTAGTTCTATTTTTAATTTTCCGAGGAATCTCGATACTGTTTTCCATAGTGGTTGCATTAATTTACATTCCCACCAAGAGTGTATGAATGTTCCTTTTTCTCCACATCCTCACCCAAACATTTCTTGTCTTTTTGATTTTTTGGTACATGCCCCTAGTGGGAACCGAACCCGGGACTCTCTGGTCCGTAGGCCGACGCTCCAACCGCTGAGCCAAACTGGCCAGGGCAACATTTCTTGTCTTTTTGATAATAGCCATTCTAACAGGTGTGAAGTGATATCTCATTGTGGTTTGATTTGCATTTCCCTAATGATTAGTGATGTCAAACATCTTTTCATGTGTCCCAACAGCTATTTCCTGACTGGCTGCTGCACACCTGAAATTGGGAAATAAGGCCAGCAACTTAGCGATTACAGAGGAGGGATGCATGAGTGTAGTGAATGTGATGGGTAAGTTCAAGAGGCCACCGGAGCATACATGAGAGGCACAGAACCTGAACTCAGGGTGTCAGGGTACAACTCCCAGGGAAAGTGAGGTCTCAGCTAAGATCTGAAGCATGAATAGGAGTTTGATAGATGAATGAGATGGGGGATAAGGAAGCTGGGGGCCAGATTTTAGAGGAAACAGTACATGCTCAGCTTTATTTGTGCTGGCTGTGTGGCCTTGATCAAACGAATCACCTAAATTCTCTGAATTTCAGTTTCCTCAGTAGTAAAATGGGGACAAAAGTAGCTACCTCGTGTATTTGTTCTGAGGGTTAAAGGAGAGAATGTATATAAAGCATCTGGCAGAATGCTGGCATGTAATAGATGTTCAACAGACATCTGATGAAGTAGAGGTACCTCAGTCATTCATCAGATAAATCTCTTGTATTAAAGCAAGGAAGCCCAGCTGGTGTGGCACAGTGATTGAGCATCGACCCATGCACCAAGAGGTCACCAGTTCAATTCCCGGTCAGGGCACATGCCCAGGTTGTGGGCCCAATCCCCAGTCAGAGGCATGCAGGAGGCGGCCAATCGATGTTCTCTCTCATCGATGTTTCTTTTTTTTAATAATTTTTTTCCTTTGATTTTAGAGAGAGAGGAAGTGAGAGGGAGAGAGAGATAGAAACATCGATGAAAGAGAACATTGATTGGCTGCTAAAACATCTGATCCGGCGGGAGATCACATCCACAACACAAGGCCAGTGTAGAGCAAAATGCACCTGGGTGCAGGCGGGCTGAGTTGAAAAGGGTTCACCCTCAAATAATAGTTGGGGTGTAGGTTATATACTCTACTTTTAGCTTCAGTCAGTTCCTGCTGATGTACTCTGCCTGGCCCATTGTCCACTTTGCAGTTGGACTGGTCTGGTATCTCGTCCTGCATCTACTGGGTGATTCATTGCCTTGAGGATAATCCAGATAATCCTTACCCGTACTCAACAGAAGGCTGAGCAAAGGTCATGCAAGCAACAAAATTTTTCAGTTTCCGCCTTTTGCAAGCTTTTACCTTTACCCTTTAAAACACTACTAACCCTTTCAGCCACCTCCTGCATGCCCCTACTGGGGATCAAGCCCACAACCTGGGCATGTGCCCTGACCGGGAATCAAACCAGTGACCTCTTGGTGCGTGGGTCTATGCCCATCCACTGAGCCACACTGGCTGGGCTCTCATCAATGTTTCTATCTCTCTCTCCTTCTCCCTTCCTCTCTCTCTGAAATCAATAAAGAAAAACAAATTTAAAAATAAAAATAAAAAATAAAGCAGGGAAAGTGTTCTTGTTTGGGGGCAAACATCCAGCTTTAGATTCAATTCACTTTGGCTTTGCAAACTGAGTAGATTAGACCCCGAGTGGACTAGGAAGGCATCAAGAGTTCAGCTATCGACGACAGCTGACGACACTAGTAGGTGTTACTACAGATGCAGGTCATCAGAGGCCAAATAATTTTGTTTTGCAAATTACGTATTAGAACGAAAGGGAAGTTGATCCTGAAAGTTCCAATTCATGGATGCTGGGATACACTAAAGAAATCTGTAAAAGCTGGGGAAGGGATGGCTCATGGTGCTCTGGTCGGTTTAGTTATCACCTCCTGTCACCAGCAGCAGCTTCCTGTTGTAATAAGAGGGCAGATTTGGTGTTTAGGGTCCTAAATATATTAAAGTAGGCAATTTTAATGGTCTTCTCTCTCTAGATCTTGAAGGAAGCTGTTTCTACATTTGAAATTATACAGCACCTTCAACTTGGTTATTCAAAGTAATAACTAGGCATGCAAATTATATACCATCACTTGACCATAGTATATCTTGCAGTGACTCTTCTTTGGTGAAGGCTCATAATTGCTTTAAAAAATCTTTTTTTAAAAAAATTTCCAGTAGTTATTACCACAATTTCAAAGACAGCAAAAGCAACTGATTCTGAATCTGAGGAAGAGAATTAAAGTGGACAAATGTTGAGTGTCACTGTGGGGCTCCCAGCCTGGAGGCTGGAGTGTCTCCTCTGCCACCTTGTGGGAGTTCCCTGGCTTACCAACAAGGACTGGTCCTTTATCTGCCAAAACAATATTTGCCCTGTAGGAATATTGTCAGGTTCACTCAGCCCTAACCAGGAAGAGAAGAATGCTGTGTCACCTTAGTTTCTGTTGCAAAGCAAACGACTGCAAAACTTAGTGGCTTTGAATTACAATGATATACAGTGGGTCCTTGAACAATGTCCTTTCGTTCAATGTCGTTTCCTTATAACATTAACAAGAAAAAAATCAATTCCCAGCGGGGCCACTGTGTAGAGTTTGCATGTTCTCCTCATGCCTGCATGGGTTTTCTCTGGGGAATCTGATGTCCTCCCATATCCCGAAGATGTGCTCCTGAGGTGAATTGTCTTGTCTACATTGTGCCAGTCTGAGTGAGTGTGGGTGTGGCAATGGGTGTGAGTGTGAGTGTGTCCTTAGATGGAAGGACATTCGGTCCAGGATTGGGTCCCTCCTTGCATTCTGAGCTGTAGGGATAGGGTCCTGCCACCGGAGACCCTGAACTGAAACAAGTGGGTTGGAAAAGAATAATCTTGTTTTTACGATTCTTTCTCTTTTTAAAAAATTTTATTGATTTTTAGAGAGACAGAGAAGGGAGAGAGAGAGAGAAAGAAAGAAAGATTGATTCATTGCTCCACTCATTCATGCATCCATTGGTTGATCCCTGCATGTGCCCTGGTCGAACCCGCAACCCTGGCAGGTATCAGGACAACACTTTAACCAATTGAGCTACCCACCTAGGGCTGATTCTTTCTTAAATGTATGTATAGCTCACATTTATGTCAATGTTTAATACCAGAAGTGTTTTGGGTCTTTATTTAGAAGTTTGGTGATTTTTTGTGACCAGAAGTATACCACAGGAACTTAAGTCTTTTTTTTTTTTTTTTGGTACGTGCCCCTAGTGGGAACCGAACCCGGGACTCTCTGGTCCGCAGGCCAACGCTCCAACCGCTGAGCCAAACCGGCCAGGGTTTAAGTCTTATTTATATCCATTAGCCTATGGTAAAATTGGTTTTGTTACAGGTTATTTTTCTTTCTTTTTTTAAAAATATGTTTTTATTGCCCGGCCAGTGTGGCTCAGTGGTTGAGCATCGACCCATGCACCAAAAGGTCACCAGTTCGGTTCCTGGTCAGGGCACATGCCCAGGTTGTGGGCCCAATCCCCAGTGGGGGGCATGCAGGAGGCGGCCAATCGATATTCTCTCTCATCGATGTTTCTATCTCTCTCTCTCCCTCTCCCTTCCTCTCTCTCTAAAAATCAATAAAGAAAAAAAATTTTTTAAATAAAAAAAAATGTTTTTATTGATTTTTTAGAGAGAGGAAGGGAGAGATAGAAACATCGATCGGCTGCTTCCTGTACGCCCCTTACTGGGGATCGAGCCCGAAGTCCGGGCATGTGCCCTGACCAGGAATCCAATCGGGACCTCTCAGTCCATAGGACGATGCTCAATCTACTGAGCCACACCGGGCCACACCAGCTGGGCTAAGTTGTTGTTTTTGTTTTGTTTTGTTTTGTTTTTTTACAACGGTACCAACGGCCTTTATTGGTTGGAACGGGAAGTGGAAAAGAAGGGGATACAACAGCTCTGGCTCCTGAGGCGGCTTCACAGACTCTGTGACCACTTCCGAAAGGACTTTTTATTTTTTATTTTTCCTCACCCGAGGATATTTTTCCATTTATCATTAGATAGAGTGGGAGGGAGGGAGACAGAGAGAAACATCAATGTGATAGAGCCCGCATGACCCAACTAGGGCCAGGGACGAACCGCAACCGAGGTACATGCTGCGGTTGACCGGAATCGAACCCGCGACTCACTGGTCTGTGGGCTGACGCTCTAACTGTTGAGCCAAACCAGGCAGGGCCTAAGTTGTTTTTCTTAAAGCTGCAGTTTCCAAGCACCTATTGAGGACGTTAAGTGCGGACTCACTGTATTTGCTTACAATCTTACAGGTAGGCAATTTGAGCTGGGAGCAGCTGGTGGTTCCTCTCTTGGATTTCCCTCTGCTCACTGGTGCAGCTGCAGTCAGTTGGAGGGTGGGCTGGGCTGGAAGGTCCAATAGACTTGCTCATATGTCTGGCAATTGGCGCTGTTTGTCAGCAGAGATGTTCTGGTTCTCTGGCACATCCCCTATCATCTTGCAGCAGGCCACTCCAGCTTCCTTATATGGAGGGGCTCAGGGCAATGCTCCACTAGGGCCCTGGCAGAAGGATCTGAATCACACACAACAGCACTTCTGTTGCATTCTATTGGTCAAAGCAAGTCACAGGGCCAGGGCAGTTTCAAAGGATGAGGAAATAGACTCCCCTGCTGGATAGGAGAGCTGCGCATGCATCTCTGGTGTCTCTTCCTCTTCTTATAAGGACATCAGTCCTATCTGGTTAGGGCCCACCCTTATGACCTCATTTAACCTTAATTACCTTCTTAAAGGCCCCATCCTCAATTATAGTCACATTAGAGGTTAGGGAGCCAACACATGAATTTTAGAGGGACACAATTCGGTCCACAACATCATCTTTGCAAACAATTTACCTAAATGCATTTAGTTATAAACCAATTATAAGATGTTTTACTCCATTTACTTGTTTTGATTTCAGGTACATGGTTTATTTCATCTAGGAAAATAAATCTTTGGGATAAAGTTAAGAAGCTGCGTGGCCATTAACTGCATGGTAGTCTGACATCTATTTTTACTTTGTAAAATCCAAAGCACTAGGCTGTTCATATATTCACAGTGGTGTGGAGGGAGCAGAGATTCTGTTTGGTACCTGGTCTCATTCAATGCCAAATATCCGGCACTGTTATAATAATAATAATAATAATAATTATTATTATTATTATTATTATTATTATTATTATTTTGGTGTGTGCCCCTAGCAGGAACCAAACCTGGGACTCTCTGGTCCGCAGGCCGACGCTCCAACCGCTGAGCCAAACCGGCCAGAGCTATAATTATTTTCTTTTTTATTTTATATTATTTTTTTTTATCCTCACCCGAGGACATTTTTCCTTTTTTTTTGTTGTTCAGATAGAGTGGGAGGGAGAGAGAAGAAGAGAGAGAGAGAGAAACATCGACGTGAAAGGGACACATCGAGTGGCTGCCTCCCGCACAACCAACCAGGGCCGGGGACAAATTGCAACCGAGGTACGTGCCCCTAGCGGAAACCGAACCCGGGTCTCTCCGGACCGCAGGCCGACACTCTAACCGCTGAGCCAAACCGGCCAGGGCATAATTATTTTTAATTCCAATTTTACATGAGGAGTGCATCTATCTTTGCTAAGACTATTACTAATTAATCAGAATAAAAGCTCTGAAAGGATGAATTTTTTCTTTTTAAAAAATTTTAGTTTTTGAGAGAGTAAGGAGGGGAGAGAGACAGACAGACAGACAGAGAGGGAGAGAGACATCTACATGACAGAAACATCAATAGGTTGCCTCCTGCGTGCCCCAGCTGGAGACTGAACCCGAAACCTGGGTACATGCCCTAACAGGGAATCGAACCCACTACCTTTTGGTACACAGGAGGATGCAACAACCAACTAAGCCACACCCGCCAGGGCAATTTTTTTCTTAAAAATTTTTTTTTTAATTTTTATTTTAATTTTTTTTCTTTTTTGATTTTAGAGAGAGAAAGAGAGGGAGATAGAAACATCAACGAGAGAGAACATGGATTGGCCGCCTCCTGCACGCCCCCTACTGGGGATACAGCCCACAACCCAGGCATGTGCCCTGGCAAGGAATGGAACTAGCAACCTTTTGGTACATGGGACCAGGCTCAATCAACTGAGCCACACTGGCCAGGGCCACAGTGGGCAGAGTTTGTCCTTTTAAACCCACTTTGTTAAAGGCCTCACCATTAGGGCTTTTAACTGCTGTAAATTTTGTAATCAGGAGTGAAATTAATAATTTTAGTACATTTAATCCAAAGACCGTAAGATGTCCACTTTGTGATTTATGGTATTGGGAAAGCAAGACACCCCACTGTGCCTGTCCTACTGCGGCAGGATGTAATTTTATTATTATAGCGTCTGAGAGTTTTCCTAAAACCCCAGCTCAAAGAACACTTTTTGTTTTGAGTAAACTAGAGAATAAACGAATGCAGGAACCACTGGGTGGTTCAACCACAGGCACAAAAACCCTACTGGGTTTGTTACAGTTTATGATTGGATCGCCCAGCAGACTGGGCGCCACGCCCTTGTGCGTGATCTCACTAACTCCCCGCAGTAAGCACCACCTTCTGCCCCTTCTACAGGTGAAAAATCTGACCCTTTGGGGCGGTATTTCAACCCATCCCCCGCAAGTCCCCAAAGTCCCGCTTCAGCGGCCCACCACCCTGGTCTGGCACCCACTGCGCATGCCCAGAACCCATGACTAATGGGAGCCAGGTGCATGGAGCGGAGGCGGGGCTATGTTATTTTCCGAGGCTCCGTAGCTTCAAAGAGCCCGCAAGGACGAAAATATGGCTGTCGACCAATCAGAGCTCATGACGGCCCAGATCCCGCTCTCCCCACCCGTGAGCCAATTCCGCTCTAGGACCTTGAGAGCAATCGCGGGGCGGGGCTTGAGAGTGGTTAAGGTGGCGGATGTGAGAGAGGCCCGGGGCGCGACCAGAGAGTGAGGCCAGCAGAAGCGGAGGGGAGTCTGGAGGATGGGATGGGGGTCGTGAGACAACTGGGATTGTGACTTTTGCCTCTACGTTAGGGAATGAGGCAGCCGTCGTATTCCTCCCCCACAAATAAAATGCTTTTGCAAGATGGCCGCCCCCCTCCTCAGTGGTGCGATCCTAGGCGGACTGTTCCATTTTGCGTCTCTCCCCGTGCCCGCTGTGGTCCATTCCAGGCTGCAACCTTAACACTCCTGGGTTGCGGGCGCTGTGGAGTGGTCCGTCACCCTGGGCACCATTGCCCGCTGGCTTCTGCACAGCTGGGAGGGGATTCATAAGGGCTGTAGTGCCGGCTGCAATAGTGGGAACGTGGACGACCCCCGACTGGGGTGGAGACGGTGACTTGACCTCCCCTCAGCAATAATCCCCCCTTGGCACACCCCACACCTGAGAACGCAGCAGGCCGTGGCGACCAACCCCTCCCACCTCTGGCCCTGGGCTCTGTTCTGAGGGTTCCAGTGGGAAGTGGAGCCTTGGGGGTTGGAAAGGGCTGGGGGGACCCGAGGTGGAGCCAGCCACAGGGAGCCCCAAAGAAGGCACCCCCAAATCTCAGACGTCCCTAGACCTCAGCAGCAGCCCGGATATCAGCACCCGATGCCTCACCCACCCCTCAGAGCAGCCCAGGACATTTCTTGCTTGGACAGCAGTGCTCCTGAGAATGGCATACCCTCATGGGCTTTGGGTGACTAGGCCTGTCCCCGCTTAGGAACACAAGAGCCTGGCTGCCCAGCCTCGGCTGGACCATAAGTACTGAATGGCCTACTCTCCTCTGGATCCCAGTCCAGGATTCAGTAACTCAGACCACAGCCTCTGGCCCTCTGTGCTGGATCACAGAACTGAGTGCCTTTTGCTTCTGCATCTGAATCCTGACCTCTGGCTGTCTTAGCCGGAGCACCAGAACTGAGTGACCCAGACCTCTTACCTTGATCCATGATTTCTCATCCCTAGTCCAGGGCTTGGACTCCTTAACCGAGGCAGCAGCCTCCAAGCTACACCCTAAGAGCCAAACCCATGGACTGGTCCCCTTCAAACCTGGGACCCAGGACTGATTTGACCTCTGGACCTGCACTGCCTACAGGAGCAGCGCCTTGGTCTGGACCTGGGGCTGAAATATGGGAAGGGTGATTTCTTTTTCTTACCCCCCCCCCCCCCGTACTTCAGAGACACCAGAATTAATAACACTTTTAAAAAATTTTGTAAACAAACCAGTCCTAGGATCACATAGTCAAGGGTGTGGGCAGCCCTTGGGACCTACAGACTGGGAGACGGACACTCCGTATTGAGTCATACACACAAGGATTTGGACACTCATGGGGTCACACACATTGGGGAATAGATACCCCTAGGGTCACACACTTGGGTGTGGACACTTCTGGTATCACAGGCTGGGGAATGGACACTTGGGCTCACATACATTGAGGTGCAGGGCCATAGAGAATACCCATCTAGGGAGAACTGGTGGTGACTTTGAGGGTGTGGGCAGTGCAGGGACTAGGAGAGGACCTCTGACTCCCTGGCTAGCAGCCACAAACCTAGAAGGGAAGGAGAGGGCTGGCTGACACAGTGATTTTCTGTGCAGGTTGGGGGAATAGGGTGGGAAACATGATGGGTGAGACCTCTGAGGTTGGCAGGGAGGACTCCAGAACATGTCACAGCCCTGGAGGAGTCTGGACAGGCTAGCCCATGGAATAGGTCTCTGAGATGGGCTTTGCAGCAGGGGGAAGTACAGAAAGGGCAATGACAAGGTAGTCATGTGTCCTAGGTGTCTGACCATCTGCCAGTGGTGGTGAGACCTGAAAGTCTGGTGGAGGAGGATGAGGAGAGAATGGGGGGGAGGCACGGAAAATGCTAGGCTGAAGGGATGATATTAATAGTTCATTTATCCAATTTAGCTGTTTCATAACAACAACAATACATAAATTACAACGTATTAAGCTCTGTATTGATCACTGTACATGAATTATCTCATTTAGTCTTCACAACAACCTTAACTGCTATTACTGTCTTCACTTTATGGATGAGAGAACTGAGGCACTGAGAGGTTACCAGACTTTAAGCAGCTGGTAAGTGCCAGATCCAGGCTGTAGGGTTTCAAAAACTGTGATTCTAACCATTGAACAATTCTTATTTCTACAGATGTCTCTGCTTTTCGGTGCATACCCTGTCCTCACTCCATCCCATCAGGACTAGAAATCAGCACCTCCCCTGTGAGCCCCTAAAGCACTCATTTGCCTGCAGCATCAGTGAACAGTGTAGACATCTCTGTGGGAGGAGCTGGCCCCTGCACACTCTTGTTTTTCTTTCCCCTTTCCCCAGGCATGGGGGTAAAGAGATGACAGGGGAAGCCTTGTGGGAAGAGGACAGTAAATCACAGCATAGAAATCTAGACTGTACAACGATTACTCAACAAATACTGGTTGAGCTTCTGCATACAGGGTCCTGTGCTAGGGTGGTGGAGATATAGCAAGGAACAAGACGAACAAGGGTCCTGATCCTTCCTGCCCTGGGGGTGTATTTTTGGGAATGCCTGGTAGGCAGACTTTGGTTGTCAGAGTGATGGGGGTACCTCGGCATTTGGTTGTCAGAGTGATGGGGGTACCTCGGCATTGAATGGGCAGGGGCCTGAGATGCTAGGGACAGCTCCACACCACCAAGACTTATAAAGTACATGAATGTCATTCCAGGATGGTAAAAGGAGGCCTCCCAAAATATTTCTTATTAAAAATATTTCTTATGCCCAGCCAGTGTGGCTCAGTGGTTGAGCGATGACCCATGCACCAAGAGGTTGCCGGTTTGATTCCTGGTCAGGGCACATGCCCAGGTTGTAGGCCCGATCCCCAGTGGGGGCATGCAGGAGGCGGCCAGTGGATGTTCTCTCTCATCGATGTTTCTATCTCTCTCTCTCTTTCCCTTCCTCTTCCCTAAAAATCAATAAAAAATAAAAATAAAAGGGAGCATTGGCCCTGGCTGGTGTGCTCAGTGGTTAGAGTGTCAGCCTGCACATCGAAGGGTTGTGGGTTGATTCCTGGTCAAGGGCACGTACCTAGGTTGCAGGTTTGATCTCCAGCCCCGGTCAGGTCACATGCAGGAGGCAACCGATCAATGTGTCTTTTTCACATCAATGTTTCTCTTTGTCTCTCTCCCTCCCTGCCTTCCACTATCTCTAAAAAGTCAATGGAAAAAATATCCTCAGGTGAGGATTAACAAAATATTAATAATAATAATAAATAAAGGGAGTGTTGGGTTGGAGGGTTGAGAACTGCTGTTTCCTTAGGCTGGGCCTGTTCCCAGGAAGCACCCCTCAGTCAGGGGTACAGAGGACCACAAGGGACAGGAAGGTAAGGGGAGGAGAAGGATGGCATGTCAGTGGAAATTCTGCCATCTTGGCCTCAGTTTGCTCTTAGCAGACAGCAGTAGGACCCTACCTGTGCCTATGTCTCCTCCGTGGACTCAATCATGCGGTGGTGACCGCTGTATGAAAGACACCCCCATGTTTATCACGGACTGTGTCTTCTTACCTACTCAGGGCTTGAGCAGTGGCAGTCAATCTTGTAGATAATATCCTCTCAAAATGAAGCAAAATAAGCACAGGATATAAACAAGAAGTGACTCTCCACTTGATGACTTCTGGGGGTTTGGCAGGAGGAGGTGGTGAGAGAGCATCAAGTGGGTGTAAGTTACTGGGCATATCCTAGTTCTTAGGGTTCCTGGGCATTCACTGGATTACTAAGAAGTAAGTTAGACCTGCTCCCAGCTGTGGTGGACTGACTTGTATTCGACCCACTCTCCTGCTGAGGACAACCAGAAAGGCTGGATTAAGGTTTTGTTCTTGCCTGGCCCGTGTGGCTCAGTGGTTGAACATTGACCCCTGCACCAAGAGGTCGTGGATTCGATTTCCGGTCAGGACACATGCCCAAGTTGTGGGCCAAATCCCCAGAGAGGGGCATGTAGGAGGCGGCCAATTGATGTTCTCTCTCATCAATGTTTCTATCTCTCTCTCCCTCTCCCTTCCTCTCTCTCTAAAATCAATAAAGAAAAAAATTTATCCTGGCTGGTGTGGCTCAGTGGCTGAGCGTCGACCCATGCACCAAGAGGTCGCCAGTTTGATTCCCGGTCAGGGCACATGCCCAGTTTGTGGGCCCAATACCCTATGGGGGACATGCAGGAGGCTGCCAATCAATGTTCTCTCTCATCGATGTTTCTATCTCTCTCTCCCTCTCCCTTCCTCTCTCTCTCTAAAATCAATAAAGAAAATAATTTTTAAAAAAGGTTTTGTTCTTCCATGTCTTTGTTTGTTTTTTAAATTTATTTTAGAGAGAGAGGAAGGGGTCCTGGGGAGAGAGAGAGAGAGAAACATTGATTTCTTTTTGTTTCACTTATTTATGCATTCATTGGTTGATTCTTCTATGTGCCCTGACCAGGGATTGAACCTGCAACCTTGGTGATTGGGACGATGCTCAAACCACCTGAGCTACCTGGCTAGGGCAAGGTTTTGTTCTTCTTTTTAAATTTATTTGAAGACCCAGGAGAGCAAATTACTTTTGAGGTCATTACCTCCCCAAATACTGTCATTCAATGCAGAAAAGCAAGAGTTGATGGGGACACAAAGGTAAAATAAACCAGCTCCAAATTATTAATGTAGGTCAACAGTAATTCAATAATCTGAATAATATGAAAAGTGATATTAAGATTATTATAAATCACTATATTCCAAGATGTAGAAACTCATTCTATTAGAGACTCAAATAACAAAAATCTACTTTAGGTTTTTTATTTAGAGAAAATTATAAATTTTGAACCTGTCTGCTACTTAAAAGAACAGGAAATATACTTCTAAATGTTAATTTAAAAAAGAACCAGCAAATGTAACAGAGATTTAAGGCCCCCTGACATAGACTTAAAGGGGACAGATTTAGGGGCAGAGAAAAAAGGAACAGGAAGGTCGAGAACAAAAGACACAGAGAAGGAGCAGAAGAATTTTATCTCGGCCCCCATATGGCACTTAACAGTTTAGGAACTCCATAATTAGCCTCAGCTCCATAAGCTGTGTGATCTCAGCCAAGTTAGCTAAACTCTGGGCCTCAGCTTCCCTATCAGTAAAATGGAGGTGACAGTTGTGCTTATATCATGGTGTTGTCTGTGAATATGAAATGAATTAAAGTAAGGCTCTTAGAAAAAACTCAGAAAATATTAAATTAATTAGGCATCATTCATTCATTCATTCATTCATTCATTCATTCATTCATTCATTCATTCATTGAGTGTCTATTTTGTGCCAGATACTGGAGATATGCTTTGCACACAGTGAAAGCTCAATGAGCATTGTTAAAATGAATGAATGCAATGGCCTTTTAAGGAAAAGCAGCAGCTTGTCCCAATGGACAGTCTGGAAGGTGCCTCAAGCCTGGAGGTAGGAAATTGCCTGGTGAGTTGGGGGCACCATAAGCTGAACTGGTGAGGGGGGGGGGGTGAAGTGAGAGGAAGATTGGAATTGCCACACCAGAAGGGGCTTTGAGCCCAGGCTTAGGAGAGAAGCTTTGAACCTGTCGGCATGGGGAGCCAAGCAGGTTTCCAGGTGGGACTGTGGGTCCCACTTTGAGATGTGTTCTTTTCCTTCAGGTACCCAGGAATCTCAGTCACATTTCAGACATGCTCAGCTCCCCTAAACTGCTCTATGTGTGCCTGAGAGCTTTGTGTCCCTAAACGGGAGACTGAGGCCAAGGGAAGAGTGGGGGACTGGGCTAGCGTTCACTTGGGGAAACAGCCTGGCATCATCTGGTAAAGTTAGAAATATGCAAACGTTACAACTCCCTGACTCCTATTCAGAGAGGATGCATGCGTGTGTGGACCAGTAAATGTGTACAGGAGTGAACACAGCAGCATTGCTCTCAACAGCAGCAGCCAGAAACAGCTGTTAACAGGAGATTATGAATAAACAGGTTGTAGAGTCACCCAATAGAATACTATACAGCGGTAAAAATGAACAACTACTGCTATAGGCAAATACAAATCTTAGTAACAGGCAAAGAGAAGGTGTGGAGCATAATGATGAAAAGTGTGTCCTCTGAACCTAGCCAGCCTGGCATGAAATCTGGGCTCTCCCACTTGCTAGGTGGGAGCTACTGGGAAAATCACTCAACCGCTCTGTGCCTCAGTTCATTCATTTCCCTCTGTCAAATAGACACAGTAATAGTGTGTGTCCCACAGGCTGTTATGAGGATTTAAGTGAGTCAGTATTTACAAAGGGGTCAGAACAGTGCCTGACACACATGTTCAGTGCTACATAAATATAAAAATAGAATGTTGAGTGGGAAAAAAGCAAGTCTCTGAAGATTACATATTTTAAAAGTTCAAAAGCAATGAAAATGAAACAAGATGTTTAGGCATTCATAAATGCTATAAAATTCCTTTCTTCAAAAGGGGAATGATGAGCCCTGGCCAGCTTTCTCAGTGGTTAGAGCATTGGCCCCAGACCAATGAGTCGCGGGCAAATACCTCGGTTGCAATTCCTCCCTGGCCCTGGTTGGGTCTTGCGGGAGGCAACCAGTCGGTGTGTCTCTCTCACATTGATGTTTCTCTTTCTCTCTCTCTCTCTCTCTCTCTCTCTCTCTCTCTCTCTCTTCCCCTCCCTCCCTCCCTCCCACTCTATCTAATAACAAATGGAAAAAATATCCTCGGGTGAGGATAAAAAAACAAAAGGGGAATGATGATAAGCAGAAAGTAATTCGGGAGCTGTGGGGAGGCAGGGGTAGGGGATGGGGAAGTGAGCAGGGTTGCTGGGGTCTCAGGATGGGGGTGGGATCCCAGGCACTCACCACTCCTGTGTAATTAAAGGAAAAGTTTTAGCACAGTAATCCTTCAGCACTAGGGGCCTTGGACCTCAGGCCCCCCAGGCTAACTGAATACTTTGGGGAGGAAGGAGGCCGCTCAGCCCCATGACTATTCCCAGCCACCGCAGAGCACCCTGCAGAAGTGCTGTAGTGGCCTAGCTCTTGTTGCCAGCCAAAGAGAGGAGGATCTCAGCCAGTCAGAGGAAGATGGGCCCCAAAGAGTAAGAAAGAAGGAACAGGACATGAGCTGGTCCAAAAGATGGGTCTAACCAGTCAAATGGAGGAGGGTCCCAGTCTGAAGGCAGAGGGTCCAAGTCTGTCCTAGGGAGGAGGAGCCCAGGCCCACCAAGGGGCCTCTGGAGGACTTATTTCCCTTGTGGTTTTTTGCACTTCCTGTTCCCCTGCTCACTGCGGAAGTTCCTCTTCTTACCCTGCACCCAGAGCCTAGCCTGAGAGGACAAGGGCAGGAGGCACCATGAGTGGGGGCCCTGTGGGAGGCAGGCCTGGGGGCCGCGGAGCACAGGCGGTTCAGCAGAACATACCCTCCAACCTCCTCCAAGATCATGAGAACCAGCGCCTCTTCCAGATGCTCGGAAGGAAATGCTGGGTGAGCTGGGGACCTCCTGGCCCTCTCTGTCTTTCTCCCTTTCCTCCTCTTCCTCTCCCGCTCTTCCTCCTCCTCCTCTTCCGCATCCTCCCTCTCTCCCCCTTTCCTCCCCTTCCTCTCTCCTCATCTTCCCCATTCTTCTCCTCCTCCTCTTTCTTCCCCTCTTCCCCTCCTCCTTTCCCTCTCCATCATCTCCTCTCCTAGAATCCACTTACCCCCATTCACCAATCCCAGGATGATCTCCATGTCTATTCACTTTCTCTCTGGTTGTGGCTCTTCCTTCGGGGCCACGAGAGCCATAGGCAAGGAAGGACCAAGTCTGGCTCCTAGACCCCCTGGTTGCCCCGACCAGACTCCGCTGAGCCCTGCTCTCCCCTCCCAGACATTGGCCACCGCAGTTGTTCAACTGTACCTGGCGCTGCCCCCTGGAGCTGAGCGCTGGACCAAAGAGCATTGTGGAGCTGTGTGCTTCGTGAAGGATAACCCCCAGAAGTCCTACTTCATCCGCCTTTACAGCCTTCAGGTGATCCCCACCCCCACCCTTGCTGCACATGCAAACCCATTTTCAACCTGCAAACCTAGATTTGTGTCCATAGCTCTGAGCTCTTGAACAGATCAGTGAACCCCTGGGCCCCAGAACCAAAGACTTCATCCAGACATCAAACTCTGGTTTGCCTTTCTAAATCTGCGATGACTGACCCTAGAGTCTCCATGTCAATGTCTATAACCCTTCACATGTTAGTATACTGCCCAAGTCTAATCTGTTCCATAAACTCCAAAAAAAAAAAAAAAAAAAAGAGCACTGTGTTTTTACCTGAAACTCAAATCTACTCTAAATTCAACATTTTGGGTCCCAGAAATCCCCCATCAAAACTCTTGAACCACAGATGTTTACTTAGCTCCTGTCATAAATCTGTTCCCCAAACCCCAAACCTGAATATGTTATTGAGTCTTGAACTCCAAATCTGTCCTTTTAACCCCACAACATGGACCCCAGAATTCCTGAATCTGTTCCACAAACCTCCAACCTGAACTCCCCAGGCAGATACCCCAAATTCTCATCCTTCTAAACCCATAAAGATGAACCCAGCATAACCACATTAAGATCCCAGGGCCATTAAATACTAACTGAACTTCTAAGGCATAACTCTTCTACAAACCTCAAATTGCACATACCTTGGCTGAACCCCTCCCCCTAAACTCCCAAGTCTGTTATGTCTGAACCTCAAATCTCAACCCCAACTCCCAATACTGGCGCCCTACCTGCCCAAATAAGGGAGCATATGGGATGGAGTCTAGAATAGGCTCAGTTTCCTAGGACTGGAGTCCCAAATCTTAAAATTCAAGCCCCCAAGTCCCACATCTAGGGCCCCAAACCCCAAATCCAAATCTTTCACTGTGGTGTCTAACTCCCATACTGTAACTCAACCCTCCACATCTGACCCCTAGACCCCCAGCTCTCTGATGCTGAGTTGGAAATATCCAAATCAGATCTTGGGGCCCCAAATTTGGACACCATGTTCAGATAACAGAGACCTGCCACCCAGGGCACACCTCAGTGACAGTATGTTCCCCACCTCTCCAGACAGGCCTGCTGCTCTGGGAACAGGAGCTGTACTCACAGCTGGTTTACTCCACTCCTACCCCCTTCTTCCATACCTTCGCTGGAGATGTAAGTGACCACCCAACCCCTGGGCTTCAACTGGGGTGTGGGAAAGACATGGGAAAGGTGTGGGGGTCCTGGAAGGCTACTGACCTCATGGTGTGTGCAGGACTGCCAAGTGGGGCTGAACTTTGCAGATGAGAGTGAGGCCCAGGCCTTCCAGGCCCTGGTGCAGGAGAAGATACAAAAGAGGAATCAGAGGCAAAGTGGAGGTGAGGATGCCTTGGGGGAGGAAAGGAGGTTGGGCAGAGGTGAGTGCAAGAGTGGGGAGCTGTAAAAGCCCCTCTCATGGTTCTAGTTCCCAGTCTACCTGTCTTTTCACAGACAGACGCCAGCTACCCCCATTACCAGCACCAGCCAATGAAGGTGAGTCCTCTAGTGCAAGAAGGGGGTAATAAGAGGCTAGCCCAGGAACCTGTGGCAGTATTGTCAGAGCTCTCTACCCATTCCATCTTCCCAGAGAAAAGAGGAGGGCTTCCACCCCTGCCCCCACACCCAGGTGGAGACCAAGGGGGTGAGTGCTAATTCTTCCTTGTCCCTGGATGGACAGGTGGGTGGAGAGTGGGTGGGTGGATGAGTAATTTGGTGGGTGCAGAGGTAAGTGGGTGAATGAGTGGGTAGATGGATGGAAGGATGTGTGGGTGGATGGATTGGTGGTGGATAGATGGTTGGGTAAGGGGATGAATTGATGGGAGGATGAAAATATAGAAAGATATATAGATGTATAGGTGGGTGTATATATGAATAGGCGAATTGGTATGTAGATAAGTGGATGAATGGATGGAGGGATGATTGAGTAAATTAATAAATGAGTGAGTGATTGAATGAACTGAACAGTGAACAAATGAAAAAGTGACATAAAATTTCAATCAGCAAAGAAAGCAAGGATTGAATGAATGAATGAACAAATAATTTAACAAATTAATTAGTTAATGAGCCAATGAATGAATGAGTCAATACTTAAGTGATAAGTATGAGTGAATGAATAAATAAATGAATCAGTGAATGTAAGAATGGTTTGCAGGAACCACCCATCCATTTCTCCATAAACCCTCCTTGGATCCCTCACTCACTCCCTCCATGACCATCAAACATACACAGAGATTTCCCCAACAGTCTTCCTGTCTCTTGCCCCTATACTTTGGTTGGTAGGTAAGTGGGTCAATGGTTTAATCACTCTATTGTCCCCACAGGCCCAGCAGCTGGCCCACCATCCCTGGGGCTGGTGACAGTGGACATCCAGAATCCGGACATCACGAGTTCACGATACCGTGGGCTCCCAGTACCTGGGCCTAGCCCAGCTGATAAGAAACGCTCAGGGAAGAAAAAGATCAGAAAGGCTGATATTGGTGCACCCAGTGGATTCAAGTGAGAACCTTTCTCCAGAGGGCCCACAGATCCCTGGGAAGGGGGCAGATGAGCAGGTAGACAGGAGAAGAGCTAAGTGATTGGAAGGATGGGCAGATGGATGGGTGGGTGGGTGGGTGGGTGCAAGGCCAGGACTAGGGAGAGGCAAGTGAGGCACCAAGTTTGCAAAATTTATAGAGACAGTCAGTTTCAGGGTCATGCAAGTGCAATTCATGACTCTGAGAGTGAGTGCTTCCTTAAATTTTGTATCCTAGGCATCTCACTTGCCTCACCCTAGTCCTAACCTGGGTGGGCTGGTGGGTGAGTAGATGAGTGGGTATATGGATAGGTGGATAAATGAATGAAATGAATGAATGAATGAGTGGGTTGGAGAATAAATGGGAAGTGGGTAGATAGAAGGATGGGTGAGTGAATGAGTGTGTGGACAGATGGATATATAGGCTGATTGGTTCACAGACAAGGTGGATGGGGACGGATAGATGGCCAGATATGTGGATGAATGAATAGTTCAATGGATAAATGGACAGAAGTGTGTGGTTGAATGGAGACAAATGCGTGGATGGATGGAAAGGTGGGCAAGTGTCTTCACACGAAGACAGATTGATGGACAAATAGGTAAACAGATGTGTGTGGGCAGATGAGTGGAGAGACAAATATATGATGGATCAGTAGTCTGACAGGTGAATGTGAATGGCTAGTTGGACAAATGGATGGGTGGATAGATAGTGGAAAAGGGGATGAAATGGATAGATGGGCACCTCAAACTATGGACTCCTTGTAATTCCATAACTACTGCTCTCACTCATTCACTCATTCATTCACTTATGGCTCATTCATTAATTCTAGTCCCTCAGAGTCCCTCTGGGCAGGAGAAGGTAGGAGGGCTTCACTAGGAAGGGAGGGAAGGAAGGGCAGTGGGGTTTCACTGGGGTCTCCTCACCTCCCCTAGACATGTCAGCCACGTGGGGTGGGACCCCCAGAATGGATTTGACGTGAGTAACTCCAAAATCCTCTGGACCCCATTCAGCTCCCACTTACCCTTCCATAATCCAGCAATCAGACTTGTCCCCAGACCCCACCCCTCCCACAACCCTCTCAGATCCCTCTCTGGGGTGGACCCGATGATAATCCATGCCCCTTCCCTCCCCACCTTATTTGCCCACTCCTGCCCCTGACTTTTTCTTCCCGGGCAGGTGAACAACCTGGACCCAGATCTGCAGAGCCTGTTCTCTAGGGCAGGAATCAGTGAGGCCCAGCTCACTGATGCTGAGACCTCCAAACTTATCTATGACTTCATTGAGGATCAGGGTGGGCTGGAAGCTGTGCGGCAGGAGATGAGGCGCCAGGGTGAGTCCCTTCTTCTGGACACCCTCTTCTTCTCCACACCTGTTAGCTGATTTCCAAGATACACTGTAGTCACTTAGTCCTCATGGAAACCCCTCTACTGCTAGAATCAGGAGTTGATCAGTTGGGTACTCATTTTACAAATGAGTGAAACAGGCTTGGAAGAAAACTATAATAATAGCTATGTATTATTTCCCCACCTCAGAACCGCTTCCACCACCCCCACCGCCATCAAGAGGAGGGAACCAGCCCCCCCGGCCCCCTACTGTGGGGAGTAACAAGGGTCGGTCCGGTCCATTGCCCCCTGTACCTTCGGGAGGTGTGCCGCCACCACCGCCAACTCCTCGGGGACCCCCACCTCCGGGCCGAGGGGGCCCTCCACCACCACCTCCTCCAGCCACAGGACGCTCTGGGCCACCACCCCCTCCGCTCCCTGGAGCTGGGGGTCCGCCCATGCCACCCCCACCCCCACCACCACCCCCACCACCACCACCACCCAGCTCTGGGGATGGGCCAGTTCCTCCCCCAGTCCCTCCTACTCTGGGGCCTGTGGGGGGCCTGGCCCCTGGTGGAGGTCGGGGGGCCCTTTTGGATCAAATCCGGCAGGGAATTCAGCTGAACAAGGTGAGGACCAGCAGGATGAAAGACTTGGGGTCTGGGACTCTGGGGTGTACTGTGCAAATAAGGATGTTAGGGGGCTGGGGCTGAGACTGATGGGGGTCCCAGGCTTTTGGGGTTCAGTGATAGGGTTGGGAGGTTGATTTGGAGAGGTGGGCTTGGAGCCTTGAAAGGGACTGGAAGGGGTTGGGGGAAGTGCTCTCACAGTCCCTGAGCTCTCTGTGCTGGACCCTGCTTGCTGCAGACCCCTGGGGCCTCAGAGAGTTCTGCGCCGCAGCCATCACCTCAGAGCTCAGAGGGGCTGGTGGGTGCCCTGATGCATGTAATGCAGAAGAGAAGCAAAGCCATCCACTCCTCAGGTGAGAGTCTGCCCTCCCCTGCCACCTGTGGGCTGCCCTCTCTGGAGCCCATCCTGCCAGGACAGTGACCCTGTTTCCCAGGGCTAGTGTTGGCCTAAAAACAACCCTAACAGTTTCCATCAGTAGTAACATTAGCCCCATGTGTTGATGATAGTGATAACATGAATCTTGTATCAGTCTCCTTTTTGACAATGTTAACGTTGTCATTATGTAACAATAGTATAATTAACTCTATCTCTGACAATAATATTAACATTAATAACAAAGTATGTCCACACTATTAACATTAATCTCATTTGTTCAATAGTGTTAACATTAGCCCACTATGTGATGACACTATTATAAAGAAACTCATCTTTGACAGTAATATTAACCCTAACTTCATGTGTCAACAGATTAACATAAACTTGTGATAATATTGTAACTAACCCAATCTTTTTGCAATAATGTTAACAGGAATTCCCAAGTGTGTCAACAATATTGTTATCAAATGACATGTGAGGATAATATGAACCTCAACCTATTATGTGACAATAATTTAATTAACACCAACTTTGACAATAATATTAACATTAACTCCAGAGTGTGTTCAAAAGATGAACATGAATCCATTATATGACAATATTATAATGAACCTCATATCTTTTGACAATTATATTATTATGAACTCCATTATGTGCCAACAATATTAACATTAACTCGTTATGAAACAATACTGTTGTACTTTAGTCCACCGTTGCAAATAATATTTAAATTCACCCCATTCAGTGACAAATCTGTTAATGTTAACCCTTTGTGTGATAATAATATCCCAACTAACCACACATTATTGACAATATTAACTTCAACTCCAACTAGAATCTAGACCCCAACTATATCTTGTCCCAAAACAGAAACCCTAATTCTCTCTCCTCTGAGGGGGCCTCATCCTCATCCAATGCAGGGGTCCCAGATCTGATTATCTAGCAGGAGACCTCAGCCCCCCAGGATCCTGAGTCCTGACTTCTCAATCCCTAGCAAACCCCTTCTACAGGGTTTGTGAGCCTTCCTGCCCATAAATTCCACTCTTTCTGTCCCCCTCTAGACGAAGGGGAGGACCAGGCCGGAGATGAGGATGAGGACGATGAATGGGACGACTAAGTCACCACCATCCCTACCTGTTCTGCACCTGGTCCCCTGGCAGCTGCTACTCGCTGCCTTCTCTCCGCTTCCAGGCCCCCAAGGCCCGTTTCTTCCTCACCAGCCCCTCCAATGCTGTTATCTCTGACTGGCCTCCAGGCGCCTTAGCAATAGCCCTTTTTATACAAAATTTCTCAGTTCTCAGTCAAGCATTTGAAAACAAAAATAAAACAACTGTCTTTTTGTTTCTCTAAATCTCAGTTTGTCTATATTCCAAATGTGGGAATTTGGGGTCCTTTTCTCTCAAAGTCCCTTTTATTCATCTATCCTATTTCATTTATTTAGCTTTATACGTATACATTCATTCATACACTTGTTCCCTCAGTCATTTAGCCTGTATTTCTTTGTTTCCTCCTGCCCTTTTTTCTTTCTGCAAATACTTATTGTTAGGTACTACCTTAGAGTCTGAGGATAAAGCAGTGGAAAAAATCGACAAAAATTCTTGCCCTAGTGGGACTGACATTCTAGGGGCCAGCATTCTAGGGTAGGAGACAGACAAGAAAGAAGGAATCAAATAGAAACAAAAGATAGTTACAAATCATGATAAGTGCTGTGTGCTGAGGGGAAATGACATTCAGATACTGTGTTCAGGGAAAGCCACTTGGAGGAGGTGACAGTTATGCTGAACCTAAAGAGAGAGGAGTCAACCAGGTGAATATTTGGGGGAAGGGCATTCCAGACAGAGAGAACAGCTAGTGCAAAGGCCCTAAAGTGGGGAACACCTTGGCATGAGGCCAGGTGTGGTGAATGAGTGGAAGAGTTATTTATTCATTCACTTCTTTATTTTTTTAAAAACTGTTCAATCAACACGATACTAGATCAAGAGAGTTCTCAATGGTCAGACTTCCCCACTCTACATACACACAACTCACACAGGATCCTATTCAGCAGAATCCCCCTCTTAGTATTAAAATTTGGTTCTGCCCAGTTCCCAGGGTAAACCAAGTCCTGGCTAATGGCAGTGGAAGAGGCAAAGACTTACTAATCATATAGATCTGCTCTAGAACCCAGGCAAGATGCCACATCTCTGAGTCTTAGTTTCCTTATCTATACAATGGGGGTAACAATATGTAATAGATTTACAACTAGGATCCCACTGGGCCATCTCTCCTCTTCCTCCTCCAGGATTTGCCTTCCAGAAAAAAAAGGAACAACTCAAAATTGTCCCTGGCCCTGGCCGGTGTGACTCAGTTGGTTGGGTGTCCTCCCGTGTCCTGGAGGGTTGCTGGTTCAATTCCAAGTTAGGGCACATGCCCTGGTTTCGGGCTTGATCCCCGGTGGGGGGCGTGTAGGAGGCAACCGATAGATGTTTCTCACATCCATGTTTCTCTCTCTCTCACTCTCTCCCTCCCTCTTTCCCTTTCTCTCTAAAAATCAATACAAATTCTTAAAAACAAACAAACAAACAAACAAAAAAACAACTGTCCCTGGTGCTTAAAGCATTTCCAATGGAGTAATTAGAAACTCTCGCACATTAAAGCCTAGAACCGAGGTGCTTACACCTTTCCATTTCTGAAATCTGGTGT
The DNA here is from genome assembly GCA_030848825.1 of Tadarida brasiliensis. Taxonomy (NCBI): domain Eukaryota; kingdom Metazoa; phylum Chordata; class Mammalia; order Chiroptera; family Molossidae; genus Tadarida; species Tadarida brasiliensis. Next base: position 94,985,343 of record CM061280.1, on the reverse strand, counting down.
ATTGAATATCTCAGGTAGCCTACCTTTAGAAGAGGAGGAGGGGAGAGGGGAGAAAGACAAAGACGAGGGAGAATCCAGAGAGGGCAGGCTTCGTCCATCTGCAAGAGCAGTGGAAGAATTTTGGAACCAATTAGGTGCAGGTTGGGGGGTTAGGGGCAGAAGGTAAACAGTCAGGCAGTGGGGGTAGCTGGGGTGGTGAGGTTGGAGGTATGGGGAATGGGAGCTGTCTTTACCCCTCAAGAATTCCTCCACCTGGCCAGTGTGGCTTAGTGGTTAGAGCGTCAGCCCATGTACCCAAGGATTGCTGGTTGGATTACTGGTCAAGAGCACATACCTGGGTTGCAGATTCAATCCCCAGCCCCTGTTGGGGCACGTGTGGGAGGCAACCAATTGATGTGTCTCTCTCAGGTCGATGTTTTTCTCTCTCTCCCTCCTTCCCTTTCACTCTCTCTAAAAATCAATGGGGAAATATCCTTGGGTGAAGATTAAGTGGGGGAAAAAAAGAATTCCTCCATAGCTGGGGAAGTTGGAGAAGAAGGGAGTCTCAGGTTCCCTTTAATTCTTTCATTATTCTTCATCCCCCACCCTACTTCCCACCCACCCAGGCCAGGTCCCCAGGACAAGCACTGAGTCTAGGAAGGTCTTGTCATATCCTTTACCCCCTCCTAATCCCACCCCCCTGCTGAAACCCTAGAAATCGTGTTCTGAGACCCTTTAGGCAGGCTTTGTTTTAGAAAAGACCTTACATCACACTACTTCTGAATCCCCAATAGCACTGGCTACAGCAAGCACAGGCCTGGGGTAAAAGAATAGACTGTGGACAAGTTACCTGACCTCTCTGGGCCTCAGTTTTTTCAGTCTTTAAAATGAGGATGAGCCCTGGCCGGTTTGGCTCAGCGGTAGAGCATCGACCTGCGGACCAATGAGTCTCGGGTTCGACTCCGGCCAAGGGCATGTACCTCGGTTGCAGTTCGTCCCCGGCCCTGGTCGGGGTCGTGCAGGAGGCAACCAGTCAATGTGTCTCTCTCACATTGATGTCTCTCTCTTCCTCTCCCCCTCTTCCCTCTCTCTCCCTCCAACTGTATCTGATGATAAATGGAAAAAATATCCTCGGGTAAGGATTAAATAAATAAATAAATAAATAAATAAATAAATAAAATGAGGATGAGCCCTGGTCAGTGTGGCTCATTGATTGGAGCATTGGCCCATGCACCGAAGGGTCTCGGATTCGATTCCCAGTCAAGGTCACACACCTGGGCTGCGGGTTTGATCCTTGGCCTCTGGCACGTGGGAAGCAACCAATCAATGTGTCTCTCTCACACTGATGTTTCTCTCTCTCTCTCTCCCTCCCTTCCACTCTAAAAATCAATGGAAAAAATATCCTCAGGTGAGGATTAATAATAAATAAATAAATAAAAATAAAATGCAGATGAAAACACTTATTTCACAGACTGTAGGCAGAATTAAAGTAGATGGTGTCTGCTAAGTGCCTGGCTCCTTGTAGGCATCTATAAACATCAGTTGCTGCTGCTGTTATTATTGGGTGTCACTGATCCTGAGTCACCATTGATTATAAAATGCACAATTATTTTATGTATCACTAAGAAAGACAAAAAAGTAGTACACTTGAATTATGACCCACCAATGCTTGAGAGATGCAGCCTGATTTCAGAGATGTTAAAAAAATTAAATGCTTCTGGCTCCCTGTCTGGCTATGTTGTTCCTTAACCTGCATTCTGGTTCCACATGCATATTTGCTGGTGAAAAGCCACTCCACTGATCACCCACGGTCTGTGTGCTACACCCCAATATGAAGATTACATTAAAAATAGATCATCCTAGCCAGTTTGGCTCAGCGGTTAGAGTGTCGACCTGTGGACCAAAGGGTTGCTGGTTCAATTGCCGGTCAAGGGCACGTACCTGGGTGGCAGGTTCGGTCCCCAGCTCTGGTCAGGGTCATGTGGGAGGCAACCAATCAATTTGTCTCTCTTGCATCGATGTTTCTTTCTCTTTCTCTCCCTCCCTCCTTTCCATTCTATCTAAAAATCAGTGGAAAAATATCCTTGGGTGAGGATTAACCAAAAAATAAAAATAAAAAACAAACAAAAAACAGGTCAAACCTGTGTGGCTTGGAATGGATAAAAAACAAAATAAAACAACAACCCTGTTTTGGTTCTAGCATTGGACAAGGCAATGTACACACTAGGCACTAAATCAATGCTAAATGAACAGACAAGTGGCTTGGAGTAGGACAGAATAATAACAGGGTGGCTTCTTAATTTTGAGGTCTCCTGAAAAGGAGCTAGTCCTTTTGAAAGATTCATTTATCAGGTGAGCAGGAGATGCCCACTCCAAGGTCACTAATTTGAGGTTTTGCAGATGAAGAAACCGCCTAAACCCACACAATTTAGTAAATGGTAGAGTTGGGATTTTAACCCAGGTTGTCAGGCTACTAGAATCTAGGCCATTACCCACTCTCATATATTGTTTGGGGAGGGCCAAGGGATGCTCCCCAAAGACCCCCACATCACTCCTCCAGATCCAGGCAGAAAGAGGTCATGCTTTGATACATCCAATAAAGGGTTAATATCCGGAATTTATAGAGAACACATACAACTCAACACTAAAAAAAAAAATTCAATTTAAAAATGGGCAAGAGACCTGAATAGACACTTCAAAGGAGACACACAGATGGCCAATAGACATATGAAAAGATGCTCAACATCACTAATCATCAGAGAAATGCAAATTAAAACCACAATGAGACGTTGCCTCATACCTGTCAGAATGATTATCATCAACCAATAAATTAACAACAGGTGTTGGTGAGGAATCCTTGTGCGTGTGCTGTTGGTGGGAATGCAGATTGGTGCATCCACTATGGAAAGCAGTATGAAGGTTCATCAAAAAATTAAAAATGGAACTGCCTTATGACTTAGCAATTCCACTTCTGGGTATGTATCTGAAGGAATCCAAAACACTAATTTGAAAGAATATATGCACCCTTATGTTCATTTCGGTGTTATTTACAATAGCCAAGCTATGGAAGCAACCTGAACTGCCCATCAATAGATGAGAAGCAGTGGTGCAGGCCTGCCAGTGTGGCTCAGTGGTTGAGCATCGACCCATGCACCAAGAGGTCGCCAGTTTGATTCCCAGGCAGGGCACATGCTCAGGTTGTGGGCCCAATCCCCAGTGGGGGGCATGCAGGAGGCGGCCAATCAATGTTCTCTCTCATCGATGTTTCTATCTCTCTCTCCCTCTCCCTTCCTCTCTCTCTAAAATCAAGAAAAAAAAAAAAAGAAGTACAAATTGGTAGTTACAAAATAGTCATGGGGATGTAAAGTATAGCATAGGGAATATAGTCAGTAATATTATAATAACTATGTATGGTGCCAGATGAGTACTGGAAATATAGGGGGAGCACTTTGTAAAGTGTATGATTGTCTGACCACTGTGCTGTACACCTGAAACTAATTCAAAATAATAATAAAGGTTTATTGTATTAACAAAAATGATATATAGCCCTGGCTCGTGTGGCTCAGTTGGTTGGAGAATTGTCCCATACACCAAAAGGTTGCTGGTTTGATTCTCAATCAGGGCACATACCCAGGTTGTGGGTTTGATCTCCAGTTGGGGAGCATATGGAGGGCAGCCAATCAATGTTTTTCTCTCTTTCTCTCAAATCAAAATAAAATAAAATGATATATATGTATATGTGTATAAACAGAATATTTATTTTGGAAATGTATAGTATATAGAAAAAAACTGGAAAGGAACAGGGAAACATTGTGTCTAGGGAGTTTTTTTCCTTTTAAAATTCCTTTAACATTGTATTTTAAAAGTTTCAAGTGATTTAAAAAAAAGGTTATACACTAAGCTACTCTCATGGGTTAGACAGGCAGAGGCTCCTGGGAGTGGGAGGGTCCTGCCTGCCTCAGGAGACTGGGGGCATATGAGGATTAGCATCTGACTCTGTTCTAGAAGGAATAAGGGAGGGAAGGGGAATCAACGGTAGGACTTACCTGTTGACTGTTACACTCACAGCAAGCAGAGCTGATGAAACCTGCCATTTCTCCAAACAGCTCACAGCTGGACTGACAGACAAGCGGACAGAATAACCATTTGGTTAACTGTATAACTGTTTGGTTGACTACATAACTCATAGACCAACAAGGAGAGGAGCAGTTCCAGGAACTGAGAGTAAAGTTTCCCAGTTCTGTGCAGTACTGAATAGTTAACAATTAAAGCCCACCTGGGATTGACTGGGGCTAGTGATCTGACAGTGAAGACTGGAAACCTCCTGAGGGATTGACATGCTGGCTGACTCCTGATCCATGGTGGCAGGATGCTGTGCATAGATGACTATTGCTAGGAATCACACCTGGCCCGAGGAAGTGTCTGGATGTTAGGCTGCCTGGTGATGGGTTAAAGCTACTCAGGGGATTTCAGGCTGGCTGATGGAAAGATCTGTGGCCCTCTGATAGGCAGCTGTTTCTGGTGACTGACTGACTGCCCTGACCGAATCACAGCATGCATGACAGATCATGTGCTCAGTTGGATGCTGAGCATGGCTGCCTTGCTGACTGACAATACGATGAGGAGCAGACAGAACGGGTCACAGGCCAGCTGACCAACTGAAAGAGCAGCGTAGCTGCCTGACTCGATGACTGTACGAGGTTAGAATCACAGCTGGCCTGATGGGTCAGAGGATGCTGACTGACTGTTCAATGGGGGTATGCCTCCCTGAGAAAGGACAGATTGCTAACCCACTGACATGTGGCATGGAGGCTTAATGTTACCTTTAGTTGCTGTAACTATTTGCTGTGAGGGAATAAACTACCTGATCATGGTCCGAATGAGGGGGGAAATGAGAGTCATTGACAACTGATGGTGGATAGTGTTGACTGCCTGACAGGGCTACAGGAGGTGCCTACAATGCCAGCCAGGCCTGACCCAATCGCAGTCTGCCCGAGGGCATGGCTGGTGGCTGGGGCTTCTTGAGCGAGGAGTGAGATGACTTCCCCAGGGGTATTCAGAGCAGGTGCCAGGGCAAGGATAGCCAGAGAAACCGCTGCTTGAGTGACTGCCACTGAAGAAGGGACCCTCTGAGGCAGTAACAGGCTGACTAGCAGTGTGACTGTTAGTAAGCGCCGCATGTCCGCCTCTAGGGACTTGCCGCTGGCGGGGCGGGGGGCACGGATGGCTGCTGCTGGTGACTGATGGCGTGAACGGCAGGCATGGCAGGCGGGGTCTGACTAGGCAGTTGTGATGACTGATCCATTGTGTGATTTGAGTCTGGACTGATTTTGAGACTGAGCAGCAGTCTGGGACCATAGTCTACCGTAGGAGGGGGATCACGACCTGCTCGGGGTTAAGGGGCTGCCCAAAGGTGGTAATTGGGAGTCTGACAGAACGAAGGATTTCCGCCACCCCCCACCCTGCCGCCCCGGTCTGGCTGGCTGACAAGAGGATTGGCTGACACAGCGTGACAGACAGACCGGCGGACGGGCAGGGCCTCCGGCAACCTCCGTAGCCGCTGCCGCTGCCGCTGCCCAGACGCACGCTGGGAGAGCGCCGGCGAGCACCCGCCTTCGGGACCGAGCAGAGTGGCGGGAGGGGTCCGGTCACGGCTCGCCGGTTGGTCCGCGCGGGCACTGCTCCCGGTGCGGTGCGGCCAATAGGCTGCGCGTCCTCGGCCACGCCCGCGCGAGGTCTCTTCTCGCGAGGCCGGTTAGGCCCGAATGTCGTTAGCCGTGGGGAAAGATGGCGGAAAATTTAAAAGGTGAAGTAGTGGTGGCAGCAGCGCCGGCCCGCTGGCCGGGCTGCGTGGGCTGGAGGGATAGCGTCGCGGGCTCGGGACCCAGGCGTCCGAAGCCACGGAGCTGGGAGCCGGAAGCCCAGCGCCGAAAGGCTGGGGCTCGGGGAGCGCGGGCCTGGCGCGCGAGGCAGGGCGGGGCTGAGAGGAGGGGGCGCGTGCTTCGGCAGGCGGCGGGCGCAGGACGAAGTGGGGACTTGTGAAGGGGGCGCGCGCCTCTAAAAGTGACTGGACGGCGCGTGCGCGCGCGCGCGGGGGTGGCTGGTCCGGGAGGCCGCGCCCGCGCGCGGGAAAATCGGCCGCCGGTGACCGTTACCCGCTTGGTGTCCACGCGAGACGCCGGAAGGAGAGGGAAGGGGAGGGGGCGAACCTTTTCAGAGTGGGGGGGATATAGGAATGTTGTGTTCATGGTATCGCCTGTCAGCGTGATGAGGGAAGGGTCTGCAGAAGAGAGGACTTCCCCAGGAAGAGGGGCAGGGGCTCCCCGAATGGGAGAGCTGGGCTCCCCCGTGTGCAGGGAAAAAGGGGTGATTTTCTCAGTATATTGGGGGTGGGCTCCTCTGGGTAAGGAAAGCTGTGGGGAGGATGAGTTCCACAAAAACAGACTGGGGGTGTTAGGATATCTAAGGGATAGGAGATTACACCTGTGGTCAGTGTGGCGCCAGCAGCTGGAGATGTGAGTTGGGACCACTTTAGTGGGGTTTCAAGTGCAAGTTAAGGGGTTTGAAAGGGAGAGACATATGGAGAGGAAGGCGTGGGCACAAGCCAAGTCTCCACTAGGTCTGCCTAAGTGTGTGTGTGTGGGGGGGGGGGGGCGGAGTGTAGTGCACATGAAATAATGTTGCAAAGCTCTTACACATTTTTAGGTTGACACCTAGAGCGTTTCATCATGAGTTTAAATGTTTCCTTTTTTAAATGGGAAGTAGAAAATATTACTAGGCTGAGGACTGACTGGCTACATTTGGAATAAGTGTTCTGTGAAAGTATCTGATAAAATGGCTTCTAAAGCACGTTAAGAATGTGCCTTGAATCTGAATCAGGTTTAAAAAAATCTGTGTCTTGAAAGTTTTTGGTAGCCTCAATAACATCCCAGGTATATTTAAATAATCATTGTCACTAACCTATTAATGTTTTGCCTGTTCCTGAATTCCTTTGGGCAAGCTTTACCCTTCAAAAAATGTGGATGAGGCTGAGAAAGTCAAAATGCAGTGTGAAAAAATATACCTTGTGAGTTTAAGGCACCCAGACTAATCATTCAAGGAGGCTTCCTGTAATCTAATAGCACTCCACAATCTCATTCATAATTCCGGATTTTAAAAAGCCCTGAAAACTTAAGTTTGGCACCATTCAGTGGCAAAACTAGACTATAAGGTGGGACTGTTCAGTGACACTATCTTGCATCTTTATTTCTCCTGTTTAATGTGAAAATGTGGACTTTTGCTGTAGAACTAGTAAAGTGTTTGATTATGGCTTGAAGCCCCTGACCACACTGGGAGTATTAGGTAATGTATGGGATATATCTAGAACTACATTTGTAAAATAAAATAAAAATTCAATTTCTAAACACATCTGGTCCCAGGGATTTCAGATGAGAGCTTGCAGACCAGTCTTTCCAGTTTGTTTGGTGCCCTGGAGGTTTTAACCTCATCCCACCTACGCCCTTGGGGCAATGCACCCTACTGAGATGGGTGGTGGTTCTCTTTTTGCAAAATGGGGAGGAGAGGAGGATTAGGTCCTGAACTACAGACTGGTTTTGCAGGCAGTTTTAGGAATGTATAGAGGGAGTTGGGAGTTCTGGGAATTGATCCCTTTAGGACAGTCCATACAGCAGATCCCACTTTGAGGTCTGCTGCTCCAGGGGTAGCCTTGGATAGTGAGCATTGGGGTTGAAGGAACTGGCACATTTTTGTGATGGAAAGATCTTAGCATTGGGAAGACCTATGGATTAAATTTCACTGACTCTGAGGCAGTCCCAGGGAGGACTTGGGGTACCCTTTGACCCCTGGCCTCTCCAGGATGCCCAGTAATGTTTTTTTGTTTCTAGGCTGCAGTGTGTGTTGCAAATCTTCTTGGAATCAGCTGCAGGACCTATGCCGCTTGGCCAAGCTCTCATGCCCTGCCCTTGGCATCTCCAAGAGGAATCTCTATGACTTTGAAGTCGAGTACCTGTGTGATTACAAGAAGATCCGAGTGAGTCTGGGGTGACCATGGCTGGGCGGGGGTGTCTCAAGGAAGCTGGCTTCCTGCCCCCTTGTCCCCACTGTCTGCATCTGATTCCAAAGAAAATTTTATTCTCTGATCTTAAAACAATAGGATTAGTAGGCCCTCTTTTCATTCCTATCTTACTGGTGAGAAAACCAAGTGACTTTCTGAGGGAGGCAGGAGCCAGGATGAATTCCCAAATAAGTCTTTCCTCCTACCTCCCTAAGAACACAAACCAGTTGAGCTGCTGAGCCCAGGAGTGGGGATGAGGCTAGCTAATGGTTATTGAGCACTTTCAGTGTACAAGGCACTTCCTCACAGAAACTCATTTAATCCCCTCAACAACACTGTGAAATGGGAACTGTTATCATGGCCAGAGGAGGTAATGGCAAGATAGTTACAAGAACAGGCTGGAGCTAGCATGCTTGGGTTCAAATCCTGATCGTGTACCCCCAGGATACTTATGCAAATTCTCTGTACTTTATTTTCCTCATCTGTAAAATGGGGATGCTTAGTAGTTAGTATCTACCTCATATAGAGTTGTGAAGATTAAATTAGTTAATAATACAGGTAAACTATGTAGAACAGTACATGCTACATAATGAATGCTAAAATTTTTTAGCTTTTTCCCTTATTTACAGATAAGGAAACTAAGGCTCAGCAAAATTAAATAACTTTTCCAAGGCCACACAGCTAGGGAATGACAGATTCAGAATTTATACCCAGGGTAAAATCTGTGTAGTTAAACTATATCTTATAGCCGCTTCTCAGCAAGAAAAGGTCCCTCTGCTGTTTGGAGAACAGAATATTGGGGCAAGGGCAGAAGCAAGGGGACAAGTAAGGAGGCTACTGCTCCAGTCCTGGTGAGCGATGATGGTGGTGGCAGTGATGATGGTTGGAAGTGGTTGGATTCTGGATGTAGTTTGAAGGTAGGGGCTGACAGGATTTGCTGAGGGTGAATGTGAGGAGTATTAGAGAAAGGAGTCAAGGATGACTCCAACAGTTGGGGCTTGAATAGCTAGCAGGAGGGAGCTGGTAATGGGGGAAGACAGAGAAGGGAGTAGGTTTAGGAGATTAAATTAAAACTTGGAATTTAGCTCTGGCCCATGTGACTCAGTTGGTTGGGCATCGTCCTGTGTGCTGAAAGGTTGCCAGCTCAATCCCTGGTGGGGGGTCGTGCAGGAGGTGGCCAGTTGAGGTCTTGCTCTCATATCAATGTTTCTCTCTCTCTCCCTCTCCCTTCCTCTCTCTTTAAAAATCAATTTAAAAATCTTTTAAATATTTTTAAAAAGTTGGACTTTAGACAGATAATATGAGTAAAGCAGGCTTTGAACCTACTGATCCTGGCTTTGTAGCCCTTGCTTTTTAACCAATGCATGGAGTCATTCCAGAAAAGGGTGGGGAGTGGTTTGGGTGTTATCCATTGGTTGTAGAATGGAAGTCCCATGAGGGCTGGCCCAAGGGCCTCACCACTTATGGTGGCCCCCGTACCCCTGGTCCCCCCAACAGGAACAGGAGTATTACCTGGTAAAATGGCGTGGATACCCAGAGTCAGAGAGCACCTGGGAGCCACGGCAGAATCTCAAGTGTGTGCGCATTCTCAAGCAGTTCCACAAGGACTTAGAACGAGAGTTGCTCCGGCGGCACCACCGGTCAAAGCCCCCCCGGCACCTGGACCCAAGCTTGGCCAGCTACCTGGTGCAGAAGGCCAAGCAGAGGCGGGCACTCCAGCTCTGGGAGCAGGAGCTCAATGCCAAGCGCAACCATCTGGGACGCATCACTGTGGAGAACGAGGTGGATCTGGATGGCCCCCCACGGGCCTTTGTATACATCAATGAATACCGTGTTGGTGAGGGCATCACCCTCAACCAGGTGGCTGTGGGCTGTGAGTGCCAGGACTGCCTGTGGGCACCCGCTGGAGGCTGTTGCCCTGGGGCATCGCTGCACAAGTTTGCCTACAATGACCAGGGCCAGGTGCGGCTGCGAGCTGGGCTGCCCATCTACGAGTGCAACTCCCGATGCCGCTGCGGCTATGACTGCCCCAACCGTGTGGTACAGAAGGGTATCCGCTACAACCTCTGTATCTTCCGCACGGATGATGGGCGTGGCTGGGGCGTCCGCACGCTGGAGAAGATCCGCAAGAACAGCTTTGTCATGGAGTACGTGGGAGAGGTAGGGAGACAGGACCATGCGTGTGTGTGCAGCTCTTCCCACCTTGTATTCCCACTGTGTGCGCCCAGCTCTCATCATGGTGTGCCTGCAACTTCCCTGCTTTCCCTGTGGAAAAGGTGGGGGGGTGTGTTTAACACAAGTGCTAGGGATATCCTGTCAGGGGAGAGTATTCCAAGCAGGTAGTTAAAAAGCACACTGAAATACTTCCAGACTGGGTTGATTTCATAAGGGTACCTAGCAATGAGGACAGTGGGAACTGAAATCCAGGCAATGTTCCTTTTAATGGGCTATGTGGTCTGCACAGGTTTGTGTCACCTGAAAAGGCACTTCTCTTCTCATTTTACAAGGGTCCAGCTTATTGCTAAGCAGTGTCTTCCTAGAAAGCACCTTTTACTAATCTGCACAAAAGGAACACAGTCTGGAATAGGACATGGACATGCCTTGCAGAGGTTGGCTGCTTCCTTCTCTAGACTTGCAGGACGCAGTGGAAAGACTAACTGTATTAGGCAGGCTAGCTGCCGTACCAAACAATTTGCAAGTCTTAGTGGCTTTGCACATTAGAAGTCTGTTTGCTCCTGTAACAGTCTACTGTGGGTGTTTGAATAGTATCCTTCTACACAGAGGCACAGCCACCTAGGCTCTTTCCCTCTTGTGCCTTTTGCCATGCCTGAGAGCCTTGGAGCTGCCTCTGATTCTCAGCCTTGCTGGTAAGTGGGCCAAGAGGGGGGGAGGGGAGAAGGGGAGGTTTCTAATGGGCTAGGCCTGAACGCAGTGCACATCACTTTTGTCCACATCCACTGGCTGGAACTGAATCACTGGCCTTACCTCCATGCAGGGGAGGCTGAGAAGTATGATTTAGCTATGTGCCCAGGTGGAAAACAAGGGATTTAGGTGAAGAACTAGCACATGTCTGCAACTGCAGTGTCACATTGAAAGATGGGAGGCAGTGGGCATTTCGGGTAGGGCAGTTCTTTGTTATGTAGGACCATCTCATGCATTGAGGAACATTTAACATCCCTGGACCTGGACCATTTAAATCCATGAGTGTGCCCTGTCATGGTGACAACCCCAAATTCCTCCATATTTCCACAGGTTTCTTAGGGGTTGCTATGATTGGGAAGTGACAGAAATTGGTGTAAGGGACATACCCCTGAGGATGTCCACACTGTAGTAATGAAATTCATGAAGAGGAGAGGCTCCCACTTTGACAAACTGTAAAGTAGAGAGGGTCATAGCCCTGGGGGACAGAGACAGTCTAGAGGCAGAGCAGTCCACAATGCAAATGACCCTGACAGTCTGGATGAGGAGATGTTCATACCCCAGATAATCCTGGTGGTCTGGTGGAGGAAATGTCCACACGTCAAGGACCTGACAGTCTGGAAGAAGGAGGAGGTGGCATTACCCCAGAGGGGTCCAGACAATCTGCAGGAAGAGGTGTCCACATCCCAGAGTGACCTAGAAGATAAGAGCAAGCTCTCCACACTCCAGAGGACCCTGGTGGTCTGCCTTAGGAAGTGTCCACACCCACACTGTCCTGACAGTCAAGAAAAAGAAGTGTCCTCACCCCAGAGGGATTTTGACTGTCTAAAGGAGATCAGGTCTACACCCAAGAGGACTCTGACAGCCTAGAGGAAGTATCCACACCCTCAGCGTCCTGACACTCTGGAGGAGGTGTCTAGACCTCAGAGGGATGCTAACAGTTGGGAGGAGATGTTAACACCTCAGAGGGATGTCACCATTCTGGAGGAGGATGTGTATACACTCCAGAGCCCCTGATGGTCTGGAGGAGGAGGTGTCCTGACCCTACAGGAGCCCGGCAGTCCTAGAGGAAGTCCAGGGCAGGTAGTGTCTCTAGCCTCACTCTACTGTACTGACGAGCTTGAGGAAAGGCTGTCTACAACACAGAGGATCCTGAGGCAAAGAGGAGGAAGAATCTGCAGCCCCCAGGCATCCCAAAGTCCCCTGGGCCCGGTACTTTTCTGGCTGCTGTTCTTTAGTATCCTTGCTCCTCTACACTGTAAGCATCAGGGTTTCTGGGGACCCTCTTGTTCCTTGTCTTCACTCTTCCTACTCTCTACACATTCTCTCTCAGCTATTTCCTAGCCTCCCTCCTGCTACATTCAGCAACTTCCAGGCTCCCCTCCAATACTCTCAGAGCTGTGGGACCTCCTGATGGCAACAGAGGCCCCCAAACACTACTGGAACCAAACTCATTTTGCATCTCCCTGTGAACAGGCAGCATGGCAAAATGGGCAGGAGCCTGGCTACCCAAGGTTGAACCCCAACTCCACCACTCATCAGCTATCATTTCACCTCCTTGTGTCTTGGTTTCCTATTCTGTAGAATGAGAATGAAAATTGCACCCACCTCATACACTTGTAAGAACTAAATGAGTGGTCATGTGTGAAGCAGTTAAACACTATTCAGTACGTATAGAGTAAGTCTTCAATCAGTGTTAACCATTACATCCCAAAATTCAGAAAACCAAGTTTTTTTTGTAGTTCATCTGGCTGTGAAACCTAACTGGACCTGATTTGGGCCTATTTATAGTCTTTTTATCTTGGTATGACTATTCATAAATTTCATTGCAGAAACATTAATTTACTTGATTATGTGGTGCTGTCCCAAACCCTACTTAGTGTTATATAATTGAGGGCACACACCCTATACCTGTTCACCACGCTATCCTTCTACAATCTGGACACGGCATTCACTCCTACCTCTACCTATGCACTGAAAATCTCTTCACATGAGCTACCCTTCCTCTCCTTTGTACTTTGCCACCTTCCATCAGAACATCCCTACCCTCACTCAGCAGAGAACCATAGCCTGTTTTATCCATTCTAAAACATATTTTCTTCATATTTTCACAACTCTGAAGTGATGGTGCGTGTCAATTAGTTTAATTAAATGATGGCATATCATTTAATGAGCAGCAGTTTTTCCTTTGTTGAGAAAGGGCACATAAAATAAAGGGAGCATCTTAGATTTTGACAAGATACAGGACTCAACCCCTCCTAATACTGCTTGGTTCCTAACTAAAAAAACAGAAACAACTTTCACATCCCTCATCTTGTTGAATCTTTACAATAGCCCCTGTCTGGCTGGGATTATCACTGTCATCCCCATTCTACAGATGAGAAAACTGAGGCCTAGAGTGGTGTAGTGAAGTGCTTAGAGTCATCAAGCTAGTCAAGTGGGTAAAAAAAAAAAAAAAGGTGTAAGTGTCTAAAATTGGTGCCTTGCCAGACCTGTTGGGGTTTTTTGTTTTCTGTGTGTGTTTTTTTGGTTGAGGAAACAGACACAGGGAGAGAACATTCAGGATCCCCATATCTGGGAGGGGGCAGAGCAGCAACCGCACTCTGAGTCTTCTGGTTCCTGTTCATGTCAACACCCTTTCCAAGCTGCCAGCTTATAGCCATCTATCTTCCCTAGTCATTCTGGAGAGTTGCTAGGGAGCAGAGACATGGACTGATTTGTTCCCGAGTTCTCAGGGTGGCCCAACCCTTACAGAGTGGGACTGAAAAAGACAGCAGGAACGGTTTATGCCCTGGAGGGCTTGCAGTGTGACTCATTCCTGGTGAGATTCGGGGAGCAGGTAGGGGCAGAACAGGCAGGAAGATAAGACTGGGGAAGTTATGGGGCATTCCCTCTGGTTGGGGAGGGGCTAAAAGGAAAAAGCTGGCTTAGACACCACCCAGTGTGCTCCAAGCCGCGCTCCAAGCCCAGCAGAGGCTGGCTACACTTTGATCCCAGGGCTTCAGAGAGGCTGTGGTGGATAGGGACTGGGAGATTGAGAAAGGCTGCACAGAGAAGTAATATCTGGAGCTGACGCCACAAAAAGAGTGTGTGTTCTCCAGGAAGTGGAGGGAGACTTACCGTCCTCCTCAGAATGCTGCTGTGCCTCCTGCTGTATCCTTCAGGAGACAGTCCCCTCACTTTGACCTGATATCAAAGCCCTTTATGATCTGCAGCTTGCTTTAGATGGTGTCCCTCTTTTCCACTGCTCCTTGAACCCTAAGCACTCTTGCACTGTGGGTGTCTGAGTCCATCTCATCTCGTCACAAAACTGACCCATGAAGGATAGGACTGGGCCTGGTCCCTGTGACTCCCCTACTAAACTGACTCCTGAAGGCCAGGACCAAGCCTGGTTCCTGTGTTGTCTCCCCTACCCAACTGTGACCTATATTTCCCCCAGCAGACACTGACTTCTGACCACTAGGACCAGGCACAGGGTAAGCCTCATAAAAATCCACTGAATGAATGAGTGAATAAATAAACAAAAATTTGGGGTATAGGCCAGGTTCCTGAAGGAAAAGCTGGAGTATGAGGCAGTGAGCAGTGTGACTTGAGGGAAAATCTTGTTCTTCTAAAGGTGTTGTTGATCAACATTGGACAGGGAGCAGAGGCTGGAGGTGATGGTGTAAGAGGCAGGAAGGCGACAGGACACTAATATGGCCATCCTGAGTGGAGAAAATGGAGGGTAGTAGAGGCTAGAATGGGAGATTTGAAAGTAGAAACAGCACGGCCACTAGCTGGCATGAGAGTGAGCAAGGAAGGAGGCCAGGGTGGATCCAGTGTCAGAAGGGGGCTGGTGATGCAGTGGGTCTCCAACAAAAGGAGAGGGAAGGAAGAAGGGGTGTGAAGGTGTGTGTGTGTGTGGGGGGGCGGTGTTTGAGTTGCCTGTAGGACCACTTCTGGACAGAGGATAGGTCGCTGGGTTAGAAAGAATAAAAGGTCATTTCTTGTGAGTCTGCTGTGTGCTGTACACTGCTGGCACTTGTCTTTGAGGGCTGGGCAGAAACTTGGGAGTAGAGAATGAGATCTGCCTGGTCTGGAAGGACTCTAGGCTGAGGCATGGGCACTCTTGGTTACCAGGGGACCCTCACCCAGAGACTGGCATGGTGGGCCACACATGGGGATTACCAAAAGGCTGTGGGAACTTGAGGGATGTAGAGGAGAGATTGGGGTGGGCATTGATGGGGTGGAGAATCCATCTACAGCGTTTGGGAGGCAGGGACAGGTCAGGGCTAGGATGGTGGAACAGCTTCATGTTTACTAGGCCAGCAGGGGAGGAAGAGATGCCTTCTGCTGTCTTAAATCCCATTTGTTGGCAATGCACAGCCTCAGGGCTGAGGGAGGGGTTCCTACCCAAGCTCTTGTCTCCTCTCTCATCTTCCTTATGTTTTGGCCTCAGCTACTTTCTTGCACTGGAGACTCTCAGGGGTCTTGGTCTTATCTCTGGATCTGGGTCTTTCATATTAAGTTTCTGTCTGTGTTTCTCTCTCTCTGCCTCTAGCTCTCCTGTCTGAATCTCCCATTCAGTCTCCTTTCCCCCACCAGCCCAGGGCTCTTCTCCTTGTTCACTGTGTCTTTCTCACTGCTGTGTACATGGTTCTGCGCTGGCTCTTCTCTTGTGCCAGGTCCTGCAATGCCTTAGGTCCTCTTGCCCTGCATCAGTCAGTCTCTCTCATTCTCCCTCGCTCTCCTCTCCCCTCTGTTGGATGCTGGGTCTTTTTCTTTCTTGCCCTTGATTTAGGTCTCCTATGTCTCACTATGGGTCTCTCATGATGGGGCTGTATCTGTGTCTTTCTGTCTGTCTGTCTGTCTGTCTGACTGTCTGACTGACTGACTACTGTCTCACTGCTGGACCTTGTGGCCAGTCTCAGCCCACTACTGAGAGACTCCCTAGACCATCCAGAGGCCTGAGGAGGGAATGAGTGGTGGGCAACTGAGGCCCAGCCCCGAGAAAGGCTGACAGATCCTCTGCCTCACTGCCTCCCATGTGTCCATGCCTGCCAGCCACATGAGTGGGGGTGCCTCCCTGCTCACTTGTTCTTCTCCTCCTGGGGGGCCAGGCACTGTGCTGGCTTTCCTGAGCCTTCTTGGCCAATCCCCCTCCCCCATGACCCTCTCCTCAGATCATTACCTCAGAGGAGGCAGAGCGGCGGGGCCAGATCTACGACCGCCAGGGTGCCACATACCTCTTCGACCTGGACTACGTGGAGGATGTGTACACCGTGGATGCCGCCTATTATGGCAACATCTCCCACTTTGTCAACCACAGTGTGGGTACCCTGCAGGCGGGTGGGGGTCGGGAGGAGTGGGCTGGGCCCCTCCTCACCCTCCTGCTGTTCTTTTTCTCCCAGTGCGACCCCAACCTCCAGGTGTACAACGTCTTCATAGACAACCTTGATGAGCGGCTGCCCCGCATTGCTTTCTTTGCCACAAGAACCATCTGGGCAGGCGAGGAGCTCACTTTTGATTACAACATGCAAGGTGGGGGTGTCAAGGGACTGGGGGCAGGGGCACACAGTGACATGGGACACAAGGACCCCTCCCCAAGGAGCTTTAAGATGCTCTTTCTGACTCCCAGTCTCCCATCTGGACTTTTGGACCCCTGTGTACCCTTTGGGGGGGGTCCCCTCATTTCCAACCCTTGGACCAACTTCTCCCAAGACTCCTGGGGGAGGAAGATATTTGGCTCAAGAGTTAAGATACTTCTCCTGACTCCAATCTTGTCTGAAATATCCCAAGTTCCTCAACCCTCCCTGCTCCTAACCCTTTTTGGCTTTCCTCATTCCAAGCCTCTGGACACCCTATGGCCTCCAACCAGTCCCCTACTTGACAAACTAGCCACCTCTGAGACACTCAAGAGGGGATCTTTGGCAGGAGAGTTCAGATAGCCCTCTGATGCCCAGGTGACCCTTCATTCCTGGACCTCTGCCTGACACAACCCTCCTGGTTCTCCCTGACAACCCCCTGCTTCCCCCCCAACCCCTGGCCATCTTCCTTTCCCCCGTAACCCCCAACTCCTGGCCATCTTTCTAACACTTGAACATCCTATAGTGCTAAGCCCTGGCCCTAGCCCCAACCTACCAACTCCATGACCCCCTCCTGACCCAAATCCCAGACCTGCTCCCACCCCCAAGATCCCTGGGTTTCATGGTAAAGGGGCAATGGTTTCATTTCACCTAGGCCTTCTAACAAGTCCCCTCCCCCTCCCCCCTCCTGCCCTCCCTGGCTGTGTGACTCCACAGTGGACCCCGTGGACATGGAGAGCACCCGCATGGACTCCAACTTTGGCCTGGCCGTGCTCCCTGGCTCCCCCAAGAAGCGGGTCCGTATTGAATGCAAGTGTGGGACTGAATCCTGCCGCAAATACCTCTTCTAGCCCTTCGAAGTCTGAGGCCAGACTGACTGGGGGGGCCTAAAGCCACCTATCCCACCCACCCCATACCCACTTGCCCTCCTGTTGAGGAATGACTGCCAGGGCCTCCTGCCTGCCTCCACCCACCCCCACCTGCCCTGTGCTCGGGGGTTGTGGTGAGGACTGATTTCCAGAAATCCTCTCTCCCCATCCCAGCTCCATCCATGGGTTGCACTTACAACCCTCTGCCCACCTTGAGAAGTAATTTGTCAACATCAGGAATCTCTGAAGTTGGGATTCATGGCCTATCAAGGAGGTCCAAGGGGTCAGCTCCAGCCCCAGAATAGAAAGATGTTTATACACATGCTTCTGCCTGGAGCTTGAGAGGTCTGTTGCAGGCCCTCTCCCTACTGCTCCGAGAGAGCGGAAGCCACCTCAGGGCAGGCTGACATCAGAGCTCAGACTTCCCAGCCCACTTGGTGAAAGAAAGGGGGTCTGCAGGGCTGGGGACTGGTTTCCGCTTATGCTCACGTGTAGGCTTTGCATCCAAGAAGTAGATGTCCACATGCCACTGGAAGGAGAGTGGATGCCTGTGGCTCACTGGTCACTGGCCAGTGAGAGGAAGGCAGTCCAGACTCTCCAAGCCCTTAACGTGGACTGTGATTGATCCCTGCCCTTGAGGTGCACAGAAGGTGCCTGGGAGCCCTGTCGGCGTGTGATGACTGCTGGGACTACTCAGAGCTGGAACCAAGACCTAGGTAGGCTGTAGATAGCACTTAGGACAAAAATGTGCATTGATGGGGTGGTGATGAGGTGCCAGGCACTGGGCTGAGCACCTGGTCTACATAGATTGTCTCAGGGAAGCCTTAAAAACTGTGGAGGTGGATCCTAGGAAAGGGCCCATATGGCAGGAGGCCAAGTACAGTCTCAAAAGTTACCTGCCCACAGATGTGCAGAAGATGAAGGCTCTGATGGCTGCCTCACCCCTTGCTTCCCCTGTGAGGTCTTCTCCAGGAAGCCTTCCCTGACTACCTGTGCTCAGAGTGCCCCTCTGTGAGACTGTGCCCTGCCACCAGATCTGTGTGGCTGTCTGTGTGTCTGTGCTCCCTACCCCTAGACTGAATTTCAGGCATGGACTGAATCTGATTCTCCTCTTGTATATTCCTCGGCCCTACCCAGCCTGGGGTGGCCATCAATAAAATGAGTTGTTGACTGAACAAACTGAGGTGTGGGGATTGAAGACCTCACGTAGGTGGGAGTCGGGGAGATGAGAGGCTGGGAGCTGGGGTACCCAGAGACATGTTCCTCAAACCTCAGCCATTTGACTAGAACACCCTCACAGCATACCACCTGCAACATCAACTACCTCACATCTTGACCTAAAATAAGCTTGATTTATACTTACATTTTAAAATGCACTGAAAAAGCAAATTAAATCCATTGCCGTCTCAATGGACAAACTATTATCACTAAATACAGTGGAAATACAGAAATGTGATACAATTCTAGCTAGACCCTCCTGGCTCTTAGAAGCTTTAAACCCAAAGCCTGCCTACTCCATTCAAAGAGAAAAGTCTTTGTTTTTATTTTATTTACATTTCCTGCAAGCATTTATTGAGCACTTAATATGCACCAGGGTAGAAAGTGGAGAACAAGGATATGATGTTTCAAATATACTTGCTTTGATCATCCCTCAACCTGAATGTGAGCCTGTGCCTTTTGTTTTTGCTCAGAGACTTCACTTACTGTGACACAGCTACACAGAGATTTCAAAGACTTGACACACAGGTGACAGAATCCTAAACAGTTCAGAGACCCCAACACACAACATGTAGGACACAGGACTCCAAATAGCTCATAGGCCATATACCCTGGGTATTGACCCCAGACCTCAGAGACCTCACATCTGGGATACATCTCCATACAGCTTGGAGATCTCATACCTGGACACAGGCCCTGAAAAACTAACAGGCTGCACCAAAACTAGGGGACCCAGACTTACAAAGAGCTCCAAGACCTAAATGCTGCCTCCTACATTGGGATCTGGACCCCAAACACATCACAGAACTTTCTGGGATAGAAATGCACAAACATCTCAAAGACCTCACAACCTGGGATACTGTTACCTAAGTTACTCAGAGCCTACACACCTTGACCATTGATTCCCAGATTTCTCAGAGCCCTCACATCCTGGGACAGATCCCCAAACAGCTGAGATGTCACACCCCAAACACAGCTCAAACATCTGAGACCTCACACTTGGAACACAGATCCCTAAATTATTCCAAAACCTTACACCGTGGACACAGACCCCCAGATTGCTCAGAGACATCATGAAAAATAGAACACTAAACATCCCAGAGACCTCACTCCCTAGAACATGGTACCACAAGCAACTCAGAGCCTCAAGTCTTAGACACAGACCCCAAAGAGCCTAGAGATCTCACAGCCCAGAAACACCCTGTTTAGAGAATTCTGACCCTGGGAAAGATCTATGTACACCTCAGAGACCTCACATCTTTTGACACAGATACCGAAATGGTTCAGAGTAGGACACGAGAGGAAAGACTACCAAATGCTTCAGAGACCTTGTGTTCTGTAACCCATACATCTGAAATTCTGACTGCAGACCCCCACAATACTCAGACTTCAGAACCAGGGATATAGACCCACAGAACTTATAAACTGGGAGAAAGACAAACAGTTCAAAGACCTCATACCCTCTTCTCAGACCACCAGACAGCTCAGAGACCTCACACTCTTGACAGATTCCTGTTCAGATATGTCATGTACTGGACACAGACTTCCTAAAAATAGCTCAGAGCCTTCACACACTGAGACAAATCCCCAAACAGCTCAGAGGCCTCACTCAGTTCACGGAAGAATTCAAAGACCTGAAATCTGGATACCAATCCTTTACATAGTTTAGAGACTTTACACCCTGTTATACATACCCCAAATATCTCTGAGATCACACAACCTGGACACAGACCCCAAACAGCTTACAAACCTCACATTCTGGGCTCAATTCCCCAAACAGCTCAGAATCTTCACACTCTAAGCACAGACCTCCAAATTATTCAGAAAAATCACACCCTGGACTGAGACCTCAGATGGTTCTGATCCTTTGTACTCATATCCAGAAAGATTTGAAATATCTGACACTCGTGGACATATCACCAAACAGCCTCGAAACCTCATATTCTGTGCAAAGTCTGCCACAAACAGAGACCTCATAACTGGGACAAAGACCCACAACAGCTTAGGGACCCCACATTGTAGATGCAAGCTCTCAGACAATTCAGAGAACTTCTAACCTGGGAGACAGACACAAAAACAGCCCAGAGACACCACATCTGGCTACATATGCCCACACGGCTCAAGTACTTCACATTATGGAACAGAAACCCTCAGGGAGTTCATTAACCTCACAATCTGCAATGCAGACCCACAGGTTTTCCAGAAACCTCACACATTAGACACACAATGCCAAAATGCTCAGTTAACAAAACTTACTAGAACAGAGATCCCCCGCACAGCTCAGAGACATAACCACCTGGACACGGACCCCCCCGCCCCACCAAACACCTGAGAGACATCATAAACTGGTAACAGAACCCCAAACCACTCAGAGACCTCAAATGCTGGTAACAGACTCCTAAGTAAGTCAGAGACCTCATACCCTGGAACTGAGACTCCCTCAATAGGGACTACTATGCCCCTGGAAACACACCCCAACAGTTAGGGACCTCAAGGGATACAGAGATCCGAGATCTCACACTCTGGGACACACCTTAGAGGTCTGAAACAATAGAAAGACAACAAACTTGGGAAACATTCTGAAACTGCACTGAAAAATCACACCCAAGGACAAAAGCCACAACATCATAGAGAACTCATTCCCTAGGACATGGGCTCAAAACCATTCACAGGGGTGACATCCTGAGCAGACACAAGCACCCTAGAGTCATCTGAGGGTTGTAGGCCCTCATACCTGAAAGGAGAGACTTCTAAATAGTTTAGAGACACCATACTCTGCACAGAGACCACCAGAGCATTGAGAGATTTCATACACCAAATAAAGACCTTTAAACAGCACAGAAAACTAACTGGGGCGTATGTGCATGTACACACACACACCATTGAAAGCTCAGAGACCGTAACCCTGGAACAAACCCCTAATGAGTCAGATATGTCACACCTTGGGACTGAGACCTCCCAAGAGGAAGAGGCTTCATACCTGAAAATATATCCCAAACAGGTCAAGGAACTCTCAAACCAAAAGAGCTCAGGGACCATGTATTCTAGGACAATCACCCAGACAGTTCAGTGAACTCACCCCTGGAATGTAGACCAGTAAAAACTCAGAACCCTTGAATCCTGGATTCAGAAATTCTTCTGAGACTTAGGGTATAGATCCTGAAATATAATTCCGAGAATTAATATGCTGGATGCAGAACATCAACTAATTCAGAGACCTCAAATCATGGGACATACATACCCAAACAGATCAGGGACCTCTCACACCCTGAGACATACACACGAAAACAGTTCAGAGAATTCATATTCTAGGAAATAAACACTCCCCCAAAACAGACCTCATATCCTGTGACATACGTACAAAAATATCAACCACACTAACTGAGATATACACCCACAAATATTTAGAGAAATAGCATCCAGGGACAAATAGCCACAAACATTATAGACTTCAACCCCTGTGACAGACGCACATAAAAATATCAGACACCTCATATGCCAGGACATAATCCCACAAACAGATCAATGCATTCACATCCTGGGAAATAAACTAAATGGATCAGGGACCGCACACATTGAGACCTATACCCACAAAGAGAACAGAGACTCAAATTGTAGGACGTAAACCCAAAACACCTCAGAGACCTCACATGCTGGGACAAAGAAAAATAGGTCAAAACCCAGCAACCTGGGACACACAGCCACATACAGATCAGAGACCACACACTTTTGACAAACATACAAGAACAAACTGTCATAACCTGAGACATACAACCACAAGGAATCAGACATCTCACATCCTGATGTACAAACAAATCTGAAACCCTGGGACACAGACCCTCAAATCGATCAGAGACTTCATACCCTTGGACATACACCCACAGAGAGTAGAGCTAGCAAGCTAGAGAGACACACAGAACTAGATGAAAGACCTCTCATCCTGGGACACAAACCCAAAAAGAAGTCAGAGAACTCAAGTCTTAACACATAACACCCACAATCACAACAGAGACCTACTATCTTAAGGCACACCTGCAAAATATCAGAGTGCACACCATGGGATGTATACCCACAAAGGGATCAGATACTGCTCACCCTTCGATGTACATCAAAATAGACCAGAGAGGTGCACATTCTAGGAAATACACTTCAAAAGCCTGGGAAGTACATACACAAAGAGATTAGAGACCTCAAACCCTGGGATATACACCCACAAACAGATCAGAAACTACACACCCTGAGACATATGCCCACAAACAGTCGGGGATTTCATATCCTGGAACAAACAGCAAGAAACAAATCAGAGACCTCAAAAGAGATACCACATCTTGGGATATACAGTGACAAAATGTTTACAGACTTCACATGCTGGGAAATATGCACAGAAACAGATCAGAAACTTCACATCCTAGGACACACCCTCAAACAGATCACAGACACAAAATTCTGCAACACATATTCACAACCATTCACAAACATTGCATCCTGGAACATATAACAACAAATCAGAGACCTCATATCCAGGGACTGCACCCACAAAGAGAATACAGATAACAGATCCTGAGACATATACCCAGAAACATCAGATAAAATCCTGGGAAGATAGCCATAAACAGATCAGAGACTCCCACTGACAAAATACACATGAGTGGAGAGAGACACACTCTGGAACACATACCCACAAACAGCTCAGAAAAATCACATATGTTGGAAAATACACCTACAAACCCCTCAGGAACTTTATATCCTTGGACATACACCAACAGATCAGACACCTAAAAAACCTACAAATCACACATGGAAACATATCAGTCCTCACATATAGGGTAACACACCCATAAACATCTCATGTCCTGAGATGTACACTGACAAAAGTGACCTTGCAGCCTGGACATGCACCTACACACAGGTCAGAGACCTCCATTCAGCAACATACATGAACAGCTCAGAGACCTCACATCCTGGATCATATAAAACAAATAAACAGATCAGGGACTTCAAATCCCTCAACATAAATCCAAAATAAAGCCAGACACTCCACGTGCCGAAAAATACACCAGATGGTAGACATGACATCTTGTGGCAGAGTCCAGAAAGAGATCAGATAATTCAGCATTTTAGCTTCAAATCTCTCTCTCTCTCTTTGACTTCGGCTTCTGCTATCACATCACTTTTTGTGACTTTACTTCCATCATCACATGTCCCTCCCTCTGTGTCTCGACATACACAGTCACTTAGTCTTCTCTGATCTTGAAGCTTCTGCCTTCCTCCTATAATAACCCTTGTGATTACAAGTGGGACCTCCTAGATAATCCAGTATAACTGCCCATCTCAGGATGCTTACCTACTATGTATCTGCAAAGTCCCCTTTTACAGGTAAAACAACATATTAACAAGTTCCAAGAGTGGGGTGAGGATATATTTAGTGATCCGTTATTTGAGCAAACAGAATATACATGCACACACAAAAGAAACATCACATTCTGGGACATACACCTATGAAATGCTCAAAGACTTCACATCTGAAGTCATACACCTCCAAAGAGATCAGAGACCTTCCACCCTGGGACATACGTACAAAAGATGAGAGAGCCACACATTCTGGGACATTCACCAAAGAATGCTTAGAGTTCTCATACTCTGGGAATTGAACCCACAAAGGCATAAGAGAACTCACTCTCTGGGACATACACCTACTAAGAGACCAGGGACCCATATTCTGGGACCCCAAACAGACTAGACCTTTGACTCTGGGATATACTCACACAGACAGAAGGAAAAATCCCACATTCTCTGACATACACACACAAACAGGTCAGGGATCTCACAGACTGGGACATATAACCACATAAAGAACAGACCTCATATCCTTTACAAACACACCCAAGGAGATGACACACATATATGACATATACCCACAAAAAGATCAAAGACCTGATCTGAGAAATACAACCCAAACCACACCAGACACTTCCAATCCTGTAGCATGAACCAATAAAGAGGTTACAGCCCTCACATGCTGGTAAATGCAGCAGATAAATACAGACACCTGAAATCTTGGGGTATACAGACTCAAGGAGATCAGACAGCTTAGATCCTAGGATACATACCCACGAACAAAGATCCTCCCAGAAACAACATGCATGGAAATACACCCAGAAACATATCACAGAGCTGTCAATGTGGGACATGCACCCACAAACAGATCAGAGGCCTCACATCCTGAAACATACACCCAGAAATAGCTCAGAATTTCACTTCATGGCATATATCCCAGCAAGCAAATAAAAAAATGCTTGCAAATATCCACATAAGATATCAGACATCTGAGAACCTAGAACATACACCCAGACAGCTCAGACCTCACACTCTGGGATATACAATCACAAAACATCAGAGACCTCACACCCTAGGACATGCATTGAGAAACAGACCTGAGCATTCACCTTCTGGGAAAACACCTTCAAACAAAAAGATCAGACTCTTCACACTATCATACAAATACCCACAAGCAGATGAGGGAATTCCTGCCATGGGGCATATATCCTGCTTCCTTCACCAGAAAACGTACCACAGGGAAACATACCAGCAAACATGTCTTGTGGATACCACGAGACAGACACAAACAGGACAGGAAGTCTCACATCCTGGAATACAAACCCAGAAATGGATCAGAGGTATCAAGCAAAGAGAAATATACTCACAAAGAGCTCAGAATCCTTACACCCTGAACATACACACCTTAGCAGTTCAGAGAACTCACATCCTGGGACTTGTACACAAAATCAGATTGGAGACTTCCTCTCCTAGCACATACACCCCCAAACAGGTGGGCCCACAAATTCTGGAACACACATCAAAGAGATCAGAGACCTCACACTCTGGTTCATACACCTGCACACAGATCTAGGCCTCCCACCATCAGACACACACAAACTGGGACATTGTATTAGTTTCTTTTCTTTTTCCTCCCTTCCTCCCTTCCTTCCTTCCTCCCTTCCTTTCTTTCTTTTTAGAAAAGAAGACCACATTTATTCCATTTCTTGAAGGTGCAGGCCTTTGATCTCCTCAGGGCTCTGGACTTGCTATTGTAACAAATCACCACAATCTTATTGTCATAAAACACAGATTTATTATCTTACATTTCTGCAGGTCAGAAAACTGACACGGAGTCTTACAAGGGTAAAAGTCAAGGTGTCAGTAAATCTGACTTCCTTCTGGAGTTCCTAGGGGAGAATCCAGTTCCTATAGGACACCTGCACTCCTCAGCTCATGGACCCTTCCTCTACCTTCAAAGTTAGCAGTGTTTCATCCTTAAAGCTCTCTCTCTGTACCTACCTACAGTTGTCCCTCGCCACTTCGCGCTTCAACGTTTGCGGCTTCACTCTATCGTGGCGAAGGACGACTGTATATAAATAAAGCATCCTACTTCACGGATATTCATTTATCGCGGTAGAGTCTGGAACTGATTGACCGTGATAAACGAGGGCCGACTGTATCTCTACCTCTATCTCTCTTCGATCTCTGCTTATGTCATCACATCACCTTTTCTGACTCTGCTTCTGTCACTACATCATGTTCTCTGATTCCTGCCTTCATGCCTCCCCCATATAAGGGCACTTGTGATGACACTGGGCCCACCTAAATAATCTAGGAGAATTTCCTCATCTCAAGATATTTTACTTAATCATGTCTGTAAAGTCTCTTTTTCCATGTAAATTAACATAATCATAGATTCCAGGGATTAGGAAGTAGACATATTTGGGGTGCTATTTATTCAGCTACCAGATACATGCACAAACAGCTCACAGACTTCACATTCTGAGTCATATACTTTCAAATAGGTGAACAGTTCCCACCCACTAACATAAATCCAAGAAGAACAGAGAGACACACATTTTGGGACACCAAAAAATGCTCAGAGTCCTCAATCACTTGGAATTAAACTCACAAACACATAAGAGAACTCACCATCTGGGAAACACACACACGAATTTCAGAGCAAAACACATTTTAGACATAAACCCACACACACGTCATACTTCACAAATATAGACATGTAACAATAAATTGAATAGACCTTACACACTTGATAAACCCACACTAAGAGATCAGACGCTCACATACAAATCAGAGACCTCATGTGGGGAATACAACCCTAAAGAGATCACAGACCTCAAATATTGCAACATGAAACTACAAATAAATTAGAGATCTTATATACAGGAAGTACACCCAGAATAAGTACAGAGACCTGACATCTTGAAACATACATCCACAAACAGATCAGTGACCTTACAACCTGAGACAGATAGATACCTACAAACAAATCAGAGATCTCAAATCCAGCAATATACATCCATAATCAAGTCAGAGACCTGATCAGAGTCCTGAGATCTTACAACAAACACTCATTAGAACATATGGGATATAATCCCAAACAGGTAAAAGGTTTCAAACCAAGGCAGATGACCCACTAACAACTCAATAACCTCACAGGCTGGACATACACACCTTCATATCAGATAAGTATATATAAGTATATAGAGATATAGACATAGATATAGAATATACGCATAGGCACACATATAAACATACACACATATATCAGCAAACAAACCAGAAATCTCAAATGCTTGGAAATATTCCCTCCAAACCTCAGAGATCTGATAACCTGGAACATGCACGCCCCAACAGCTCAGAGAACCCACATTCTGGGATGCACATCCACCAAGAGTCAGAGACCAAACATTTCCTGGGGTATGCTGAAAGCAAACAGATGAGGGAACTCAGATCCTGGGAGAACACCCTCACACAGTTCAGAGACTTCACACTCCGGTTCATCGAGTAGTGAACACGCCAAACATTTCATACCATCAGACATGACCTGCAAACAGATCAGGGAGTCACATCCTGAGACATATACCAACAAAGAGATTACAGACTTCACAACCTAGACATGTAGCCACCAACAGATCAGAGACTTCAAGCACCACAGATAGTTCAGAGGCCTCACACCATGTGGCATACACCATCCAACAGATCAGGTTGCTGAAATCCTGAGATATGTACCCACAAACAGATTAAAGACCACACAACCCACAAAAAGACCTGCAACGTATATTCATAAACAGATCAGAAACCTCAAATCTTGGAAAATAACCCTCCTGGCAGATCAGAGAACTCACAACGTGGGATGTTCACCCATAAAAAGTAGAGAAACTACATTCTGAGACATAAACCCACAAATCATGGGAATTAGACCCACAATGAGATAAGAGACTTTACATCCTGTGACATGTACCCAAAATAGATTAGAAATCTCACCCCCTGGACAAACACCCAAACAGACTGGAGACCTCACATCCTGGGACATACAGCCACAAACATCTCACACAACCTGGGACAAACACTGGCAAACAGCTAGGGTCCCTTACACCCTGGAACATATGTGCACAACCAGATCAGACCTTATACCTTCAACAAACACACACAAACAGATCAGAGACTCCCATTTTGTGATATACAACCTCACAACCTGAGACATATACACATAATATACCAGAGCACTCAAATCCTGCAGTATACACCACCACCAACTTAGAGACCTCACATATCGGGAAACACACTAAAACAAAGCAGGGTCCTCTCAAATTTGGACATACCGCTCATATGAGAGAAGAGATCTCATATCCGAGGATATGTACCTACAAATAATAAGAGGCCTTATATCATGGGATATACACCCTCCCACAGGTGAGAGACCTCACACGTTTGGAAATACACTGAGGAATAGATGAGACACCTCACATCATGGAACATATGCCTTTGAAAAGATCAGATACATCACATCATGGGACAAAGCACTTGCAACAGATCGGTGATGTCAAACTCTAGGACTTAAATCCATAAACTGATCAGAGCCCTCATACCCAGATTTTTTATGAACACCCGTGTCAGAGACCTCATATTTTGGGACATAGAGTGACAAAATGGTCATAAACCTCATATCCTGGTATATAAACCCCCAAACAGATCAGAGACCTCACACCATGGATACAAACCCAAAAAGACCTTGCAGACCCCACACACTGAGATATATACCCACAAACAAATAAGAGACCTCACACCCAGGTTCATACAACCACAAACATATCAGAGAACTTAACATTCCTTTTTTTGGTATGTGTCCCTAGCAGGAACCGAACCCGGGACTCTCTGGTCTGCAGGCCGACGCTCCAACCGCTGAGCCAAACCGGCCAGGGGAGAACTTAACATTCTTGGCATACACCCATGAAAGACACCTCACACACGAATCATTATGGTGACAAGCAGATCACAGACATCAAATCCTGGGCTTATATGCACATATAGATCAGTGACCTCACACTCTGGGACATATACCTATAAACATATCAGAGATCTCCCATTCTGGTGAATATACCCACAAACAGATCAGAGGCCTCACAACTGGGACATACACACACAAAGAAATCAGAGACCTCACATCCTGGGACACACTTGCAGAAACAACCCTAAAATTCTAGGACGTACAGCCACAAACACAATGCAGACATCACACCTGGGAATTATAACCACAAAGAGATGAAACACCTGAAACTCTTGCTACAGCTATGAAAAGATCAGATACCTTACATACAGAGACTTCTTACTCTGGGAAGAACACCCAGAAACAGATCAGAGACCTCATACCCTGGGAAATATACCACCCAACAGATCAGAGACCTCGCACCTTGGGATATACACCAACAAAGAACTCAGAGACTTTACATCATGGGACATACACATCCAAACAGATCAGAGACCTACATTCTAGGTCATATCACCACAAACAAACTTGAGAACTCACATTATGTGAACCCCTCCCCCCAAAAAACAGACCAGAGACCTCATTCCCTGAGACAGACCAACACAAAAGTATCAGAGAGCTCATACCCTTGATATATATCCACGAAGAGAGACCTCACGTCCTGGGACATATACAGGGATAGAGAGATCTGAGACCTCATAGTCTAGGACATACACCTACAAAGAGTTCAGGGAACTTACATCCTGGGAACTGCACCCACAAACATTTTCAAGACCTCACATGCAGAGACACACAAACACAGCAGAGATCTCATACTCTGGGACATATACCCTCAGACAGAATAGTCCTCAAGTCCTGTAACACACACCCAAGAAACAGATCAGAGTACTCACACCCCCAGGAAAAAAATACAAAAAAGAATAACAACCAGGGAAATATATCTACAAAGAGCTCAGAGTCTTCATATCTTGGGACATATACCCACAAACAGGTCAAAGAGCTCACACATTGGCACTTACACCCACAAAGAAATCAGAGATCTAACATCCAGGGACATAAAAGCAAAAACAAATCAGAGACCTCATACCCTTGACATACACCCAGGGAGAGAGACCTCACATCCTGGGACATACAATGACAAACAAGTCAGAGACCTCATATCCTAGGTCATATATTCACAGAGCAGAAACCTCACATCCTGGACACACACACACACCCAGATAGATCAGAGAACTCGCATCCTGGAATATATGCCCACGACCAAATCAGAAATCACTCATCCTGGGAAATAAACACCCAAACAGATCAGAGACCTCATAATCTTGGACACACACTCAAAGAGCTCAGATACCTCACACCTGGTACACATGCCATGAACAGAGACCTCATATACTGCAATATGCAGCCACAAGCATGTCAGGGACCCTACACATTTGGGACATATACCCACAAAAAGCTCAGGAAACTTACATGCTGGGATACACATCCATAAACAGTTCAGAGAGCTTATACCCTGGGGCACAAGAGTCCCCATCCTCAAAATCATTAAAGCAATATCTGGACATAGACTCTCAAACACCACAGAGACTTCACATCCAGGGACTCAGTGGCCCAAACTGCTCCCACACCTAACACCCTGGATGCAGACTCTGGTCACCTCAGTGATGTATCTTCCTGGGACTTAAAAATTCATACACCTCAAAGAACGAACAAAACTTGTACAGGGTCCTCCAGAGTCCATGGCTGTGAAACCTGAGAGACAGACCCCCAAACACATCAATGCCCTCACACCCAGAACATAGACTTCTAAGAGAGCTCTAAGACTTCAAAGTCTGGCCCCAAGGACAAAGTCTCTTAGAGACATCAGACCCTGGGACTGAGAATGGTTATGACCACATTCTGGACATGAACAGAAAACAGCCCAGAATCCCCATACTTTGGGACATAGAACCCCAAACAGTTCAAATATCTAAAAACCTGGAGATCGAAAAATGTGAATCACAGCCCTTGCCGGTGTGGCTCAGTTGGTTGGAGCAGTGTCCTGTGCACTGAAGGGTCTCAGGGTTGAGGGTTCAATTCCCAGTCAGGGTATGGGCCCAGGTTTTGGGTTCAATCTCCAGTTGGGGCACGGGGGGTAGGAAGGCAGCCCATCGATGTTTCTCTCCGTCTTTCGCTCTCTCCCCACCCTCTCCCTTCCTCTCTCTCTCTCTAAAATCAATAAAAATATGTCCTTGGGTAAGAATTTAAGAAATAATAAATAAATAAAAATGTGAAGCGCAGAGTGCCCAAAATACCCCGATATGGACACAAGTCACACAAAGCTCAGAAATATCGAACCCTGAACAGACTCTCAAAGACCCAGGGAACACCACAAATTACCCTAAGATGTAGCAGCTTAAAACGACAGTAAACATTCATTATCTTACAGTTTTGGGGAATTAGGAATTCAGGAGCAGCTTAGCTGTGTGGTTCTGGCTTTGGGTCTTTCAGGCTGCAGTCATTTGAAGGGTTGACTGGGGCTGGAAGCTATGCTTCCAAGTTGCATCACTCACATGGCTGGCAAGTTAGTGCTGGCTTTTGGCTGGGATGCCTTAGTTCTGTGGTACATGGATCTCTCCATGGGGCTGCTTGAGTATCCTCACAATATATATAGTGACTGGCTTCCAACAGAGCAAGTGATCCAAGAAAGAGCAAGGCAGAAGCCAAATTCCTTTTAAATTTCCCTCTAAGTAAGCACCACTTTGCTGCATCTCACAAATTTGGTAAGATTTATTTGCATTTTCACTGTGTTCAAACTGTTTTTAAATTTCTCTTAAGGCTTCTTTGACTCACTGAGGCTCTGCACCCTACCCCAAAGCCTTTCTCTAGAGCTCAGACCCTGCCTCTTGCATAAATGTACAAACCTGTCTCTCTCATAACCAGATTTACAGTTTTCACAAGAGGAACGTTTTTCTTTTTCTTCTAATCCTCACCTGAGGATATGTTTTTATTTATTTTTATTTTTTTAAATTTCTTTTTATTGATTTTTTAGAGAGAGAGGAAGGGAGAGAGAGGTGGAAACATCAATGTGAGAGAGAAATATTGATCGGCTGCCTCCTGCCCGCCCCCCACTGGGGACAGAGCATGAAACCAGGGCATGTGCCCTGACCAGGAATTAACCGGGACCTCTCAGTCCATGGGATGAAGCTCAATCCACTGAGCTACACCGGCCGGGCCCTCCTTGCCTTTCTTTCTCACGCTGAGCATCTGTTATAGGTTAAATTGTGTTCCCCCCAAATACCCCCACCCCCAAATTCATGTGTTGAAGTCATAACCCCTAAAAAAGTGACTTTATTTGGAAATAGAGTCATTGCAGATATAAGATGAGGTCATACTGGAGTAGGGTGGGCCCCTAATCAGATATGACTGGTGTCTTTTTTTTTTTTAAGGGGGAAATTTGGACACCGACACACACGCACACAGGGAGAACGCCAAGTGAAGATAAATGCAGCAGAAGCTACAAACATCAGACTGCCAGGAAACCACCAGAAGCTAGGAGACAGGCATGGCACAGATTCTCCATCTCAGCCCTCAGAAGGAACCAACCCTGTCGACACCTTGATCTCCGACTTCTAGTGAGAAAATAAATTTCTATTGTTTGAGCTACTTAGTTTGTGGTAGGTAGCCCTGACAAAGTAATACAATAAGCTATAATGCCCCCCATAGCAAGGAATTTTGTGGTCCAAAATGTCAGTAGTGCTGAGGCCAAGAAACCCTGCCATAGGCACAGAACCCACTTATTGACCTGAGAATCTCTGATAGAGACCAATAAAAACTAACAGAGTACACACAGCTTTGGACACAGACATCCTTACACACAAAGTGCTCAGAGACCTCACACTCTGAACAAGGAAGCCTAAACAGCTCAGAGAAGACGTGCCCTAAAGAGACACCCTAATAGGTCAAAGACATTCTGTGGGCCAGAGACCACCAAGAAGATAGAAGGCTGAGCATCTGCATACACCAAATGCTCAGAGACATCACAACATGGGACACAGAACCCATGGGAGCTCTGGGTCCACAGAGCTCAGACATTTCACATTTTGGACACAGACACCAAACAGGTGAACAACAGCTCAGGAACAACAGTATATTCATTTCCTGGTTTAAAATTATGCTATGGGAATTTTAAGTTCTTTACATTAGGGGAAGCAAAGGGTATACAAGAATTCTGCACAGTTTTTGCAATTTTTCTTAAGTCTAAAATGATTTTAAATGTATTTTTTTAAAAGGAAAAAAGATCAAAGGACATAAAAGGGAATTCATAAAACTTAAATACATCTTGCCAACAAGCTCAGAAAAACAATATTGAGCCCCTTTAATAGTCAGAGAAATGCCAACAAAACAAAAATGAAATTCAACTTTAAGAAGAAAAAAACCCTGTACATCCAGGGACAAGAACTCCTAAATAGCTTAGAGACTTCACACCCTGGGAGAGAGAACCACAGACATCTAGAAGACCTAAACCACTGTGATACAGACCCCTCAAAACAGCTGAGAGACTTCATAGTCTGTCATACCCTGAACTGAGATCCCAAAACAAGTCAGACTTCACATCCTGGACATAGTCCTCCACTGCATCCAGCCTATAATAAACTACCTTAGGAGTTGATGGACTTGAGAACCACTTTCCTCCCAGTAACCTATACCCAGCCAAACACCTTCCCTGCCTGATACTTAAAATACCATCACTAAAAAGTTTACTCCTTTAA
The DNA here is from genome assembly GCA_030848825.1 of Tadarida brasiliensis. Lineage (NCBI taxonomy): Eukaryota > Metazoa > Chordata > Mammalia > Chiroptera > Molossidae > Tadarida > Tadarida brasiliensis. Next base: position 94,951,660 of record CM061280.1, on the reverse strand, counting down.
GTTTAGTCTTGCCCCCTCGTCCCTCAAAATTCTCCTTTTCATTGCCACCCACCCTTCCATCCCAAAGCATGAAAACATGCATCTTTATAATTTCTGGCCCACCCCCTCACCCTACTCACACACACACACACCTCCACACACCCCTACTCAGGCCTGGTCCAGAGGAGACATGATGCCCCCAAGTCACCCTCTCCAAGGAAAGGTAGATTTGGCTTGGAGGAGAATCATGAAATCATCTTGAACCTTCTCTGCAGGACTCAGAGCTACGGGCTGCCTGAAATACAGCTGTCAGGAACTCTGGAGAATTCTTCTCAGTGCTGTTGTGAATGGTCAGGGGTTCCAGAAACTAGTATAATGGGATGCAATAAGCATTGCTTTAAAAAGAAGAACAGGTAAAAGAGAATAGAAAAGATTACCCGACACATTCTGTGCCAGCCAATAATGCCAGCTTCTTTTACAGGTGCGTAAACTGAAGTTCCTACACAGGATTCGAACCTGTGGCCTCCCGTAGCCAAAGCCCTACCTCTGCAACCCCGAACGCCAGCCCAGGAGCAACAGCGCCTGCGCAGAGCCAGCAGCCAATGGCAACGATTAGCCAGAGGACCAGACTCACCGCCAGTAAGTGCTTCGGCAACCCTTGCTACCCTGGAAGAGCTTGGGTAGGTAATCTCGCGGCGACCAATCAGAGATCAGGGAAGGATTTAATCCCACCCTACCCATCCTGGAGCCAATCACCGCCCTGCAGCCCCCCCCCTCCACACACACACTGGGCAGGACTAGACGTAAAATCGTGGCATTGGCGGCTTCCAGATAGGTGGATGCTTTTGAGCAAGGGTGGTGTGTGTCAAGACAGCGCTATTCTCTTCTCTTTCTGGGGTGGGGGCTGATCCACGCACGGGGTGAGGAGACCTTTCGTGTCCCCACACATAAAGTGGTTTCTTCCAAAATACACGACCCCTCTACCCCCATGGTACCTCCCGAAGCGGACTGTTCCATCTCCAAGTCGCTCTAGGGTCACACTCTCCTTGTGTGTGCGACCTAGGAAGGGCTGTTTAATGTCAATGTACCAGTAATCATTCAATCTTTGGTTCACCCCAACACAACTGAATAGACTCTCAGGTCTTCCTTCTCCACCCACGTTTCATCCCTGTCTCCCCTCCACATGTCCTCCAGTGGACCATCCCAGCCCCATAACCTGATGATCATTGAGGGCTAAGCAAAGGTGTCCAAACCCTTGCAGCAGAGCCCTGGACCATAAACAGACATTCATTCCCGTGATGCCACTGATAGAAGTGAATTTGTGTGGCAGCATCTATCAAAATAAACAAATTAGCACCCCTCCCCACTGGAATGTCAGTACTACTCAGGTGTATGTGGATTTAGTTTCCCGAGTTTCCATAGCCCCTGAAACAGCCCTGCACACAGTAGGTACTCAAAAAGGGGTTTGTTGAATAAATGACTCCTTTGACCTGGCAATTCCACTTATAAATATGTGTTATAGGGAAATACACATGCACAAGTCTGTTTGCACAAGCATGGGAGGAGCAAACACCTAGGAGGAAAAGTGTAAATGAGAAAAGGTGATTTAGCCCTGCTGGTGTGGTTCAGTGGTTGAGCGTCGACCCATGCACCAAGAGGTCATTGGTTTGATTCCTGGTCAGGGCACATGCCCAGGTTGTGGGCCAAATCCCCAGTGGGGGGCATGTAGGGGGTGGCCAATCAATATTCTCATCGATGTGTCTCTCTCTCTCTTTCTAAAATCAATAAAGAAAAAAATTATTTTTAAATCTGGGCAAAGACCTCACACTCTTGACAAACCACAAAACAATTCAGATGCCTATTCACAAACAGAATGAAGGTGACACACATGTACCGTCTGGAGGGACTGTCTAAAAGACAGGCTGTTAATGGAGGGGTGGGTGAGCAAGTGGGAAAAATGCTCAGACAAGGTGAGCACCATCTCTGCAAAGTGTTCTGAGACCTCATACCCAAACAGCTCAGATAGCTGTGACACAAACTTTGGGACCCAAATCATAATCATAATCAGTGGCCCCACTCCCTGGGATATTGACCCCAGACAACTCAGAAAGGTGACACCCTCTATATAAGTACCCAAACAAGTCAAGAACCTCACACCCTGGGACAAGACACAGAACTAAAAATAGTACATTGATTTCAGATTCTGGAAACATCTCTAAACAGCTTATGAGACTTTATACTCAGGAAAACAGACATTCAAACACTCAGTGACCCTACACCCTGGAAGAAAGTTTCCAAAACAGTTCAGAGACTTAATACCCTGTAACAAAGGCCCCAAAACATCTCAGGCAGCCCAAAACCTGGGACACAGAGTTCACAACAACATAAAGACCTCATACTTTGGACACAGACCTGGAAACATTTCACAGACTTTACAACTTGGCACACAGATTAAATAAATAAATAGATCAAAGATTTCAGATCCTAGAAACAAACCCCAAATAGCCTATGAGACTTCATATTCAAGAACACAGACACTCAAAAACACAGACACCTCACACCTTGGAAAAGAGACGCTGATACAGCTCAGTGACCTCATTGCCTGGAAATGACCCTCATAGATCAGACACATCACTCTCAACCTGAGACCCCCCAAAAGATCAGAAAACTCATGCCTTTAAACAAAACCCAAATTACTCAAAAACCTTGCACTATGGAACTCAGGATCCACACGAGCTCGGACAACTTGCACACTAAGACTGAGAGTCCCAAACCACTCACAGATCTCCAGATACAGATACTCAATACCTCATAGACTTTATATGCTGCACACAGACCTCTAAAACATTTCAAAGATCTCACACTCCAAGATACAGACCAACCAAGAGAATAGAGATGTCATATCTTGTGACATATCCCCATAAGTAATTCTGGAAACTGACCCCAAATAAGGCAGGGACATCCCAATCAAGAAAGTAATCCCCAATAGGACTAAAACACTGCACCCTGGGACTGCCATTTCTGAAAGGAAAAGATATTTTACATCCCAAACGGTTCAAAGATATCACCTCTCTTAACTCAAAATTCAAAGAGCTGAGATACCTCACACCCTGGAACACAAAATCTGAAACAGCTCTGGGGACTCACACTCTGGACACAGACCCCAAACAGCTCAGAGACCTTAGATATCACACCTTGGCATACATACTCATAAAAATACCTCAGAGCCCTGGCCAGTTTGGTTAAGAGGTTAGAGCGTCAGCCCGTGGACCAAAAGGTCACAGGTTCGATTCCCGGTCAAGTGCACGTACCTGGGTTGCAGGTTCGATCCCTGGCCCTGGTCCGGCTCATGCAGGACGAAACCAATCAATGTGTCTCTCTCACATTGATGTTTCTCTCTCTCTCCCTCCCTCCCTCCCTTCCATTCTCTCTAAAATCAATGGAACAATATCCTCGCATGAGGAGAAAGAAAAAGAAAGAAAGAAAAAGAAAGAAAAAGAAAGAAAAAGAAAGAAAAGAAAGAAAAGAAAGAAAGAAAGAAAGAAAGAAAGAAAGAAAGAAAGAAAGAAAGAAAGAAAGAAAGAAAGAATACCTCAGAGAGCCCTGGCTGGGTAGGTCAGTTGGTTACAGTGTTGTTCTGACATACCAAGGTTGCAGATTTGGTCCCTGGTCAGGGCACATACAAGAATCAATCAATGAATGCATAAATAAGTGAAACAACAAACCGATGTTCCTCTCCCCGCCCCATTCCTCTCTCTCTCTCTCAAATCAATCAATAAGCCTGGCCGGTGTAGCTCAGTGGTTGAGCATCGACCCATACACCAAGAAGTTGCTGGTTCAATTCCCAGTCAGGGCACATGCCCAGGTTGAGGGCCAAATCCCCAGTGGGGGACATGCAGGAGGCGGCCAATTGATGTTCTCTCTCATCGATGTTTCTATTTCTCTCTCCCTCTCCCTCTAAAATCAATAAAGAAAAAATTTTTTTAAATAAATAAAGTTCCTTTAAACAATAAAATCAATCAATAAAATAAAATATATATATATTTTTTAAATACCTCAGAGAGCTCATATTCTGGAAATAGACCCAGAAATAAAAAATTTTTTAAAATACCATTTTTGTAACAGACCCATCCAAACATCAGAGACCTCACACCTGTAAACATCTGCCAAATGGCTTAAAGATCTCATGTGATGGGCTTTAGAGACACAAGAGCTATGAGGTCTCATACCCTTGACAGAAACTCTCACAAAGTTCAGAAACCTTAAATCCCGGACCCACAACCCACAAGAGCTCAAAAGCTCACATGCTGGGAAAAAGACATCCCAACAGCTCAGAAAACTTACACTGAGACAAAAAGAAGTACAAACACCTCAGCAATCTCATTCTGTGGTACCAAGACTCCAAGACCACGAAGTCTTCAACACTCTTGGACACAGAACATAAAACAGTTTTTTTTTGTTTGTTTGTTTTTTTTTATCCTCACCTGAGGACATTTTTTCATTTTTTGTTCAGATAGAGTGGGAGGGAGAGAGAGGAAGAGAGAGAGAGAGAAACATCAACGTGAAAGGGACACATCGAGTGGCTGCCTCCCGCACGACCAACCAGGGCCGGGGACAAACCGCAACCGAGGTACATGCCCTTAGCGGGAACCGAACCTGGGTCTCTTTGGACCACAGGCCGACGCTCTAACCGTTGAGCCAAACCGGCCAGGGCAACATAAAACAGTTCTGAGACCTGGCACTCTGGATGCAGACAGTGACCCAGAAACACCGCAGAGACCTCACACCCTGAGACAGTACCCCAAAGAGCTCAGCAATCTCACACTCTGGGCACAGGACAAAATAATCCTAAAGCCTTAAGCTTTGTACAGGAACCACTCTCTCTCTCCCTTCCCCCCACCCAACCTCACAGACCTCGCAAGGACAGAGCAACTAAAAAACACAGAGATCTCACATCCTGTCACACAGACTCTTAATACCTAGAGAACTTCAGACCTGGACACATGCCCCAAACAGCTCTGACAACTCTCACCCTAGGACTCACACCCCAAAATGGCTCAGACAATTTACCCTGGGGCACAGACAGCAAATACCTCAGTGATCTCACCTCTGAAGATTCAGCCAACCAAAACAGCTCAGAGGACATGACACTATGTATACAAAACCCAAACAGCTCAGAGATCTCATGCTCTGGAAGCCAAATCCATGAACAGATAGTGATCTTACACAGTCACACAGCCAACTAAATAGCTCGGAAACCCCCTTGGAAACAGAACAGAGGTCAGAGACATCACACCCTTGACAATGACTGTCAATAGGCACAGAGACTTCACACCTGGAAACATATCCCAAATGGCTCAGAATTTCTATCATGTGACACAGAACCCATAACAGCACAGAGCTGTCACACCCTGGACATAGATCCTCAAAATCTCAGAAAGCTCACATCTTGGGACCCAGACCCCAAAACAGTTCAGAGAACTCACACCCTTGGACACAGGCTACAAAACAATTCAGAGAGCTCATGTCATGAACACAGATGCCCATGAGCTCACAGACCTCATCTGTTGGGATCCAGATCCAATCCCCCCACCACGATATAACACTATGGGGTACAGACCTTAAAAAGAGTTACTGCAGCTTGGACACAGTCACCAATTACCCAAAGAGTTCAGACACCTCACACCTTGGTCACAGATCACAAAACAATTCAGAATCCTCCTACCTTGGTAACAGTTTTTGAACAGGCTCCCAAATAGCCCACAGACTTCACAGAAACCAATTAGCAAAGAAACATTCAACATGAGATAAAAACCTGATCAAATCTTGAGAGTTCACACCCCAGGTCAGAGGCATCACACCCTTATACAGAAACTGCCAAAAATATGAGAAACCTCACACCTTGGAACATACTCCAAATGATACAGGGATTTCATGGCATGGAATACAAACCCAAGAACTCAGACATCTCATACCCTTCAGACACCTCAGATCCCCAAACAGCTAAGAGAGCTCAACTCCCTGGACCCAGACTAAAAAATAATTCAGAATCATTGTACAGTGAACAACATAACCCAGAGAAACTTTGAAATCTCTTTTGTTAGAACACAAATAACTACCTCAAAGGCATTGCACTATGAGATGCACCCAGGGACATAGTAATTCAAACGGCTCAGAGACCTCACACCCTGGGACAGAGACCCCCCAAACACCTCAGAGACATCACATTCTGGACACAGACCCCAAAACTGATCAGAGACCTCACACCCTGAAACAAAATCCTACATACAGTTCAATTACCTCAGATTCTTGAAGAAAAAAATGAAAAATATTTCAGAGATCTTATTCTGGATACATATCCCAAAAGATCTCAGGCCTGCCCTGTGTGGCTCAGTTGGTTGGGCATTGTCCCGTGCACTGAAAGGTTGCTGGTTCAATTCCTGGTCAGGGCACATGCCTGGGTTGTGGGCTCCATCTTGGGGAGGGGGTGTGCAGGAGGCAGCTGATTGATGTTTCGCTCTCACATCTATGTTTCTCTCTCTCTCCCTCCGCTTCCTCTCTCCCTAAAAATAAAAACCAAAACAAAACAAAAACTGCCAGGCCAGCGTGGCTCAGTGGATTGAGCCTCGTCCCATGGACTGAGAGGTCCTGGTTCCATTTCTGGTCAGGGCACATGTCTGGGTTGTGGGCTCCATCCCCAGTAGGGGGCGTGCAGGAGGCAGCCGATTGATGTTTCTCTCTCACATCGATGTTTCTCTCTCTCTGTAAAAAAAAAAAAAAAATCAATAAAAACTTATTAAAATAAAGAAACAGTACCTTAATAAGTCAAAAACATCACGCCCTGAGACTGAAACCCCAAAAAGGAACAGATACTTCACACCTGGAAATAGACCCCAAACAACCTAGAAACCTCATGTCATGGGACACAAAAACCAAAGGTTCTCAGAGACCCCACCCACTGGACAGACTCACATACATAGAGTTCTCAAACTCTCAGTCACAGGTGCCCAAATAGTTAAAATAAGTCCTAATTCAGATTTAAAACAAACAAAAAAACAAAGAGCTGAGAGATCACATATTCTGGGGAATGATCTTTAAATAGTCTAAGGATCTCCTACCCAGAACCACAATACCCAAATATAGTCTGAAAAGTGTGTGTGTGGTGGGGGGAGGGTGGATCTCTGGGAATTGTTTTTTCTTTTTTCTCTCCTGGCCTTACCCCAGTGGTGGCCCTAGTTTAGAACTATATGGCAGCAGTGCAGGCAGCTAAATATCCAAGACAAATGGCACCATTCTGGCCAGAGGACCAGGAAAATAGGCCCCTGAAGACTGGAGAATGTGGAAGGGAATGCCATAGAGGAGAGAGCTGGAGAAAGGAATCCCCTAATTCTGTGCATAAACTGACACAAGTCTCAGGCTCACTCCTGAGCTGTACATGCCCAAGCAGACTCAAAACAGGATCGCAAAGGCTTTGAAAATGGAACTGACATCAGAACTACTGTCCACAGAAGAGGAGACAAAACTTATGATTTAAATCTAAACAAATTGATCGCCTGGTAAAACAAATAAATCATTATTTTCAGGAACTTAACAAGACCTAGAATCTAACTGACACAATATTCAAAATGTCTAAGATAAAATGCAAAGTTAACGTACATACAAAGAAACGTGAAAATGCTACCAATTCTCAAGAGAAAAGACAACAGATACCAACACAAAAGGACTCAGATGTTAGAATTCTCAAAGACTTTTAAAAAGACTAAAAAAGCTATGCCAACCATTTTTCATGAAGCAAAGATAAACACACTTGAAGTTAATGGTAAGATAGAGGTTCTCAGCGGAAAAATACAGAGGCAGGCAAAGGTAGGTTTAGTTGTGAGTACGTGAAACAGAGTTTATTCTTGTGTTATTATTTATTAATATTATTGTATTATTAGCCTTCTTTTGCCCACCCTTGTATATAAAAATTATAGAGTTTTTAATACTTTATAGGGTATATAAAAACTACAGCTAAACTGTAAAAAAGAACCAACTGGAAATTTTAGAATAAAAAAATATAAAATTTGAGCCCTGGCCAATTTGGCTCAGCGATTAGAGCATCAGCCTGCAGTCCAGAGAGACCCGGGTTCGGTTCCCGCTAAGGGCGTGTACCTCGGTTGCAGTTTGTCCCCGGCCCTGGTTGGGTCATGTGGGTGGCAGCCACTCGATGTGTCCCTTTCATGTTGATGTTTCTCTCTCTCTCTCTTCCTCTCTCTCCCTCCCACTCTATCTGAACAAAAAATGGAAAAATGTCCTCGGGTGAGGATAAAAAAATACATATATATATATATATATATATATATATATATATATATAAAATTTGAAATTTAAAAATTATCTGGATGGGCTCAATAGCAGCATGGATATGACAGAGGAAAGAATCAGTCAGTTTGAGCATAGATCAATAGAAATGATCCAATTTTAAGAACAAAGAGAAAAATATTGAAAAATGTGAGCAGAACGTCAGGGATCTATGGGACGATATCAAAAAGTCTAATATTCAGCCCGCAGGTGAGGCTCAGTGGATTGAGTGTCGTCCCATGGACTGAGAGGTCCCAGTTCAATTCCCGGTCAGGGCACATGCCCAGATTGTGGGCTCGATCCCTAGTAGGGGGCGTGCAGGAGGCAGCCAATCGATGTATCTCTGTCACATTGATGTTTCTATCTCCCTTCCTCTCTCTCTAAAAAATCAATAAAAATATATTTTTTAAAAGTCTAATATTCATTATTCATTTCATTGGAGTGTGAAAAACAGAGGATGATATTGGTGTGGGGAAAAAATAGAAGACATAATGATCAAAACCTTTCCAAATTTGGGATTAAAGACATAAATTAACAGACTCAGGAAGTTCAGTGATCCCCAAGCATCATAAACTCAAAGAAAACCATGCCAAGAAATATAATAATCAAATTCCTGAAAACAAAAGATGAAGAAAAATACCTTGAAAGCAGTTAGAGAAAAGCAATACAGTGACACAGTGTCCATAGGGGAACAATTGTACAAATTCCACAGATTTCTTATCAGAAATACAGTGGCCAGAACACAGTGGAATAACATCTTTGAAGTGCTGAAAGTAACAAATTGTCAACCCAGAATTTCAATCAGGGAAAATGACCTTCAGAAATGAAGGCAAAATAAAGACATTCTCAGATGAAGGAAAAGTGAGATATTTGTCAACAGCAGAACTGCTCTCCAAGAAATGATAAAGATCCCTGGCTGGTGTGGCTCAGTGGATAGAGCGTCGGCCCTTGCACCGAAGGGCCTCCAGTTTGATTCCCAGTCAAGTGCAAGTACCTGGGTTGTAGTTTTGATCCCCTGTCCCAGCTGGGGTGGGCGTGCGTGCAGGAGGTAGCTGATCGATGTTTCTCTCTCATCGATGTTTCTATCTCTCTCTCCCTTATTCTCTCTAAAAATCAATAACAACACATAAAAATGTTTTTGAGTGATAAAGAAAAATGATACCAGAGGGAAACTTGGAACTTCAGAAATAAAAAAAAAAAGCAGCAGAAATGGTAAATATCTGGGTAAATATAAAAGACAATTTTTCCCCTAAGTTTTAAACAATATGAATGACTGTTCTAGACAAAAATGTTATCATTGTCTGTTGATGTTTCCAATGTGTGTAGATGTAATATATATGAAAACTATTTAAACAGTGGGTATGGTAAAGGGAGCCAAATGGTTGCAAGGATTCTACATTTTACTGGAAGTGGTAAAATATCAACTCTAAAAAGACTGTGAAAGGTTAGGTATATGTATTATAATCCCTAGAGCAACCACCAAAAACTATTGCAAAGAGATATAGCCCAAAATCCAATAGATAAATTAAAATGGATTACTAAAAAATATTCAAACAACCTCCCAAGGAAAAAAAAAGGGGAACAGAGGAACAAAGGGGGGGGGCAGAAAGCAAATAATAAAATGGTAGCCATAAATCCAACCATATTAATAATTACATTAACTGTAAATAGTTTAAACCAGGGGTCAGCAAACTTTTGCTTAAGGGACAAGACAGTAGATAGTTTAGGTTTGTGGGCCCTACAGTCTCTATCACAGTGGGAAAGAAACCCTAAACAATAGTAAATGAACAGGTGTTTTCTGTGTCCCAATAAAATGCTATTTACAAAAACAGCCAGACAGCTCACAGGCCATAGTTTATCAACAGAGGTTGTCTGATTTTATATACATATTTTGTTTTTTATTTTAAAAAAATGTTTTAATTGATTTTTTAGAGAGAGAGGAAGGGAGAGAGAGAGAGAAACATCAATGTGAGAGATACATCGATCGGCTGCCTCCTGCACGCTCCCCACTAGGGATCAAGCCTGAAAACCGGGCATGTGCCCTGACTAGGAATCAAACCAGAACCTCTCAGTCCATGGGATGATGCTCAGTCCATTGAGCCACACCAGCTGGGCTACATATTTTATTTTTTAATTTTTAAATTTATTTTTTTAATCCTCACCCAAGGATATTTTTCCATTAATTTTCAGATAGAGTGGAGGGGAGGGAGAGAGACAGAGACAGAGAGAGAAACATCTATGTGAGAGAGACACATTGATTGGTTGCCTGCTGCATGGGCCGGGGATTGAACCGCAACCGAGGCTCGTGCCCTTGACTGAAATCAAACCCTCAACCCTTTGGTCCACAGGCAGATGTTCTAATTGCTGAGCCAAACTAGCCAGGGCCATATTTTATTTTTTAATTATTATTTTTTTAATCCTCAGCAAAGGACATTTTTAAAATTGATTTGAGAGAGACAGGAAAGGAGAGAGAGAAACATCAATGTGAGAGAGGAACATCAATTGGTTGCTTCCCGTACTCCTCCTGACCAGGGATTGAACCTGCAGCCCAGGCATGTGCCCTGACCGGAAATTGAACCCATAACCTCTCAGTGAATGGGACGATGCTCAACCAACTGAGCCACACTGGCCAGGGTGCTCATTAGTCCTTAATTCAATAAAAGAGCCTCTGCAAAAAGTTTCTATTGTTTCTGAAGTCTTATCTGGAAGGGATTTTACTCGAAACAGTCTAATTAGTGAGTCTTTTTCATGAGAAAAATATTGTATTAGCCAAGGGAAATATTTTCCTCTGCATTATGATTACTTGTATTCAAGGTTATACCATAAGAAGGTGAGGCATTTAGATCGTTCATAATATCTATTAATAGTAAATGGGGCTATTACATTTTTTATTATTGCAGTAAATTTCATCCTGGCACTTGAAAATTATCTTGTAGTTTTTAAATCAGAAAATACTTCTGGTAGTGGTACCTTTAAGCAGTCATTCAAGTTGAATTTAATGATAATATAGCGTGGAAGGCCATTACAACTTCTGCTTTGATTAATTTATCTTCTTCATTTGAATTTTTAAATCAATAAATTAGTATTTTAGCCCTGGTTGGTGTGGCTCAGTTGGTTGGAGCATTGTCCCTAAAACTAAAAGGTGGCGGGTTTGATTCCCCGTTAGGGCACAAACCTGGGTTGGGGATTCGATCCCTGGTTGGGGTGAGTGCGGGAGGCAACCAATCTATGTTTCTCTCCCACATCAATGTTTCTCTCTCTGTCTCAAATCAATTTTTTAAAAGTATTAAAAAATAAATTAGTAGTTTATCAGTTGCTTTGGTATGAGTTGAGGAAATCACACTTCATTTGTTTAGCTGTACTATGTTGGTTTATGCCTGACTTTCTACCATTTTTGATATTGAATGAATTATTGGATCCTGCTGAAAGAGCTTCAAAAGGACTTTAACCTCATTTAATAAATGTCTACTGCTTAGAAAATTCACCACAAAATTTGCACTTGGGTTTTAGCATTTTGGAGTTTAAATATACACAAATTTTAAAAAATAGATAATAACCGCCACAATAATCGCACGTAGGAACGCATAACCAAGCATAAGCCATTGAAAGGGCTGTGAACTTGCAAACTAACAATAAATTGTACTTGATATCTGCTGCAAATAAGGTGAATTTTACACTTACTTGAAAAGGTGAACTCTACTTGTCAGGCGCCATTTTTGAGAAGTCAGAGCTTGGGGAAGGTTTTGGGGAACAAGTTGTGCAAGGCTTGGCTAACATAGAGAAGCGCGGTGTGGAGGCACGGACGACTTCCAGACTGTTCCTGCACTCGCTGGAGTAAGGCTGGATTTTCAGACCAGGGCTGGAGCGGGCGCTTTTGATTTGCTCTTGGATAGAAGCATGGAGTTGTCACTGATTGGCTGCCTTTCAAGGGGGTTTACACTGATTGGCTGACTTTCAGAACTGGGCACATATTATCCCGAGATAATTGGGTGCATTCCACAATTTATTTATCTATTCTCTTAGTGTGCACGGAAAAGGGGAATTTCTGGACCACAGGAGACGCATATCTTTAAACTTTCGGTTTGGCTCAGCGGTTAGAGCATCGCCCGCGGACCAGAGAGTCCCGGTTCAGCTCCACTGGGGGCATGTACCCCGGTTGCAGTTTGTCCCCAGCCCCAGATGGGGTCGTGTGGGTGGCGACCACTGGATGTGTCTCTCTCACGTGGATGTTTCTCTCTCTCTCTTCCTCCCTCTCTCCCTCCCACTCTAAGGATAAATGCAAAAAAAAAAAAATTTTTTTTTTAAACTTTCTTAAGTAATTCTGAACGGTTTTCCAAAGTGGTTGAATCATTTTACACTGCCACCAGGAGTGTATAAGGAATTACTATAATTTTTTTTACCATTATGTTATTATGGGATGTTCCTCTTTGTGGTTTTAATTTGTTTTTCCCCAATAAATAATGAGATTAAACATCTTTCACATGGTCATTGATCAATAGGGCACTCTCTCTGTAGTTAGTGTCCTTAACCAATATCAGTCTACACTGTTTGGGGTACTCCAGTCCAGAGAGAACTGCCTCTCTTCCTGAGTGAGGGGGGAGGGGCTGGCCACCTGAGTCTCCAGGCCTGGTGAGGGGCTGCGTCTCTCAGGCACAGGCCAGTACATTATGCACAACTGCCCGGCCTGCAAAGCACCGGCACATTGTCAGGCTCTTTTTCCTTATCTTCCCTGGGTCTGGCTGGGCTGGACTGGGCCTCTGGAAGCCAGGGTGGTGCTGAGGAGTGGGCAGGCTCCAGCTGGAATTTCTCCAGGCCCAGAGTCTAGAGAGTGGCTGGGAGGAGAAGCCCTGCACCCCACAGGCTCTGTTCAGCATCCTCAGCCACCTCCTCATCGCACTGTATACAGTCCACTCTCCTAAACTGCTTTGTTTCCCCACATTGTTTGCTCTCACCTCCAAGACCTTCACACATGCTGCCCCTTCTGCTGGCACATTCTGTCTCCTCTTCTGCTGGGTTAACTCCTTATTCTCTAGGTTTCAGCTGAGATGCCACCTCCTGCAGGGACTGGCACCCCCCCCCCCGTGTTATAAGGCATAATGACCCTCCAAAAGACATGTACCTCCTAATCTCTGGACTGTGTAAATGTTCAATTATATGACAAAAAAGGACTTTAAGGATCTGGAGATGGGGAGGTTTTCTTGATTATCTGTGTGGGTCCTAAATGTAACCACAAATGTCCTTATAAGAAGGAGGCCCAAGGAGATTTGAAAGAGACAGAGGAGGAGAAGACACACACACAGAGGAGGTGGCAGAGATTGTAATGATGTGGCCATAAGCCAAGGAATGCTGGCAGTCACCGGAAGCTGGAAGAAGCAACAAATAGATTCTCCCCTAGAGCCTTTGGAGGGAGTGAAGCCTGCTAACAACTCGATTTAGGACTTCTGGCCCCTAGAACTGAGAGAATAAATTTCTGATGTTTAAGCCACCAAGTTTGTGCTACTTTGTTGTAAGAGCCCTAGGAAACAAATACACCCCGTTTGGCTCTGTTGGTTGGTTCCCATCTTTGCTCTCCTTTTAGAACATTCCTGATGAGGAAGAGTAACTGCTTGTTTAACTTGCCAAGCGGATTCCGAGTTCCAGGAGAACAGGAGCAGGTCTGCTGTGTTCCCTGTTATATCCCCAGCACCTGGAACCAACGCACCAAGCTGGGCACACAGTAGAAGCTCAATAAGTAATAAGAAGGGAAGTCCTGGCCAGCATGGCTCAGTGGTTAGAGCATTGGCCCATGCACCGGAGGTTGTGGGTTCAATTCCTGATCAGGGGCACATACCTGGGTTGCAGTTTTGATCCCCGGCCCCACTTGGGGCACGTGTGGGAGACAACCAGTTGATGTGTCTCTCTCACATTGATGCTTCTCTCTCTCTTTCTCTCTCTCTTCCCCCTCCCTCCCTTCCACTCTCTCTAAAAATCAATAGAAAAAATATCCTCAGTGAGGATTAACAAAATAATAATAGTAATAATAATAAGAAGAAGAAGAAGAAGAAAAGAAAGATAGAAAGGGAGGGAGGGAGGAAGGGAGGGAGAGAGGGAGGGAGGGAGGGAGCAGGCCATCCACAAAAGTTCTGGCTGTGCTTGGAAGGAAGGTGTGGGAACAAACCCTAAGGGCCCAAGACTGGAAGAACAGTGTTGACTGAGGCCTGCTTGTGGCGGGCATTGAACAGTGGACAGAGGGAGGCTGGAAGGCCACCAGAAGATCTGCCCTTTTCCCAAAAACTCTGAGGCAAGGGTAGGGCCTCTGAGCAGCATCAGTGTCAGGGGTACAGTCAGGGTGTTAGCTCTCATAAAAGAGGAGCTCTCCGTCTTTCACTGGCAGTTTCTGACTCCCCCATCACCTACCTCCTAGGGCCTCTCATGATCGCAGACCTCACCTTTCTCTTCTGTCCTTTTAAAAAATATTTTATTATTATTATTATTATTTTTAATCCTCACCCGAGGACATTTTTCCATTTTTTGTTCAGATAGAGTGGGAAGAGAGAGAGAGAAAGGAACATCGACGTGAAAGGGACACATCAAGTGGCTGCCTCCCGCACGACCAACCAGGGCCGGGGACAAATTGCAACCGAGGTACGTGCCCCTAGCGGGAACCGAACCTGGGTCTCTCTGGACCGCAGGCCGAAGCTCTAACCACTGAGCCAAACCAGCCAGGGCTAAAAACATTTCAAAATTGATTTTAGAGGGAGAGAGGAAAGGAGAGAGATAGAGACAGACAGAGAGAGAGAGAAAGAGAAATATTGACTTTGTTGTTCCACTTATTTATGCATTCCTTGGTTGATTCTTGTATGTGCCCTGACTGGGGATCAAACCCACAACCTTGGGGTATTGGGATGATGTTCCAACCAAATGAGCTACCTGGACAGACCTCTCTTCTGTCCTTCTTGAATCCACTCAGCCTCAGCAGTTTAGGCCTATAAAGACCGACAGCGACTATATTGTCTAACCTCCTCACTGAACAAATTGAGAAATTGAGGCACAGAGAGGGCCAGGGACCTATTCAAAGTCATGCAGCATGACATCAGCAACAACTGTGGCTGGAAACTAGAAACTGGACTCAGATGTGGGCCCCTGCTCTGCCCCAGGAATCCCGTGTACATTCTCCAAGTGACCTCTTCCAGTACAACTGAAGTGACCTAGATCGCAGAGAGAGGAGAGATCTTCGCCCCTGCTGGGTGGTAGGTAACACAAGCCAAGTAGCCTCTGGACCTTCCCCAGTCAAGACTCAGTGGGCCTTCTCTGCTATGTGGTGGATTTCACAGCCCAGACCCCATGTCCAGGACAAGGCCACAGGGCCAGCCACATATGTAGTGTCCTTTGAGACCACTGAGCTCAACTCCTCCTGTACAGAAGAGGAAACTGAGGCCCCAATTGGGCACAGGACAGAACCCAAGCCACACAGCAGCTGCAATGCAGAACTACGGCTAGAACTTCACTCACCTTGCCTCCCACTCGACAGTTCTATGTCAGATGCTTCCCACTGCCTCCCCTACAGTCCTCACCTCCATCTCCTCCCTCTCCACTACCCCATCTCCACGCTCCTCAGATGGTAGATGAAGATCCCCTGTTCTAATGGAGAACAAGTTCCTTCCCCAGACCAAAGGGATGGATTATGATTGGTCTAAACCAGCCATAGAAATTTTGCTTCCTTTGGATAGTGATAAATTTGGGGGGAGCATTTGATGCATTTTGGGCCAATGAGATATAAGGAATCACCTATAGGGAGGACTGTCCATCCCAAATAAAAAGACAGTACCTAATTAGGAGAAAGCCTTTGTCCTGTTCCCTTCTTTTGGCATTGGATACAGATGTGAGGTCTAGAAACACACTAGCTATAAGCTTGAAGACAAAAGTCAGCATGCTAAAAGATGGTCGAGATGAAAGAGGGAAGGAAACTTCTATCCTGCTTACCATATTGAGCCTGAGACTGTCGACCTCCAATTATCTGGTAATGGGAGTAAATAAACCCCTCTCACTTGAAGGCACACTATTAGGGCTTCCTGTTACTTGGAGGGAGAAGGATGCCTAACTGAGAAAGACCCTTTTCACACCATCTCTTAACTACCCTTTGAGATGGCCAAGCTAGATTCTAGCATGCCCATTTTATAGAGAGAGAAATTGAGCTACAGAACTTATGTGGTTTAAATGTCTTCCTTCAGGTCTTCCCAAACTCCAGATCTGGTGGAAAGGCAGGCATTTTCTTTAGGGTAGAAATACACTCTCTAAACAAGCACTGTGGGCCTGTGTTTGTAGGAACATCAAATGTCCCTGAAGGTGGCCATAGTTTGGGAAACCCTGGCTGCTGCCCTACTAATTCTTCTGCGGCTCTGTCCTGGGAGAAGTGCTGGGGCTAGTGGTGAGGGAGCATGGTGAGTCTTGGCTACTCACCAGAAAGGGCCTCCATTCTAAGGAGAAAAAGAAATCCACTGTTGCAGACATTTAGTGAAATCAAAGCTAACTTTAATACATCTATGGAAAGAAGTGGCTGAATTCTACGGACTCTGGGTGTATCCTGAAACCTGTTATTAAAACCACAGAGTTCCAGCCCAGCCGGTGTGCTTCAGTGGTTGAGCGTCCACCCGTGCACCAAGAGGTCACCGGTTCGATTCCCGGTCAGGGCACATGCCCAGGTTGTGGGCCCAATCCCCAGTGGGGGGCATGCAGGAGGCGGCCAATTGATGTTCTCTCTCATCGATGTTTCTGTCTCTTTCCCATCCTCTCTCTCTAAAATCAATAAAGGAATAAAAACAACAATAAACTTTAAAACTACAGCGTTCCAGGGCCTCTTTCACCTCTGGGTCTCTGAAGAACAGAGTTCCACGTCCTGCCCTCTGGCACTGGAACCGGTGTCCAGCTTGGAAGTGCAGATGCCCTCCCAGCCCCTCACCCTGGCTGGAGCTCTGCCTGTTGTAAAGGAAGGATGAGCAGTTCCTAGAAGCCAGAAGGCCCTTCTGGAAGCAAGTGTCCCTAAGCATGAGCTTCTTAACGTGCAGAGCCCATCTCC
Source organism: Tadarida brasiliensis (assembly GCA_030848825.1). NCBI lineage: Eukaryota > Metazoa > Chordata > Mammalia > Chiroptera > Molossidae > Tadarida > Tadarida brasiliensis. The sequence continues at coordinate 94,934,286 of CM061280.1, read as the reverse complement.
ATACAAACTCAATCCACACAACAACACTATGTATTCAGGAATTAATTATCCTGCAGTAACAAACCAACCCCACAAATGTATTATTATGGTTTCACATAATAATAAGTTTATGTCTTGCTCTCATCACAGACTAATGTGGGTGTTTCTAGTCGACAGGTGGATTTGCATGTGGTGGCTGAGGACCCCAGACTCTTTGTATACTGTGGCTTCACCCTCCACTGAAGCGCTACACCTCCAAAAGATGGACAAAGAGCAAATGGACAAAGCACAGCTGTTTCTTAAGGACACACATCATTTTAGTTCAAATTCCATTTGGCAAGACTGGTCATATGGCCCAACCAGGTGTAAGAGAGAATGTAGTTTCTGGCTGGGCAGCTGCTTTGCAACAGTTCAACATTGCAGGCAAGTGACTTGCTCAAGGTCATACAGTTAGATCCATGATTACAAACTAGGTGTCCACTCTCCCAGCTTATTGCCCCACATCATCTTGACCAGCCAGCTCATTGCTTTGAATTTTAGGAAGAGTCTTAGGCCTAGTGCTATATATTACAAAGCAGTTTTAACTTGAGAACTTCACTCCATCCTCAAAATGTACTGGCAAAGGGGAAGGGAAACAAGTGATCCTAATTTCACAGAAAAATAAACTGAGTAAGATCAACTCTGGGAGGATGTGAGAAGCCCAAGGTCACAGGAATTGCAGACCTTCCAAGCAATAGATTAGAGATGATTCTCTTCCTCCAGCAACCCCAATAGCCATGAAAAGAGGCCGTCTGTGGGTGTTACATGGCGATTAAAAGTGAGGCCACATTCCAGAGCCTGTCTGTCATGTGCGTGGCTTAGGTGTGTTAAAAGACAAACTGAGGCACATTAAAATTTTTAGGAGTTTATTTGAACAAACATCAATTTGAAATGGGCAACACCCAAAAGTGGGTAGGAGCACTCCAGGACAGAAGCTGGGGCAAGGCTTTTGTAGAGCAGATGTGGAAGCAAAATGAGGTGATCATTTTTTTTATCGGCTAGAGTTTAAGGCTGCATTATTTAGGAAAGTTTAGTTGGCTGTTTGTGATCAGTTTTTCTTTAATTTTGATTTCTCAGATACAAGTGCATTGACTCTGGGTTAGGTTTCAGCTTGCTTATGCAGGCTAGCAAGGCATCAGAGCCACCGCAGTCTAATGGCCCCCTTGTCTAACTACTTTAACAGGTGATATTTGAACTTTCTCTTCTTCATTGGTGGTCTCCAAATACACGCTTCCAGCATCATTCTGTCCCTAATCTGTGTGGCCCCCAAGAGCAGCCTCTCCCCAATCTGTGTGACACCATGAGTGTGTACATCCCTGTGTGTGAAGCCAGAAATGTCCCCATCCCAGTGTGTGATTCTAGGAGTATTCAAACCCTGATCTGTGTCACACCAGCAGTGGTCATACCCCAGGCCATATGATCAGAAGTGTTCAAACCCCTATGTGAGTGACCCCAGGAATGTTGACTTCCCAGTGTGTGTGACCCCATGAGTGTCCAAATACCCATTTGTGTGACCCCAGGGCCAACCATACCACAGTGTCTGATCTCAGAGGTGTCCCTTTGCAAGTCTGTGGAGGAGTGTCCATCAATTACTCTGTGTAACCACAGGAGTATCCTCACTTCAATCTCTGACCCTAGGGGTGCCAACTCATCATTTCTTTGACCACAAGAATGTCCACACTCCTTTCACTGTAACCCCAGGAGCATCCCCTCCTCTGTGTAACACCATGGATGTTCACACCCCAGTCTGTGCGACATGAGGAAGTGTCCAGTCTGCAACATGTGTGATTAACTTCAAGAGTATCTCAAACTCCCTCTGGATGACTCCAGGAATGTTGACTCTCTAGTTTGTGTGACCCTTAGAGTGTTTATACAGCTTTCTAAGTGACCTCATGTGTATCCATACTCTAGCCTGAGTAACTCCAGGAGTGTCTAAACCCCCAGCTTTGTGACCCCATGTCTGTGCACACCCACTCTGTGTGACCTCACAGTTGCCCACACCTTAGGTGGTCTGAGCCCAGGAGGGGCCATATCCCAGTCTGAATGACTCCGAGAGACTCCACACTCTAATCTGTGTTACTTCAGGGGCATCCACAACCCAGGGGCATCCACAGCTCAGGCTATCTGACCCCTAGGATGTCCATACCCTAGTATGTGTGACCCAATGAATATCCACTAACCAGTCTGGGTGACTCAGGATTGTCTACTCCTTAGTGTGTGTGACCCCAGATGTGTCCACATACAAATCAGTTTGACCCCAGGACTGACCACACCCCAGTTTCTTTGACTAAGTAGTGTTGGCATGCTAGTCAACCTGACCCCAAAAGTGTCTACACCCCACTCTGGGTGACCCCAACAGTGTACAGTCTCTGGTGTGCGTGATTCCAGGAGTGTCCACTCCCCAGTGTGTGTGACTTCTGGAAAGCCCAGAACCCTGTCTGAGTAACCCAAAACTGTCCACACCCCCATGTGTCTGTTGCCACATGTGGTGTCCACACCTCTGTCTATGTGGCCGCAGGAGTGTTCACACCCCACTCAGTGTGACTCCAGGATTGTCCATATCCCTGTCTCTGTGACCCCAAGGGTGTCCACACCCCAGTCTGTGTGGCCCTAGGAGCGTCCACACAACAATTGCACAATGGTATATTCCGAGACAGTAATACATTCTTCAGTGCTGCTGCTCCTGACACCCCTGGTGGGGGTGGCCCGGGATAGGCTGTTCATGCCTAATTCAATGGATCATTTTGTCCCTAGCTCCCTCCAATATCATTAAGTGATCTCTCCTCTTCTTATTTCCCTTTACTTTCCCCAATTGACCATTCAATTTCTATATCCCTCTCCCTAACCACTCACACACACATGCACACGTGTCCCACATCCCCAAATAGACCATCCCAGTCCCAGACCCTGTAGATCTTGTAAAGAGCAAAAGCCAATGCAGCAGCTTCCTGCTGCAGATCCCACCATGCAGAGACTAGTGGGGAAGAAACCAGTAAGTGCACCACTGATGGGAGTAAAACCTTCCAGGACTTTGTGAAACATCACAATAAAAATTGAACCCCTTCCTCCTCCCTAACTAGAATGTCAGCTTCATGTGGGCAGGGACATTTTTCTATCTTGTTCTCTGATGTCTCCCCAGCACCTAGAACAGTGCTTGGTACACAGAACACACACATTAAGTGTTTGTTGAATGAATGAACCCTTTGACTCAGCAATTCCACTTCTAACACTCACACACATGCCCAGAGCTGTGTGCACAAGGCACAAACAACTGGAAAACCTTGTAACTGTCCATTTATGGCCAATGACTTTTGCAGAATGAGATGATGGTGGGAGTTTGTATTATATCACAGAGCACCAGCCACACGTGATACAAAATGAATAGGACCTGTGTGTACCTGTGAAAGTGAGGGTGCCTTCCATAGGACATGCTGTTGACAAGGAAAAGCAGGTGGGAGCTGGTTATGGTGACTGTGTGTGTGTGTGTGTGTGTGTGTGTGTGTGCGTGCGCGCACGCGCACGCGCGTACGGAAGGAAACACCAGAAACTAACCCCAGTGACCGTTTTTGGAAGGTGGAGGTGGGGATGACCTGTGTAGTCCATATATTGATGTATTCCATATATTGATGTATTGTTGGAACCAATAAACAAAGCTAGGTTCATGAATCATTTGTATAACTCTTTATAAAGGAAAATCATATACTAAAAAAATATCCATAGCACAGAGCATTTGTGTGTATGGTGGAGGTGGGGGTATCTAGGGTATGTCTAGGAACAAGAATCTCAAACTCACATGCGCCAGAGGCTGGACAGGTAACCCACAAGAGAGACAGAGGCTAGCTCAGGGTAAGGCAAACAGCAATGGGGTTGATGAAATGTTTCCTGCCTTTCAGCATCAGGGGGTGAGGGTGGGGTGAGGGATGGTGGAGATGAAGAAGACCCCAGAGCTCACACCCCCAAAGAATTTAGGAACATTGCACCCTGAGGCACAGAACACTTATTAGTAGAGAGTTAGCTCGGAAAGACCCATAATAAGTCATAGTGGTCATACTCTAACTCAGCTCCTAACTTCATACCCTGGACATAGACTTCCAAACAAATCAGAGATTTCACACTCTGGAGACACACCCCTAAAGAGATCAGAGGCCTCACACTGTAGAATAATGCCCCCTACTACTTCAAGATGGGTGGTTTTTCTGTGTTATTACTAAGTAATCCCTTACACATATACACCTGTTACTCACAAACTGAATATTTGCACTCCTCAAATCCATATGTTGAAGCCCTAAACCCAATGTGATGGTATTAGAATGTGGGGCTTTTAAGAGGTGCTAGGGTTAGATGAAGTCATGAGGGTAGGGTCCCCATGATGGGATTATTGTCCTGATAAGAAGAGACCAGAAATCTTGTTCTTTCTCTCTGCCATGTGAGGACATGGTGAGAAGGTGGCCATCTACAAGCCAAGTAGAGAGCCGTCACCAGAACATGCCCATACTGACACCCTGATCTTGGACTTCTGGCCTCTGAAATTGTGAGAAAATAAATTTTGTTTTTTAAGCCAGCCAGGCTATAATACTTTGTTATGTTGGCCTGAGCTGTCTAAGACACACCTTAACCTTTTGCTTTCAAGATCATGAGTTTTGCCCGGCCGGTGTGGCTCAGTGGTTGAGTGTCGACCCATGCATCAAGAGGTTGCCGGTTCCATTCCCGGTCAGGGCACATGCCCAGGTTGTGGGCCTGATCCCCAGCGGGGGACGTGCAGGAGGCGGCCAATCAATGTTCTCTCTCATCGATGTTTCTGTTTCTCTCTCTTTCCCTTCCTCTCTCTCTAAAATCAATAAAAAAAATATTTAAAAAGAAAAAGAGATAATGAATTTTATGTCAGAGTCTTTGCACTTGTATCGCCTACCTCTGTCACCACTAGCAGTCCTCAACCCATTGACCTCCCATTCCTGCCCCTTGATCTCCAGGCGCTGGACCAGAGGGTTGTCTGGAGGTCCCAGGGCAAGGACACTTATCCTTCCATGCTGTGCCATCTGCCCTCCAGGCTCCCTAGGATGTGGGGCAGGACTTCGGAGAAGCAGGTAAATGGGGTGGCCCCTGGGAGCCTAGGGCACAGGTGTTGGCCCCAAGGCTGGGGACTTCCCAGCCCAGGCCTGGTAACCTGTTTCGCTTCTATGTGTGCTATCCTGGTGTGCTGACACCCATTTTCCCCTCTTCCTCTCTCTCTCTTCCTCTTTCAAAGACAAGCAGATGGCAGCAGAGGGACATGGAAAGACACTGATCTAACACACGGTCAGCCATCAACATGTCTGCAGGAGTGGGCCTGGCTGAGGCCCAGCTGCTTTCCTCCCTCAGGGTGGCTCAGGGGAGCTAGTTCGGCCAGGGATATTAGGATGGGGCAGTCCAGCCAGCGTAGCTCACTGATTGAGTGTCGGCCCATGCACCAAGAGGTTGCCAGTTCGATTCCCAGTCAGGGCACATGCCCAGGTTGTGGGCCAAATCCCCAGTGGGGGGCATGCAGGAGGCAGCCAATCGATGTTTCTATCTCTCTCTCCCTCTCCCTTCTCTCTCTCTAAAAATTAATAAAGAAAAATACATTCTTTTAAAAAGGATGGGGCAGTATAGGGAGGGGCCAGGAAACAGTACTGATCTTAAGGTTTGCCATAAGAATTCCATGGCCCCTGGTACCTTGAAGAGGATCTTGAAGAGGACTTTGTAGAAAGATAGCAGCCTTCCCTGTGAAGGAGGCAGGAGGGAGAACATGGTCTGGGCACTCTATTATCTATATAGGGTTATGTATTGATCATCTTTTAAAAAAATAATGCCACCTATAATTTATGGTTGGCACTTTTTTTGTTTGTTTTTTAATCCTTACTAGAGGATATTTTTCCATTGACTTTTTAGATGAGAGAGAGAGAGAAACAGCGATGTGAGAGTTGATCATCTTTTTATAAACTTTGCCTCGACAACCCTGAATGACCTGGCCCTTGCCTTCCCCTCCTACTCATACCTCACTCACCCTTGTATTCTATGCCACACTGGCCTTCTTTCTGTTCCTTAAGAGAACCAGCCCTATATAGATCAATGGAACAGAACAGAGAACCCAGAAATTGACCCAAGACATTATGCTCAATTAATATTTGACAAAGGTGGTAAGAGCATACAATGAAGTAAAGACAGTCTCTTTAATAAATGGTGGTGGGAAAATTGGATAGCTACATGCAAAAAAATGAAACTAGACTACCAATTTACACTATACACAAGAATAAACTCAAAATGGATAAAAGAGTTAAATGTGACGCGTGAATCCATAAAGATCCTAGAAGAAAATGTAGGCAGCAAAATCTCAGATATCACACGCAGTAGAATTTTCACTGATACAATGTCTAGGGCAAGAGAAACAAAGGGGGAAAAAATCAATAAATGGGATTATATCAAACTAAAAAGCTTCTGCACAGCAAAAGAAACAAGAATCAAAATGTAAAGGGAACCCACTGTATGGGAGAACATAATTGCTAGTGATACATCAGATAAGGGGTTAATTTCCAAAATATATAGAGTACTCAAACAACTCAACAAAAAGAAGACAAAGAGTCCAATTAAAAAATGGGCAGAGGACCTAAATAGACATCTCTCCAAACAGGACATACAAATGGCCAAGAGACAACAGAAAAAATGCTCACCGTCACTAATCATCAGAGAGATGCAAATTAAAACAACTATGAGCTATCACCTCACACCTGCCAGAATGGCTGCCATCAACAAATCTTCAAACGACAAGTGCTGGTGAGGGTGTGGAGAAAAGGGGACTCTAGTACACAGCTGGTGGGAATGCAGACTAGTGCAGCCACTATGGAAAACAATATGGTGTTTCCTTAAAAAAATTAAGGCCTGGCCAGTTTGGCTCAGCAGTTAGAGCGTTGGCCCGCGGACCAGAGAGTCTCGGGTTCGGTTCCCGCTAAGGGCATGTACCTCAGTTGCAGTTTGTCCCCGGCCCCGGTTGGGGTCGTGTGGGTGGCAACCCCTCGATGTGTCTCTCTCACATCGATGTTTCTCTGTCTTCCTCCCTCTCTCCCTCCCGCTATATCTGAAGATAAATGCAAAAATGCCCTCGGGTGAGGATAAAAAAAATTTTTTTAAATGGAACTGCATTTGACCCAGTGATCCCACTTCTGGGAATATAGCCTAAGAAGCCTGAAACACCAGTCAGAAAGACTATATGCACCCCTATGTTCATAGCAGCACTATTTACATTCGCTAAGATCTAGAAACAGCCCAAGTGTCCATGAATAGATGAGTGGATAAAAAAGCTGTGGTATATATACACAATGGAATACTATGCAGCTGTAAGAAAGAAAGATCTCTTATCCTTTGAGATGACATGGAGGGTCCTGGAGAGTATAATGCTAAGTGAAATATGCCAATCAGAGAAAGACAAATATCACATGATCTCACTTATTTGTGGAATATAATGAACAACACAAGCTGATGAACAAAATAGACCCAGAGACATAGAAGTAGGGTACAGACTGAGAAACCTCAGAAGAGGGGGCCAGGGGAAGGGAAGAGATAAAGAACTTATATGCATATATGCATAACCAATGGACATAGACAACAATACTGTGAAGGGGGGCAGGAGCGAGGAGGATGGTGTCAATGGGGGGAAAAGGAGAAACATCTGTAACAAAAATTAATTTAAAAAAATTTGCTATTAAGAAAAAAGAGAGTCAGCCCTGCTCATCCTTGGATTTACAAAGATGGAGCTCCCCCCCAAAAAAAGATGGAGCTCCCCATATACAAAACAGGATCTGGGGCGTAAATCTGAGGTGGCAGGGTATTAAAAAATGGGAGTGGCCCTGGCTGAGTAACTCAGTTGGTTAGAACATCGTCCAGATACGCCAAGGTTGTCAGATCGCTGGTCAGGGCACATACAAGAATCAACCAATGAATGCATGAATGTGTGGAACAACAAATCTCTCTCTCATCAATGAATAAATTAAAAAAAAACAAAACAGCAGCAGTAAAAAAAAAATAGAAAGAAAAGAAAAATAGGAGGAATAGATTGAGTTGATTTCCAAAAGACTATCAAAATTGAGGATGAAGCTAAGTAGTACTTAAGGAAAATCTACAGGTCTAAAAACATAGATCAGAAAAGTTTGTTCTTTGAACAGATTAATAAAATATTAGTAATTTCTGTTTTCTCTCAAGTAATTGAGAGAAAAATATTAATTACCAATGTAGGAAAGAAAAGAAAGTGCCATTACAGTTCCTACAGATGTTAAAAGGTTAATAAGATTATTTAAACATATGACTTAATTTTCAACGGAGCCCAAATGTCATTCGTTTTCTCATTCTACTGCTTCTGTGTCCCTGCGGATCCTCTGTATTCACGAGGACAGCAGAACTCAGAAACTTTGCTAATGCCTTCAACACTCATGAAAATAGAACACAGACTTTTTTTTAGCTGGGGCTTAGTGAAATCAATTGTTTAAAATGTAGTAACTTGAATGGAATTGAACACTGTGGAATGGAACAGAATAAAATAACCTATGATGGAATAGAATGAAATGGGAAGGAGAGGAAAGGAAGGGAAATAAATAGAAGTTAGACTTTGTGCCAGGCACTGGGCCTAGTTGTTGTAGTAGATATCCACTCAGTGAGCAAATATTATTGAACATCTGCTAGTTGTTTGGGACATAGTGGGGAACAAAACAGAGAAAATTCTCTACCCTTATGAAGCTTATATTCTAATTAAGGAGACAGATACTAGCTTGTGCAAAAGGCCTTGAGACCAAAGGTACAAGGATGGCCCTTATGAGGAACAGGCAAAAGGGCAATGTGGCTTGGAGTTCAAGAACAATGGATGAAGCTGTAGAGATTGAATGTCATAGTAGGGAGTCTGAATTTTAACAAGATGACCATGACAACATCATCATCATCATTAACTCTTATGGCACATGAACCTGTCAGGAATTGTTCTTAGCCCTTAAATATACAACTCTTAAAAAATGTTAACAACAGCCCTATAAGATATGTATAAAACCATGCCCATTTTATAGAAGGGGAGACTAAGGTACAGAGAAATTAATTAAATGTCAGTCGGGCTTCAGAGCCTGTTCTTTTAACCACTATACTCTACTACCTATAGTGCCAGACCACAGGCACTTTACAATCCTGTAGCAGATGTAATGTAAATAAAAAATTACTAAAGAATGCAAATCAAGAGAAAGACTTGGGCCCGGCCGGTGTGGCTCAGTGGTTGAGCATCAACCCATGCACCAAGAGGTTGCCTGTTCGATTCCCGGTCAGGGCGCATGCCCAGGTTGTGGGCCTGATCCCCAGTGGGGGGCATGCAGGAGGCGGCCAATCAATGTTCTCTCTCATCGATGTTTCTATCTCTTCTTTCCTCTCTCTAACATCAATAAAGAAAAATTTAAATAAAATTTTTTTAAAAAGAGAAAGACTTGGTGGGAAGTGTGCAGGAGATAGGAAGTTGGGGGAAGGAGGTATGTCCTCCCTCTGGTTTCAAGGTAGATCTGTAAACACACATGCCTAGAAACATTTATTTCACCTGAGATGCTCCCTTCTTATTTTGTCTTCTGTGATCATAACTGTGGAGTGGGAAAAGAGAGGATTGGGTGAAATTGGCCAACAGAGGGCTTGTACTCATAGCACTGGGCCGCCTCTGGGTCTTGTCATTTCTTGCAAAAGAGATGAATTCCAGCTGGGGGAAAATAAGAGAGGGTTTGCTCTTGGTCTCCACTCCCCTTATTGTTTCCTCTCTCCCTCTGGAAGGAGAAAGAGAACAAGAAAGTAGTGGAGAGTGGTCATGGCAGACACATGGGCTCTTGTGAATTCACACATGAGCAATAAGTCTACTAAAGTTTCCTTCCAGGACTTTCCCCTTGAAATAGGGGTGAGGAGGAAGTATAATTGTTGGGGAGGTGAGGAGAGGTAAGGAGAAAGAAAGAGTAAACTTGTGTGTGACCAGTAGCAATGTGATCTCTTCTGAATTTTGTTTTTAGGCGTGGAGGCACAACAGTCAGACCCCTTCCCCATGTCTTATCCATAGACTTGACCATATTGTGATGATAGTAAAGAGTATCAAAGACACCGCCAGGTTTTATTCCAAAATTCTGGGCATGGAGATCATAACATTCAAGGTAATTACTTACACAAATGCCAAACTGCAGGTGGAGTAAAATTTTATTATAATACTTTAAAAAATAACTTTAAAAAAACCCACAACAGCCCGGCCGGTGTGGCTCAGTGGCTGAGCGTCGACCCATGCACCAAGAGGTCACTGGTTTGATTCCCGGTCAGGGCACATGCCCAGGTTGTGGGCCCAATCCCCAGTAGGGGGCATGCAGGAGGCGGCCCAATCGATGTCCTCTCTCATCAGTGTTACTATCTCTCTCTCCCTCTCCCTTCCTCTCTTTCTCTAAAATCAATAAAGAAAAAATATTTTTAAAAAAACACACAAAAAACCCACAACAAATCTGTGAGAAAATTTTAAAGGATCAGGAGAGGAGATTCCAAACTCTGAATGGTGGAACTTCCAGAGAGAGAATGGAGAAATGGAGAGGAAGAAAGTACCATAGAAATAATTCAAGAGAACTTTCCAGTCTTTATATGGAAAGTGTTAACTGAATATCCAGTACATTGACACTTAGCTGTGTTCTTATAAAATTATAGAACATCAAAGTGAAAATGAAGATCCTAAGAACTTTCAGAGAGGTTAAAAAGAAAAGTAGTTCAACTACAAAGGAAAAAGAAATACATATACAGATGTCAGATTTCCCAAGATTCACATCAGAGACTAGAAGACAATAGAACACCTACAAGATTATGAGGGGAAAAAATTCAACCTAGAGTTCTATGTCCAACCAAACTGTCAATCAAGGTGAGGGTAGAATAAAACATTCTTGGACATAAAAAGACTCAGATATTTTGCCCACTTGCTTTGGAAATTGAGATTATGCTACGTCAAAATGAGTGATTAAGCCAGGTGTAAAGAAAACATCAAAGTCAGGACACGTGGATCCCAAGGGGGATCCCAGAAAGATACCTAGAGGATAATCAGTCCAATTTGGAACAGGAGAAAGAAAGTTCCCAAGAGAGACGACCCCAGGAAGAAAGGAGCTTTCCAGAGATTGAATACTGTACTATCCTTAAGAATCCGAAACAACTACAAAAGTGGGAAATGCAGAGGAAGCAAATATATATTATCTCTTAAGTTGAAAGGGCCCATAGAATGGCAACCAGGATACAAAATTTAAACCTAACATGAAATGCTATGCATTAAAATAGAATTATGCAAAATCAGACTGGATGTATACACAGCAAAATGGACAGGTCTGAAAAAGATCATGCTGATTGAAAAATGAAGAAACAGAATCAGGTCTACAGCATGATATAATTTATAACATAAACACATAGAACAATAATACAGTTTTTACAATAACTTATGAAAACCAAACATCAAACACATTATAATGGTTGGCTAGGGTGGGGACAGGAGTGGAGAATGGAGATAAAAAGAATAAATGTATAAAGAAAACCAGAGAGGGGCCTTGTATGAGCCAATAGTGATAATGAAGCATATGATGCCTCAAGTCCCTATACTTGGACACAATAGAGCAAAACTTAAGTACATCTAGGATAAAAAAAGTTCTGCCCAGCCTGTGTGGCTCAGTGGATTGAATGTCGTCCCATGGATTCAGAGGTCCTAGTTCGATTCACGATCAGGGTACATGCCCAGGTTGCCGGCTCAATCCCCAGTGTGGGGTGTGCAGGAGGCAGCTGATCAATGTTTCTCTCTCACATCAATGTTTCTATCTATCTCTCCCTTCTTCTCTCTCTAAAAAATCAATAAAAACATACATTAAAAAATTATTTAAAAAGTCCTAAAAGCTGCAAGAGTGGAGGGTGGATGTATTATCTACAAAAGAATGAAAAACAGATTAATATCAGACTTCTTATCAGCAACATCAGATTCAGGAAGACAATAAAGCCATGTATTTAGAGGCTGTGGGAAAATAACTTGCAACCTTGAATTCTATACTCAGCCAAACTATCATTAAAGTGTAAAAGTGAAATAAAGTCATTTTCTGATAGAGTGGATGTTATATCAATCATGGTAATGTAAAAGAAAGAAATGTAAAAATGATACAAGAAATGGCAGAGGTTGAGAGGCACAGGAGAGGAAGGAAACATGAAGAGAAGGAGAGTAGGGTCAATGAGATACTGGCTAAAGTTCATCTATCAAGACATAAAGATACAAGCGGATTATTTAAAATTATAAAGGAACCAAAAGAGTAACTAAAAATGATGATAGAATTCTATTGGGAGGGGTAGTAATGTGGATGAGCTAAATGTTTTTTAAATTATTTTTTTATTGTTGAAAGTCCCCTCTTTTTTCCCCAGTGATCCCCTCCTCCCCACTCCCAGTCCCCTCCTGCTTTCCCCAAACTAATGTCTGTGTCCATTGGTTGTGCATATATACATATAAGTTGTTTGGTTTATCTCTTGGATGAGCTAAATTCTCATTTATCATAGCAGGGAGAGGATAGAGATGTCTAAAGTTGTTAAATCAAGAAATAGTGGCACATAAGTTAGGGACTGTGTCTGGAGGCACATAGGAGAAAACCCAATTAACAGTGGTAAAGAAGATAGAGTTTTAGTTTTCTCTTACTTAACAACCAGTGGAGAGACAGGCAGTCAGAGCTTGGGCCGTGGCTGGGAATAAGGAGGAAGTGAATGGGCAAAAAGTGCCAGCTCAGTGGGGCAGGGAGGTACCCAGAGGCCCCACCCACAACCCTGCTGACATCATTTGGATTGTGTTTATAAGAAAAAATGGAGAAATGTATATTAAGTAGGTAAATTGTGGTTTCTGCCATGGGTAGTATTATATAAACATTATTTGGCAATAAGGAAATAATTTCAGAAGAAATAAACACGCACGTTAAAAGCAGTTGCCTCTAGGGAATGAAACTGGGGTGGGGCAGAGGGTTGTTTTTTGGTTTGTTGTTTTCATTAAAAGTCCTGTTCTTTTTTTTTGATCCTCACCTGAGGATATTTTTCCATTGATTTTTAGATAGAGTGGGAGGGAGGAAGGGAGAGAGAGAAACATCAATGTGAGAGAGACACATCAGTTGGTTGCCTCCCACACAACCCGACAGGTACATGCCCTTGACAGGGAATCAAACCCTAGACTCTTCGGTCCTCGGGCCAATGCTCTAACCACTGAGAAAACCGGCCAGGGCCTGTTCTACATTTTTAAAACCTTGCTGGGGTAGGTGGGGAGGTTTTGTCTCACATTGATCTTGGAGGTTTAACTCTAGGTTGATTTCTCTCCTTAAATAGGAAGATAGGAAAGCATTGTGTTTTGAAGAACAGAAATTTAACCTTCATGAAGTGGGAAAGGAATTTGAACCCAAAGCTGCCCACTCAGTTCCTGGTTCCCTGGACAAATGTCTGATCACAGAGGCACCTTTGGAGGAAATGGTCCAGCACCTCAAGGTGAGTCAGATGTTCTTTTTTTTTTTTTTTTTTTTGAGAAAGCTGCTGCAGATTCAGCGAAAACAGAAGCATGCGGTCTTCCTCAAACTTCAGGCATAGGAGGTTTCCTCACGTCCAGATAATGCCTGTACACAATTGTTTACTCATTATTTTTATTGACATAATTTTTTCATGTAAATATATTTTAAAAGGAAAATTTACATTATCCTTGTAAAAAATTGTACCTAAATTCTCTTTACAGAAATACATTTATGTAAAAAGAAAATGTTCAACCAAGCAAATGAAAAACCCATTATATCTTGGCACAAAAGGAAGGTAACTATAAAAACAAACAGTTATAAAAGCATCACAATGTCATTCCATTCTAGCTATTTCCATTCCCTGAACTCTCCAGCCCTGGCATTCCAAATGGAGATTTGGCAAGTGGTTAAGGAGGTGCTAAGGACTTGTTAGCACCCACCAGAGACTTTCTTCTTGGTATAATCAGAAGGACTGAAAAAGGATTGAAGAGGAAATAATTTCTAATTTACTATTATTTAATGTTGGTGTCCCTGTAACAAAACTATTTCACCTAAAGGGAGAATTGGTTCTCCTGTTGGGGAATACAGATTGAGGTCTTGAATATATTCTGTGCAAATATCCTGGACTCTTTTTTTGGAAAGTATCAGTGAAAAAGTTTTGTTTGGAAGTGAAGTAAGGAAAGCATAGGGGTTAAGAGGATGAACTTTGGCCCAGGCTGCCTAGGATTGAATTCTGACTCTGCCACTTACTAAGTAATAGTAGACATTATTATCATTCCCATTTTACAGATGAGGAAACTGAGGTACAGAGCAGTTATCTGCCCAAGGCCATACAGCTGGTATATGGTTGGAGCAGAGGGAGGGAAGGGGGAATGGTAGATGAGGTCAGAAAGTTACAGAGGTCTTCTAGGCCACTATAAGGAATTAAATTCTGATCTCACTCATGGAATGTGATGAATGACTTTTGTCTTCTCCTACTTCAGGCTTGTGATGTCCCCACTGAGGCGGGTCTAATTCCCAGAACTGGGCAAAAGGGCCCATTATGTCCATCTACTTCCAAGATCTTGACAGAAACCTGATTGAGGTGTCCAACTATATTTCCCCATGGTTGAAGCTGGCATTCCTCCATTTTGTTGTTCTTTTCCTTCCTTCCTCCAGACCTTCACCCAGATCCAGAGACCTCCAAGAACTGATGACTCCTAGGTATTTCACACATCCTGCTGGGGGAACCTGAGTTGGGTTTGGGACCAAACCTACATGACTGAATGTTCTCCTTCCAACCTGCCCCAATAAATTAATAACCTCTCAATTAATATTAGCTCTTCATTATTACTGTCTCAGCATTACGTATGGGTGTTTATCTAGCACATAAGGTCTCTGAGCTGTTTGGGAGTCAGGGACTAGGGTATGACATCTCTAGGGACCAAATCCAGGATCAGGCCCTTGGGCTTCAAGGCCTCTGACAGAGTTCTCCTTGTCCATGAATCCATTCTTTTTTATCCTTTTAGACTCATATCACTTCTTTCAGGTTCTGCCTGCTGTTTCCTATGTCCCAGAAGCCTCACTGAATCTCAGGATCTCTATGATTTCCATGGGACCTTCAAGGACCAGCCCAGATACTGCCTCCTCTTGGTGTGCCTTATCTGGTCTCACCCCCAGGGGATGTGGCACTTTCTACCTTTGGATTTGGTAAGTCCAGACTCCTCAATTGAGGCTCAGCTCCTGACAGAGTAGATGGGACAGGGACAAATTTCTTCTATTCCTGCCCCACCCACACACACCACAACACCATTCACTCACTCAATTAATAAACATATATTGAACACCTACTGTGTGCTTGGCCCTGTTCCAGGCTTTGGAGAGAGAGCATTGAACAGAAGAGATAAGCATATGTATGTTTGTGGAGCTACCATTCTAGTGGGAGAGACACAAAATGACATTAAGTAAAGAAAATACTGCCCGGCCGGTGTGGCTCAGGGGTTGAGCGTCGACCCATGCACCAAGAGGTCGCCAGTTCGATTCCCGGTCAAGGCATATGCCCAGGTTGTGGGCCAAATCCCCAGTTGTGGGCATGCAGGAGGCGGCCAGTCGGTGTTCTCTCTCATCGATGTTTCTGTCTCTCTCCCCCTTCCTCTCTCTCTAAAATCAATAGAGAAAAAAACCAAACAAACAAAATAAAAAAGTAAGGAAAATACTAAGTATGTTAGAGGATGCTTTGGAGAAAAAGAAAACATGGGAAAAGGGGAATATAGATAAAAATCACTGGGGCAGTTTCCAATGTGTAATAGGATGGTCAGGGGAAACCTCACTGAGAAGGAGATATTTGAGCACACCAGGCAGAGAAAAGAGCCAGTGCAAAGGCCCTAAAGCATGAATGTGCCTGGTGTGTGTGATGAACAGCAGGAGATCAGTGAGGAGAAAGAGGGAGCAATGAGTGACAGAGACTGGATGAGTTCACCAAGAGAGAAAATATCAACTAGAGAAGAGGTCCAAAGGCATTTAGAATTCTGAAACAAGGGGAGGAACCAGTAAATGAGGTAGGCATAGAGGGAACGGAAGAGAACAGCTTCCCGAATGAATGAGTGATGGATGAAGGAGCAGGTATGAGAGTCTCTTGAGGTGAGGGAGTCCCTAGTCGTGTGGACTCTGGTCTCTAAACAGTCCCCACACAGATGGTAATTCAGCCAGGCCCTATGAGTGAACCACCAGAGAGCCCCAAAAATGCTGGGAAGAGAGGATTGTAAGGATGTGAGTTTTAGCATGTGAAAGGCTTGCCAAAAGCTGTAGCAGGTTTCCTGCCTATTTTGAAAAGACAGCTTGCTTTGGCTGCAGATGTTATATGCCTGGAGATAGATGATTTATGGAAGGAAGGAAGGAAGGAAGGAAGGAAGGAAGGAAGGAAGGAAGGAAGGAAGGGAGGGAGGGAGGGAGGGAGGGAGGGAAGGAGGAAGGGAGGAAGGGAGGAAGGGAGGAGGGAAACAGGGAGGGAGAAGGAGAGAGGGGTGGGCAGCAGATAGGTGGATGAATGAATGGTTAGGTGGGTGGGTGGATAGATAGATGAGTGGGTGGGTAGGTGGATGGGTAGATAGACTGATAACTCCCACCCTTGGAGAAACTCTTTCACATTTTTGTGCTCAGAAAGAAGAATATGAGTTTGTAAATTACAGATTTGTTGTAATAGAGAAAAAAACTAGAAACAGCCCAAATGTCGATCAGCAGATGAATGGTTAAACAAACCATGGTATATCCATTCCGTGGACTACTACTCAGTAATAAAAGGGAATAAGTTCATGGGCTAGCACTGACCTGATATCAAAACCAGACAAAGACATAACAAGAAAAGAAAACTACAGACCAATATCTCATGAATATAAATGACAAAATCTTCAACAAAATACTAGTAAATAGAATTCAGTAACACATAAAAGAATTATACAACATAACCAGGAATGCAAGATTGGTTCAACATACGAAAATCAATCAATGCAAATACACCAGATTAATAGAATAAAGTACAAAAACTACATAATTTCAATAGATGCAGAAAAATGCATTTGACAAAATTCAACACCTTTTCATGATAAAAACATTCAGTAAACTAGGAATAGAAGATAACTTCCTCAACCTGATAAAGGGCATCTACAAAAAGCCTACAGCTAACATCATACTTAATGGTGAAAGAAAACTTTCTCCCAAAGATCAGGAACAAGTCAAGGGTGTCTCCTCTCACCACTTCTATTCAACATTATACTGGAGGTTCTAATCAAGGCAATTAGATAAGAAAAAGAAATAAAAGTCATTCATATTGGAAAAAAGAAGTAAAACTATCTCTATTTGTAGATGACATGATTTTGTACACAGAAAATCTTAAGGAACCCACAACAAAACCATTATATATACCATATACATATACATATATACACATATGAGCTCAGCAAGGTCACAGGATATAAGATCACACAAAACTTAATTGTATTTCTATACACTAGCAGTGAAAAATCCAAAAAATGAAATTAAGAAAACAATTCCATTTACAATAGCATCAAAAACAATAAAATAATTAGTAACAAATTTAACAAAAGATGGGCAAGACTTGTCTGCTGAAAACTATAAAACATCGCTGAAAGAAATTAAAGGAGACCTAAATAAATAGAAAGATATCATGTTAACAGATAAAAGACTTTATAGTGTTAAGGTGACAATAACCCCAAATTAATCTACAGATTCCATGCAATCCCTATCAGAATCCCATCTTGTTTCTTTGCAGAAATTGACAAGCGGATCCTAAAATTCATGTGGAAATGCTAGGGACCCAGAATGGCTACAACAATCTTGAAAAAGAAAAGCACGGTCCTGGCCTGTGTGGCTCAGTTGCTTGGGCATCATCCTATGCACGGAAAGGTTGCTGGTTCAATTCCCAGTCAGGACACAAACCCAGGTTGGGGGTTTGATTCCCGGTAGGGGGTGTGCAGGAGATAACCGATCGAAGTTTCCCTCTCTCACGTTGATGTTTCTCTCTCTTCCTCTCCCTTCTTCTCTCTCTAAAAATCAATTTTAAAAATTTTTTAAAGAAAAACACAGTTGGAGGATTAACACTTCCCACTTTAAAAACTTACTACACAGCTATAGTAATCAAGAGTGTGTGGTACTGGCATAAAAATAGACATATACATCAATGGAATAGAATCAAGAGTTCAGAAATAATACATTATGGGCAACTGATTTTTGACAAGTGTGTCAAGACAAGTCAATGGAGAAAGAATAATCTTTTCAACAAATGGTGCTGGGACAGCTGGATATCCACATGCAAAAGAATGAAATTGACCCTCCACTTTATACCAGATACAAAAATGAAATAAAAATGAATCAAAGACCTAAATGTAAGAGTTAAAACTATAAAAACTAGAAAACTTTTGGAAGAAAACATGGGCATAAATCTTCGTGACCTTGCATTAGGCAATGGTTTCTTAAATATGACACCTAAAGCATAAACAACCAAAGAAAAAATAGATAAATTGAACTTCATCAAAACCAAAAGCTTTTGTGCTTCAAAAGTCACTCTCAAAAAAATGAAAAGACAACCCACAAATTGGAGAAAATATTTGCAAATCACTTATCTATAAGAGCCTAGCATCCAGAATATATAAAGAACTCTGATAACTCAACAATAAAAAGACACATAACCCAATTAAAATGAGCAAAGAATTTGAATAGACATTTCTCTAAAGAAGATGTGTATATGGTCAATAAGCACATGAAAAAAGTGCTCAACATCATAAGTCATGAAGAAAATGCAAATCAAAACCACAAGATACTACATCACACCTGCCAAGATGGCTAGAATAAAAAAGCAGGACAATATCAGGTGTTGGAAAGGATATAGATAAATTGGAACCCTCCTACAGCTGCTGTGGAGAACACTTTTGTAGTTCCTCAAAAAGTTAAATAGAATTACCATAAGGCCCTGCAGCTCTATTCCTCATATTGTATGATTCCATTTATATGAAATGTCCAGGACATGCAAATCAGTGAGACAGAAATTAGATTAGTGGCTGTCAGGGGGTTGGGGGAAGCAGAAATGGAATGGGAAATAACCTCTAATGGGTATACGGCTTCTTTTGGGCGTGACGACAATGTTCTAGAATTAGATAGTGTTGATAATTGCACAACTGTGTGAATAGACTATCACTGAAATGTATACTTTAAATGGGTAAATTTTATGGTATGTGAATTACATCTTAATAAAAAAAGAATGAACTATTGATACACACAACAATCTGGATGAATGTCACAGCCATTATGCTGAGCAAAAGAAGCACATACTGTATGATTCCATTTATATGAAGTTCAAAAACAAGCCCAAACTCCCAGTATCATATGTTGTTTATACATATGTACTAATGGAATAAAAAGTCATGAAGAAGATAAATACCAAACTCAAGGAGTGGAAGGAGAAAGGGAGATGGAATGATGCAAGGACTTCAACTGGATCTGTAATATTATTTCTTTTTAAAAGTATCTGTAGTATGCCCTGGCCGGTGTGGCTCAGTGGTTAGAGCATCAGCTTGCACACCAAAGTGTTTCCAGTTCAATTCCTGGTCAAGGACACGTACCTGAGTTGCAGGTTCGATCCCCAGCCCCTGTTGGGGCACGTGTTGGAGGCAACCAATCTATGTATCTCTCTCACATTCTCTCTCTCTCTCTCTCTCTCTCTCTCTCTTTCTCTCTCTCTCCCCTTCCCTCCCTCCCTTCCACTCTCTCTAAAAATCAATGGGAAAAAATATCCTCAGGTGAGGATTTTTTAAAAAGTATCTGAAGTAAACAAGATGGGGTTCTATCTCCATCCTGATGGACTCCACAATCTGGGAGAGGCATGAATAGTCCAAACACCATGGACTGGCACCAAGCTCTAGAACCCCAGAAGATGCCAGAAGAGAGGGAACCAGTCAGGGAAGACTTCAAGGAAGAGAGAACATTGGGGCTGAGTCTCAAATGGAGGTCTGACAAAGAAGACGCTTGGCTGGGACACTCCACCCCCACCCTCACCCCCACCTCCCGCCCTCGTGGGTCTCCCCCAAAGCCTGGCCTGGCCCCACTGATTCCCTTATCTGCCCACTCCCAGCTGCCTCCCTGCTGGCTGAACTGTAGCCGCAGACTTCTGGGCCTGTGCCCCCTCCACAGGGATGGGGGAGGGAATAGGGTGAGGCCTAGCCTCAGAGCCTTAGGGTTTCTGGCTCTTGACAGAGGCAGGGCTCTGAGGCCCCCACTCCCCACCCTTCACTTCCCTTCCTGAGCCCTTTCTCCCTCCAGAAATGGGCCATGAGTCTAGTGGCCAAACCCTTGTGTGAGACATGCATCCAGTCTGCCCTTTTCCAGGAGGACAGATTTCCCTACCTTTCCCCCTACACTGCAACTGCTGTTTCTAATAATACTAACATTGAGGAGAGTTACCTTTACAGAGCTCACCACTTATGGTGTGCCAGGCAGGTCCTGTGTTGAGTGGCATCTCAACAACATTTGATGTGGGCTCTATAATTGTACCCATTTTCCAGGTGAAGGAACTGGGTTCAGAGCGTGGCTTGCCCAGGAATCATGCAGAAAATCAGTGTTGGAGCTGAGACAAGAACCCAGGGCCTTGGACGAACATCTTCATTTCTC
The DNA here is from genome assembly GCA_030848825.1 of Tadarida brasiliensis. Lineage (NCBI taxonomy): Eukaryota > Metazoa > Chordata > Mammalia > Chiroptera > Molossidae > Tadarida > Tadarida brasiliensis. The sequence continues at coordinate 94,913,566 of CM061280.1, read as the reverse complement.
TGTACCTACTCCCAGTCTGGAAGATGGGGGCAATTATATGCACTTACACCACAAGGACCTGGTGAGAATGGAATAGAATTCTGCATGGAAAACACTTAGCACAATGCCTGGGGTAGCTTGGCAATCATTGTTGCTGTTGTTATTATTATTATATTAGTGCTAAGAAAAGTATCCAAATCAGTATTATCAACATTATTGTTGTTGATAGAATTAGAATGAATAATAATTATTAGTTTTAGAAATAGCATTAGTATTAACAACAGCATTACTGTTAGATTGGAATTAGCATTAGTATTACTATCATTATTAAAATTAGTACTAGTGCTAGTATCAATATTAGAATATTAGTATTAGTAATTAGAATTGGTATTGGTGTCAGCATATTATTAGTATCAGTATTAGAATTAGAAGTAGTTCTAGTAAAAACGGTCCAAGTACTATCCTTCATATACAGTAGGTACTCAATAAATAAATAAGAATACTTAACAGTTATTGAGATTTGAGATTCAAGTGAGTTAAAATCACTTAATGGATTAAAGCAAGTTGAGTGGCCCCTTCACCCTATGGAGTAGCCACTATTATTCCGCCATCCTTACAGATGAGGAGCTGAGGTCCAGAGCAGGTAGCAACTCGCCCAAGGCCATATGGCCAGTCAGTGGTAGGGAGGTCTGTAAATGAGGGTGGGCTGGCTCCAGAGTGGATGTCCTGAAACTATCTTCAGTTAGGTCATTGGGTCTTTTTCTTCATTCTCACTAATAAGGATTGGGCATGGGCGTGGCACATAGCAGTAGCTCAATGAATTAGAAGTTGTGGCCTTGCTCTCTTTCCTTCTCAAAATCCCCATTTTGCATGAGGACACCAAGGCCAGAGAGACAAGATGAGGATGGGAAACTCCCTCAGGGGTGGGCCCATGGGTGAGCAGACCCCACTGACCCAGGGCTCCATCCTTCCCCTCTGCCCTCAGTGGGTCTCAGTCTCCCCATCTGTAGAATGGGTGGTCAGGAGAGCACCCTGTCTCATGGAGTTCTGGGGCCGTGACTGAGTAATCTTACCCCCTTCCCTATGGGGACCCAAGCTGGGCACCTACTTTGTGCACTGTGCACACGTGTCCAATGATTTCATACAGAGAAAGTGCTCAGAACAGGCCAGGCATGGGTCTATGACAGCATGAGACACTGATTGTTGTCACTGTTGTTACTATTTGGGGGAAGTAGGATAGGGCAAGAAGGTGGGGAACTGAGGTGCAGAGGCCCTGCAACTCTCTGAGGGTCCCTCGCAGAAGATGAAGGGCAGAGCCACAGGCTACATGAGTCCACATCAATCCACATTCCCCTGTCCCACCAACCCCAGCACCACCTGCCCAGGGTGTACCCAAGCTGCCACATGGGGTCTCAAGGACTTCCTCTCAGACTTTCTTTCTCTGATTATCTCTCTGTCTCTGTCCCCCTCTCTACAGCATCGGCTTTGTCTCCCTTCTGTTTCTCTACCTGTGTCATTGGCCTCTGTCATTTTCAGGCTTTATCTTTCCCTTCTCTGTCTCTGTCTCTCTCTCATTCTCTTTGCCTATCTCTCTGTCTTTAACTGTCTCTGGCCCTCTCTGTGTATCTCTTCCTCTCTCGGTCTCTCTTTCTGTGCCCTCTGCCTCCTTCCAGCTCTGTGTTTCTTTCTGTTTATCTCTCTCTGTCTCCTGATTTCCATCTCTGTTCTGTCTCACTCTTCTCTATCCCTTCAATTCTCCTTCCCTTCCCCCACCCTATCCCACTCCTCAAGGACCCGCAGAGGAACCAACCCCTGGTCCCACCTGTTTCCCGCCGCCAGAGCACCATGGCGGGTAAGAAGTTGAGGCCACTGTCCCTGGGTGCCCCCCAGCCCCGCCCCCCATCCTAAGACAGCCTGTTACCGCGGAGCCAACAGCCACCGTGGCCTCCATCTGATAAGACTTATCTGCTGCCCCAAGACAGGCCAGAGCTGGCGTAAGCCCCAGTGGGGTACTGAGTGAGTGTGCCCCCGCCTCCCACCAGCCCTGGCCTGGCCCCCCGGCTGGGTCTGGGTCGTCAAGATGTCCCATGGGCTCTGGTTTAAATCCCGCTGAACCTCTGTGAGCCTCATTCTTCTCGCCTGCAAAATGGGTATAGTCATACCTCTCCTTTCCCTATGGCCAGGAAGACTTACATAAGTGCCCAGCCCACACCTGGCCCAGCACACAATAGGGGCTTTACAAACAGTCAGTGAAAAACCCAGAAGAGTCCTGAAGCCATATCTGCTACTTTTGTTTTATCTTGGCTTCAGCCCATATTGTTTGGTTGGACACTGAAGTCCATGGGAGCCCAAGTCAAACAGGGTCCAAGAATCCATGGAGTGAGCGGGTGGGATGGAGGAAAGCCCCCACTGCCCAAGAGGTGCCCCATCAGCAGGGGGCCCGCCTCCTCCCCTGGTCCGGCCCACCCACTGGTGCATCAGCCACTCCCTGGGGAGGAGGGAGGAGGGAGAGGGGAGGGAGGGAGGGAAGGAGGAAGGGAGCCTCAAAGGCCAAGGCCAGGCAGGACACCCCCTGGGATCACACTGAGCTCGCCACATCCCCAAAGCAGCTGAACCCTCTGCACCAACCAGCCCAGGTCAGTCTCAGCCCCCCAAGAGTCCCCAGCAAGGCAAACTCCGGGCTTGCTGCCTTTTACCTCAAGGCTACTCCCCCAGCCTGCTTCAGGTTCCCCAACCTACTGCTGGCCCCCAAAGTGTCTAGCACCCCTGAATCCCTTGACAGCTCCTTCAGACCACCTCTGTCTTTCCAGCTCCCATCCCTACCCCTCTCTCTGCTCTGACTCCCATCTACACCTTCCAAAATATCTTTGTTCCCCTGATCCCTTAACGCTCCCCATACCCCATCTCTGCCCCCTAAAACATACCTTTATCTCCCAAATCCTACTTCTGCCCCAAATCTGACTTTCACTTACCTGAACTTGTCTCTGTCTCCATTTTCTCCCCCAAAACTCACTTCCCTGCCCCGACTATTTCTGCTCCCCAAGCCCTGTCTGCTCTACAACATCCTTGCCTCTGCCCTAATCTCTCCCTTTGACCCCCAGACCTATCTCTGGCCTGCCAAACCCTAGCTCCATCCTCTTATTCCCATCTCTGCCTCTCAAACCTTGTATTTGTTCCCTATGACTTCTCTCTGATCCCCCAAAACCATTTCTCTTCCCCAACCCCTTGCCTACTCATCAAAATGTCTTTGCAATCCCAAACACCAAGTCTACTCCTCCAAATTTGTACTGTCACACAAATTTTTGTGTTTGCCTTCCCTAAACCCCATCTCAGCCCCCAAAATGTCTCTGTCTGCCACTTCTCTCTGGCCCCAAATCTTTCTCTACTCCAATTCTATCTCAGTTCTGAAACTCCTCCTGTGCTCCCGTAACCCATCTCTAATCATCAGACACATTTCTGCCTGTCCAAACCCATTTTGGGCCCCTAAACTTCATCTCTGCTCCAGGAAAACCCTTGGGCCCCCAAACTTTTCCATGACCCTCAGAATCCATCTCTGACCCCCCCAAACTACATCTCTAATTTCTCAACTTTATCTGACTCTCAAACTTCACCCCGATCCTCAACTTTGTCTCTGCTTTCCCAACCTATTTCTCATCCCAAAATGTGACTTTTCAAGGTTGTCTCTGCTCCTCAAACCCCATATCTGCTTTCTCAAACCCCATAGCTATACCCCATACCTCTGACTCCTCAACCCCTATCTAACCCTCAAACCCTGCCAAGACGCATCTGCCCTCAGACCCCATCTCTGTTCCCTTTAGTCCTGAGGGACCCTCCCTGAGGGCTGGAATAGGGACGTTACCTGGGGTGAGGGGCTGGGCGAGGGAGAGTTGAGGGTGCCGGCCTGCTGCCTGCTGCCCGCTGCCCGTTGGGGCAGCACTTACTCTAGTGGGGCAGCTGATAAGGAGCTTTCATATCCCCCAGCCTCGAGATAAACTTTATCTCTGTCTGGAGAGTGATAACTGGGCGGGGGTGGGGGGGGCTGGGCCCCTACCATGAGAGGAGTGGGCAGCTCTGGACCTACCAAGGTGCCAGGTGCAGGGGGCAGGGGGCTGGAGGGAGATTATGGGGGGTAAGGATGAGGGGATAAAGGAACAGTGGTAATACAGACAAAAGGCAAGAGACACACAGGGAGACAGAGAGAGAATGGAGGGAAAAACAGAGAGAGAGATGGGGAGAAAAAAAAATAGAGAAAAGCCCGGCCGGTGTGGCTCACTGGTTGAGCGTTGACCCATGCACCAAGAGGTTCGATTCCCAGTTAGGGCACATGCCCAGGTTGTGGGCCAAATCCTCAGTGGGGGGCATTCAGGAGGCAGCCAATCGATGTTCTCTCTCATCAATGTTTCTATCTCTCTCTCTCTCCCTTCCTTTCCTCTCTAAAATCAATAATGAAAAAAATATATTAAAAAAAAGAAATAGAGAAAAAGAGCAAGAGACAGAGACATGTAGAGAGAGAAAGGAGAAACAGAGAGCAACTCAGAAAGAATAAGAGAGACAGCAGGAGACCCAGGAACGGAAAGAGAGAGAGAGAGAGAGAGAGAGAGAGAGAGAGAGAGAGAGAGAGAGAGACACTCACAAATAGAATAATGGAGAGACAGAGAGGAAAGAGATGGAGGCTGAAATGAGGAGGCAAGACACCTTCCCTGGGGATAGACCCTGGGGCTTAGGTGGGTTATGGGCACATCCACAGGGCCATCTTTTCCCCAGCATAACCCCCAACCTTGGGCCCAACACTTAGCCTGTCTACACAATGGGTCACATAGGCAGGGGGTTTGAAGAGGGCCTTCCATTCTATCTCCATCACTCCATCCTACAGACAGGGAAACTGAGGCTTTCAGGTTCACAGTGCAAGACAGGGTCAGGGATAGGTTTCCTGGATCCTCATCTGGGGCTGTGTGCGGTGGGGTGCAGTCAGGGATATGGGGATAGTAAAACAGACATGAAAATAAGGCCAGAGGGCCCAGAGAAAGAGAAAGCAGGGAGAAACAAGCAAGTAGGAAGAGACAGAGTGAGAGAAATGTAGATATGAGTGGAGAGGGAGAGAGAAGAGAAACAGAAAAAGATATAAAGAGAGCTAAGAGAAGGAGAAACAAACAAACAAAAGATAAAAAGACAGATAGCCCTGGCCCCTGGCCAGTGTGGCTCAGTTGGTTGAGCACTGTCCCATGTACTGGTTGCTGGTTCGATTCCCAATCGATGTTTCTCTCTCACATCGATGTTTCATTCTCTCTCTCTCTCTCCCCCCTCCCCCCTCTCTGTGTCTCCCAAATCAATAAAAACATATTTTTAAAAAACAGAGAGAGATAAAGATGGAGAGAAACAATCATAGAGATAGAGACATGGAAAGACAGAGAAGGGGGGAACATTAGACATTTATGAAAGTACACAGAGAGAGCAATATATATCATGGTAGTATAGAAAAATGGAAAGAAATGCAGAGAGTCAGACTTGAGAATAAAGAGTGTCAGAGAAAGACCCAGGGAGACAGAGATACACACAGGGAATTGTGGCAGCAAAGGGGTATAGACCAAGCTGCCATCTCACAGGTCTTAGCTTGGCCTTGTCATCACCTCCTATCTGGCAAATGGGGAAACTGAGGCCTGGGGATGGTGGGGGCTGAAGGAACCAGAAAGCAGAACTATGGCCAGCCTCCTCAGGGGAGTGGATATGGGTAAAGGGAACACCTCCCACCTGTCCCCCTTCTCAGAGGAAGCCAGTGGCCTTGGGGTATTTCAAAAGTTGGGCGGGGATGGCAGAGATAAGCAGTGGGGGGTACTGACCCCCCCCATGGAACAGGGAGGAACTCTGTCTGCAGACCCAACTGAGGTGGGGGAGGGGGAGTCAAGCCGGAAATCTTGGGGTTTCTGAGAAAGTCAGAAGGCAAGATGCAGCAGATAGGAATGAAATTGGGGAGCACAGGAGGGTGAACCCCACGTCCCAGGGGGTGACTAAGGGGTTCATGGGACTCTAATTCTGTACCCCACCCCACCCAGACTCCTCTAGAGGGGGAGAGGAGGGAATATGGGGGCAGGAGAAGAAGAGGAAGTGGAGGAGGAGGAGTGTCGACCCATGCATGAAGAGGTTGCTGGTTCAATTCCTGGTTAGGGCACATGCCCAGGTTGTGGGCCCAATCCCCAGTGGGGGGCATACAGGAGGCAGCCAATCGATGTCCCCTCTCATCCATGTTTCTATGTCTCTCTTCCTCTCCCTTCCTCTCTTTTTCTAAAATCAATAAAGAAAAAAATTTTTTTAAAAGAAGGGGAGGAGAATGGGAAAGGAGAAGAGGATGGGGAGTGAGAAGAGAGAGAGTGGAAGACTAGGGAGAGATGAGGGAGGACTGGGAAGGGAGCAAAGAGAGGAGGAGAGAGGGAGAAGGGACCTGGGGAGATGGAAAGGAGGCATATAAAGATTGAGGGGATGGAGTGGGAGGAGAGAGAAAGGAGGGAAGAGGGGGTAGAGAGGGGAGCGGGAGGATTTCTCTGTCTGAGGACCCTTCCTGTCCTCACAGGTCGAACCTCAGAAGCCCCATGGAGTTCCCTGGCTTGGGGGCCCTGGGGACCTCTGAGCCCCTGCCCCAATTTGTGGACCCTGCCCTGGTGTCCTCACTACCAGAGTCAGGGGTCTTCTTCCCCTCGGGTCCTGAGGGCTTGGATGCAGCAGCCTCCTCCACTGCCCCAAGCACTGCCTCCGCTGCAGCTGCTGCACTGGCCTACTACAGGGATGCTGAGGCTTACAGACACTCCCCAGGTAACTCCTTTGGGTAGCTTTCCTTGCACTGGTTCCATGCTGTTGGGGTTGCCATGGAGACCCTTAGCTAGGGTAGAACCCCACAAGGAGGTTATCTTGAAAGTGGCTAGAAGCCTTCACATGGCTGTGTTGACCACTTCCCCTAGTTACGTCCAGACCTGCGAATGCCCATGCTCTTCAACCTGCCACACTGGGAAGAAATGTTGGAAGTAGGTGGTTGAGGCCCTAGTTGTTGAGTGATCCATGGGGCTCCAAATCACAACAGTTATCCTCAAAGCCCATTTGGAAATGATTGGAGGTTACTGCAGTTGCCAGAGTGACCAGTGGGGCTCAGGATCCAGGAGTCACCCAATGGCCAGCAGCTGTTTTGGCAACCCATGGCGAGGTTGAGAAGTTGGCCACTATGTTGGGGCTGTTGGGCACCACTGCACCCTGAAAGTAGGATGGCTTCAGACTGGTCTGTCCCCTTCTTTCTTCCTTCCCATACCCACCCCGACAACAGTCTTTCAGGTGTACCCATTGCTCAACTGTATGGAAGGGATCCCAGGGGGCTCACCATACACCAGCTGGGCCTATGGCAAGACTGGGCTCTACCCTCCCTCAACTGTGTGCCCCACCCGCGAGGACTCCCCTCCTCAGGCCTCAGAAGATCCAGATGGGAAAGGCAGCAGCAGTTTCCTGGAGACCTTAAAGACAGAGCGACTGAGTCCAGACCTCTTGACACTGGGGCCTGCACTGCCTTCATCAATTCCTGTCCCCAGCAGTGCCTATGGGGGCCCTGACTTTCCCAGTAACTTCTTTTCTCCCACCGGAAGCCCCCTCAATCCAGCGGCCTATTCCTCCCCCAAGCTTCGTGGAACTCTGCCCCTGGCCACCTGTGGTGAGGTTCCCAAAAAAGGGCAGGGAGGTTGGGGGGGGGGCATCCAAGGCAAAGTTGTGCTGAGCCTGGCTTCCTTTTCCCTCTGTCCACCTTGCCAGAGGCCAGGGAGTGTGTGAACTGCGGAGCAACAGCCACTCCGCTGTGGCGGCGGGACAGGACAGGCCACTACCTGTGCAACGCCTGTGGCCTCTATCACAAGATGAATGGGCAAAACAGGCCCCTCATCCGGCCCAAGAAGCGCCTGGTAAGACCCCAGGCCTGACTCCCCTTACTCAGGTACGGCTGTTCTCACCCCATGCAGGGATCCCTGTCCTCACACTGTATAAGGACCCACATCCCCCATCCCTTCCCCATCCATATAGGAACCCAGCTTTGTACAAGAGTGCCTATCCTCAACCTACTCTCACAGGCTGCAAGGAGGAACCCTGTCCACTCCCTGCACAGCAATTTTCATACTGGGATCACTTTGGGACCTCCCCTAGATGTATTGATTTAATTGGTTTGGGGTGCTGCCTGGGCATCAGGATTGTTTTTAACTCCCCAAGTGATTCCAATGTCCGCTCAAGTTGAGAACTACTGATCTAGTCCCCCACACAATATGGAAAGCCCCAGGACAGGAGGTCATGTCCTCGCCCCATGGAGAACCCACAGTCTATACCCTGTCCAGGCAGCCCTGCCTTCACTCTGACCCTCAACTCTTGTGTCCTCCACCCCCCAATGCACTGATCTTCACATTCTTGTTTCTCCCAGATTGTCAGCAAACGGGCAGGTACCCAGTGCACCAACTGCCAGACAACCACCACGACACTGTGGCGGAGAAATGCCAGTGGGGACCCTGTGTGCAATGCCTGTGGCCTCTACTACAAGCTACACCAGGTGTGCCCTGCCTCGCGGAGCCTCCTCCCTGTCCTCCCCCATCCCACTAACCTTCCCTTCCTTCTCCTTCTTTTTTTTCCTGATTTCTTCCTATGTCCCTTCCCTCTCTTCTTCACTCCCTTCCACACTTCTTCCTGTTATTCTCCTCCCTCCTTCTTTCCCCTCATCCCCCTCTTCTCTGCACCTTCATCTCCTCCCTGCCTTTCTTCTCCCTTCTGCTCCCTTCTCTTTCCTCCATTTCTCATCTCCTTCCTCTTCCCCTCCAGCTATCAGATAGTCCTATGGCTAGAGGCTTCCCCCAGCCTTTTCCCAGCTTAGGGCTTCACAAGCTCATGATCCCTTAGGACAATATCTGTGCCACAGCTGGGGCCTGCTCCCCTAGTCCTTGACCCAATTCCCTTTCTTAAGGAGTGGGGTGGAAAGGGTATCCCTGGTAGAGACATAGAGGCAAAGGTCTGAAGTTAGGAAATACTCACGGCCTCCCTTTTGTCAGGTGAACCGACCACTGACCATGCGGAAGGATGGTATTCAGACTAGAAACCGCAAGGCATCTGGAAAAGGGAAAAAGAAACGAGGGTCGAGTCTGGGAGGTACAGGAACAGCTGAAGGACCAGCTGGTGGCTTCATGGTGGTGGCTGGGGGCAGCGGTAGTGGGAATTGTGGGGAAATGGCCTCAGGTTTGACATTGGGCCCACCTGGTACTGCTCATCTCTACCAAGGCTTGGGCCCTGTGGTGCTGTCAGGGCCTGTTAGCCACCTCATGCCTTTCCCAGGGCCCCTGTTGGGTTCACCCACAGGCTCCTTCCCCACAGGCCCCATGCCTCCCACTACCACCACCACTGTGGTGGCGCCACTCAGCTCATGAGGACACAGAGCATGGCCTCAGAGCAGGGGTAGAGTCCCTCTCCTCTTGTAGCCAGCAGTCTGTACAACCCAACCCTCTGGGCCCCAGACACCCCTTGGTCTGGACCTTCAAAGCTTTTGTAAAATAAAACCACCAAAGTCCTGAAATCAGAGGTGTGAGTCTGTGTGGGACTGAATAAAGAGTCGTGGGAGGTGGGGTGTGAAACGATGTCTGTGATTCTTTGATGATGGTGTGAGGCTGTGTGACCCTTCATGATAGTGGGTTATGATGCGCAGTTATAACAGTGTATATGAGACCGCGTGTGACAGCATCCAGGTTGTATGATATGGCATGTGGATCCATACATTGTGGGGGGAGACAGTGTGTGGCTGGCTGATTGCTCTGTGAGGTGGTGACCATGGGGGTAAGGTTGGGAGAGATGGTGTGTGTGACACCAGGTAACTGTGAGAAACAGGGCACAGGCGACTGTATGAGAGGATGTGGACGTAAGTGTGTAACATGGTGTGCTGAGGAAACGTGTGAGGTTGTGCTTGTGTGGCTGTGCATCACGCAGGGTGGTTTTGAGATGGTATGACAGCATGTGTACTGGGTACAGCATTTGATCAATAAACATTTTTAGAATGTTGAACAAGAGCTGTGTATGATGGTGTGTGGAGACATAACAGTGAGGTACTATGTGTCAGGATGTCTTTCGGGGTCTGGTAAGGGCAGTATTTCTGTGCAAGTCTATGTATGTGAGCGTATCACATATTATGTGCCATGTCACAGTGTCTCTGAGTGGCTGACAATGTGAGCAGCTCTCTGTACACTCGTTTGGGGAAGTATCAATATATATAGTTTCAGTCAGTGTAAGTTAGGGACCCCCTTCCAAGGGACAGAAGACATGTCCAGGACAGGAATGGGAGGAAAAAGTGGGGCTAGAATGGCAGCCAGCAAGAAGGTCAGAAGGCCAGTCCAGGACCGTGGAGTTGTCCATGGGACCTCCTGTCACTCATCTTTTATCTCTCTCAGCCCAGCTCAGCCTGCAGCCCTGTGGGAAATGGTAGAGAAGGAGAGGGGGAGATTAGGAGGACAAAATAGCCTCTAGGGGGGATATTTAGGCCCCATAGTTGGGGGTGCTCCCCACAGTGCCAACTTCCTCCCCAACACACCTACTCACCTGGGTGAACTGCTCCCCCTAAAGTCGAATTTGTTCTTCCATTGAATAAACCCTCACATAGGAGCATACACTGAGTCAGGTCACATGAGCCAGACAGGTTAAAGGGCTCTCCCAAGGCCACACAGCTGGTGGCACAGGGCTGAGCCAGGCTCCGTGGCTAGCTTCCACACTACCCAGAGGCTCCTAACAGCCATTAGCACCATTTCCCGAGTGCTCACTGTGGTCAACAATGGCTGGAAGGCCTCAGTTGCTTTAGTTCATGATCACCTGAAAAAAAAAATACTCCAAAAAAAGTACACTCATACTCATTTTATTAATGAAAAGGTGAGGCTCAAAACTAATGAGTAACTTGCCCTGACCATGTTGAGTTTAAGGAGTGAGTTTTGGATGGGGCCAACCCCCGCCAAAATGATTCTTGCTCACATTTATTTGGGCTGCTTTTCTCTCTCTTTTTAAAATCACTCACTCTTCACCCTGGCTGGTTTGGCTCAGCGGTTAGAGCGTTGGCCTGCGGTCCAGAGAGACCCAGGTTCGGTTCCCGCTAAGGGCATGTACTGCGGTTGCAGTTTGTCCCCGGCCCTGGTTGGGCGTACGGGTGGCAGCCACTCGATGTGTCCCTTTCACGTCAATGTTTCTCTCTCTCTCTCCTTCCCACTCTATCTGAACGAAAAATGGAAAAATGTCCTCGGGTAAGGATAAAAAATTAATTAATTAATTAAAATACATATATTACTACTTTAAAAAAATAATAAAAAAAAATAAAATCACTCACTCTTCAATTCACTCAAATCTGGATTTGCTTTTGGACTGCTTCTCTTTATGGCTTCTTCCCTCGAGCCCCAGAGATGAGGATTGTGAGACATATATCCTGAGCATAGTATGGGTAAGCAGCTGTCCTCAACAGAACAGCATCCCTTCAGCTAGTCACCACACTAGCCCACTGCAGAATCACAGTAGTCCATGCTCATTACATGGATTGTCCAGAACCTCCCTGGGTGCTCCACAGAACTCCAGCCCTCTCATCCTGTAGGAGCCCCAGTCCTCGTCTTGAACAGAAGCCTCTTTCAGAACCTGTGCTGGAAGTGTGCCTTGACCCACCTTGTTCAGGAACCCCGGGTCCTCAATCCCTATAAAAACAGCAGCCCTAGCCTGGCACAGAAACCTAGCTCTGGAACGCTAAGGGAACCCTTTCTCTAATTATCAACAGGAAACCCAGCCTGACCCTGGACAGGAACACCAGTCTTCACCTTGTACAGGAGACACCCCTATCCTGCCATAGCACGGGAACCTCTGCTTTACCTTGGTTAGAAATCTCTGAACCCATACTGTAAGGAAGCACCTGCACCACCCCTTATAGAAACGCCTGTTCTGACCCTCTTCATGAGCCTCAATCTCTCTATAGGAATCCTAATTGACCTTGGACAGGACACCTCTGTCCTCAAACTATACTGGAGCCCTGCCATCCAGATAGCATTTTAGAAACATTTTGCTCACAATAAAATCTAGTTCTGAACTACTGACCTGACTCTGCAGAAATCCCATCTACAAACTCTTTAGGAACACTGGTTGAGTTCAGGAACCTTGCTTTCATTGTTGACAATGACTCCCAATGTCACTCTGCACAAAAGTCCCTTCCTCATACCCTACCCCAGAGTCCATAGGAACCCGTGATCCAACTCTCAACGTGAACCTCAATCTTGAACTTACATAGAAAATCTTCTCCTGAACCTGTGGCGGGGCGCCTGTCCTGACCCTCTACTTTAAGCCCAGACCGCATCCTATACAGGCATCTACAGCCTTCCCTGGCACAGGACTCCCCTGCTCAGACACTAAACAGGGCTTCCTGTGCTCACCCTGTGTTGGCTCCATGGCCCTGACCCTCTACAGGAAGCCTTGCCTATAACAGTACTGGAACCTATAACCAGACTCTGAAGAAAATCTTTATCTGACTTTCAACGGAAATCCTTAACTTGACTAGTTTACAAGAATCTCTGACTTGACCCTTTATAGGAATTCCTAACCTTGCCCTCTGGAAACACTCTCCTGACCCTGTACAGGAAGCCCTGATGCGACTCTCTCTCCAACAACCCTTGCCCTAGCCTTGTTCTGGAAGCCTTACCCTCACTTGGTTTGGGAACCACTGTCCTGACTGGCTAGTGGCTACCACATTAAACAGCATAGCTCTGTGGAGTCTATAGAATCCTGTAGTAGGCACTGCTATAGGTTTTTCAAACCTGTTCTCTTTCTTCCTGAGTTCACTCACTTTTCCAGACTCCCTTACAATTAGATGTGGACATGTGACAGAGTTCTGACCAATGGAGTCTGTGCAGAGTGACATACACGACTTCCAGGACTGGCCCATAAAAACCTCTCATGGAATCCTCCCTCTCTTTCCCCACCTACCAGCTGAATAGTGAGAACTCCAAGGACTCAGAGGAGAGCAGAGCCACAAAATGGAAGTTGCCTGGTTCCATGAATAACAAGTAGTAAATATTCACATTGGATTTTGTCTGAGCAAGAAATAAACATTTATTTGTTAAGTCCCTGAAATTCTAGGTTTGTTTGTTACAACAGCTAGCCTAATTTAGCTCTATTAATAATAATCTTTTGGCTCGGCCGGTGTGGCTCAGTGGCTGAGCATCAACCCATGCACCAAGAGGCCACTGGTTCGATTCCCAGTCAGGGCACATGCCCAGGTTGTGGGCCAAATCCCCAGTGGGGGGCATGCAGGAGGCAGCCAATCGATGTTCTCTCTCATCAATGTTTCTCTCTCTCTCCCTTCCTCTCTCTCTAAAATCATTAAAAGAAAAAAAAAACATTTTTTTAAATCTTTTGACTGAATCTGGACATGAATACCTGATCCTGTCTATATGAACACAGCTCTGAACCTGTACAGAAACATCTATACTGAGCCTGAACTGGACCACCTGATCTCTTTGTAGAAACCTGTCATAACGCAGTCTAAGAATCCCCATCCTGAACTTTTATGGGAACCCCTAGTCTGGAGCTCTCTAAAAACAATCGTCTTGGCCTGTATATAAACCCCTGCTTGATTCAGTGGAAAAGCACTATAGAAACGATAGGAATCCCTATCCTCACTCTGTACAGGGACATTTGCTTGACCCAGTAGAAAAACACCCAGAAGTGCCGGGACCCTGTCCATGAATCCGTCCTCACACCTCACACAAAAGGAATACCTCTCCTCAGGAAGCATGGAACTTCTGCACTTATCCTGTAAAAGAATCCCAGCCAGATAAAGGAAACCAAAGACTGACACTCTGTTGCAGGGATCAGCAAACTATGGCCTTCAGGCCAAAACCAGGCTGCAGCTAGTTTTTACATATTTAAAGGGAAAGAAAGAAAGAAAGAAGAATATACCAGAGGCTATGTGTGGCCTACCAAGCCTAAAATATTTACTATCTAGTCCTTCATAGAAAAAGTTCCCCAACCTCTGTTCTCTTCTGACTATACAGAAAAATGGGCCTTGACCCTTACAAGAAAGACTCCCTACTCTATTACTTTGCAGGCATCACAACTCCAGACAGTGTGTATCACTGTGTTTTCTTTGGTGTACGTGGAGGTTTAAAGGTCTTAGGGCTGTGACGCTCTTCCACCGGGACAAGACTTGTTCAGACAGGAAAAGAGTGGAAGGGAAGAGAAGGCGGAAGCTAGGGTTTCCAAGAGGGTCAGAGGGCCAGGCTAGTGGGTGGTGGGGCTGTCAATCTGTTTGTTAGTCAGCGATGCTGAACCCCAGACCGCTTATCTTTCCGGCCCCAGCCTACAGCCCAGTAGGAAATGGTGAAGAATGAGAAAGGGAGATTAGGAGGACAAACCCGCCTCCTGCGGGGCTATTTAGACCTGGGGTGGGAGGGAATTGTCTCCTTCCCCCACCCCACCCCTATCCCGCAAGGGAGCAACTCCCCCATTGCCTCCTCGCACGTATTTGGAAGCAGAGGTTACTAGGTGAAGGGTGACAGGGAGAGCTGCTGCTCAAGAAAAACTCGCCTCCCCAGTCCATTCTGGCCCTGGGCACTATTTTATCACAATTTTCCATACGAGGAAACTGAAGCACGGAGATGTTCAGTAACTTGCCCAAGGTCACATGGCTAAGTCATGTAACCTCAGTTTCCTTATCTGCAAAGCAGCCTTAATAATGGGAACTACCTCACAGAATTGTGGCTTACAACAATGGCTGACACATAATACTTGCTATCATTACAATTATTTGCCCCTATTAAGACTCCTTCCGCCCCACCATCCATTTCCACAGCAGAATATTAGTAACACTGGGTGAGTGCTTCCTGTGTACCACCTTGTATACAGCAAGAGCAGAGCAAACTTTTTGGACAACTTTTGACAACCCAATATGAAGTCTATGTCAGCCATGACAGCTATGTCAAGTGGCAATATGCCCAAGACTGAGGTAATGGGGTGCAATGGAATGCCCTTGGGATGGGACCTCAAAACTGCAAGTCTGAACTCTCTGATAAGGACTCCATCTCCACACCGATATGAGTGGGACCGCCGCCCACTGCGGGCTATAAGAACTCAGCTTCGACTGCTCCACGCGCCAGCTTGGCTGTACCACGGGTCACACTAGGAGCCCAACAGGACTTCCAGCCCCCCAGATGCGTGCAGCCGCTGTAGCCGCCTGGCTTGAGGCCAACGTACGCCTCTCTATCTGTGGAGGCCGCCAGAAATTGGGGCTTCGTCGGGCTTGCTCTGCTGCACTATTGCTTAAACTCCCCCTTTCTGCGTGTAACCTGCTTAGTGTAAACCTATTGGCTTATTTATTGGGGAGTCTCCTCTAATAAACCGAAGCCTGGCATTATGTAAAGACACAGTCATGTGTGATTCCTTTCGGGCATGCTCCCTTGCTCACGACACACCTTCATGAACATTAATTCTGAAAATCTTCACGTTCAGCATCATCACCACTCCCATTTGGCTGCCACCAGCCATCTTCCAGTTTCAACCGGGCTGCAGCCCGCCCGAGCTACGTCATCACCGCGCGCAGCGCGGGAAAGCCGCGGGAAGGAGAGAAGACGCCTTTTCCTAACTCCCTCATTTGCTTGCTTGCTTGCTCTCTTGAGTCGCCGCCAAGGCACAGTTGTCGTGGGTCCGGAGGGCTCCTAAGGTGACTGGACAAGAACAGAAGGACGCCGGCCAGGGCAGCCGGGACGAAAGCGGAGGGGGTTGGGGGAGGGGCGGACTTGAGCCTGAGCGCCCAGTCGAACGCCGGGCAAGCACTTTGCGCAGGCGCAGCACGGCCCGCGTCGCGTACTGACGTACAAACCGGCCGTTGGTGAGCTCCGAGGAGGTGTAGCTCTCACGCGGAGCGTGGCCCCGTGGCAAGATCCCCGGTGTGGGCGGGATCTGGGCGGTCAGTAGAGAGAACCAGCCCAATGGAAAAGCGGGCCTTGGGCACCCGCAGGCCTACAGGTCGCCGGGAATTGAGCGGCGCTTAGCCCTGGGCGGAGTTTGAGAAAAGAGCGGTGCGGCGCCTAGCGAGTGGGGCTGAGGAGATTGGTTGGCGTCGGTGGAGGGGGCGGGGCTGGCGGGAGGTGGCTGGAAACTGGCTGAAGGGGCTTGGAAAAACGTCAGGGGTAGCGTTTGGGCAGGGGGTGGGGTTTGGTGGAAGGAAAGGGGCTGTCCCCTGAGGAGCGGTGCTTGTTGAAACGTTAGGGGCGGAATCTGGCCTAGTGGAAGGTGCCGGTCGGCGGATAAGGGGTGGAGTTAAGTGGATCGTTAAGGGTGGAGTCGGGTCGGGCCGGGGCTGGGGCTGGCTGAGTGAAAGGGTGGGTGATTTTCCCGGGAGATTGGGTGGAAAGGGCAATTCTGTTAAGACGTGGGGTCTGGGCGAGGCTGAGAGGAAGGGAAGGATCTGGGACTGGGGCTTGGTAGAGCGGAAGGGGCGGTGATTTGCTGGGAAGATCACGCCCTAGAATGGACTGAGTCTGGGGGGTTAATTGCTCTTTGAAAGGGCAAAACTTTGAAAGCAGAAAGAATAGTGTTAAAGGGGTGGAGTCTGGTGGAATGGCGGGACCAGGTGGAATGGACACCCCAGTGGAGGGAGAGAGCCTTGAGAGAGAGGGAGTTTTAGAAGGCTGTGGGAGATAGGATAGCATAAGGCGCGAGGCCTGGGAAGAGGCTGGGATGTGGGGTCCTCAGGGCGCCCTAGCCCCTTCAGTCACCTCCACCACACCCCCCAGAACCGCGTCAGGGGTGAAGTCTCCCCAACCATGACCTCCACCGGCCAGGATTCCACCACATCCAGGCATCGAAGGAGTAGACACAACCCCCAATCTCCCCCCCAGGACTCCAGCATCATCTCGGTGAGGCCCCAGACTGTCCTGATGAGGGGGAAGGGAAGCAGTGGGCCGTGCAGTGGACTCTGACCTTTCTCTCTCTTTGGCAGAAGCCAGGGGTTAAGAAGGGTGCAGGACTCCGCTCCAGCCCCAAACTAGCAGAGGTAAAGAAGAAAGGCAGAATGAAGAAGCTCGGCCAAGCAACAGAGCAAGACCTAGTCGTGGGGCTGCAAGGGCTGGTGAGCGAGGCCTGGCCATAATTTAGCCTCCTATGACCATCAGAACCCTGAGATTCTTCATCCTGGACAGTATGGGATGTTACCTCTGACTCAGGCCCTAAATGGGTCAATGTCTATCATTTTTTTCCCCGCAGGATTTGAACCTTGAGGTAAAGACACTGTCTGGTACTGGCTTGGTGTTTGATGACCAGCTAAATGACTTCCACTGCCTCTGGGATGACAGGTGAGGCTGACTCCTCCAGCTGTCCCGAACCACACAAATATGCACACTTACAGCCATTAGCAAGAACAAACCCTTTCTTACACTAGCCTAGAGATGAGAAGCAGATGACTTAGGGAGGTGGGACTTAGGCTTGAAAGGGTTCTTTTCATTTAGCCAGCAAACATTTATTGAGTGCCTACTGTGTGCCAGAAGTTGGTGATACAAATGTGTTGAACAAGACAGACAGGCTCCCTTCTCAAGGAGCTGATAGGTGATTAGGACAGCGGATCATTAAACAGCCAACAGCAGTGTGAAGTGTTTAATATAGGAAGACTTCAGACCAGGGGCTTCAAAAGTGTTTAATAGAGGACTCTATACTAGCATCCAAGGTTCCCAGAAGGCGTGCTTGAAGAAGGGACATTTGTGCTGAAATGGAAGAATTACATCTCCCATTTGTTCGCACAGGTTGTAGTCCATCAGCAAATTCTTTTAGTTCTGTGTTTGAAATGTATTCAGTATCTGACCTCTCTTCACTGCCTTCCCTGCCACCACCATCATCACGCACCTAAATTTGCAGAGGCCCCCTCACTTGTTCCTTGTTTCTACTCTCACCCCTGCTGTCTGTTTTCTACATAGCCTAAAACATATGTATGAGATGACGTTCTCTTTCTTAAAATCTTTCAAGAACAGACCTCTGCCCTGAAGGTAAAGTTCAAATTCTTCCTTTTGGCCTCTTGGGTTCCACGTGATCTGGCTCCACATCACTTTGGTGACCTCATCAGCCAATCTTCTTCTCATTCGTTTCATTTCACTTCACCCGCACTGGTCCCCTTGCTGTTCTTCCAACATGCCAAGCACTCCCTCATCTTGAGTCTTTCTTTGCCCTGGCCAATCCCTCTTCCAAAGATTCATTTTCACCTTCTCTTCTCTCAGTTAACATTTGTATCTCAAGAAGAGTCTCTGGGGAGGAGGGTGTCAGTGGGGAAAAAAGGAGAAACATCTGTAACAAAAATAAATTAATAAAAAAAAAAAAAAGAAGAAGAAGATTCTCCCAGAGAAGGCTATGCCTGGCCGCTCCCTTTCCCCATACACTTGATCTTTGAGATTGTTCCTAGCCCATGTCATTGTTTGCTCATTATACTTAATGTGTTTACCAGTTCAGTATCTATCTCCCCTATCCCAGTAGAAGACTCAGAATGTCAAAAAACTTCAGGGACGTGGCAGTAGACAAACAAACCCCTATCTTTCTGGATATTACAATTTTGAGGGGGAAAACAGACAGTAAACAAACAAAAAGTAAATAACACAGTGTGTTAGAAACAAGTGCTACAGAGAAACACTGACATGGGAAGGAGAGTAGCCAAAAGAGTAGTGGAGGGCACTTTTCAGTTTTGAATAGGATGGTCAGGGAAGGCCTTGCTCATATTTGAGCAGGCATCTGAAGGAGGTGAGGGAGTGAACCATGAAGATATCTGGGAACAGAGTGTCTAGGCACGGGGAGAGCTAGCTGGAAAGTACTTGGCTTGATGACATGGGAGCCACGAGAAGGTTTTGAGTTTAGGTGGGACGTAATCTTATTTGGATTTTAACCAGTGTCTGGCTACTGTGCGAAGAAAGGATTGTTGGGGGAGTGAGGGCAGAAGTAGGAAGGCCAACACGGTGCTCACTGCAGTAGCCTAGGTGGGAGATTATGGGAGCAGCAGTGGAGGTGATGAGGAAAGAGGCAAGCTCTGGATACATTGTGAGAACAGAGCCAGTAAGGCATCAGGGGTGACTTCGAAGCTTCTGATATATGCAACTTTGCAAGGGTGGATGGAAAAGAGTGCAGGATCGGATGTGTTGCTCACCAGTGTCCCTGTATATATCTGTGTGTGCATGTGACTATATCTCTGTCAACCCAGCTTCCCTGAAGGCCCTGAGCGGCTCCATGCCATCAAGGAGCAGCTAATCCAGGAGGGCCTCCTGGACCGCTGCGTGTCCTTTCAGGTGAGTTCCCCAGCTGGCACCTTGGGTAGAGGGCAGGAGCTGGCGGGACCTGGGTGTAGCCAGCACCTTAGCCCTTTATTCCTTGTGTTTCCGCAGGCCCGGTTTGCTGAAAAGGAAGAGCTGATGTTGGTTCACAGGTGAAATCTTGATAACCTTGTAGGGATGGGGAGGAGGCTACCCTGGGCCCACCAGGGCAGACTGGATGCTTTGGGAAGGAATATCATGGGCTCTGTGGCCTTGGGCAAGTTGCTGAGCCTCTGTGAATCTCAGTGTCATCGCCTGTAACTGGGGTATTAGTAAATACAAGTTCCTCAGGAGGGTTTGATATATGTTGTGTGCTTAGAATGGGGTCTGACATATCATCAGCCTGATAAACTATTGTTCTTATTACAGTCTGATATATGAACAGTTTGTGGATGTGTGGACAGAGTGACCAGGGGGCTGTAGGAACCCAGAGTAAGGGACCTGGTATGGTGTTGCCCAAGGAAAGTAGCTTGGCAGAGGGGGTATCTGAGCTGAGCTTTAAGAGGAGAAAAGTGAGTCAGATGAAGAGGAAGGCTGAGGGAAGGGAGGTACAGACAGCTGGAATGTTCTAGCCAAAGGCCTAGCAGTAGAATTTTGTGTAGCTAGAGCAAAAGGCAAGGGATATTACTAGAAATGAGGCAGGCTAGGGAAGAAGCAGGGAATGTGGCCTATATCTCAGCTGTTACTCCAGACTGATGGTTGAGGAGGTCTGACTTGTCCAGGGGTCTGATGCATAGAGGGCTTGGCTGGGGAGGGGACAGGGCCCTGGCTCAGGGCTAAGGAGGGAGGCAGGCCCCTGAATCTCATCCCGTCTGTGTCCCCAGCCTAGAATACATAGATCTGATGGAGACGACCCAATACATGAATGAGGGAGAACTCCGCGTCCTAGCAGATACCTACGACTCAGTTTATCTGCATCCGGTATGGATGAGAACTGTGAGGGCAGAGGATGGTAGCAATCCTGGGAATGCCCATCTCCACACCTACCCTACCCTGGGGAAAGCAGCTGAGTGGACAGGGCTGCTCTCTCCCTCACTCTCTTTCTGGTTCCCTGCTGTCTCTCCAGAACTCATACACCTGTGCCTGCCTGGCCTCAGGCTCTGTCCTCAGGCTGGTGGATGCGGTCCTGGGGGCCGAGATCCGGAATGGTATGGCCATCATCAGGTAGGACCAGCCAGCATTTGGCTTTCTACCTTTTAATAAATTTCTTTCCTCAAAAAATAAAAATAAAAAATAAAAATTTCTTCCCTCAAATGTAAACTGTATTGATAATGGGTAGTGTATTGGTAATGGGTAGTATATTTACATACTTAAGATACAAAAGGAGGTACAAGAATAGGTCTCCCTCCCACCCCCTTCCCCCAGACACCTGCTTCCTCTCCTGGAGGTAGTCACTGTAACCAGTAACTCGTGTGTCCTCCAGAAATAGTCTGTGCCTATTCATGGAGTAAATACCATATTTCGTTGATTCTAAGATGCATATTTTTCATATTGGTAACATCTTGAAATTCAGATGCATCTTATAAACAGTGACATTTCAGAATTCAGTTGGCAGCATTTTCTGCTTTGTTGTTGGCATGTAAAATCACAGTACATCTTATCATTGTTGGCATCCCAGAACTGATGAAATGCAGAAGATAGGAGCCTTTCTCCTCCCTCCCCTATTTTAGGGGAGCACTCCAGCATTCAAGATGCTCCCCTCCATTTTCCACTTATATATCTTGGAAAGCTTTTCTCTAACAGTGTATAGCTTAGACCCATGTAGAACGCCACTGTGCAAGTATACAGTAAATTAACCAGCTCCCTAATGGTGGGTGTTTTGGTTCTCCCCAATCATTTACTGTTTCCAAAAAATGCTGCAGCAAATATTGTTGTCCATTTATAAACATGTTATTTTACCCTTTTTGTTATATAGGCTGTGGGCTAAGTCCCCAGGAGCAAAATGACTGGGTGTGAGGGTGTATGCATTGATAATTTTCAGGAACATCAAGTTTCTTTCAAAGAGAGAGCAGTAGACTGGGGGTGAGAGTCTGAGGGTCCTAGTTACTCAATTCCTGGCAGATTGTCAGGCATCAGCACTGGAGGATTTGGTGGTCCAGGATTAGAGAGCAAGGGAGAGTCTGTCTCTGCAGAGGAGGAACCCCCAATCTGTGGCTTTCCCTATCCTGCCCAGGCCTCCTGGACACCACGCCCAGCACAGTCTTATGGATGGATATTGCATGTTCAACCATGTGGCCGTGGCTGCTCGCTATGCTCAACAGAAGCATGGCATTCAGAGGTTAGCAGCAAGCAGCAGGGCAGGTGTGATGGGGGTGGCACAGGGTGGGGTAGCCTGTTCTGGGCACTTCCCCCAGATGCACTTGGATTCTCTTATACAGTACTCCCCTCTCTTCTGCTCACAGGGTCCTTATTGTGGATTGGGATGTGCACCATGGTCAAGGAACACAGTTCACCTTTGACCAGGACCCCAGGTATGCCCCAAATGCCACCCCAGATGCTAGGCTTCCAGCCACTCCCTACCCTTAGAGGCCCAGCCAGAAGAAGCCCAGGAGGGAAGGGAAGGCATTCACATTATGTTATTGGGCCTGCCCTGAGACCAGGTTCTGTGCTGCTCTCTGTGTGTCTGCTCTCTTAATTTCACTCTGAGGCAGGGATGTTGGGTTCCCCATTTTATAGATGGGGGAACTGAGACTTACAGGTTACAAGATCACACACAGCAGAATGGGAAGAGATGAGATTTACGTCCACAAATATTTGGAGATCTTGTTCACTTTACACTGGAGCTGGAGTGAACTTTAAATTACTACTTTATTTTTTCTAATTATGATTACTACCAATTATTTATTTAAAAAATTAGCCTGGCTGGTGTGGCTCAGTGGATTGAGCATCATCCCGGACTCAGAGGTCCCGGTTGGATTCCGGGTCAGGGCACATGCCCGGGTTGCGGGCTCAATCCCCAGTAGGGGGCATGCAGAAAGCCACCGATCGATGTAGCTCTCTGACTCTAAAAAACCAATAAAAATAAATAAATAAGCCCTGGCCTGTGCGGCTCAGTTGGTTGGAGCATTGTTCTGTGCACAGAAGTGTCATGGGTTTGATTCCTGGTTAGGGTACATGGCCAGGTTGCTCAATCCCCAACAGGGGGTATACAGGAGGTAGCCAATCGAGGTTGATGTTTCTCTTTCATCAATGTTTCTATCTCTCCCTCTCCCTTCCTCTCTCTCTCTAAAATCAATTAAAAAAAAAAACACCATATTTTTAAAAAAACTTTTTTTTTCTTTATTGATTTCAGAGACAGAGCAAGGGAGAGGGAGAGAGAGATAGAAACATCGATGAGAGAGAACATCGATTGGCCACCCTCTGCATCCCCCCCCACTGAGGATCGGGCCCACAACCTGGGCATGTGCCCTGACCGGGAATCGAACTGGTGACCTCTTGGTGCATGGGTCAACACTCAACCCCTGAGCCACACTGGCTGGGCAAAACCTACCATATTGAAAGATGCCTAGTTCTTTCAAAAGAGCAGAAAGCACTCAGTAATGCATTACAACTTTATTTTTTATTTATTTTTCTTTATTGATTTTAGAGAGAGAGGAAGGGAGAGGGAGAGATACAAACATCAATGGGAGAGAACATCAATTGGCTGCCTCCTGCATGTTCCTCACTGGGGATTTGGCCCACAACCTGGGCATGTGCCCTGACTGGGAATTGAACCGGCAACCTCTTGGTGCACTGAGCCACACCGGCCAGGCAATGCATTACAACTTAAAAAAAAACCTGTTGATAGTTTAGGTTATATCCTTACAAAGTTTTTCCTATAGATGTATGAATATTCATTGTCATTATTATTAACACACTGCCTAATGGGGTAATCCTCTACGTGGTCTGTGGCAACTTGCTTTTTGCATTTAACAGCACGTGGTAGGCACTGCTCCATGTTAGTACTGCTAAAAAGTACCTCATTTGTAAGGACTGTATAGCATTCCATTGTATGGCTTTATCTCTTGTCATTTAATTCTGGCACATTTATGATGCTTCCCATTTTTTGCTATTACAGACAATTGTACAGTGAATAGTCTGATAAATATATAATTTTACACTTCTCTGAGTATATCTATTGGATGAATTTCCAATCGTGGATTACTGGGTCAGAGGGTTGGCATGCTTCAAAGTCTGGGATCTACTACCAGATCTTCCTCCATGAAGGACACCAGCTTACCCTTCCAGCAGAAAGCGATTGAGCTAGTTCTTCTCTGTAGGGGACACTACTAAGTAGTTGTTTATCCAGCCTTCTATTGAACAGACTGTAGAATCCACTTTTTCCTCCAGTAGGTCGTGAGCTCCCATGGCCCATTATCTAATTTAGGTTGGCTGTTCTCTAGACATTGCTTTATTATTTTCTATCATTCAGTGTTACTGACAGATGTCTGATATCAGTCTGATTTTCATACCTTTCTGAGTAATCTTGTTTGTATAAATGAAAAAGAATTTATCTGTGCCCTTCAATCTCCCTTCTCCCCATCTCTCTGTTTCTTAACAACAGCAGGGTTTTGGGGTGGAGACAAGTTGAACAGTCCTTAAAAGACTATTATGAAGACAAGTAAAACAGGAAAATTAAAGCTAAGAGTTAAGAGAAAGAAGTAAATTTAGTGAATTGGGTCTTTCACTGAGCTGGTTATTCAGGACTGATTTTGTGTGCAGTGACCTGGAACTGTGCTTGATTTCTCCAGAAGGGAAACCCCAGGGCATCCCCTCGGGCCCCCAGAGCCTCAAAGTACTTTCCAGGGATTTGTTGAAGTCTCTTATTGTCTGAATCCTTTCTCCCATTCTGTCCTTCTTGGTGGATACTTGTTTAACATTCCTTTAATGTCTTTTGACTGGGATTGTAGGAGAGTGGGGAGGTAAACCTGTGCTATCAGTCCATCATTCCTTCACTGGAAGTCAGTCGAACTGATTTTATTTAATTAATTTATTTATTGATTTGAGGGGGGGGGGGAGAGAAAGACATCAATTTGTTGTTCCACTTATTTATGCATTCATTGGTTGATTCTTTTTGTTGTTGTTAATCCTCACCCCAGGATATTTTTTCATTGATTTTTAGAGTAGAAAGGAGGAAGGGGAAGGAGAGAGAGAGAGAGAGAGAGAGAGAGAGAGAGAGAGAGATCCGTTGTCTCCTGCATGCGCCCCAACCGGGGCCGGGGATCGAACCTGCAATCCAGGCATGTGCCCTTGACTGGGAATCAAACCTGTGACCTTTTGGTGCATGGGTTGATGCTCTAACCACTGAACCACACCAGCCAGGGTCATTGGTTCATTCTTGTATGTGCCCCAACTGGAGATTGAACCCACAACCTTGGCGTATCAGGATGATGCTCTAACCAACTGAGCTACCCGGCCAGGGCCAGTCAAACATTTTAAAATCTCCTTCTGTTTGCTTTATAAGCTTAGTTTCCTGGGTATTCTGTTGATTCCAGTGGCTCTCATGTGGGATTGGCTTTCTTCAAATATTTTCTTTAATTATTTCTTCCCCCTGATAATCTTGATGTTCTATGATGTATTTCCCTTCCTTTAATGGCTAACTTGGTAAAATAAAAAGTTTAAAACTGGTATTTATCTATTAGAGTAAAAAAACCCAATTATTTCCTACCAGAGCTTTCACATGAGTTTCATTCCTTAATCCCAAAGTATTTTTCTTCAATTTCATAAATCTTTTTATATCGATTTTATTAAAATTTACAACTACATTATTATCATTTATTAAAATGGGACTGTCAAGTTTGTCTAGATTAATTGCTTACCACCATTTCATGTATTTCCCTAAAAAAGGGGGTCGGGGGAAGCTACCTTATCCTTCCTGTAGCAAGGCAGGGAGTGATGAACTGATAGATGGATGGATGAGAGATTATTCATTTGGATTGCCTCAATCAGGATTAAGCCTTCCCACAACCCGCTCCCAGGCTTTCTGTTCTGTGTGTCAATCCCCCTCACTGCTCTGAGTGCTCTGTTTCTCACCTATACAACAAAAGAAGTATTAATACTAGAGGTGGCCTGTGAGGTATTGGGAAGAAAGAATTGTCCCCTCACTGGCCTCATTGAGCCCCAGCAAGCACCCCTACTCCAGCTCCACACACAGAACCAACTCCTAACCCTAACTTCCAAGTCTCCCACTTTGTCTCCAGGAGAAACAATAAGCTCCCCAGCCTGGCCTGATGCTCTTGGTCGCCTTAGCTGGCTCCCACTAAGTTAAAGCCCCATGTCCCCTGTGGACCTCCCAAAGTCACAGGGTTTGAATCCTGCTGTTACCACCTAGGTCACAGTGGCAGGTGGATGAGTGGGCATGATCTAGAGTTCCCACAGGGTCAGGAGCTCTTGGGGGCTGAGATAGACCCACTAGCTCTCAGGGTCTCAGAGCTAAACCTGAGGGGGCAGAAAATGTTTGCCAAGGGAGGAATTCCTATAAGAGATTAAATGAATGCCCTGGCCAGTTTGGCTCAGCGGTTAGAGCATTGGCCCGCGGACCAGAGAGTCCCGGGTTCGGTTCCCGCTAAGGGCATGTATCTCGGTTGCAGTTTGTCCCCGGCCCTGGTTGGGGTCGTGTGGGTGGCAACCACTCGATGTGATTCTCTCACATCAATGTTTCTCTCTCTCTCTCCCCCTCCCACTCTATCTGAAGATAAATGCAAAAAATGTCCTCGGGTGAGGATTAAAAAAGAGAGATTAAATGAAGTAATGGGTAAATAAATGAAAGAGTGAATGTATGAATTAAAGATTTAATGGGAAAAATAATGAGAGAATGAATGAGTGGTTGAAGCAACTATGGTAGCTGTGGTTGGGGGTATCTGGTGGATTGACTTCTCAATACCCTGATCTCTTCTTTTTTTTTTTCTCTACCCTCAGTGTGCTCTATTTTTCCATCCACCGCTATGAGCAGGGTCGGTTCTGGCCCCACCTGCAGGCCTCTAACTGGTCCACCACAGGTTTTGGCCAAGGCCAGGGATACACCATCAATGTGCCTTGGAACCAGGTCAGTGTCTGCCCACCCAATCCCCCCAGAGTAAAGCCCTGCCCTTCAGTGGCTCGAGGCAGAGGGCAGAATGTCCCCATCTCACCATCATGTGCTTCTGTCTGCAGGTGGGGATGCGAGATGCCGACTACATTGCTGCTTTCCTGCAAGTCTTGCTGCCAGTCGCACTTGAGGTCCTGGGGGTCTGGGATGTGTTGGAGCAGGGTGACAGTGAGGGGTGGGCCATGAGAACAGGTGGCTTCATGTAGTCCTTTCCCTCTCTCAGTTCCAGCCCCAGCTGGTCCTGGTCGCCGCTGGATTTGATGCCCTCCAAGGGGACCCCAAGGTAAGGCGGGTTCTCTGGGATGGCAGGTAGGCAGAAGGGGGCTACATGGAGCCAGGCTGACCCTCCATGTCCCCCCAGGGTGAGATGGCTGCCACTCCAGCAGGGTTTGCCCAGCTAACCCACCTGCTAATGGGTCTGGCAGGAGGCAGGCTGATCCTGTCTCTGGAGGTGAGTGACTCACTTCATCTCTGAGCCCGTGAATACTAGAGGACATAAGAATAAAGCTTTCAAGTTCAGCAGGAGTTCCTGTCTCAGCATTTCTGCTTCGTAACTGGATAGCCTCACCTAAGTCACTGAATTTCCTTGTGTAATACTAATAGTAATCATGTCATAGCACTGTTTAGTGAGCAAAATCAAGTCACCTTCTAAATTCCTTATTGCTTGACATGTAGTTAGCACCCTAGTGGTAGGTAGTATTACTGCTACTCTTCCCTGGTAACATCTGGTTCTTTCCTAACCCCCCTCACCATATTCTCCTAGGGTGGCTACAACCTTCGCTCCCTGGCTGAGGGCGTCAGCGCCTCAATCCACACCCTTCTGGGTGACCCTTGCCCCATGCTGGAGTCCCCTGGTGCCCCCTGCCTGAGGTGAGCCCAGGTGGTGGAGGGGGAAAGTGGGACTCTCACTGCCTACCTTGGGACCATTTGGTCACACTTTCCCCTCCTCTGCCCTCCAGTGCCCAGTCATCACTGTCCTGTACTCTGGAAGCCCTGGAACCCTTCTGGGAGATTCTTTTGCGATCAGGTAGGAGGCAGGGAGTGGGTTTAATGGGGGGTCAGGGATAGAATGAACCATGTGGGGAGACTGTCTTCTAGAACCCACTCTGACTTTCCTGGGCTGCCTTAGTAGGGGAGGGTCAGGCCCTCTCTCTCTCTCACTGGGCCCTGGTTTCAGTCCTCCCACCCCTTTTTACATTTGGGTAAACTGAGGTCCTGAGTATTACAGTGATCCAGGGTTGGGGAGTAGGATGAATGTGGTCTCCCCTTGCAGGTGACACCCTGGAGGGGGACAGCGTGGAGGGGGACAATGAGGAGGAGGAAGAAGAAGGACCATGGCCACCCCCTGCACCCCCAATCCTGATGTGGCCAGTGTTGCAGGCTCGCACAGGGCTGGTCTATGACCAACGGATGATGGATCACTACAACTTGTGGGACAAGTATGCTGTTGGAGAGCTGGGCTAAGTGGGCAGGAGTCTTTCTCCCTCTTCAAGCACTAATCCCTGCCTCTGTGTCCCCCACCTCCCAGTCACCACCCAGAGGTACCCCAGCGTGTCTCACGGATCATGTGCCGTCTGGAAGAGCTGGGCCTTGCTGGGCGCTGTCTCACCCTGCCCACACGTCCTGCCACAGACACTGAGCTGCTCACCTGCCACAGGTCAGACCCTCGTGCCTGGGGATGGGATGGGGCCTCAGTGTACACATACCACCTGGGGACTGGAGCCTGGATACATGGAGCTGCTGGTGGGGGGGGGGTCACGAGAGGGGCCATGGAGAAGATGGAACCACCTGACTATCCCCAGTGCCCTCTCTGTGCATCCAGTGCTGAGTACATAGGTCGTTTACGGGCCACAGAGAAAATGAAAACCCGGGAGCTGTACCGCGAAAGCGCCAGCTTTGACTCCATCTACATCTGTCCCAGCACCTTCGCCTGTGCACAGCTGGCCACTGGTGCCACATGCTGCCTTGTGGAGGCCGTGCTGGCGGGAGAGGTACGGCTGCTTTGGGGTGGGTCTCTGGCTCAGAGAGGGAGTCCTGGGGGATGGAGAGAGGCTACTCTGAGAAAGCTGGGCAGGGCCTGAGGTAATAGTGTTCAGGAAGAGACCCCTGCTCACCAGAGGCCTTGCTCACTGGGAAGTGTAGCCATGGAGATGGAGCTGCAGGGCTGGGCTCCCCTGGCAGCTGGTAGTGGAAGGGTGGGAGAGGGAAGAAGAGAAGCAAGGGCACAGGGATAAGGAAAATATTGAGGGCAGTGGTTTGATCTTGGCTCCCTGCTCCTCCCCCCAGGTTTTGAATGGTGTTGCCATGGTGCGTCCTCCAGGACACCACGCAGAGCAGGATGCTGCTTGCGGTTTCTGCTTTTTCAACTCTGTGGCTGTGGCTGCTCGCCATGCCCAGGCCATCAGTGGGCATGCACTGCGGTGAGGGCTCCCTGGGCCCCCCCACAGCTCAGTGCTTACTCAGCAGGCCCCATGGTGCAGCTCTCAGAACTTACCCAGAAACACCCAAGGGTCCAGTTGCCTAGTACTTCCCAGAAAAGGACTGAGGATCTAGCCTCTCAGTGCTTACTCGGAGAAGACCCCAAGATTGTGGTACCCAGGTGCTATGAATCAGAATCCAGGGTCCCCTCCCAGCATTTCTGGTCCCTGATGACTATCCCAACAGAACCCAGGGTCCGTTATCCACATAGTGCCTGGGGTCTGGCCCTGAGTACCTTGGCTGTCATCCTTACTTTGATAAGTCCCTCAAGCTTGCTACCCAACACTGTCCCTAGGGACCCACGGTCCGGCCACCCACAATATTTGCCCCTGAAGGCAGGGGTCTAGCCTCTGCCTTCTCCCAGGGGCCAGTGTCCTGGGTAACTGAGAAGCTATCCATCCCCAGGATCCTGATTGTGGACTGGGATGTCCATCATGGCAATGGAACTCAGCACATATTTGAGGAGGACCCCAGGTGAGGGGCTGAGGCAGGGGGTAGAATGTGGCCAGGGAGGTGGGTGGGCCATGCTTCAAGGGTGCCAGGCTGCTAACCAGTCATCACCCCCCTCCCCATCCTGTCTCTCTCTGGCAGCGTGCTCTACATTTCCCTGCACCGCTATGATCATGGCACCTTCTTTCCCATGGGGGATGAGGGCGCCAGCAACCAGGTGGGCCGGGCTGCTGGCACAGGCTTCACTGTCAACGTGGCCTGGAATGGGCCCCGCATGGGTGACTCTGAGTACCTGGCTGCCTGGCATCGTCTGGTTCTTCCCATTGCCTATGAGGTAAGCTTCAGGGTGTATGTGACACAACTGTGTATGTGACACAACTGTGTGTGTGACTTCTGGGTGATTGATACTGTAAGACAGCAACGGGGAGTGGGGAGTGACTCTGTGATGGCCTTTGCATATGTGACTGCCTTTTCTGTACAACTGTGAGGGACTTCTGGGAATGCAGGGGTGGTCTTTGTGTTCCTGGCTGTATGTGTCTTGTGTATACACCATCATTAATGCCTGTCTGTATGTGACGGTGGCCCTGTGTGACTGCCACCTCTGTGGAACTGCATGTGCAAGGTGGGGAAGGATTTGAGTGTGTGTGTGAGACTCTGCGCAGGTGGCTATTTCTACCATTTCTACTACCATTTCTCTGTGTGATGGGTGCTGTTTCTGTGACAGCCGGTGTGTGATTTCTTGCATGTGTGACAGTCATCTTTCTGTCTTTTTGCTATGGCTGTTTGTGTGTCTCTGACTGGAAGTGGTGGCCTGTATATATTTGACTGATTCTGCATGAGTGACTATAGGTAACCATCTTCTCCGTATGTAAACTGTGTTACTAACTCAGAAGGCAGATAAAAGCATCACCTCTGACCTCTGTGCAGACATGCATGTTCAGAGGTATACATGTGTCTGGCGATGCACAGTGGCTGTGACTACCTTCTATGTTTGTGTAACTGTGAAATCGTGTGTGTGGCTGGGTGTAAGTGATCACCTGTGGCACAACAGTGTGACTGTTGTGACTATGTAGTGATGGCACATGTATGATTGTGTCTGTGCAGGGGTGACTGGATTACTGTCTCCTCTATGAGAAACTGTATGTATGCGTGATTTAGTACAATGTGTAGTTTGGCCTATATGGTACTGTCTAATTGTGTGTGGGTATGTGTGGCTGTATCTGACCATCTTCTTTGTGTGGTACTTGAATTGTCATTTTCTGAGATGGAAATATGTGTGCACCTCTCTTTGGCACTGTGTGTATAAACCTTGTATCTTGTGCACATGTGTGGCATGTTTGACCTAGAGAGGGGAGTGTGTACCTCTTGATCTCTCCCTTGGGCATGTGTGTGAGGACATCTCTGTCTCTCTCTGTCTCATGTCACTATCTCTTGATGGCTGAGTCTCCATGTCTCAGGACTCTACCTCATGTCCCCATCTGTCCATTTCTAGTGTTTTGTGTCTAAATCTGTGTCTGATGTGTCTGTGACTGTCCATTCTTTTGCATGTCTCTCTGCCTCGTGTCCCCACATCTTCCCTTCCTGGTTTCAGGACTCTGGTCTTGTGTCTCCCAGCCTCTTAAGTCCCATGTCTCCATCTCTCTGACTTGTGCCTTCATGTCTTCATGTGTCTTCATGTCTTCATTTGTTCTTGTCGCAGTGTCTCTGGGTCTACCTCACTACTATGTACCCAAGCCCCCACCCTCATGCCCATGCATTTCTTCTCTCCCTGCCTCAGTTTAATCCAGAACTGGTGCTGGTCTCAGCTGGCTTTGATGCAGCATGGGGGGACCCTCTAGGGGGCTGCCAGCTGTCACCTGAGGGCTATGCCCACCTCACCCACCTGCTGATGGGCCTTGCCAGTGGCCGCATTATCCTAATCCTAGAGGTAACTGTCTTGGTTCTTCTTTCCCCTATGGGGGGTGGCTTGGAAGACTTGGAGTCCTGCCCTTTCTGCTAGTTGGCTGCAACACTGGGGGCGATTTCCTAAAATCTCCTTTGAGTGTCCCCACCTAGGATTGTTGGCACATACTGGGCCTTAATAATAGCACCAGCATTAACAGCTTCCACTGAGTACTCACTATGTGCAAGACACTCTTCTGACACTTTATATGTATTATTAATTCATTGATAAAGCAGCCTTCTGAGGTGAGGTCCGTTGATCTCATCGTTTTCCTCTCTCAAGATCAGGGAAACTGAAGCACAGAGAGATACAGTGACTAGCCAGAGGCCTAGTCATTTAATAATGGCAGAGCCAGGGCTTGAATCCAAACAGCCTGACTCCGTAGTCTGCTTTTTACCACTACTTGAACTGCCTCTGTCAAGTTCCTGAGACAAAGTAAATTCACTGACCTTTTGTAAATGATTCAGTGTCCCCGTCCCCTGGGCCCGTTTCCTCAGATGAGGCTGGCTAATCATGGAAGATTGCCTGGCATGTGGTAAGCACTGTCGAAGTGCTGTAGCTTCTGATTATTATGTACTGTTCATACACTAGTTTCATCCTCTCAGCAATCTTAATGTGCTTGTTTTCACTACTTTACAGATGAGAACAGTAAGTCACAGAGAGATTAACTGGCTAGTAGAAAGTCTCACAGTGCGCCCAGACTGCTTATGGCAGGGCAGGGTGGTGGTTAAGAGCATGGACTCTTTCATCAGATGGCACAGGTTCCGAGCCCAGCGCTTCCTCTTCCCAGCTGTTAGGACCTCAGATAAATCGTCTAACCACTGAGCCTCAGTTTCTTTATCTGTAAAAAGAGTAGAGACTGGGTTTCCTATGGAGTATGCGAAAAAGGGCTTCCCATACCAGGTCAGGATAGGGGTTCATGTGGAGAGAAAGACCAGCTGTTCCTGTACTAGGTTTGGGGCAGGGGTTTCTTTGTGAGTGCAGTCAGAGGTTCCTGTACTGTGAAGACTGGTTCCTACACAGATTGAGCATGTGTGGTTTGAGGATTGAGTTAATATGCATAAAGTCCTGCCCAGCCGGTGTGGCTCAGTGGTTGAGCGTCGACCCATGCACCAAAAGGTCGCCAGTTCGATTCCTGGCCAGGGCACATGCCCAGGTTGTGGGCCCGATCCCCAGTGAGGGACATGCATGAGGCGGCCAGTCAGTGTTCTCTCTCATTGATGTTTCTCTCTCTCTCTTCCTCTCCCTTCCTCTCTCTCTAAAATCAATCAATAAAACATTTAAAAATTAAAAAAATACACTTAAAGTCCTTAGAACAGGGCCTAGCATACAGCAAGCACTTAATGAACAGCAGCTATTATTAATGTTACCATCAGTATTGTTATTGTGGTTATTTTTTTAAATGTTTTTATTGATTTTAGAGAGAGGAAGGAAGAAGGAGAGAGAGAGAACGAAAGAAAGAAAAGAAAAAGAGAAACATCGATTGGCTGCCTCCTACACGCCCCCTACTGGGGACTGAGCCTGCAACCGGGGCGTGTGCCCTGACCAGGAATTGAACCAGTGCCCTCTCAGTGCATGGGACGACGCTCAACCAACTGACACCAGTCAGGGCTATTGTGCTTATTATTATCTTGCACTTTACGTGGCAGCTTATCCCCCTTCAACAACCACCTCACACAGTGGGTGCTGCCCATCTGACAGATATGGGTTCTATTCATTTGTACCCTGTTGCCATCCTCCAGACTTGCAGAGCCCTGAGGAGGGATTGGGAAGCAGGACATCTTGCCTCCCAAATTCCCTGAGGACACTCCATCACACCTTTTACTTTCCTTTTCCTTAAAAAGGGTGGCTATAACCTGACATCCATCTCAGAGTCCATGGCTGCCTGTACCCGCACCCTCCTTGGGGACCCACCACCTCTGCTGACCCTGTCACGGCCCCCACTGTTAGGGGCGCTGGCCTCAATCACTGAGACCATCCAAGTCCATCGCAGATACTGGCGCAGCTTGCGGACCATGAGTGAGTGGGCATGGGAAACTGGGGACAATGGGAGGCTTAGGGGAGGGCAGGGATTAGAAGGGCAGGAGAAGGGATAGCACCCATACTCAAGGATCTCCCTTGAATGGTTCCAGAGGTCGAAGACAAGGAGGGACCCTTCAGTTCTAAGTTGATCACCAAGGAGGCACCCCAACCAGCCAATCCTGAGTCAGCTGAAAGGCTGACCACGCTAGAAGGGAACATTCTGGATGCAGGCATGGAGAAGGCCACATCAGCATCATCTGTGCAAGAGTCCATTCCAGCCCAGATTAAGTCAGAGACAGTTGTGGTGGAGCTCACTCAGGACCAGTCATCAGAGGCAGTCACTGGGGAAGCTACCTCAGAGGGAGCCACACTAGACCATACTGCCTCGGAGGCAGCCACAGGGAGAGCCACACTGGACCAGAGCACCTCAGAGGAGGCTGTGGGAGGAGCCGAGCTGATCCAAACCCCTCAAGCCTCATGCACTGACAGCCAGACTCTTCCGACCTCACCTGTGCAAGGAGCCACACCCAAGATATCCCTCAGTACGCTGATTGGGAATCTCAGGACCTTGGAACTAGACAACAAGGCTCAGGTAAGACCCACCAGCACACCCAGGTAGGGGAAAGAAGGGGCATGAATCGGGACTCTGAGATACACCTCTTGCCTCTGTGTATCAAGGAGGCCCCAGAGTCTGAGATCCCAGAAGAGGAGAGGCTACTAGGAGAGGCAGCTGGAGGTCAGCACATGGACGATTCAGTGCCAGTGCAGGCCTTTGGGGACATTGACCAGGTGAGCTCAGGGAGTGGCTGGAACTATGGCTTCCTTCTTTTACCCATTTGTGCCTCCAGATAGGAGCATGTGATGCAGGAACATGTAATGGTGAGATAAGTCCCTAGCTTACTCAGTTTTACCTACCCAGGCCATGTTTTATGCTGTGACACCCCTACTCTGGTGTCCCCATTTGGTGGAAGTATGTCCCATTCCTGAAACTGGCCTGGATGTGACCCAACCTTGCCAGGACTGTGGAACACTCCAGGAGAACTGGGCATGTCTGTCTTGCTATGAGGTATGCAACAGAGAAAGGGGATGGGGCCCAGGTTGGCCCAGGAACAAACCACAGGTGGGTGCTGATTCCTACCCAACATCCAATCTCTAACCTCAGGTCTACTGCAGTCGTTACGTCAATGCCCATATGATCCGGCACCACGAAAGCTCGGGACACCCGCTGGTCCTCAGCTTCGTCGACCTGTCTACCTGGTGTTACCGATGTCAGGCCTATGTTCACCACCAGGTGGGCCCTAGGCAGGACCCTCTAATGTATGCACACTCACTCCCCCCACACACATACCATCTGTGATTGGATAAGGGGAAAATGGAGGCCCTTCTGCATGTGAGATAGTCCAGGAAACAGGGTGGTTGCGGGCTGGAGTGGGGGCAGCCTCCTGGCTGAGGTAGAGGGGGTCCTCACTCTCTCTTACCTACCCTCTCTTGCCTTCTCCTCAGGCTCTCC
Source organism: Tadarida brasiliensis (assembly GCA_030848825.1). NCBI lineage: Eukaryota > Metazoa > Chordata > Mammalia > Chiroptera > Molossidae > Tadarida > Tadarida brasiliensis. Next base: position 94,878,776 of record CM061280.1, on the reverse strand, counting down.
TAGACGTGAAGAACGTTGCTCACCAGAACAAGTTTGGGGAAGACATGCCCCACTCACACTAACTCCCAGAACGTGTTCCTCTTCTCCACTTTCGGAGGCCCAAGATAGACCAGCCTTAGTTCATTCCAACCTGTACCTTGGATGAGGGGCAGTTTCACTCCATCCTTCCTGAAAACTCTTTACAACTCCCCAAGGATGCTGACTTAAGTTTAAATACCTGTAAGAGGACTATGATGATTAATTGTAGCTCTTCCCCTGCCCACTGCCTGCTCTATGGACTCCATCTACTCTGCCCCAGAAAAGAAAGAAGGACAGCTCAGTGGCCCCAAGAGGGTGCTGATATCAAGAAGATGATACTTTGGAGGGAGGGGGGATTAACTGGCAGGTATGGTGGGGTTGCTTATGTAATAAAGTACAAACTGTTACAAAACCTGAAGAGAGCCTTTTAACCTTGCATGGGTGGAGAACCCTACACTCCTGGCCAACGGCTGAGTATAGAAGAAATGAGGGCATAGGTCTTTGTCAGGTCAACTCCCTGCCCAGCCAGCACCCAAAAAGCTAACAAAAAAGAGCAAGCAGCTTGACTGACTCCACTATAGATTAAATGGAATCCGTGAGAAAATGAGCACCTTAGAAATAAGAGCCTTACAGCCAGTCCCAGCTACACCCTGGGCTGAGGAGGCAAGAAAACTAACAGAAAGTGTTCTCACCAGGCCTGAGTCTCCCCATCTGTCTTTTTGTCCTGATTCAGGGGAGGGGCGTGTCCACATTTAACATACTTAAATTGAGTAGTCCTGGGTAGCTTTTGGGGGGAAGGAGTGCCTACTATGGACCCAGGATGGGGAACTGGAGGATAATTTGTTTTGTTTTTTCTTTTCTTTTTTCTTTATTAATTTTAGAGAGAGGAAGGGAGAAGGAGAGAGAGATAGAAACATGGATGAGAGAGAACATAGATTGGCTGCCTCCTGCATGCCCCCCACTGGGGATTTGGCCCACAACCTGGCATGTGCCCTGACCGGGAATCAAACTGACAACCTCTTGGTGCATGGGTCGATGCTCAACCACTAAGCCACACTGCCCGGCCACAATTTGGGGGTTTTATTTCTCCTACATGAGAATTAATTTGGCAACTCATGTCCAGGGCTGAGATTTCCCAGACTTCTTCAAGGCCATATTATGGCCCCAAGATGACCATGAGAGCCCCATTCAGTCAAGAAGAAGGGGAATTGGTGAGGGGAAGGGAGCTGTGGCCAGCTCAATCTATCCTTTAAGGAACATTCTGGATGCCCCACCCAATAACTCCTGCTTACATCTCATTGGTTAGAATTGTGTCACATGACTGTGATAGCTGCAAGGGAGTCTGGGAAATCTTTTAGCCTTGATACATGTCCACTGCATACCAAATTCTTTCTGTCCTGACAGGATAACCACTCGTCTGCCACTCTTTACCTCCAAGAACAGACACAACCCTCTCCCAAGCTACCAAAAAGCCTGCTGGAGGCAGTACAGATTCTATGTCCTCAAAGAGGCCCTCCCAAAACATTTCCCAAAGTCTACATTTTCCAAAGTCTAGCCACTCAAGTCAAAAATCCAACACCTCCACACACTAAAAACCCAAAACCGAAGCCCTGATTGGGGGCAAAGTAAGGGTGAGATGCAGCAGGACGCAGAAGGCACGCAGGGTGGTCTGGCTGCCGGCAGCGCACCCCAATCAGATTTCCTTGGTGCGCACTAGCAGGCAGGGGCAAGACCCTAGCTTACCCCCCAGCAGGGGGGGTGGTGAGGGGAGGGGATATGCTCTTGGAGGGGCCTGAGGGCGGGCCATGCGCATGCGTACCCCCGCCCCCACCCCCTGCTCCAGGGCTAGTGTTGCACCTCTTCCACTATTGGTCCTGTCAGAGCTGCAGCGAGTTCGGGTCCCAGCGCAACCTCCTCTCCAGGACTGAGGTGAGCTGCTGGACGGGCCCTCAGCCCAGCCCCAACCTGGGAGGGCTCTCCACCTAGGGCTGTAGGAGTTTTACGGAGGTGGGGTTTAAGGGTACCCTTCCTCTTTTGCCGCTTCTCTTGGGGGGGGGGGGGCAGCCACCACATCCCAGCTCCTTCAGCCGGCCGCTGGCTTTGTGGAGGCCGAGCCGGTCCAGGGACCGTGCAGGGCGGGAAGTGGGAATGCGGACCTGCGAACCCAGCCTTGGGGTGAAAGGTACCTTCCCCTACGCTACCCGTCCCCCCTAAAGAAAAACTGGCCGAGATGGTCCAGAGTGAGCACCGGGTCAGGGTTTTAGGGTGAAACTTGGGAGTCACTCCTCCTGCCTCAAGCTTTCTAACCGCACCTGGCTTAGTCACTGGGAAGTGCGATGAGGTTGTCCCGGGCTAGCCCTGAACGGGGTTGTAAGGGCTCACGTTAAGGTGGTCTCCCCACCCCCCACTCTCCCTGAATCTGTGCCACCCCTAACCCACCCCCCACAGGTAGTTAGGCGAACACAAAGGACACACAAAGGATGTGGTCCAGGAAGCAGGGATGGGGGTGGGGTGGGGTGGGGTGGGGGAGGGGGGTCTCAGGGTCTTAAGAACCCCATAATGACACTCCAATAGCACTTGGCACAGAAAGTGGTTCTATATTATTTGCAAAGGGTGAGACTTCTCTTCTGTTGATCTCTGATGAACTGTGGGACCTCAGGCCAGTCACCGTACCCTCACTTCTCTGAACCTCCCTTGCTGTTCCTCACTGATAGAGTGGCCACGGTGATGATAGCCCACACCTCACCAGGGTATCAGGAGGACTGAGTGTGGACATGGCAGGCGGGTCACTTAGCATGAGCTAGGTTCTCAGTAAATAATACCTAGTGCTTTTAGGATGATAGTCACAGTCACTGCGACTTGCCAAGAGGGAAGAGCCCATCTCACATGTCCCCACCCACAAATAATGGCACCCTCAGATTTACATCTGCCCAGGCCCAAAACTGAGGAGTCATCTTTGACCTCCCTCCCCTGCCTCTTAATCTCAGCAAATCCTGCCAGTTAATTCCACCTTCAGAATATACCAGAATCCGACTTTTCCTTTCCACATCCACCACCATCGTGCCAGAACTACTGCGGTGGCCACCTTACTGCCTCCACCCTCACCCCCTCCTCTCAATTTGTCCTCAAAGAGAGATCTTCTACCTCTTTCTGTCTCCTCAACTTTGGGGACCCCCAGAACTCTGTCCTGTTTAACTCTTTCCTCATGGCCCTTTTTCTTGGTGAGCACATCCAGTACCTATTTTCATGGATCTCTCTGGGCTGAGGACTGCACAGCTAGACCTTGCTCCCCAATTCTGACCTCCAGCTCGGAAACAACAAACCCCCATGGACACCTGAAACCCCCCATCTACCCCTAAACTGCCATTGCTCCCTGGTTGCCAGGGAGACAGGTAGCAGCCATTAAGATGCATTTCCTGAGGCCACACACTGAACGAAGATCTCGATGTGTATTGAATGAGTTAACGGTGATTTGCTATTAATAGATAACACTCATTGAGCGCCTGCTGTGTGCCCATCCTCTTCTAATTGCTTGGTAATTTACTTGCTTATCTTGTTTATTGTCTTTTTCTCACTTTTAGAATCTAATCCTCCCAAGGGCAGGGACTTTATTTTGTTCACTGCCACATTCCCACTCCCCCAACCCCACACCCATCACAATACCTGGCATGCCAGGAACTTCTTTAAGTAATGAATGAAAATTGAATCATAATAAAAATGCTAGCATTGACCAAGCACCTTCTGCATGCTTACTACCTGTTGTTGTAATATCTTTGTTGTCTGTCTTCCTGACTATAGATTGTCACATTCTTTTTTATTATTATTATTAATTTTAGCGAGAGAGGAAAGGAGAGGGAGAGAGAGATAGAAACATCTATGAAAGAGAACATCGATTGGCCGCCTCCTGCATACCCCCCACTGGGGATTTGGCCCACAACCTGGGCATGTACCCTGACCGGGAATCGAACCAGTGACCTCTTGGTGCATGGGTTGATGCTCAACCACTGAGCCACACCAGCCGGGTGATTGTCACATTCTTGAGGGCCAGGGTTTGTTATAGATTTTCCCCCACTTTGTCACACAGTAGATTCCCAGTAGCAGTATGTTGAATAAGTAATAAAGACTGAATTTTAGATCATGGGTAACAGACCTCATAATTTGCTTATTTATTTGGTTCATTGTCCTCACCTTTTAGAACATATACTCCCTGGGGACAGGAATATGGCTTAGCACTTGCTGTGTGACAGGCATTGTGCTGGGCTGGGGTTCAACAAACTCGGATATCAAAACCAACAAAATCCCAGGAGTGGGGCAGGACAGCGAATGGGCAGGGAATTCCTTTTTGGGGTGACAAAAAGGTTCTAAAATTAGATTATGGTGATGGTTGCACAACTCCTCAAATATACTAAAAGTAATTGAATTGTACACTTTAACTATATTAACTTTATGGTATATAAAGTATGTCTCAACAAAGCTGTTTTTAAAATCCCTGCCTTGGCCCGGCCAGTGTGGCTCAGTGGTTGAGCATCGACCCATGCACCAAGAGGTCGCCGGTTCGATTCCCAGTCAGGGCACATGCCCAGGTTGTGGGCCAAATCCCCAGTGGGGGGACATGCAGGAGGCGGCCAATTGATGTTCTCTCTCATCGATGTTTCTGTCTCTCTCCCTCTCCCTTCCTCTCTCTCTAAAATCAATAAAAAAAAATTTTAAATCCCTGCCTTCACAGAGTTTATGTCATAGAAGGGAATGAGAGAAAGAGAATAAACAACATAAATAATTAATATAGCATATTAGGTGATTAGCACACACTGGGCACTCAGTAAATGTTGACTCAGTGACACCAGCTGCCCCCTTGCCCCCATGGTCTCCTGGCCTAACCTACTGTTCACCCCCTGCCCCCCACCCCCCAATTGTTTTTCTTCTCTTCCCAGTTGCAGGGCCTGCTGTCCATATTTCTTACCTGAGCATGGCACCGCCAAAAAAGCCTAGCATGCTTGATCTGGGCCTGGGCTCATGGAGCCTTAGCGCCCAGGAAAGCCACAGGGCTCAGGCACCTTCCAGGAGCAAGCAGCTGCCAGAGTACAAGGCAGTGGTGGTGGGCGCAAGTGGTGTGGGCAAGAGCGCACTGACCATCCAGCTGAACCACCAGTGCTTTGTGGAAGACCATGACCCCACAATCCAGGATTCCTACTGGAAGGAGGTGACCCTGGACCACGGGGGCTACATTCTGAATGTGTTGGACACAGCTGGGCAGGCCACTCATAAGGCCCTGCGTGATCAGTGCTTGGCTATTGGGGATGGTGTGCTGGGTGTCTTCGCCCTCGATGACCCCTCATCTCTAACCCAGCTGCAGCAGATGCGGGCCACCTGGGGCCCTCACTATACCCGGCCCCTTGTCCTTGTGGGCAACAAGTGCGACCTTGTGACCACCACTGGAGATGCTCATGCTGCTGCTATAGCCCTTGCGAAGAGCTGGGGGGCCCCCTTCGTGGAGACCTCAGCCAAAACACGGCAAGGTGTAGAAGAGGCTTTTTCCCTGCTAATCCATGAGATCCAAAGGGTCCAGGAGGCCATGGCAAAGGAGGCTGAGGCAGGGTCAGGTGGGAATAAGTCTCGGCACCAGAAGACCATGTGCCACTGTGGCTGTTCTGTGGCCTGAAGGTCTTGATCAAGAAAAATGGACCATCCCCCAGGCCAGGGTGATGCTTCCTTGATATGAGAACCCCGAGCAACCAGCTATGTGGGACACTGGGTGTATTTGGGATAGATGGACCCCTCTTCTGGGAAGGTTTTTGTTTGGTGGTGGGATTTTTGGTAATGTGGAACATACTGTTGGTTATATTCTGTCAAGTTGAGAGATTTTGTGCAAAATAAAATAAATGGTGTTCTCAGGTTTCAAAGCTGCCTCCATGCCAAGCATTATGTGGGTGGGTGTGAAACTGGTGAGAATGTTACTTGAACTGTGAAAACTCTTTCATTCAAGAAACGTGGGGAAGCCCGCTGTGTGCCAGGCCTTGCTTTGGGTGCAAAGGATGTAGAGGCAGACAACACACACACACAAATCCCTGCCCTTGTACATATGACATAAGGCTATGTATTAAAGGCAGGTGAAAGGATAAAAGCATGACAGAGAGGTCAAGGAAAGCCTTACTGAGGTGACATTTGAGCAAAAACTTGCAGATAACTAGGGGCAGAAGGAATAGCAAGTACAAAGGCCATGACCACAGACCAGCTACCAATACCCTGTATCTTCAGGACTAGGTAAAAATAGATCAGCTTCTATTCAATAGAAATGAATATTTAAACATTACAAATCAAGCTAACAAATGTAAAGAAGATATGTCCTATCATTCTACCTTGATAAATAACACTTTCTTAACGACCTGGAGGCCCAGATTCTGATACTGCTTAGTTTCATGTGAATGGGTTGGGAGGGCTGAGCCCTGGCTTTGCAGTCCACTCCCTTTCTCTTAACGCAGGTAGCTTGAAAGGGGCGCCAAAGCCTTCTGGGTTCCCCTTGCCTGAGTGAGGCCTAGAAGTGGGGCACAGGATCTGGGCGGGCACTTCCACTGAGGCACAGACTAAGGGAGGGGTCTCTAAAGAGCCGGACCCGAGGCCAGGGGCCGCTCTTCCTGGTCTAAGGGTGGCCATCACTACCCAGCCCACCAGCCCCTAGAAACTACCACTCATAGACAAGTGCATAGCTGCTTCAGATAGTATTTATTGTGGGGTCAGGGGTGGCGATCTTGGGGGATTCGGAGGGCAGTAACTGCGGCTGGTGGGGACCTGCGGGTGTCGGGGGAGGGGCGGCCATGGGCCCCTGCTGGCGGAGGAGCAGTCGTGCTGGCGGGAGCAGTCGTGCTGGCGCGAGCAGTCGGGGTATGGGGGAGGGGCGGCCATGGGCCCTCGATGGCGGAGGAGCAGTCGTGCTGGTGGGGGAGGGGTGGTCCTGGACCTGAGGGCGCGCAGGACCCCTGCGGTGCTCAGGCCGGCACGAGGCGGCGCGGCGCGGGGGGCGCAGGAGTCTCCAGGCGCTTCACGCGCAGCAGGGCCCCCAGCACACCCTCAGGCGGCACATCAGGGCCCAGATCCTGGTCGGCGGCGCGGCGGAGGCGGCGGCGCTGGGCAGCCACAGACTCCGAATCCGCGCTCCCCGCGAGGATCCGCCCCAACAAGTACCTGCAGGGGAGCAGAAGGGATGCAGTAAGATGTGTGCAGGTGTCAACGCCAGGGCCCTAGATCCCAGACAGCCCTGCAACCCCATAACGTCTGGGGACCCGCCGTCCCCAGCCCACTGCTTTGAGACAAAGTCCCCGTTTCCCCATCCTCTCCCCAGAAACCGGACTCTGGAGTCACCCAACCCCGGGCCTGAGAGTGCACGTCCGCCACTGTCCCCCCAGCCAGGCATCTCTACACCCACAGCCTGGGCCCAGGGCTCCCTCCTAGGGTCCGGGAACCCAGGTGTCCGTCCGGAATGCAGGCGCCCGCCCACCCCTCCCCCTCCGCCCACCCCGTACCAGCTACCTCAGCAGTTCGGGGTCCACATCAGGTGTGTCGTCACCGGCGTCCTCGGCCTCGGGGCCCGCGGGGCCATCGTCGTAGATTGGGGGCCGGGGTCGGAGTGCAGCAGCAGGGACAGGGGCGGGTACCAGCTGAGCTGCCAGGGCAGCAGGGTCAAGGCGGGCGCGGAGCAGGGCGCGGGCCAGCTGCGCGGCGGGCGCGTCGGGATCGTCCTCCAGCCCCGGCGCCGGGTCGGTGGTGCGGGGAGCGCCCCAAACGCGCAACAGCTGCGCCAGGACGCGCGCCTGCTGGTCCTCGGCCTCTTGCGCCTCGGCCCGCGCCCGCTCCTGCCTTTCGGCTTCCAGCAGGTGCGCCAACGCCCGCGCCAGCTCCTGCACGGCCTCGGCTGCCTCGCCCCGGGCCGCTGCCCGCCGGAAGCGGCGGGGGACCCCAGCCTCGCCCAAGGGTGGCGTGGCTGCGCCCGGGCCGCGGGGCTCCTGGGGAAAGACGAAGTGGAGGGAAAGATGGCGTCCGTCAGGTCAGGGATGAACCCGGGGGTCTCCAAAGGCACCATGGCCCCTTAAATATACCCATACCCCCTAAGGCCCCTGGAGACCCCCAAATATCTCCAGACACACTTAAGACCACAAAGGACCCCTAGATCCCGCCCATCACACACACACACCAATTTCCTAGTGACTCAGAACTTGCCCCAGGGCTTCTGGAGACCAGGTTTCTTTATGGAAGCGCAATGGTAGATAAGACAGCTATAGATTTTCTATGTTAATATTGTGGACAATAGGAACCTATATTTGCATTTTACAGGTTCCTATTGTCTACTTTTTTTTAAAAAATATTATTGATTTTAGAGAAAGAGGAAGGGAGAGGGAGAGAGAGATAGAAACATCAATGAGAGAGAACTTCGATTGGCCACCTCCTGCATGCCCCCCACTGGGGATCGGGCCCACAACCTGGGCATGTGCCCTGACTGGGAATTGAACTGGTGACCTCTTGGTGCATGGGTCAATGCTCAACCACTGAGCCACACCGGGGGGGCCTATTGTCCACTTTTTTTTTTTTTATCCTCACCTGAGGACATTTTTCCATTTTTTGTTCAGGTAGAGTGGGAGGGAGAGAGAGGAAGAGAGAGAGAGAGAGAGAGAGAGAGAGAGAGAGAGAGAGAGAGAGAAACATCCACGTGAAAGGGACACATCCAGTGGCTGCCTCCCACACGACCAACCAGGGCCAGGGACAAATTGCAACCGAGGTACGTGCCCCTAGCGGGAACCGAACCCGGGTTTCTCTGGACCGCAGGCCCACGCTCTAACCGCTTAGCCACACCTGCCGGGCCTATTGTCCACTTTTTTTTTTTTTTATCCTCACCCGAGGACATTTTTTCATTTTTTGTTCAGATAGAATGCGAGGGAGAGAGAGGAAGAGAGAGAGAGAAACATCGATGTGAAAGTGACACATCGAGTGGCTGCCACCCGCATGACCAACCACGGCCGGGGACAAACTGCAACCGAAGTACATGCCCTTAGCGGGAACCGAACCGGGTCTCTCTGGACCGCAGGCCGATGCTCTAACCGCTGAGCCAAACCGGCCAGGGCTTGTCCACTTTTTTAACCAAAAGATAGCAGACTGTTCCTACCTTGCTTTTTGGAATCTATATCTACATCAGTTCCTTAAAGCATCCTTTCTTTCTTTTTTCTTTTTTTCTCTTTTTCTCTCTATTTTTTTTTTTTTTGTCTTTCTTCTGCATTGAATCCATTTTGTATGGATGTACAATAGTTTCTTTAACCAGTCTTCAATTGATGACCATTAAGGGTGTTTCCAGTCTTTTGCTATCTTACAATTAATGTTGGAATGAATAACGGTGTTCATATATCATTTGGCATATATGCAAGTCTATCTGTAGAATAAATTACCCAATGACTAATTTAGTTCAGATAGTTTTGATATAATTTCAATAAGTTTAAAGAAGTAAAAGAAAGTATCAAAAGTATGAGCCAGGACAGAAAACTGACCATGAATGAAGATTTGAAAAAGGAACATCTAGAACATCTAGAAATATATTTTATTTTTTCTTTTTAATATGTTTTTAAATATATTTTTAGAGAGAGAGAAAGGGAGAAGGAAAGAGAAATAGAAACATCAATGAGAGAGAAACATCAACACGGATTGGCTGCCTCTTGCACACCCCCTGTTGGGGATCGAGTCAGAAACCCAGGCATGTGCCCTGACTGGGAATCAAACCAGTGACCTCTTGGTGCATGGGTGGATGCTCAACCACTAAGCTATACCGACTGGGCTAGAAATATATTTTACATCAAATTAAAAATTAAATGGGCAAGTTAAACAGATTAGACACAGCACAGGAAATAACAGGATTAAACAAAACTTAGAAACAGATCCACATATATTGACACTTGCTACATGACAGAGGTGGCACTGCAAAGCAGTGGGGACAGGTCAAATTCCTTCAATAAATTATGCAGGAACAACGGATCCAAATCTGAGAAAATGGAAAAGACAACAAATAAATTTGGCTACATTAAAGTTAAGAATTTCTTTTTGTCTGAAGACACCATAAAAAGAATGAAAAGTAGCCCTGGTTGGATGGCTCTGTTAGTTGGAGAGTCGTCTGATACACCAAACGGTGGTGGGTTCGATTCCCAGTCTTGCAAACATGCAGGAGGCAACTGATCAATGTTCCTCTCTCACATCAATGTTTCGATGTTTCTCTCTCTCAAATCAGTAAAATAAAATAAAATTAACTTTTAAAAAAGGAATGAAAAGTAGACAGAGTGGGAGAAGATGTCTGCAACACAAACCGTCAATAGAGGATTAGTATCCAATATTCAAAGAACATTTTAAAACAATAAAAAACAGGCAAAATTCATAATCAAGTATTTCACGAAAAGGAAACAAAAACAGTACTAAACATATGAAGTATAGTGAACTTCATTAGTAATCAGGAAATTGCAAATTGAAATGCCAGTGAGATACTATGCATAATACAGCCAAAAGATTGCTAAAAAAGCAAAAAGTTGAATAATGTCGTCCAATGTTGGCATGGATGTGGAAAAAATGGAAACTCACATACATTGCTGGTTGGCAATCAATTGCCACAATAACTTTGAAGAACATTTTGGCAATATCTAAAAAGGTGCACGTCTCCTATGACCCACTCCAGGGGTGTTACACTCCAGCGTAGCTTTTGTGCATATGCTGCTAGACACAAGTTCATTAAAAATTATAGCAGCAGCCCGGCCAGTGTGGCTCAGTGGATTAAGCGTCATCCCATAGACTGAGAGGTCCCAGTTCGATTCCCAGTCAGGACACATGCCTGGGTTGCGGGCTACCTGGCCAGGGCACTCATAGACTAATGATATACTCATATGTTAAACTATTATGCAGCAATAAAAAATGAATTATAAACCCTGGCCGGGTAGTTCAGTTGGTTAGAGCATCATCCCAATATGCCAAGGTTGTGGGTTAGATCCCAGTCAGGGCACATACAAGAATCAACCAATGAATGCATGAATGAGTGGAACAACAAATTTATCTCCCTCTCTCTTTCTCTCTCTCTCTCTCTCAAATCAATAAATAAAAAAATGTTTAAATAAATTATAACCACAAACTTCAATGTAGAGGTATCTCACAACCAGTATAGAGAGAAAAAAAGAAAAGCAGGTTGCAGAATTCCACTGGAGTCTGTCTGAGAATAACAATCACCCGATGACTTCCTAGTGACCCCTAGTGACGACCAGAGACCAGACACCGGTATGATTCCATTTCTATGAGAAAAAACTAAACAAGATGTTGTATATGTCATAAGGTACAAACAAAAGTGAGGGATCAATGAACAAGAAATACAGGATAATGATTATGGAGGAGAGGGGCTTATGTGGGGAGGGGCACTCAAGAGCTTTTAAATATTGCTCATGCTCTATTTCTTAAACTGAGTGGTAGATACCCATGGGGGTTATTTCATCATTATTCCTTACATTGAACATATGTCATATATATAATATTTAATAATTTTAAAACCTTCCAGCTCTGAAGAGTTAAAGGAGGATGTGCTCCAAGTGTCCTTGGCACCCGCCACCCCTCAGCCCCCAAGGAATCACACTCACCAGCAATCACAGCCTCTACACACACTCACATTGACTGACAAGCTCTGACATGTTACGTGTGCAACTCAACACTGCCACATCCACACGAAAGGAACTGCACACGTTCACACACGGCTGCTTATGCAGTTAACAATTGCCAAGCCATCCAGATGCAAGGACACGCACCACCCCCTTAAAGACAACGCAGCAGAGACAAGGCTCTTCCTTCTCACAATGACATAGCTCCACAAAGAAACGGAGAAATAGCCTCATGAACACACATATCAAAATCCTAGTCACTCAGTCCATGAGAACCAAAATGCACCCGGGGATGCAAAGACCACGCCCTCCAAAACAAAACCTAAATCACACACACACACACACACACACACACACACACGCCCAAAGGTCACGCCACCGCTATAGGATTCACAAACATACACAGCGTGTTACTGAGAAAAGACACACAGAAGTACGCCCAGCATCAGACACACTGCACAACTGGACCCACGACGGCACCTTTGTATGGCCCCTTGGAAGCGCTCACATCAAAGGACATATACAGTCGGCCCTCGCTTATCGCGGTTCATCAGTTCCAGGCTCTGCCGCGACAAATGAATTTCCGCGAAGTAGGATGCTTTATGTATACAGTCGTCCCTCGCCACTTCGCGCTTGGACGGTGGCGGCTTCACTCTATCGCGGTGTTTTCAAATACAGTGTTTGAAAAACTGCGATAGAGTGAAGCCGCGAACGTCGTGGCGAGGGACGACTGTACTTACAAGGACACCACACCCTCACCCCCCTGTCATCACACCGCGCGCACACACACACCGATGCGCGCACCCCGTTCCTCAATATGCGCTAGTCCCACGGACAGCGCCCCCGGCGCCAGGCGGGGAGGGATGGGCAGGGCGCGGCTGCTGGCCGAGCCCAAGGTACCGCCACCCGCACACCCGGAGACCCAGCCTGGCCCCGGGGTCGCTGGCATGGCCTGGACTCGAACTGGCTGCTGGACCCCGGGCCACCCTAGCAGATGTCTCTGCACATCCAAAGAGCTGGGGTCAGCGAGGCTAAGGTAGCATCCTCCCCCCACCCCCACCCTTTGCCCGACCGGGGTCGCACCTTTACCGGCCGTGCGCAGAGAGCAGTGGGCGGCCTAAGTAAGCCCAGCAGCAGCAGCACCAGAAGGCCGACGCCCCCGGCCCGCGGCCCGCCGAGCAGTGGCGACCCCGCCATGCTGCCCCAGCGAGCCGGGCTCCGGACGGGCGGACTGGCTGGCAAATGCGCAGCGCCTGGGCTAGCAGGCCAGGGTGCGGTGCTCTGCGGCTGCGCACGCCGGGGGCCCCCTGCCATCCCCTACCCACCCCCTCCCGCTACTAGACGCAGGCGCATCCTCCGAGCTCCCCGCAGCCCTTCCATCCTGCTGGTCACCATGGAGATGCCCAAGGGGCATGGTGGAGAGCTGGAGACTGTGATGGCGGTTGCCATGGCACTTGGAGGGCAGTTGCCTTGGCAACGGACCTTGCTGTCGCCTTAGCAGACAGGAAAAATGGACTCAGATGAGTCCTTGAGGAAGAGATATATGACTTTGTTTATTGGATGAACAGTTATGGATTGCCTCTATGGATCAGGCCCTTTACAGGGCCATGGGTTCAATTCAGGTGATGTGACCATGGACAGGTCAGTTCACCATTCTAAGGCTCAGTTCCTCACTTGCATTAGGGGGTTATTAGTAACTGCCCCACATAGTGACTTTGAAGGTTTAATAAGAATGACATTCAGTAGGAGCTCAATAAATGCTCCTTTCCATCCCGTCCTTATCTTTTTGCTAGTATCTTCATCTCTCTATGGCTCTCCGTGGTTCTCTTTGTCCTGTGCCGATAATTCTGTCTTCCTCTCTCATCTGTCTCTCCTTGCCTCTGACTCTTTCTCTCTCTTTATATCTACAACCTTCCTTCTGTCTCTGTCTTTATTTTAGTCTGTATTTACTTATTTTTCCATAGATACATAGGTAGGTAGGTTTTACTCATACATTGTTCCAGAAAGTATTTCAAGCCACTTAAAATGACACATCAAAGGGGAAAAAACTTTGATAAAACTTGTTTATGTATAGGGAGGAAAATGTAAAAAAGGAAATGTTAGTGGTTATGTATGGGTATGGAGATAACTAATGATTTGTCACTTTCTCCTTTACATTTTTCTCTGTTGTGTGAAAAAAGTGTTGCAATGAGTATGTATTACTATTATAATCAGATAAAACTAAAGATATTTTCATTTTGGAGTTAAAATGAAGTATGGTAACATGGCATACATTAAAAGTGAAGAAAAGAAAGATCCATTTATGTTGCTATGAGTATATCTAATTCATTGATTCTAACTGTCTCCATCTCCTCAGTATTACAAACAACTTTACAATGAAAATCCTTATATGCATCTCCTTATGGACCTGAAGATTAAATACCCTAGGATGGTGTAATGAACACATACTTAAGGTAGCTCCCATGATCCTTGCCTCCTGGCATTCACATTCTTGTGTAATCCCCTCCTCTTGAGTTCATGCATGACTAAAGGTGACCAGATGTACATGATTGCATGTATGTAATTATGTTAAAATGAGTTTGAGACAACCATCTTGTCATTTCAAGGGAAGAGACAGACTTTCACTCCCTTGCTGGCTTTGATGAAGCAAGTGGCCACTTTGGGGAATGTCAGGCAGCAAGGAACAGAGGATGGCCTCTAGGAGCTGACGGTGGCCTCCAGGGGACAGCCAACAAGAAAGGAAAGCCCTCAGTCCTTTGGCCCTGGCCAGGTAGCTCAGTTGGTTAGAGCATCGTCCTGATATACCAAGGTCGCAGGTTTGATCCCCAGTCAGGGCATATACAAGAATCAATCAATGAATACATTAATGTGTGGAACAACAAATTGATGTTTCTCTCTCTCTGTTTCTCCCTCCCTCCCCTTTCTTCTCTCTCTCTAAAAATCAATTTAAAAAAAGAAAGTAAAGCCTTCAGTCCTACAACTACAAAAACTAAATTCTGCCCACAACCTGAGCTTGGAAGCAGATCTTTCCCTAGTCAAACCTCAGATAACACTGAAGCCCCAGCAAACACCTTCATTTCAGCTTTGTGACACCCTAAGCAGAGAACCCAGTTAAGCAGCACCCAAACTCCTGACCCACAGAAACTGTAAGACAGTGTTGTAAGCTGAGCGCTTTGTGTTAATATTGTTACACTGCTATTTCTAATTTATACCAGTTTCCTAACTGGTATAAATGGGATATATAAGACCTCTATAGAGAAAATGTTAAAACTTCATGAAAAGGTACAGAAGATGATCTGAATAAATGAAGACACATTTCATGCTCTTGGATGAGAATATTTCATATTTTAAAGATGTCAGTTATATCCAAATTAATATATAATGTCAATATAATCTCAATTTAAATCCCAGCTGAATATATTAAGGAAAATCAATAAAACTTATTTTATTTATTTATTTTTTTTTATCCTTACCTGAGGACATTCTTCCATTTTTTTTTTTTTTGTTCAGATAGAGTGGGAGGGAGAGAGAGAGAAACATCGAAGCTGAAGGGACACATCGAGTGGCTGCCTCCCGCACGACCAACCAGGGCCGGGGACAAATTGCAACCGAGGCACGCGCCCCTAGCGGGAACCAAACCCGGGGCACGGGAACTGAACCCGGGTCTCTCTGGTCCGTGGGCCGACGCTCCAACCGCTGAGCCATACCGGCCAGGGAAATAAAACTTATTTTAAATGTATATAAAGAGCCCTGGCCGGTTTGGCTCAGCGGTTAGAGTGTCGGCCCACGGACCAGAGAGTTTCAGGTTTGGTTCCCACTAAGGGCACGTACCTCGGTTGCAGTTTGTCCCCGTCCCCAGGTTGGGGTCATGTGAGTGGCAACCAGTCGATGTGTCTCTCTCACGCCGATGTTTCTCTCTCTCTCTCTCTCTCTCTCTTCCTCCCTCTCTCCCTCCTGCTCTATCTCAAGATAAATGCAAAAATGTCCTTGGGTGAGGATAAAATAAAAATGTATATAAAGAGTCTACACAAAAACTTGTACACAAATGTTAAAAGCAGCATTTTTCATAATAGCCATAAAGTAGAAACAACCCAAATGTCCATCAACTGATGAATGGATAGACAAAATGAGGTATATATCCATACCATGGAATATTTCTCATCCATAAAAACAAACGTAGTACTGAGACATGTTGCAATATGAATGAAACTTCAAAATATGCTAAGTGAAAGAAGCCAGACACAAAAAGTCACATACTGCATGATTTCATTTACGTGAGATGTCCAGAATAGGCAAATCCATAGAGATAGAAAATTGATTAGTGGTTGCCAGGGGCTCAGGGGAGAAGGGAATGGAATGAGGAGTGACTGCTAATGGGTACAGGGTTTCTCTTTGAGGTGATAAAAATGTTCTGGTATTAAATAGTGGTGATGGTTCCACAACTTAGAAAACATACTAAAAACCATTGAATTGTACACCTTAAAATGGTGAACTTTATAGTATGTGAATTACATCTCAATAAATAAATATCTATATAGAATAATAAATGTCTGGCCCTGGCCAGTTTGGCTCAGCAGTTGGAGCATCGGCCTGCAGACCAGAGAGTCCCGGGTTCGGTTCCTGCTAGGGGCACGTACCAATAATAATAAAAAAAAGAATAAAGGTCTGTGAATAGCTAAATCAATTCTGCAGAAGGGGAAATATCACCTCACACCTGTCAGAATGACTATCATCAATAAGTCAACAAACAGCCTGGCCGGTGTGGTTCAGTGGTTGGAGTGCTGTCCTGTGCACATGCCTGGGTTTCGGCTTCCATCCCTGGTTGGGGCACATGCAACCAATCGATGTTTCTCTCATCTCTCTCTCTCTCTCTCTCTCTCTCTCAAATCAATAAAACATATCCTTGGGTAAGGATAAAAAAAAAAATAAGACAACAAACGACTAGTGTTGATGAGAATGTGGAGTAAGAGGAACCTTTGTGCACTGTTGGTGGTATTGCAAATTGGTGCAGCCACTGTGGAAAACAGTATAGAGATTCCTCAAAACATTAAAAATAGAACTACCTTATGACCTAGCAATTCCACTTCCAGGTTTTTATCTGAAAAGATCCAAAACACTTATTTGAAAAGACATATGCATCCCCATGTTTACTGCAGCATTATTTACAATAGCCAAGAGATGGAAGCAAACTAAATGTCCATCAATAGACAATTGGATAAAGAAGATGTGGTACATATATACACAATGGAATATTACTCAGCCATAAAAAAGAATGACATCTTGCCTGGCCGGTATGGCTCAGTGGTTGAGCGTTGACCCATGCACCAAGAGGTCACTGGTTCAATTCCTGGTCAGGGCACATGCCCAGGTTGTGGGTCCGGTCTCCAGTGGGGGGCATGCAGGAGGCGGCTGGTCAATGTTCTCTCTCATCGATGTTTCTGTCTCTTTCCCTCTCCCTTCCTCTCTCTCTAGAAATCAATAAATTTTTTAAAAATTAAAAAAAAAAAGAATGTGCCCTGGCCGGTTTGGCTCAGCGGTTAGAGCGTCGGCCTGCGGTCCAGAGAGACCCGGGTTCAGTTCCCGCTAAGGGCATGTACCTCGGTTGCAGTTTGTCCCCGGCCCTGGTTGGTCGTGCGGGTGGCAGCCACTCAATGTGTCCCTTTCACGTCGATGTTTCTCTCTCTCTCTCTCTTCCTCTCTCTCCCTCGCACTCTATCTGAACAAAAAATGAAAAAATGTCCTCAGGTGAGGATAAAAAAAAAATTAAAAAAAAAAAAGAATGACGTCTTACCGTTTGAGACGACATGGATGGACATAAAGGGTATTATGCTAAGTGAAATAAGTCAGACAGAGAAAGACAAATACCATATGATTTCACTTATTTGTGGAATCTAAAAAGCAAAATAAATGAACAAACAAAACAGAAACAGACTCACAGATACAGAGAGAAAACTGATGGTTGTCAGATGGTAGGGAGGTTGGGAGGCTTGGTGAAGGGGGTGAAGGGATTAAGAAATACAAATAGGCAGTTATAAAATATTCTCAGGGGTGTAAAGTACACATAGGGAATACAGTCAGTAACATTGTAATAACTTAACTATGCATGGTGCCAGGTGGGTGCTAGACTAATTAGGGGGATTACCTCGTTAGTTATATAAATGTCTAACCACTATGCATACACCTGAAACTAATATAATATTGAATGGCAACTGTAATTGAAAAGAGTAAAATAAAAAGGAATATAAACAGCTAAACAAAATCTGTAAAAGGGGAGTAAAGAAGATGGACTTTACCAGTCAGATATTAGGATGTGTTATGAGGCCAGAAAGGTTAAGGTGTTAGGAAAACTGGAGCAAAATAAGCTGGAGCCTTACCTCTCTCCATATACAAATGATAACTCCAAGCAGCTTAAAGACCTTAATGTAAAAGGAAAACATGTAAATTAACACAAGAAAAAATACTATATGACCTAGGGATGCAGAAGGACTTCTGGAACAAAAAACTTCAAAAGCACAAGCCGCAAGGAAGAATGCTGATGACAATGTACCCATCAAAATATACAATTTCTGCCCCAGTCGGTGTGGTTTGGTTGGTTGGAGCGTCATCCAGTATACAGAAAGGTTGCGGGTTTGATACCTGTTCAGGGCACATACCTAGGTTGTGAGTTTGATCCCTGGTTGTTGGTCGGGGCACATACGGAAGGCAACCAATCCATGTTCTGTCTCACATTGATGTATCGATGTTTCTCTCTCTCTCTCTCTCTCTCTCTCTCTCTCTCAAATCAATAAGCAAGAGTGGAGTGCTCCTTCTCTGACATCGGGGGCGCTTCTTGAGGAGAGGTGAGACCGCAGAGCCGCAGCTCTGACAGAGGCTGATGTAAATCCGAAGGCCTACCCTCTTGCAGATGCCCACCTAGCCAAAAAACCATTGGACCTTGTTCAGCAGTTATGTAACTACAAGTAGCTTTGGAAAGGAGCCAATGAGGGTAAGGCAGCCGGCATGTTCCAGGGAGAATGTTGAAGGCACCTGTCTCTGCCGAGAGTCCCTGATCTAGTCACATTTACCTTCTAATGAGAATGAGAGCCAGAATTTGAATTTGGGCAGTGTGGCTCTAGAGCCTGTGCCCTTGTCTAGTACTCCAGCATTAATGCAGAGTGTGGTCCATGGGCCAGCGTTGGGCCACAGAGATAAACGATCAGGAATAAGCATTTGAACGATACTGAGTGGTGTTGCGCCTCCTTGTCAGTTGCATGTGGCGTGAGCTTGTCAGAAGTATTACTTGTGGCAGGTTGGGATGGTAAAACTGTCACAGATCACAGAGTTTGAGATGTGCTGCAGTACACTGCTTCGTGCTGGTGGGGCTTGTGTGAAAGCTGTTCCAGTCAACCAGGCAAGAGATGGTGATGACTTGGATAGGTGGTACAGAGGAGAGGAAAGGAGTGATCTGATTCAGGATGTGTTTTGGCAGAACTAATGGGTTTGATGGAGGGTTTGAGGAAGGCGTTGAGGGTGGCCAATCGGTGATTAAATCCCTTATTACTTCCCAAGGCCACTACAGGACACAGAGATTTGCTTATGCCCGGGAGTTTTGCCCAGTGTTCTTGCACCTGTATTTCTTTTCCTTGGAAATTGCTTCATTGTGGCTTCCCTGCCCAAACTCCACATCACCTATTGGCCTCATGTCCTTCTCTCCGCAGTCACCAAAACCCTCAACAGAGGCATCTCTGAGTTCACTGTGATGGCTGCAGACGCAGAGCCCCTGGAGATCACCCTGCATCTCCTGCTGCTGTGTGAAGACAAGAATGTGCCCTACGTGTTTGTGTGCTCCAAGCAGGCACTGGGGCGGCCCTGTGGGGTCTCCAGACCTGTCATCTCCTGTTCTGTCACCATCAAAGAAGACTCACAGCTGAAGCAGCAGATCCAATCTATTCAACAGTCCATTGAAAGGCTCTTAGTCTAAACCAGTGGTCTCTGCCACACTCTCCAGCTGACTCCTCCCCCTGGGGTTGTGTATCATATAGTTTGTGTTAGCATATAGTATTTCCAGTTACCTTCTTTTTTTTTTATTATTAATTTATTTTTGTTACAGATGTTTCTCCTTTTTTCCCCATTGACACCCTCCTCCCCATCCCCCCACCCCATCCCCAGCTTTGTTGTCCATGTCCATCAGTTATGCATACATGAAGTTACCTTCTATTGTTATAAAATATTGTAGTAGTAAAAATAAAATAAAATTAATAAGCATATCTTCAGGTGAGGATTAAAAATAATAAATAAATAAATACGATTTCTGTTTAATGAAAGACCCCATCCACAAAGTTAACAGACATAACAAGCTATATTTGCTATGCCTAAAATGATGAGAGGTTAAACATCCAGACTACAAAGAGGACTTTGGGAAATCAGCAAGAACAAGACAGGACCTCCCCCCCAGCAATGGACAAAGGATAGGAACAGATAAGTTACACAAGAAGAAATCAATGAGGTTATCAGCCCTATGAAGACATGCTCCATTTTACTAATGATTAGAGAAGTACAAATTTTTTAAAAACAGTGAAATATTACTTTACACCCATCATATTGGCAATGATTAGAAAACTAAATCACACCAAATGTTGGTGGGCCTGTGGGGATATAGAAACCGTCACATACTGTGGGTGAGGGTCTGGGTTTGAACAGCCATTCTGGATAGTTGTTTGGCAGTACTTAACCAAGTTAAATTTTATACCAGAGTTGTCAAGTACACAGTGGTAAGAAGGTCTACCACTCATGGTGGAGGGGGTCTGGGAAAATTTCCCCTGACAGAAGGTATCTATGCTGAGAACTAAAGGTTGAGTGGAAGTGACTCGGGGAGATGGGTATAAGGGAAGAGCATTTCAGACAAAGGGAACTGTGAAAGAAAAGGATCTCAAGCGAGAAACAGCATGGCATATTTAAGCAAGTGAAGTGAGGCCTGTGAGTTTGAAGTACAGCAGTGACATGTTCTCATTTCTCTCAATTTTTCTGTGAACCTAAAACTGCTCCAACTAAAGTCTTGTCGTTTATTTTAGTTAATCCTCACCCAAGGATATTTTTCCCATTGATTTTTAGAGTAGAAGGGACAGAGGGAGAGAAACATTGATGTGAGAGAGACAGATCAATTGGTTGCCTCCTGTATGCGCCCGACCAGGGCTGGGGATGGAACCTGCAACCCAGGTGTGTGCCCTTGACTGGGAATCAAACCCGCGACCTTCAGTGTGGGGGGCCGACGCTCTAACCACTGAACCACACTGGCCAGGGCAAAATAAAATCTTTTTAAAAAGAGGCTGCTATGGCCCTGGTCGGTTTGAATCAACAGTTACAGCGTCAGCCTGCAGACTGAAGAGTCGCAGGTTCAATTCTGGTAAGGGACACGTACCTCGGTTGCGGTTTGGTCCCCAGCCCTGGTTGGGGTCGTGCAGGAGGCAGCCAGTCAATGTGTCTCTCACACTGATGTTTCCCTCTCTCTCTCTCTCTCTCTCTCTCTCTCTCTCTCTCTCTCTCTCTCCCCCACTCTACCTGAAGATAAGTGGAAAAAAAAATATCCTCGGGTGCCTGAGGTGGCTCAGTGGTTGAGCGTCGACCCATGCACCAAGAGGTTGCTGGTTCGATTCCCGGTCAGGGCACATGCCCAGGTTGTGGGCCAAATCCCCAGTGGGGGGCATGCAGGGGGCAGCCAATCGATGTTCTCTCTCATTGATGTTTCCATCTCTCTCTTCTTCTCCTTTCCTCTCTCTAAAATCAATAAAGAAAAAAAAATATCCTCGGGTGAGTATTAAAAAAAAAAGAGGCTGCTATGAAAAGAGCAATAGGCTGAAAACATAGAATGGAAATAACGGAAGACAGAATTAGTAATTTGGAAGATAATTTTGAAGAAGCATCTCAAATATGAGGATCCCAAAAGACCAAGCGATAGACAGTGGAAAAGGAAAATTAAGAGCCATGCAAGATTGATGTTGAAAATTCAGCATGCATCCTTCCTTCCTTAGTGCATTTGCAATGCTCTACTTAGAATCAGCTCCTCCCTGCCCAGCCGGTGTGGCTCAGTGGTTGAGCGTCGACCCATGCACCAAGAGGTCGCCGGTTCAATTCCAGTCAGGGCACATGCCCAGGTTGTGGGCCAGATCCCCAGTGGGGGGCATGCAGGAGGCGGCCAATCAATGTTCTCTCTCATCAGTGTTTACATCTCTCTCTCCCTCTCCCTTCCTCTCTCTCTATAATCAAAGAAAAAAAAAGAAAATGAAAAAAAGAATCAGCCCTGGCCAGTTTGGCTCAGCAGTTAGAGCGTCGGCCTGCGAACCAGAGAGTCCCGGGTTCAGTTCCTGCTAAGGGCACGTACCTCGGTTGCAGTTTGTCCCCGGCCCCGGTTGGGGTCGCGTGGGTGGCTACCACTTGATGTGTCTCTCTCACATCGATGTTTCTCTCTCTCTTCCTCCCTCTCTCCCTCCTGCTCTATTTAAAGATAAATGTAAAAATGTCCTCGGGTGAGGATTAAAAGATAAATAAATAATAAACAGAATCAAAAAAGATTGTTTTTTAAAAAAGAATCAGCTGCTCCCTTGAGCACCTTATGTAAATAGCAGCCCGGTCACAGACATTATTCTCTAACATTACACCCTGTTCATTCTTTTCATTGCATTTATTGCAGCCCGTATTTATGAATTTGTTACTTGTCTGCCTCTTTCTCCTATTAGAATGGAAGCTCTATAAGTAAGAACAGGGACACCATCTGTAATGTTCATGGCTGTATCCCCTGTCACTGTGACCAACATAAAGTATACATGTAATATTTGATTGCTTAATTAATTGATTGATCTTGTGGAAATTTAGAACTCCAAGGGTAAAGAAGAAGCTTTAAAAGATATAAAATATATCACCTAAAAATATAGAGGAACATCAGAGTTTTCTCAGTCAAAATAGCTACTACACCACAATGATGTAATATCTTAAAAGCTGTAAGGGGACCCCTGGCCGGTTTGGCTCAGCGGTTAGAGCGTCGACCTGCGGTCCAGAGAGACCCGGGTTCAGTTCCCGCTAAGGGCACGTACCTCGGTTGCAGTTTGTCCCCGGCCCTGGTTGGTCGTGCGGGTGGCAGCCACTCGATGTGTCCCTTTCACGTCGATGTTTCTCTCTCTCTCTCTCTTCCTCTCTCTCCCTCCCACTCTATCTGAACAAAAAATGGAAAAATGTCCTCGGGTGAGGATAAAAAAAAAAAAGCTGTAAGGGGAAATTTTTAAGCTAAAACTCTGTACTCAATCACCTAATATTCAAGTATAAGGGCAAAATAAAGATCTTTCCCACATTTGGTGAAAAACATTAATTAACACATCTAACAGCTCAACAAATACCAAATAGAATAAACTAAAGGAGATCCGTATCTATACACATCTAAAGACAGAGGAAATCTTGGAAGCAACATGAGACACATTATGTACAAGGGTATCACCACAAGAATAACAGCTGACTTCTCAGAAGAAAACAGAGAGGATAGGAGGCAGAGAGATGGCATATTCAAAATGCTTAAAGAAAATATCAACCAAGAATTCTAATTCAGCAATAATGTCCTTTTTTTTTTTTTCATTTTTATCTTCAGATAGAGCGGGAGGGAGAGAGGGAGGAAGAGAGAGAGAGAAACATCGACGTGAGAGAGACACATCGAGTGGCTGCCACCCACATGACCCCAACCAGGGCCGGGGACAAACTGCAACCGAGGTACGTGCCCTTAGCGGGAACCGAACCCGGGACTCTCTGGTCCGTGGGCCGACGCTCTAACCCCTGAGCCAAACCGGCCAGGGCAGCAATAATATCCTTTAAGAACATAGGAGGGCCTGGTCAGTGTAGCTTAGTGAATTGAGCATTGACTCATGCACAAAGAGGTCACCAGTTTGATTCTTGGTTAGGGCACATGCCCAGGTTGCAGGCTCGATCCCCAGTAGGGGGTGTGCAGGAGGCAGCCCATAGATGTTTCTCTCTCTCTCTCCCTTTCCCTTCCTCTCTCTCTAAAAAATCAATAAAAACATATTTTTAAAAAAAGAATGTAGGAGAAATTTTATGTCATGTGTATTTTACCACAAGTAAACATTTTAATGAGGGAGAATTAAAGACATTCCTAGGTAAACAGAAACATCACTAACAGACTTGACCCACAAGAAATACTAAAGGGGCCCTGGCCAGTGTGGCTAAATGGTTAGAGCATTGGCCTGTGAGCTGAAGTGTTGCAGGTTCAATTCCTGTTCAAGGGCACGTTCAATCCATAAAATATATATATATGGAAAAAAATATCCTCAGGTGAGGATTAACAAAAAAAAAAAAGAAAGAAGGAAAGAAAGAAATATTCAAGGGAATCCTTCAAGCTGAATTGAAAGGACACTAGGTGGTAATTCAAATCCACATGAAGAAACAACGAACACTGGTAAAGGTAACTACATATGTAAATATAAAATACAGTATAAATACATATTTGTAACTCTTTTCTTCTGTTCATCTGATTTAAAAGACAACTGCGTAAAGCAATAATTACAAAACTGTGTTGATGGACGTATAATTTATAAAGATATAATTTGCCTGACAATAATAGGACAAAGGAGGAGAAAAGGAACAAAGCTCTACTGGAGCAAAGTTTCTGTAAACTACTGAAATTAATTCATAATTATCATTTATTTATTTCTTTCTTTTAAAGCTTCCCAAGGAGAAGCCCAGAATGATATGGCTTCACTGGTGAATTCTACTAAGTGTTTAAAGAATTAATAGCAATCCTTGCCCTGATTGGTTTGGCTCAGCAGTTAGAATGTCGATCCAAGGACCGAAGGGTTCTGGGTTCGATTTCTGGTCAAGGGCATGTACCTGGGTTGCAGGTTCAATCCCAGCCCCGGTCAGGGTCATGCGGGAGGCAACCAATTGATATGAGAGATGTGTCTCTCTCACATTGATGTTTTTCTCTCCCTCCCTCCCTTCCATTCTATCTAAAAATCAATGGAAAAATATCCTTGGGTGAGGATTAACAAAAAAATAAATAAAATAAAATAAAATAAAATAAAATAAAATAAAATAAAATAAAATAAAATAAAATAAAATAAAATAAAATAAAATAAAATAAAATAATTAATAACAATCCTTAACAAACTTTCCCAAAAATTGAAGAGGAGAGAACATTGTCCAATTCTATTTTCCAATTCTATGAGGCCAAAAGCAAAACCAGACAAAGGCATCACTAGAAAACTACAGACTAATGTCTCTTATGAATATAGACTCAAAAATTCTCTACAAAATCCTAGCAAACCAAACCCAACATTTATAGCAACATATAAAAAGGATTATACACTGTGACCAAGTGGGATTTATCCCAGGAATGTAAGGCAGGCTTAACATCTGAAATATATTAATGTAATAGACCATATCAGTAGACTAAAAGACAAGAACCACATGATCATCTCAATAAAGAGCATTTCAACAAAATTTGACACCCTTTCATATGTTTTTTTTTTTTAAATCATGAATCAACATCACCAACAAACTAGGAATAGAAGAAAACTTCTTTAACCTGATAAAGGACAAAAATCCCACAGCTAACATCATAATGGTGAAAGACTGAAAGCTTTTCCCCTAAGGATCAGGAACAAGATAAGGATGTCCCCTCTCACCACTTCTATTCAACACTAAACAGAAGGTTCTAGTCAGGGCAGTTAGGCAAGAGGAAAAAAAAAAAAGCACCTGGTCTGAAGTTTAGCAAACTCAGAGGAACATTAAGGCCATCTTAGTCACTTCATTTTATGCCAAGTAGGCAGATTTAAAAGATACTTATATTTTAGTAGTATTAAGAAAGATGCTGTGCTTCATTCAGAGTATTCAAAACTTTTTTAGAAAAGGAAATGAAGCCCTGGCTGGATTTGCTCAGTGGTTAGAGCGAGGTCCCAGTGACCCAAGGGTCTTAGATTCAGTTCTGGATCAAGGGCACACACCTGGGTTGCAGGTTCGATACCCGGCCCTGATTGGGGTCATGTGGCAGGCAACCAACCTACGTGTCTCTCTCATATCTCTCTCTGGGTCTACCTTACCCCTCTCTCTCTCTCCCTCTCTCTCTCTGTCTCTCTCTCTCCCCTCCCCCTTCCTCCCTTCCACTCTATTTAAAAATCAATGGAAAAATATCTTCGGGTGAGGATTAACAACAACAAGAAGAAGAAGAAGAAGAAGAAAACTGTGTTTGGTTACTCAAGGCTGTAAACCTCCTTTTGCCCTCCCCTGTATTTAATGTGGTTTTTTTTTTTTTTTTTGGTATGTGCCCCTAGCGGGAACCGAACCTGGGACTCTCTGGTCCGCAGGCCGACGCTCCAACCGCTGAGCCAAACCGGCCAGGGCCCTCCCCTGTATTTAGTTACAAAGTTGAGTGTTGTTTTGCAACAAAAGGAAAAGACCATAGGGAGAGAATGACCATCTGTTCTGAGCTGGCCCTGGGGACTGAGGAGTTCAGGAGTTCCCCTCAGATAGCTTCCTTTGGACAAACATGCCTCGGATCACCATTAGATATCTTCTGTGAAAACACGGTCTCAAAGAGATATTTGTACCCCTCCCATCATAGCAGCATTGTTCGCAATAGTCATAATATGGAAGCAATTCAGTGGTCCATCAGTGGATGATGGAGAGGCAAAATGTGATATATACATACAATGAAATATCCTACAACCTTGGGAAACTGAATTCTGTCAACAACTTGAATGAGCAGGAAACGGCATCCTCCCCTGGAGCCTCCAGAAAGCAATGCAGCGGGGTGAGACCTGTGCTGGGCTTGTGACTTACAGAACTGTAACATCATAAATGTGGGTTGTTTTATTTTATTTTTTAAAATTTTATTTTTATCCTCACCCGAGGATATGTTTTGCATTTATTGTCAGATAGAGCGGGAGGGACAGAGGGAGGAAGAGAGAGAGAGAAACATCGACGTGAGAGAGACACATCGAGTGGCTGCCACCCACAGGACCCCAACCGGGGCCGGGGACAAACTGCAACCAAGGTACATGCCCTTAGCGGGAACCGAATCCGGGACTCTATGGTCCGCGGGCCAACGCTCTAACCGCTGAGCCAAACCGGCCAGGGTTATAGGCAGATTTTCAATTGTGTGTGAGGTCAGCTCTGTTAACCCCTGTGCTGTTTAAGGTCAGCTGTACTGTATGAGTCCATTTATCTGATGTACTTCGAGTAGTCAAATTCGTAGAGCTGGAAAGTAGAATGGTGGGTGCCTGGAGCTTGGGGGAGAGGAGGATGGGGAGATCTTGTTTAATGAATAGAGTTTCAATTTTACAAGATGGAAAGAGTTATGGATGGTGGTGACAGTTGAACAACATTAGGAATGTATTTATTACCAGTGAACTGTACACTTGCAAAAGGTTAAGGTGGCAAATTTTATGTTATGTGTATTTCACCACAATAAAAATAAATGGAGAAAAAAGCCATATGTGGCCCTGCCGGTGTGGCTCAGTGGTTGACCATTGATCCATACACCAAGAGGTTGCTGGTTCGATTCCCGGTCAGGGCACATGCCCAGGTTGTGGGCCCGATCCCCAGTGGGGGGCTTGCAGGAGGCAGCCAATTGATGTTCTCTCTCATCGATGTTTCTATCTCTCTCTCTCCCTCTCTCTTCCTCTCTCTCTAAAATCAATAAAGATTTAAAAAATGAAAAAAAAAAAAGCCATATGTGGATTTCTTCCTCAGTCTTGTCTTTGTGTCCCTGAGAATCGCTGTGTTTTATTTCATCTGCCCAGAATCAGGAGGGGGTTTATTCCTGGCTCAGGATCAGTAAAGTTTGGCCTTTGGCCAAAATCTGGAAACACCAAGTCACACAAGCATCACCCTTAGGGAACATTGCAATTCCCATGGGATCCTCTCAGTCTAAAACTGTGCCTCTTCCAGACCAAACACCTGGTTCCTTCATGGTTTCTCACTGTAATGTCAACACATATGTTTATCTCTCTAACTGGTATAATTTCATTAGGGAAAATTTGGAATTGAAGTAACCACTTTGGGAAACTTTTGTCATCAACAAGATAGTTCATTTGAGAGATGCCTTAGAGAGAGAGAGAGAGAGAGAGAGAGAGAGAGAGAAACATCTATTTGTTGTTCCACTTATTTATGCATTCATTGGTTGATTCGTATATGTGCCCTGACCAGGAATTGAACCCACAACCCTGGTGTATTGGGATGATGCTCTAACCAACTGATCTGCCTGCTGGCCGGGGCCCACATCTCCTTCTTGAATAGAACACCCCAAGCAGTGAACCCCTTGAGTTTGGTAACAAATCTGTTAGTTTTATCTACCTATTTTTTTTCTTTTATTGATTTTAGAGAGAGAGGAAGGGAGAGGGAGAGAGATAGAAACATCGAGGAGAGAGAACATTGATTGGCTGCCTCCTGCATGCCCCCCACTGGGGATTGGGCCCACAACCTGGGCATGTGCCCTGACCGGAAATCGAACCGGTGACCTCTTGGTGCATGGGTCGATGCTCAACCACTGAGCCAGGCAGTTTTATCTATCTAAAAGAGATCATTTTGCCCCACTGGTGTGGCTCAGTTGGTTGAGCATCGTCCCATGCACCAGGAGGTCACTGGTTTGATTCCCGGTTGGGGCACATGCCCAGGTTGTGGGCTCAATCCCCAGTAGGGGGCATGCAGGAGGCAGCCGATAGATGTTTCTATCTCTCTCTCCCTCTACCTTCCTCTCTCTGAAATAAATACAAACATATTTTAAATAAATAAATAAATAATACAAGAGATCATTTTGTTTAACAAAGGAGACATCCTCTTCTTCATTTGTATATTTGGTGATTAAGAAGGGCCAACTTGCCCTGGCCGGTTTGGTTCAGCAGTTAGAGCGTCGGCCTGCGGTACAGAGAGACCCGGGTTCGGTTCCCGCTAAGGGCATGTGCCTCGGTTGCGGTTTGTCCCCGGCCCTGGTTGGTCATGCGGGTGGTGGACACTCGATGTGTCCCTTTCACGTCGATGTTTCTCTCTCTCTCTCTCCCTCTCTCTCCTTCCCACTCTATCTGAAGAAAAAATGAAAAAATGTCCTCAGGTGAGGATAGAAAAAAAAAAGAAGGGCCGACTTTTATGCAAAAAAAAAAAAAAAAAAAAAAGAAGGGCCGACTTTTTAATAGAATGCCTTGATAAAATTGTCGAGGGCCTGAATTATTGTTTAAATTGGCTGTAATAACTCTTTTGAGTATGTTTATGTCAAATTGTGTTTTCCTGCAGCCATAATTCTTCCCCTCTCTTTTCAGAGGAAACATAACTAGACTTTTACAGTGATAATTTCATATTCATCTGAAGCCACTCAGGAACCCTTATCAAAACGGACAAAAAAATGAAGGGATTTCTATATACTTGCCATTACTTGAGATAGCCATGAAAAGTGGAGGTTAGCAAAAATTCTTCATGATATTAGCCACAATAGCAGAGATAAATTGGCCCCAATACTAAACCAATATTTATGGGGTAACTTTTTTGTTTAATCCTCACCCAAGGATATGTTTTTATTGATTTGAGAGAGAGAGAAAAACATCAATGTGAGAGAGACATTGATCGGTTGCCTCCTGCACGCATCCCGACTGGGAATAGAGCCCACAACCTTTTGGTGTACGGGATGACACTGCAACCCAGCCAGGTGATGGGGTAACTTTTAAGGGTCTTACTGAGATGGTCCCTTTGCATGTCATACCTCCAATTATATAATCATGGCAAAGACTGTAAAGGCAAGACGTGGATAGGAACCAAAGACTCTGGGCTCTTTTGAACACTTCCAAAGGGGCCATGTTGTGGTTTCTTTTCCAGGTGAATTGAGCTTCTCCTGAAATAGTACGGGAGATTGCTTGCTTTTGTAGTCCTGACGGGGGGTATCTCAACTTATCTTTCCAGTAACCAAAGATATGCATTGTACTTATTTAAATAACTGTTATTTAAAAACTCCGTATGGTTTAAACCCTCATAAACTCTACAGCCATTAAAAGAAGATAAAAAAGAAACTCTACAGTCATTATCATCCATAATCTTCAGAAAAAGTAGAGAGACCAAATGAAATTCTAAAAATAAAATCAACAAACTTCTGAGAAAGCTTCAAACTTCCAAGGACTAAAGTGTTGCCATTAGCCTTGATGGCAATCAGAACTAATCCCTCTGGGACCACCTCTAGTTAGTTACTTCTGAGTTAATACAGTGTTTTGTAATTTCACTTCGAACCCTAGAATCTACCCTGTTACAGGCCAACGTGATTTAATACGACTGGAGACTCAGATGCCGCCTCCAGATGTCTGCATTTCCGAAGTATCCACCTGAACAAAGCCTGTGTGATCAAAGCGACAACCACCCTGGAGAAGCAAAGGGAAAAGACCTTATTAATAGGCTTCAAAATGAGGATTCTTAGGAATTCTCCAGAAGCTGATGGCTGCAGAGGTGTTCAGCTTCTGCCCAGGACCATCAAACAAGATTAATTTTCTGATATAGTCAGTAATATTCTGCCCTGGATGGGTAGCTCAGTTCTTTGGAGCGTCGTCCTGATATACCAGAGTTGCGAGTTCAATCCCGGGTCAGGGCACATACAAGAATCAACCAATGAATGCATAAATAAGTGGAACAACAAATTGATGTTTCTCTCAGTCTCTGTCTCTCTTTCCCTTCTTCTCTTTCTCTAAAATCAATCAATTAATAAAATAATATTGTAATAACTGTGTATGTTGTCAGATGGGTACTAGACTTATCTGGGTGATCCTTTTGTAAGGCACATAAATGTCTAATCACGTTGTACACCTGAAACTAATATAATATTGTATGTCAACTGTAATTGAAAAATAAATATAAAAACTTAATTTTCTGATTCTTCAGCACTTTTTTCTTTGTATTTCACTAATAATTTTTATTATTGCACCTTGACACCCTCTAGTAACCAAATAAAATATTTCTCAGTATGATCTCCCTTATTTTCATCCTGTTACCTTTGCTCTCCTCTGGTCTCCTCTGTCATTTAAGAAAAAAACCAAAACTATTGTTTTTTCAGGCCAGTTACAACTCTGAATTTGATGACTAAACCTCTCTCTCTCACACACACACACACCTGAAACTGACAAAAATGTAATACAGCTGTTCTTTTTAAAAAAATTTTTTTATCCTCACCCGAGGATATTTTTCTATTTATCTTCAGGTAGAGAGAGAGGGAGAGAAAGAGAAACATCGATGTGAGAGGGACACATCGACTGGTTGCCTCCTGCACGACCCCAACCAGGGCCAGGGACGAACCGCAACCAAAACCGAGGTACGTCCCCTTGGCCAGAATCAAACCCGGGACTCGTTGGTCCTTGGGTCAACGCTCTACCGCTGAGCCAAACTGGCCAGGGTTAATATAGCTGTTCTTTTAAATAGGTTAGAAGGGAGCTTTCTTTCTATAGGTCTCTTCTGGTACTTAACATTTCTCTCAAAAAATTAATCTCAAACCTTGATCTTGTAAAAATTGGACATTGTCCTCAAAGACTGTTTCTGCTGAAGTCATTACAACTAAATCAGCATGACCCAGCCCTTCAGAAATGGGAGCTAACATTGGGGCACTTCGTTCTCTTCAGAGACACTCCAACCTGTTTTTCGGCTACTGTTGAACTTCACTCAATAAATATGCCCCTCTTGAGGTATACAAATTGCCCTTTTTTGTGCTGTGATAAATGATATATCTACTCCCAATACGGTCTGTGCTCCACAAGGATACGTGAGGCTTACACCTGCCTGCTGCACACTAACTTGCTCTGTGTATTCAGTATAATCGTTCTGGTCATTCAGATATTTAAAACTACCTCCCTCAGGGCCGTTTTCCCTGAGGATTTACAGAGAATTCCAAAAATGAGACACACAGACTCCTCAGAACTCCCAGTAGGGGGAGCTGCTTTCCTCTTCATGTGAGCTGCAATTACTACAGTGGGGATAATACAATTGAAAAGGTGGCCCCCAAATTGTCTCTCACTTTAGGAGATGTCACAAATGACACAACTTTTACTCTTAGAAGTTCAACAAACCAGTTTACATTTAAATTAATTACCAGAGTTTGTCATGACCAAGCTCATAACCGTTGATTTCCTTTGGCTAGCCAATGGGGAGTTTATGCTTTAGCAAACATTTCTTGCTGCACTTACATAAATACTATCTGTCAAGTAGAACAATTTCTGATGAGGCTAAA
Source organism: Tadarida brasiliensis (assembly GCA_030848825.1). Classification (NCBI taxonomy): domain Eukaryota; kingdom Metazoa; phylum Chordata; class Mammalia; order Chiroptera; family Molossidae; genus Tadarida; species Tadarida brasiliensis. The sequence continues at coordinate 94,846,883 of CM061280.1, read as the reverse complement.
AGAAAAAGCCACCTGGCTCATTCCAAGAGACCAATTGGACTTTGGGACATGTTTCAATGGCCTGCGTTTGGTCATCTAGATCCTTGTTTCCATGGTTTGTTTCGAGGACCAATCACCATCATTTCTGGAACTTGTGCATTTATATGTTGTTGTTTTTTTTATTGATTTTTTTTTAATCCTCACCCAAGGATATTTTTCTGCTAATCTTCAGATAGAGTGGGAAGGAGAGAAAGGGAGAGGGAGAGAGAGAGAGAGAGAGAGAGAGAGAGAGAGAGAGAGAGAGAAAGAAAGAAACATCAACGTGAGAGGGACACATCAACTGGTTGCTCCCTGCACAACCCCAACCAGGGCTGGGGACGAACCGCAACCAAGGTATGTGCCCTTGGCCAGAATCAAACCTGAGACTCATTGGACTAGCCCTTGTCCTACTACAACTTTCCCTGAGCTACCTCCAGATTGGCAAAATCTCGGCGATGGAGATCAGAATATATAGATTCGTGTCCTGACTTCATCTGACTATAATAAAGAGTCTGACCCCATTTTTAAAAAATTTTTTCCTTTATTGATTTTTCCTTTATTGAGAGAGAGGAACAGAGGAGAGAGAGATAGAAACATCAATAAGAACATTGATTGGCCGCCTCCTGCATGTCCCCCACTGGGGATCGGACCCACAAGCTGGGCATGTGCCCTGACCAGGAATCGAACCGGCGACCTCTTGCTGCATGGGTCGACGCTCAACCACTGAACCACACCGGCGGGACTCCATTTTTTGTTTGTTGACAGCTTTTAAGCTTCAGCCCCTTTTAAGCTTCTCCCTCACCCTTTCCCCCATATCTGGGCAAGCTATAAGAAAGTCTGAGTGCTCCTTCCTTTGGCACCAGCAGAAAATTCAAACCACCCAAATTTCTGGTTGTGTGTGGGAACCCTCACCCTGGTCCTGATACCAGACACTAAATGGGTCCAAGGCCACCTGTCATTTCTTGAGCCAAATTAAGCAGAGACAGGGGTGAATCATATATTAGCATTTATTCCAATAATGCTGGCAGTATAGAGAGAGCAGTAGGTCATCCTGGAAATTCTGCTGTCTCCCCACTCTTGCCAGCTGGCTGATTATATATGGGTGAGGGAGAAGATAACTGCGTGCAGCTGCGAGTGTAACAGAGAAAGGGGAGGGGAGGGTCTGCAGTCTGGCCTTCAGGAGCTTCAAGTCCGATAACAAGGTAGCTAATCTTCTATGATGTCACAAACAGCTCAGCTCGTTCCTGAGCCCAGAGAATGGTCAGCGTTCCTGAGGCAAACTCCCAGAGGGGGTCAGGGTCCAGGCACAGCAACCAAATCAAAGCGTGTCCTGTCCTTGGTCTGTTCTCAAAACGTATTTCTTTTCTGAGTAATGGACCCATCCATGCTCAGGCTCTGAGGTGTCTTATCTTTTTACAGCCCTGTTTTTCTTCTTGCAGCACATCCTCCAGTTTCCCAGGGTCTGTAAGAAACTTCTATAGGTAGTAAAGGAAATAATTATTGAACAACTGTGGTCTATTCTTATTATATGCCCTTCCCCCTATCAGCCCACCCCCTAACCACAATAAAATCCCAAACCTGTCTCCTTTCTGTGCTCTCTCCAGAAAGCCTCATTATGTGAGTAAAAACCTTTTCATATCTTCTTGGTACCTGTGAGGCTTAACATCCAAACTAAATTTTGGGTGTGTGGCGGGGGGTCCATCCTGCCTCTGCAGAGTGATCACAACACAGACTTGGACAAAAGGGTTACTGAGAAAGAGAAATGCAGTCCCTGGCATCCAGGAGCCGGCCTGATGCTATCACCTCAGCCTTGGTGTTACGAGGGGCTGGCTTGGCACTCACAGCGAGGCCTTGGCGCTCTCCTGTTGAACAAAATATTAACATCAGACAAGATCACTCCGTGACCATGGTGGATCAAGGCAAAAAACAGACCATTCTGTAATCAAGTCTGGGCATAGTAAAAAACGTGAACATTGTCCAAACCACAAAATGACCAAATATCCCTCTGTCCTGTCTAATATGCGTAACTGCTGCTTCTTTACTAGTTACTGCTTCATTCCTTTTGTCTTCTAGATATGAATTATTGAGATACTCCATCATAGAATTACCCCTACTTTCTGACATCAGGCAAATCCACGGTGAAGTTTTGCTTCTTTAACCCTCCCTGAGATCATCTAACACAAACCCATATTCTGTCATGTCTTCTCTTTTTTTTATTGATATATTTTTTTAAATCTGTATTTATTAATTTATTTTTATTACAGATGTTTCTCCTCCCCCCACCCCAGATACCCTCCTCCCTATCTGGCCCCTTCACCCCCCAGCATTGTTGTCTATGTCCATTGGTTATGCATACATGCATATAAGTTGTTTGGTTCATCTCATCCATCCCCTCCGCCCCCCTACTCTGAGGTTTGTCAGTCTGAACCACACTCCTTTCTATGTCTCTGGGTCTATTTTGTTCATCAGCCCACCTTGTTCATTATATTCCACAAATAAGTGAGATCATGTGGTATTTGTCTTTCTTTGATTGGCTTATTTCGCTTAGCATAATACTCTCGAGGTCCCTCCATGTCATCTCAAAGGATAAGAGATCTTTCTTTCTTACAGCTGCATAGTATTCCATTGTATATATGTACCACAGCTTTTTTATCCACTCATCTATTGGTGGACACTTGGACTGTTTTCCAGATCTTAGCTATTGTAAATAGTGCTGCTATGAACATAGGGGTACATATATTCATTCTGATTGGTGTTTCAGGCTTCTTAGGGCATATTCCTAGAAGTGGGATCCCTGGGTCAAATGGCAGATCAATTTTTAATTTTTTGAGGTAATACCATACTGTTTTCCATAGTGGCTGCACCAGTCTGCATTCCCACCAGCAGTGTACTGGAGTCCCCTTTTCTCCACACCCTCGCCAGCACTTGTTGTTTGATGATTTGTTAATGGCAGCCATTCTGGCAGGTGTGAAGTGATACCTCATAGTTGTTTTAATTTCATGCCTTTTCTGAACCCCCTCTTACTGACATGCCCCAGAGTTCTCCATGATGTGCTTTCTCCCTTATTGTGATGAGCTAATAAACCCAACTTTGTTCACCAGTTGGCATCTGGCTGAAATCCATTGATATTATTTGCTTAGAAAATTCAATAGAATCATATGAAAAACTTTTAGACCTAATAAGAGAAGCAAATGAGCAAGGTGACCAGAAATAAAGTTGAACAAGAAATTGAATAGGCCCTGGCTAGGTAACTCAGTTGGTTAGAGCATTGTCCCGATACACCAAGGTTGCGGGTTTGATCCCTGGTCAGGGCATATACAAGAAGCAACCAATGAATGCATAAATAAGCAGAACAACAAATAGATGTTTCTCTCTCCCTCTCTAAAAATCAATCAATAAATAAAAAAGTATTGAATAGCTTTCTTTTATAGACTTAAAATTAAAAAACATAATAGAAAAGAATGGTGTTCATCATGATAACAAAATCCATCAACTTCCTGTGAATACATTGAGCAAGAAAAGTACAAGCTCTATACATTTCCACAGAAAAGAAAAAGTGACCTGAATAAATGGGGAGACATATAATATTCTGGGCATGAAGAATCAACATTGGATAAATGTGTCCCCAAATTAATCTATTAAATCAATTTGACATCAACAGGATTCTTTTTAATCTTCTAAATTATAAAATATTTCAAATGCACAATAATCTGTGAAGAGAATAATATAATGAATACCTGGAAATCTTCTAGAGCTCAACATTTTGTAATTTGCCTCAAGTCTTTTTCTTTAAGAAACAAAGTATTTCAGCCCTGGCTGGGTTTGCTCAGTGGTTAGAGCGTCGGCCCGCTGACCAGGGAGTCTTGGGTTTGATTCCAGTCAAGGGCACGTACCTCAGCTGCAGTTCGACCCTGGCCCTGGTCGAGGTTGTGCAGGAGGCAGCCAATCGATGTGTCTCATGTCAGTGTTTCTCTCTCTCCTCTTCCCACTCTATCTGAAGATAAATGGAAAAATATCCTTGGATGAGAATTAAAAAAAAAAAGAAACAGTATTTCAGCACCAGTTGAAACCTACCCAGTAGGTTCCTCTACCCAATTCTATACCTCTCTCTCCTTCCTCTGAGGTGACTGCATTTGAATTTATTATCTATCATTCCCTTGCATATTTCTATTATTTTATTATGCAATTAGGGATCCATAAACAGCATATGTTATTTGCATGTTTTGAAAAACTTGTTTAAAACAAGTATCATACTGTACACAGCAGTCTTCAACTTTCTTTCTTCTGTCTTTACATTGTGGGTTTGAGAATTATCCATGTTGTTACACGTGGCTCTAGTACATAGCTAACTCTTTAGTGAGATATGATATACATACATAAAAGTGCACATCGGAAGCGTACAATCTGATAAATGTCCACAAACTGAACACACATGTAACCGGCAACCAGATAAATAAACAGAATGTGACCAGCACCTCACCTCACGTACTCCCTTGCGCCTGCTTCCAGTCACTGTCCCCCACAGGCTAACCACCATCCTGACTTATAACAGCATGGTTTAATTTAGCCTGATTTTGTGTGTGTTTTTTTTTAATGTTTTTATTGATTTTTAGAGCAAGAAAGAGGAAAGGAGAGAGAGAGATAGAAACATCGATGTGAGAAACATTGATTGGCTGCCTCCTGCACACACCCCACTGGGGATCGAGCCTGCAACCCGGGCATGTGCCCTGACCAGGAATTGAACCGGGACCTTTCAGTCCATGGGATGATGCTCAATCCACTGAGCCACACTGGCCAGGCAATTTAGCCTGATTTTGAAACTTTGTATAAAGACAATCATATGGTATGCAATCTTTTATGTCTAGTAGTTTCTTTTGCCCAACATTGGGAGATTCATCCATGTTACATATATAGATTATAATTGTTCATTTTCATAGTAAGTCAGAACCTGAGGTTTTATCCTACTTGCAAGCTAACAAGTTAGCCTGCCACAGTTTTACACACACACTCACACACACACACACACACACACACACACACAAAACACAAGACCTCTGTGTCAGAAAAATAGATCATTTATTATTCACAGCAAAAAGCAGCAGCCGGAGCAATACCTTGCTTTGGTTCCTCATGGTCCAATTTGCACGAGGTCAGATGTTTCCCTCCCATGCAGTGGGTTGCACTACAGTAGAGGAATCTGAAATTAGGAGACTGAGATTTATGAAGCTGCTGACACACCTGACTGTCCTCCCCTCCATAGATGGAGATTACTTGTTACCCTGGAATGTACACCATCTCCTGGTTGGGGGGTGGGAGAGGCATTTCTAAGTTTATTTTCCTAAATTGTCTCTAAATCTCTCCAGAGGGATAAACTATCTCTAACTTCCAAAACTGCTTTTTCAAACATGCCCTTTGCTCAGAAGGCCTGGATCACACAGGAGCATGAGAAATCCATGGAGACTTGTCTCCAACACATTGCTCTATAGTATTCCATTGTGTGAATACACCACAAAGTATTCGTCCATTCTTTGGTTAATGTGTATTTTAGTAGTTTTCAATTTGGGGTTATTACGAATAAAGCTGCTATAAACATAAACATTGTATGTTTTCGGTTAATTAAAAATTTTTTTTGTCTTTATTGATTTTAGAGAGAGAGGAAGGAAGAGGGAGAGATAGAAACATCAATGAGAGAGAACATCAATTGGCCGCCTCCTGCACGCCCCCGAATGGGGATCGGGCCCACAACCTGGGCATGTGCCCTAACCGGGAATCGATCCGGCGACCTCTTGGTGCATGGGTCGACGCTCAACCACTGAGCCACACTGGCCGGGCTTTGGTTAATATTTGTACACATTTCTGTTATGTATATACCTAGAGATGGTATCACTGGGTAATAAGTGTGCATATATACATCTCTAGTAGATACTGCCAGTTTTCCAAAGTGATTGATGTTCCCATTACACTCTCATAAGCTGTGAATGAGACACCTTGTTTCTAGAATTCCTTAGCAACACTTGGTGTTATCAGCTTAAAAATTGTTTGCCATCTGATTGATATGAAATAGTATTTTGTTGTCTTAATACACAGCTCCCTGACTTACCATAAGTATATTTTCATATATTATTGCCCATTTGGGTTTCTTCTTTTATAAAAAAATATTCCTCATCCTTTGCTTTCTTTTTTTATTGGGTTGTTTCTTTTTTTGTTTGTTTTTTAAATCCTCACCCGAGGATACTTTTTTTCCATTTTTATCTTCAGATAGAGTGGGAGAGAGAGAAAGAGAGAGAGAGAGAAACATCAATGTGAGAGGGACACATCAATTGGTTGCCTCCCGCAGGACCCCGACCAGGGCTGAGGACTGAACTGCAACCGAGGTACGTGCCCTTGACCAGAATCGAACATGCGACTCTTTGGTCCACAGGCCAATGCTCTGCCACTGAGCCAAACCAGTCAGGGTGGGTTGCTTGTCTTCTTCTTACTGTTTTGTAGGAGCTCTTTACATATTGTGGTTATTCATCCTTCGTCAATTTTATGTGTTTTGAAGCTCACTATGTCTTTTGGGGTAGACATGTCTGTATGATGGTCTAGGCAATTGGGCCTCATAAAACCATAAAGCTCCCATTATGGCTGGGGAGAATAAGCAATATTTCCTATTGTCCTGGGGGACACAGATTTAACCAAGAGAGTTAGACCTGGAGGTACCCTATAGCCAGTTTGAGCAATAAAGTAGGAGCATAAGGTATGGGTCAACACCTGAGGACTACACAGGACCTGGCACAACTTGGAAGATGCCTGTGTAAAGAAATAACTTCCAGCCTGGCTGGTGTGGCTCACTGGTTAAGCATCGACCCATGAACCAATAAGTCGTCGGATTGATTCCCGGTCAGGGCACATGCCCAGGTTGTGGGCCCGATTCCCAGTGGGGGGCATGCAGGAGGCGGCCAGTCTGTGTTCTCTCTCATCAATGTTTCTATCTCTCTCTCCCTTCCTTTCTATCTAAAACCAATAAAGAAAAAAATTAGAAAAAAAAGAAATGACCTCCAAGGATAGCCCATTCTCCCCATATCCTCTCTAAGTCCCCAGAAGTTAGACTCCAGCCTGGGGAAAATTTGGGGTGTGCAGAGAGCCTGTTTGGACTGAAATTATTAAGGAAATGGAGTTCAGTGGAGCAAATCCTAAAGGAACTGAGATTTCCTTTTAGCATATCCTAAAGGAACTGAGATTTCCTTTTGTAGATGAAAAATACATGTTCATTATGTCACTGAAATTTAAAGAAAAATCTTCTTTGGCCCTATCCTTCACATTTTGCAATAAAAATTTAGCTTCCATAGGCCTAACTGTTTTTTCTTTCTAATGCTCACTAAATAAAATTTCAGAGCCCAGTCTTACAAGTGTCTTCATAATTAACTAAAGGAATCTGAGGAAAGGAGATGCCCCCTCTCTGTGGGCTGTGCAGGGAAAGCTTACATTCTGTATCACATAGTTCAAACAATCTGATTTGGTGAGGTGTTCAAGTGAGAAACTTTGTCTTGAGTTCCTGTATGAACACAGAGCCCTGTGTGAATGCCCAGAATTGTTGCCGACTTGATCAACATTAAGATAAGTCTGTCCTTAGCCCTGGCCAGGTAGCTCAGTTGGTTAGAGCATCGTCCCCATACACCGAGGTTGTGGGTTTGGCCCCAGGTCAGGGCACATGCAGGAATCAACCAATGAATGCATAAATAAGTGGAACAACAAATTGATATTTTGTCCTCTTGTCTGTTTCTCTCAAATCAGTAATTAAAAAAAAAGATAAGTCTGTCCTTGAAATGATTACTTTAACAAAGGGGGCTCAGAAATTGTGGTGATGACCTGCGAAAACCTTCCAGTGACACCCATAATCACGACTGATAATGTGTTGTCCTGGAAATTATGTTGCAAATGACATCTCTGAAACTCTAAACACTATAAATAAGGCTGTAAAGCCCAGCTTTGTCGCTTTCAGGCAGTACAACTGTGGGCAAGTTACTTTCCTCGTGTGTACAATGAGGGTAACAAAAGCAAGTTTCCTGTCATCTCAGAAGTGGTTATTGCACTTGGGGTGGTGAACACAATACAACATACAGATGATGTATCATAGAATTATATACCTGAAACCTATATAATTTTTAGATAGAGTGGAAGGGAGGGGGGAGGGAGGGAGAAAGCGAGAAAAACATCATTGTGAGAGAGACACATCGATTGGTTGCCTCCCGCACGACCCCAACCGGGGCCAGGGATCAAACCTGCAACCCAGGTACGTGCCCTTTACTGGGAATCGAACCCACGACCCTTCGGTTTGCGGTCCGATGCTCCAACTACTGAGCCAAACTGGCCAGGGCTGAAACCTACATAATTTTATTAACCAATGTCATCCCAATAAATTCAATTAAAAAAGAAGTGATCATTGAACATCCTTCCTCTTCTACATGATTGCAGGCAGTCTGATGATGCTGTAGATTCTCCAGAGACGGCCACCATTGGTCAGCTCCAGAGGTTGACCCTAAATGGACTTCTTGAGATGGTTCCCAGTTCCCAACATCAGGGCCACAGGTCTCTAAAGGTATATCCCCAGGGGAGGTGGCTCTCCTACTCACCTCGATGACCTGGGTGGTGGTTGGGGTGAGGACTTCAGAGCTGTCCTGCTCAGTCAGGCCCTGTTCTCCAACTGGCACCAAGAGAACAGAGGACATAAGAACACTTAGACCAGCAACTCCCAGACTCATGGTATGTGTGTGCCTAACTCTCTTGTCTCTCTTACTTTCTCTCTCCCTTGCTCTGCTCAACTCTCTTTCACTTCTCTGTCTTGTTCTGACAGTCACTGCTCCTCCTTTTTTTTTCTTCATTGATTTTTTTTTTTTTAGAGAGAGAGATGAAAGGAGAGGGAGAGAGAGAAACATCAATGAGAGAGAACACTGACTGGCCACCTCCTGCATGCCCCCCATGGGGATTGGGCTCACAACCTGGGCATGTGCCTTGACCAGGAATCAAACTGGTGACCTCTTGGTGCATGGGTCGACGCTCAACCAGAGCCACACAGGCTGGACTGCTCTTCCTCTCCCCCCGCACCTTTTTTTTTTTTTAAATCTTCACCCGAGGATATTTTTCTATTTATTTTCAGACAGAGTGGAAGGGAGAGAGAGAGAGAGAGAGAGAGAGAGAGAGAGAGAGAGAGAGAGAGAGAAACATCGATATGAGAGAGACACATCGACTGATTGTCTTGTGCCCTTGACCGGAATCGAACCAGTGACTCTCTGGTCTGCAGGCCGACGCTCTAACCGCTGAGCCAAACTGGCCAGGGCTGCTCTTCCATTTTTTTCTGTCTCTCTGACTCTCCCAAGCTCGATCTCTAACTCCTCACTTTCGTTCTCTTTTCCCTTGTTTACCTGTTGTACTGCTTTTTCTCTTTCTTGGTCTCCTTCTTTGCATCTCTGTCTCTCCTTTGATGTTTCCGTAAACTCAGACTTCTCTTTCTCTTGGTATCTTTGTCTCTCTCTCTCTCTCTCCCTGTCTTTGATTTCCACAGGTCTCTTTCCTCATCCTCTCAGGGCCTCTGTCTGAGGAAGTAGACAGGGCAGTTCTTCCACTTCACTGTCCAGGTTGGACCCCCCCGTTCTTCCCTGATTTGGTCCACCTCTGTAACCAAATATCCCCCCAAAACCATGCAGACAGGTGGATGGCAAACCCAGAGGCCACGGGGAAAAAGAGACACCAGCTGGGAAAATTATAGGAAAAAATGGGGAAGAAAGACAGAAATCAAGACAGAAGGGGACAGCCCTGGCCTTTTGTGGCTCAGTTGGTGGGAGCGTCCTCCTGTGTACACTGATAGGTTGCGGGTTCGGTTCCCTGGTCAGGATGTCACATACCTAAGTTGTGGGTTCGATCCCTGGTCCGGGTGCATGTGGGAGGCAACCGATCAATATTTCTCTCTCACATTGATGTTTTTCTCTCTTTCCCTCTCCCTTCCTCTCTCTCTAAAAATAATAATAATAGCCCAGCTGGTGTAGCTCAGTGGTTGAGCGTTGACCCATGCACCAAGAGGTTGCCGGTTCGATTCCTGGTCAGGGCACATGCCCGGGTTGTGGGCCCAATCCCTAGTGGGGGGCATGCGAGAGACGGACAATCGACGTTCTCTCTCATTGATGTTTCTAGCTCTCCCTCTCCCTTCCTCTCTCTCTCAAACCAATAAAGAAAAAAATTTTTTAAATAATAATAAAAAAAATCCTCCGGTGAGGATTAAAAAAAAAAAAAAGACAGAAGGGGATAATGCCAGGAGGAAGAAAACAGGAAGAACCTGAGGGAGAGCAGCTGAAATCCTTATTGGAAGCAGATGGGATTAAATTAGAGCTGAGAGAGAATGCAAGAAGGCAGGTCGGGGTCTCTCTGCCTCTGAGGCCCTTCAGCTAGAAGAAGCGGGCAGAAGGCCTGAGGAGGCCTGGCCCCACAGCCTTCTGGAGGTCCAGCCCCTCAATCCAGCTCACAGCCCTGTAAGGCCACCTGACTTCATTCCTGTGTTTGCCTCCATCTGACCCTGAAGTTCTTCCCGCGCCCACACCTGCATTTCCGACCCTCACAGTCTTCCTCTTACTGTCGCTGTCCTTTGTCTTGTCTCTCTTTACACTTACCTTTCGTATGTCTCTGTATCTCTTTGTACATCTCCATTAGTGTCTCTGTCTCCCTATGTGTATGTCCCTGTTTCTCTCTCTCTCTTCATCTGTTTCTGTCTTACTCCCGCCCTCTCCGGTTCTCTGCAGTTCCTGCCCGTGGAAATCACAAGGGGTCTGAGACCGCATCCCCTTCTTTTGGGAAGTTAAGTGGGCCAACCATCTGGTAAGGACCCGGGCACCCCAGGCCCGACTAGGGGCTGGGTGACGCTCCGGCCTCGTCCTCCCACAGGGCCCCACTACAGCCCGATGCCACCCTCCACCTCTCACAGGATGCCCGGAGCCTCCGGTTCTAAACCTGGTGGTGGTCCCGCCCCGCCCCGCCCCGCCCCAGCCCGCGGCCCAAGAAGCCGAAGCGGATGTGCAGGGCTGCACATCCCCATGAACTAATCCGCTGCTCCGTGGGTCCGGCCACCTTCCAGACCCCGGACGGTGAACCGAACCGGTCCCAGGGGCGGGAGAGGAGGGCGGAGCGCCTGGGGTTTGGATGTACCTGAAGGGGCGGGAGAGGGCGGTGTCTGAAGATGCAGAGAGGTCTAGAGGCTGAGGACTCCGAAGTTGCAGATGTAAGGGGCCGTGAGGGCAGAACCCATTTGGAGGGGGCCAGGAAGATACAGTAGGGACTGGGCCTCAAAGGAGCTTGGGTTGATATATAAAGGAGATAGGTCCTGTACAAACCTTAGAGGACAGAACTGAAAGATAGGAAGGGGGTGGAGCCTGAAGACACTAGAGTCTGTGGGACCCACAACAGCTTGAAGGGAGGGTTTGGAACCTGAGAACTCCTGGAAGGGAAAGGCTCACAAGAGCTAATAGGATAGTATTTAGTAGGATCAGGGTGGGGTCTGGAAATACAGGGGGATGTGGCCTGGAACTGAGGAAGGGCGAGACTAAAGGAAGTGGCCCAGAAATACAAGGGTTGCAGTCTGGGATACCCTGGGTCTGGCAGGGGCCCCAGTCCTACACAGGCCTGCGTGTGGAGCTGCGAGTTTGAGGCTGGGGCTCTGCTGAGGCCTTGTATGCAGAATGCCTGCCACCATCATCCTGCCCTCCCCAGGGTCTTCACTGGGACGACTGAGCTCTGCCTGGCATTGAGCAGGCACTGTTGCAGTTCTGCTACCACTGAGGGCGGCCAGGTCCCTGCTGAAGCCTTGGGAGGCCCTGGGACTCAGCATTTGCACCCCCAGGGATCGACTTTGTATGAGAGCATTTCCACCTTCGCCATGGCTTGCACAAAAGGGACAGCTTTTATGTCTCCCATGAGGCCATTTGCACTGGAGCACTTGCACCCCAGTGGAGATGTTTGCCTCACCCATGCAGGGGTTTACACTGAAGAGACAGCTTTTGGAGCCAATGTCCATCCAGAAACATCTCTTTCCCATAATCACCCTGCCCCAAAACACATTTCTAGTTAACTTTGTAGTTCCCCTTAAAAAAATACTAACAGTGAGCACCACAGAGCAGAAGTATCTCTGTGGTCCAGAAGATGAGACTGACCCAGAGCACCTTCTTCAAGGAAGCCGGGTCTCCCTGACCCTTACTTCTTCCAAGGCCCATGGTGAGGCCATACTGGAGAGTGATTATCTTCACACCAATGGGGTGACTGGTCTCCAGAATGACAGAGTTCATTGTGAGGTCTGATTTTTGAGACTTGGCAATGAGGGTCTGCAAGGGAGGGGTCAGGGGAGCGATATGCAGAACCACCCCCTCCACCCCAGCAATCCTCGTTTCCTCACTTCCTTCCCAAGCCTATTCCTCTATGTGCTTATGATTCATCACTTGGCTCCCACACATGCTTATTCATGTACCTATTAACATCTTGATTCATTCCCCCTCCTGCTCATTCATCCTACAGACATTCACTAAGGCCCACTCTCTGTGGGACTCCAAATCCTAGGGCTTCTGCGTCCCTGAAGAGGGCTCTGCCTCTTAAGAAGGGGCTCCCATAGGTAGCTGAATGAGTACATACGTAGGCATTTCAAAACTGGCTTTAAATACTCATCAGGGCAATACAGGAAGGGGCTGGGGTGAGAACTTGTTACATATGAGTGTGGGGCTGGGGTGCCCTGAGAGAAGAGGACCCATCCATCAGGACAGCTGGGGTGCCCCAACCCACCCTGGGACAAGGGAACAGAGAGAGAGTAGAGGCCCTCTCTGGAGGGTCCCAGGGCCAACTGGGAGCCAGCCCTCCCTTCGAGGTAGATCATCGGGGAGGGAACAAAGGAGGAGCTCCCATGATGGTGATGACAGGCGGTCACTTCCTCAGTGGTAACTGGGATAGCCTGAGGCCGGGGTACCCTCCTTAGAGGGCAGCTGGCTGGGGTCCTCCAGGAACGGGGGTGCTGGAGAGGGGAAAATCAAGTAAAGGTGAGCAGAAGAGGCTAGGCAGAGCATTTCCCAACTCTCCCAGACCAGTTACCAGATACTCACTGTTGCGGAACTGCTGGGCAGTGTAGCGAGTGAGGAGGATGCCAACACCCTCGATGAGGGCCAACAGGATGCCCCCCATCATTGCAGAGCCCACCATGGCCAATGGGCCACCTGGAGGAGCAAGGAGGCAGGGAAACAGAGGTGAGGGCTGGAAGAAAAGGGTGGAAGGGGCTGGGGCCTGGGCTCGGGGCACTCACTGCGGGCAGCCAGCACAGCCCCGGTCAACGCTCCGCTGGTGATGGAGTTCCAGGGATCCTCCTTGCCCCGCAGCCGTACCAGGCCACAGTCGATGGTTGAGAACAGGCCCCCCCACACTGCAAAGCTACCTGCAGGGGGACAGAGAGGCCCAATTAGTGTTCCTGGGGAATCCCAAGAATCCACAGCTCAGGGACTGGGGACTTCTAAGGCCTGAATGCTCTGGCAAAGAAAGGGGAGAAAAACCTAGATGCAAAGACAGATAGTAAACTCCTAGGGGATACTCCCCACAGCTGTCCCCGTGACAGCTACTTCTTCAAGCTGTCTCAAATTGCAAATGACACTCCCTTCTCCTTCATAGGGAGATGACAAGTGTTTACAAGCACATTTACTTTCTATATGGTTTTTAACAGAGCAACTTCTGATCTGTTTCAGTGAGAAGGAAACAGGTTAGGGAAGCCAGTTAACAATATGACAGTTAAAATGTTTGCTGAGGCCTTATTGTGTCCCAAGACCTAATCTAGGTACTGTGGGTTATTTTACGTCTAACATTTTATTATTTTTTTAAATATGTTTTTATTGCTTTTCCTGAAAGCGGCCAGAGGTGACCTCTGAAAATGGTTCGCTATTCACTTGATCCAGAAAACTCCACAAAATCATGCAAGTCAAGAGGTTCAAATCTTCGTGTTCACTTTAAGAACACTCGGGAAACTGCCCAGGCCATCAAAGGTATGCAAATTCGAAAAGCCACCAAGTATCTGAAAGATGTCACTTTACAGAAGCAATGTGTGCCTTTCCGTCGTTACAATGGTGGAATTGGTAGGTGTGTCCAGGCGAAACAGTGGGGCTGGACACAGGGTCGGTGGCCCAAAAAGAGTGCTGAGTTTTTGCTGCACATGCTTAAAAATGCAGAGAGCAATGCTGAACTTGAGGGTTTAGATGTAGATTCTCTGGTCATTGAGCACATCCAGGTAAACAAAGCTCCCAAGATGCGCCGCAGAACTTACAGAGCTCATGGGCGGATTAACCCATACATGAGCTCTCACTGCCACATTGAGATGATCCTCACTGAGAAAGAGCAGACTGTTCCTAAACCAGAAGAGGAGGTTGCACAGAAGAAAAAGATATCCCAGAAGAAACTGAAGAAACAAAAACTTATGGCCCGGGAGTAAATTCAGCATAAAATAAAGACTAATAAAAGTAAAAAAAAAAAAAAAATGTTTTTATTGATTTTTTTCTTTAGAGACAGAGATAGAAACATCAATGTGAGAGAGAAACATCGATCAGCTGCCTCCTGCATGCCCCCTACTGGGGATCAAGCCCGCAACCCAGGCATGTGCCCTGACCAGGAATCAAACTGGGACCTCGCAGTCCATGGGTCGACACTCAATCCACTGAGCCACACTGGCTGGGTGACTTCTAACATTTTAAGTTAGTTAATATTATTACTAGTTTTTTGTTAATCCTCATCTAAGGATATTTTTTCCATTGATTTTTAGAGAAAGTGGAAGGGAAGGAGGGAGGAAGAAAGAGAGCGAGAAACATCGATGTGAGAAATATGTTGATCAGTTGCCTCCCAAACAGGGCCAGGGATTGAACCTGTAACCCAAGTACATGCCCATGACCAGAAATCGAACCCGCAACCCTTCGGTGTGCAGGCCAACACTAACCACTAGGCCACACTGGTCAGGGCAAATTAGTTAATACTATTAAAGTGCTTAGCGGAGCAACTGGCACTTAGTAAATGCTATGTAAATTACATAAATTACAAAATGACTGGGGTGCTTACTGCTATCGTCATCCCCATGTTACAGATGAGGTTCAGAGAGGTTAAGCCACTATCCCACAGTCACACATCAGGAAAGAGCCAGGGTCTGGACTTAAACTCCAGAACTCACCCATATTAAACTGTTGGGAAACGTCACCCCCCAGGAAGTCCCAGGCAGAATTGGGGCTCAAATGTGAACTTCCAACTTGAGGACTAGACCCAAAGCAACAACCACCACCAACTTTGCCATCACATCTCCTATCTCCCCAGGCCTCTCACCTCCGATCTGAGGGGCTCGGATCCTCACAGCGTTGACACTACCTCTCAATCGGTGCCGAATTCCCTGGGGAAAGTGAGGAGGAGGAGTCAGAGCAGGGCTGAGACCACTGGCGGACAGGGTTTTTAGCTTTTCAGAGAGGGAAGGGGGTGGGAGTCCTGTCAGGGTTATTCAGGGGTAGAGATGTAGAGACGCAGCCAAGAACTAGGGGACTGGGGAGCACCCCAATACAAGTATTATCAAAGCTGGGTTGAGGAGTTCTCATCCATCTATCCATTCTTCCATTCATTCAGTGATTACTGGGCATCTACGTGCCAGGCACCATGCTGTATGCAGGGATACAGCAGTGAACAAGGTAGACCTGGTCCCTGCCCTCTCATAGCTCACATTCTAGTGGGACAGACAGATCCTGCTGAGCAAGGGTACAGATGAGCAAGTCAGCCTCAAACAGCAATATGCATCCCAGAGGAAATAGGACAGAGATATGATAGTGGCTGAGGGATAAGAAAAGACCTCTTTAAGGAAGGGGCATTTGTGCTGAGAACTTGAGGATGAGAGGGAGAAACTTGGGTAAAGATCCAGGAAAGAGAGTTACAGGAGTTGAGGAGAGGGATGAGGAGAGATACATAAATTGCAGAGACCTTAGCAAATATCTCCAGGAAGGGGACGTCAGAGAAAGAGACAGAATTGATTATGTTAAATTAAAAACATTTTCTTAATTTTAAGGCTGTTTTCCCTCTGACAGTTAAACTCCTGTCACTTCTCTCTATCCAGGTTTCTGACCCAGAATCTGCCTTTAGGTAAAATCTGTCTGGCTCTGCACACATATAGAATTTGGTGATGTGGACAAAAAAAGGGCTCTGTAATAAAATCTAACCAAAAGTAACCACACAGGATGATCTGATCATAAATTCCTAACTAGAGGTCATGGTGGGTTGTCATGCCTTAGGCCTATAACTTCCCTAGTAAAAAAGGTTATCTCTGCCTTAAGTAAGCCCTGTTCATTGTTTCTGTGCATCTAGGTTAACATACCTCTAAAATATTTTTCAGACCCCCGAGAATCATGACCACCCTCAAGACAGCACATAATCTTAACTATTCTGTAATCCAATTATAGCTATTTCCCTGCTTTGCTTCCTCCCACATCCATGTAATCTTCCCTATGTTTACCCCTTAATTCCAAATGAATAAAACTTCAAACTGTCATTCTGGGAAGCATTTTTCTCAGTCTGTTGAGATTTGGCTTCCAGGCACGTCCTCTATTTGTCTAATGAACTTTTACAAAATTTTTCTATAGGTTTGAACATTCTTATGTCAACAGTGATGACCGTTTTCAGAGCAAAGCACTTCCACAGAGGAGCTAGCTCCAGTGGGTTAGGGATGAGGGACACAGGCCATGTTTGTAGTTCCCCAAAACCCCAGATCCTGGAGTCAAGCCTGGCACATAATAGACAAGCAGGCACCAGAATGATTAAGTGCATGTAACTGGCAGCTCCAAGCAGTTTTCAGAGCAGTATATCCCGTGCTGGCAGGGCAGGAGCCCCACACCACCCAGGAAAGGCCAGGACTCACGACAGGGGCATTTCGAAAGCCCTTGATGGCCTGGAAAACTCCACCACCTATGACACCCATAGTGAAGGCTCCACCGCAATCATCCACAATTCGCCATGGGCTGCAAGTGTAAAGGGGAGAATGGGGTTAATGTGAACCCTCCTCCTATGCCATGCCACAAGGACTCTTTCCAACTGGAGAAACCAAATCACCCGAATGGGAAGTAGCATTTCAGATGAGATGATTTTTCCCCTCATTTAAGCAAGAAATAGTGCAAAGAGGGAAAAATTATGTTCGTCTTAGCCCTTTCCGCCCCTCCCCTTTGCAGCTAAGCAAGGAATTAGCCAACCGCTTTACTATCAAAGAATGAACTGATATGCACAAAGAGTTGGCACGTTTAAATAATCACAACAGAAGTGTTAACTAGCTAGTATTATCAGTGTTAACTAGCTAGTGTTAACTGGCTAGTATTGTAGCACCCCCTTCTCCGAAAATGAGCGTGTCCAACCAAGCCCCGCCCTCTTCCCCTCGCTTTAAACCTCGCACAACTGGGAAAAACCAAGAGAGCGGTGGGGGGGATCCAGCACCACCTCCCCGTTCGCAATAGGCTCCTCCAGGTCCCACCCCCATTCAGGAAAGCAACCTGGGAAAAACCACCCGTGGTCGCCCTGGGGATTTCCGCTCAAAACGGCGCCACCCGTCGGCGGGAATGGATTCGACCAACGTGTCTCTTTTCGTTAACAAAGACGGACTGGGAGATACGGAGTCAGGGAAAACGTGGAGTGATTCGTCCTACACCGCACCTCCTGGAACATGGTTGTGGCCCCTCTTAACGGAGCCCGAGTGGGAGGGACCAAATGAAGGGGAGCGGAAAGAGACAACTAAGCGTCTCCGGAGTCTGGGCCATGACGCTGTGGGGCCAGTGCCTCCCCCGCCCGCCTCCCACAGCTGGCCGTGGTGCCGCAGGGACAGTCCCGAGGCCTGTTCCCATCGCCGTACCAGGGCTCCCGAGCGTACTCCTCCATGGCGCCGGCGTCCAGCCGCGCAGTCTGCCTGAGCCCGGCTGGGCCACGCCCCCACTGTAAACGCACACAGGCGCCCGCGCTCCCACCTATCCCACGGCCCCAATTAGGTTGCTGCGTCCTACGTCAGGCCAATGGCGCACTCTCATTGGCTACCCAGGATGCGTCATCTGTTTTCGCAGTCTGAGCATCGCCCAGTTTATTTCAAGTCTTGGGGAGAGAGGATCTCTCTTTGTGCTTTGGGAGAAAAGAGTCGCGTGGTCCTGGTGATTCTAGCGGCGACGACAGCAAGGCAGCCTGACTGACAGCTTTCCACTACCCGCGTGACTCTATTGGTAACGTCGAGGGGTGTGCGTATTTTGGAACTGGAGGAGGTGCTACACCGTGCACCCCCATCCAATCTCTTTGGTTCCTCCCACCCGTCAGTCTTTGGGGGACGTTGGGTAAGCCCATTTCTAGGGCGTGGGGGAGTCGCGTTCGACCCCTTCGGCGATGGGCGGAGCCGGAGCCTGGGCCTGGGCAAGGAACTGGGTTCTGGAACGCCTGTCCTGGAGAGGAGGGTTGGTGAGAGTTTTGGTGATATTGCCACTTCTCTCTTCCACCTTTGAACACAGCTTTCGTCTGCCCAGCTAGTGGTGCAGGTTGGGAGGTGGTGGGGGTCCAGATGACCACATGCTGGGGGGGAGGCGGTTGGTTACAAGATCCAGATTCAAATTTTCATCTGAGCTGGTTTTTAGTCTGTCTCTCCGTCCCTAGGTCTGTCTTCTACTCGCTATGCCGCTGCCCGTTGCTCTGCAGACCCGCTTGGCCAAGAGAGGCATCCTCAAACATCTGGAACCCGGTGAGAGAGTTAAGAGCAGATGGGCCTACCACGTGCCAGGCTTGACAGGCACTTTGTTGTTGATACTGCCATTTGATACGGTGCATGGGCCTACTGTGCACCAATCAGTGGGGTGGCAGGCATTTCATTGTTAACCATATGGATTCCTGACACCCATTCCTACTGGATGCCAAGCATGGGGTAGGGGAGGGAACCCTGGGGAGATAGACATTTCATCCTTAATATTGACAGCTGATACCTATTTGGGCCTACTGTATGCTGGATTCAGTGCATCCATGGAAGTGATTACAGGGTGTGTAATAGTAAGGATAGCTATAATCTGCAGTCTCCTGTGCGACAAGGACAGTGGCAGGATGCTGATACAGTGTTCTTTACCTTACTGATAGATAAGTTTTTTTTTTTTGTTTGTTTGTTTTTTTGGTACATGCCCCTAGCGGGAACTGAATCCGAGACTCTCTGGTCCGCAGGCCGACGCTCCAACCGCTGAGCCAAACCGGCCAGGGCTAGATAAGATTTTTTTCAGACTTACTGTGGTGCCAGGCACTGTACTGATGGTATATACATTATTGTTCACCATATCAATAGCTGACGTGTATTTTAGCTGTACTAAGTGCCTGGATACACGTTATGTTGAGCCTATTAGGTGCCAGGCCCCGTGCATCTAATTTTTTTTCTGATAATATATATCTTATTAACAATACTGATTATTATAGCTGACATCTTTTTTGGGCCTACATTGTGACAGGCATTATGCTGTTGCTGACATACATTTCACTGTTACTTATATCCACAGTTGAAGTCCATGATAGGCCTCCTGAGGGCCTGGTACTGAGCTGACAACATACACCTTTTTTATACTACTGATATTAACTGACAACTGTATGCATCAGGTCTCAGGAACTGAATGGATTCAGAGCAGTGTTTGGATAAATCCCTTGCTAGCCAAATTCTTGCTGCTAAAAATACAGGAATCAGAAACCCCCTATTTGCCAACCTTGGGAGCTGAATAGATTTGGACATTTTCAGCTAAATCTCTGTTTATTTTTTTAATTTTTAATTTTTTGTTAATCCTCACCCAAGGATACCTTTCCATTGATTTCCAGATAGAATGGAAGGGAGGGAGGGAGAGAGAGAGAAACATTGATGTGAGAGAGACACGATTGGTTGCCTCTTGCATGACCCCAACGGGCTGGGGATTGAACCTGCAACCCAGGTACATGCTCTTGACCGAGAATCGAACCCACGATTCCCATCCATGAGCCGACGCTCTTAACTGGTGAGCCAAACGGGCCAGGACAAACCTCTTGCTGTTTAAACTCATTTTATCCAAATAGTTTTTGGTAGTGTGTTGTTATGTACTCCCTAAACTCAGGAACTGAAAAAATATGGATAAATTCCTATCTAAACTCTGAAAACCAAATAGGCTTGGGTAACAGTATATCCTATATGAACCCAGGAACAGGACAGGTTTCGGTACATACGTGTGTTGGTAAGTTCGCTATTTAGATGTGAGGATTTGGAACATGAGTGCTGTGTGCCATGGCTGATGAGACCTGGCACACGCACGCATGTCTGTGTGAATGTGAGTGTCTCTCCAGGCCCAAACTTTAGGATGAGAATTCCCAATACTTACTGCTCTCCTCTGCCTGTCCTGGCAGAACCAGAGGAAGAGATCATTGCTGAGGACTATGATGATGATCCTGTGGACTATGAGGCCACCCGCTTGGAGGGCCTGCCACCAAGCTGGTATAAGGTGTTTGACCCTTCCTGGTAAGCCTGGAGATGGGGGGGGGGGCTGATTTCTGATTTCACCCTTCCTGTGCTGTCCCTGACCTTGGGGAAATGGGGGACACAAGGGAAGAGATCTGGGGGTCCTCCCTGGGAGGTTGTGACATGAGGTAGGTATAGGCAGAGACTGGGAAACAGTTGAGACTACAAGGGGAAGACATCTGTGCTGACACTTCTTCCCTCCCTCCTACTGCCCCGCAGCGGGCTCCCTTACTACTGGAATGTGGACACAGACCTCGTGTCCTGGCTCTCCCCACATGACTCCAACTCCATTGTTACCAAGTCTGCTAAGAAGCTCAGGAGCAGTAATGCAGGTGAGTTGACAGGTCCAAGGGTGCCTCAAGTGCTTCTAGCATTTCTCAGAAAGGGCTCAGTAAATGATATTGGATCCAGGAGGAGCAGGCAAACCCAGCCCCAGGCAAGAGAGGCTGGCAAAGGCAAAGGCTACTGGGTCCTGAGGTGGGAGGGAGAAGGTCACTTCAAGGCTTTCATGTCCCCAGAAGCTGAAGACAAGTTGGACCGAAGCCATGAGAAATCAGACCGGAGCCATGAGAAATCGGACCGGAACCATGAGAAGTCTGACCGGGGCCACGAGAAGTCTGACCGGGGCCATGAGAAGTCAGACAGAGACCGAGAGCGTGGTTATGACAAGGTGGACAGAGAGAGAGAGCGGGACCGGGACCGGGATCGGGACCGGGATCGGGACCGGGACCGTGGGTATGACAAGGTGGACAGAGAAGAGAGCAAAGAACGGCGCCACCATCGCCGGGAGGAGCTGGCTCCCTACCCCAAGAGCAAGAAGGGTAAGCTGAGCAGGCCAGGACTGGGGTGAGGCAGCAAAGCACCAGGGGTGCACCGTGTACAGAAGCCCTTCCTTCCCTTCATGCAAGTGCCTGAATCGGGCTTGGGAGAAGGTGCTGCAGCCATGGCAGCTGTGGGCTCCATTTCTCTTGTGGTGAGGGAAGCTCAGCGATCAGGGTCCTTTGTGCCTCCATTGCAGACCTTACTCTGCCACTTCCTTCCACAGTTGCAAGCCGGAAGGATGAAGAGTTAGACCCCATGGACCCCAGCTCGTACTCAGATGCACCCCGGTAAGTGACAACCCTCATGAGCCCTTCTCTTTCCTGGACTCCCTGCACTGGTGACCATTCCTTTCCGCTTCACTATCTCCTTCCCTGAGTTATCAGTTTGCTTGGAGGAGGGGTGCCTACCACATCCCACCCGACCCTCTGTCACCCCCAGGGGCACGTGGTCAACAGGACTCCCCAAGCGGAACGAGGCAAAGACGGGTGCAGACACGACAGCTGCCGGGCCCCTCTTCCAACAGCGCCCCTACCCATCCCCAGGGGCTGTGCTCCGGGCCAACGCTGAGGCCTCCCGAACCAAGCAACAGGACTGAACCCTCGAGGTTTTTAATAAAAGCTTTTCAGTGGATCATGCCCACCAGGCCAGAGTGCTTTCCTTCCTTTGCATTTTTGAAGCTTTCCAACCCAAGGCAGCAAGATGCAAAACAGTTTATTTGCAAAAACTCACCTAAGAAATACTGTGGGGGTAGCAGGGACATGGGGGCAGCAGGGGCTGGTGGCTGAGGTGGGTCCTGTCTGGGCCCTCTTTACCAGAGTTTAGTCGCGTCAGCCCTGCATGGGGTTGGGGGTGGTGGGGATGGGGTTTGGTGTCTGCCTCCCCCCACCCCTAATACTGATCAGAGTTTGGTCCTGGCTGGGCCAGGGCAAGAAGGGAGAACGAGACCAGGCCAGCGTCTTCAGTCCCAGCAGCTACGAACCCTTCACCTTGGTGAGCAACCTGTGGTGGAAATGGGGAGGAAAGAAAAACACAGAAAGCTGGGGTGGGCTGGCAGGCAGGTGTCCTGAGCGAGCGAGGGACAGTAGTGAGGCTGGTAATCCTGGGGTTAGTAACAGAGCCCACATGTACAGAGCGGGTCCCCTGGGTCAGAAAGCTACACGTGGACTAAATAAATACAACATCTTTATTTGGCATTAGGTATCCTGACATTTGTTCATTACAGTTCCTTAGAAAACAAACCAAAAAATCGGAACAAGTTAATCAAAAATAAAGATCCAATGGCCCTATTTACACATAGCAAAGCCCAGGCATATCTCTCTCTCTCTCTCACACACACACACGAGACAGTTAAGGGATTAATAAGCTTTGAGAAGTGCATGGGGCAGGTTCCATATTTCAGCAAATTTAAGACACCCCCCACCCCATGAAGTAAAGATGCCTCATTCAGCCAGTAGGGTAGTAAGTGTGGTTGGCAGCTTTATTTTTTTCTCAGGATGTCTCAGAAAAGAACCCTGTATCTGGCAACTGATAGTGTCTTAGATTCAATGAGATTCAGCCACTTCAAGGACCTCCCTCCCTGCTTTTCCCACACTCTGGATCATTATCTGACTACACAAATCCCCAAACCACTAAAAACCAAACAAACTGCCTGTTTCTAGACCAGGCTGATGCAAAAATCTCAGCTCTCGCCCCTACCTCTCCCTGGGTGCTCATAAGAGGCCCATTTTCAGGGATCTCAGTGTCAGGGAAGCTGCCTGAAGGCCATAAAAAGACAGCTGCTAACATGATCCAGTGTGATTGTGAGGGAGAGAAGGCCTGGAGCTATGGGAAATGAAACCCCACAGGTAGGCATCAGGCATTAAAGAGCTGTAGGATTTTTGTCCAATTTGTCCTTACAAAGGTAGAGGGACTCTCCCAGGCATGAGACGGGACACCTCTGGCTGAAGGAGGAGGGCAGACAAAAAGGCCTTAAATGACAATACCACCAATCTGGTCCTCAAAGGAGTCAGACTGGGATAGAGGAGGTGGCTTAAAAAACCCCTCCAGAGGAGTGGGAGGTCAGCAGACAAGAAAGGTCTCATGTAACACCTGCCCAGCCCCATGCCCCTCTGGAAGTCTCAACAACCTGGGATAAAAGACTTCCAACCCCAGAGGAGCCAGGCCCCAGTGGCAACTTGGGTCCTGCAGATGCCCAACACCCTCCACCCAGTCCCCCTCCCTGTCTTCCCGTACCGCCGCCAGCCCTCACTTCACCAGCACTGACTTTGGCAGAAAGGGCTCCGTGCTGAGGTCTCCACGGTGGGAAGACAGCTGGGGTGGCGGTGGCTGCCCAGGAGGCTGCTGGTGAGTGCAGGGCCCGGAGGCAGAGGTGGAAGTGGAAGCTATGGCTTTGGCTGCACCTCGGGGAAGGCTGTAGAGGTAGACGGCGCCGATGACCAGCCCAGCGCCAAGAGCAAACAACGGGTCCACATGGAAGCCAAAGAGGCGGATGGAGGCAACAGTGGACAGCACGATGGACAGGGAGGTGGCAAAGCCCTTGAGGATGTTGTCAGCATACTTGACAACCACAGCCACCAGTAGCCCACCAAAGGCCTGGTTGAGCACCACACCCCAGACAGCAGGCGTGTACCCGAAAAAGAAGCCACGGTGGGCCACAGCAGTGCCCTCAGCCCACCAGAGCCCCACCAGGCCCAGTGCCGTGCCGAAGAGGCCCAGCTGCAGGTTGCGCAGCCACACGGAGCCTGAGCTGCCTTTCAGGATCTTCTCAAAGTAGACACCTGCGAAGCCCGAGGAGAGACAGGAGGCCACAACAGCCGCTAGGCCCACCCCAGGGTTCTGATCCAGTGGTCGTGGGCCCCCACCACCTGCTTGCTGTGCCTGGACAATGGCGACACCCGTGAAGAGGAGCATCAGGGAGGCCCACTGCAGCCGGGAAAGGCTGCGGTTCAGCATGAGCACGGAGAACAGGGCCGTGGTCAGGATCTTCAGCTGGTACGTCACCTGCGAGTGGCATGTGGAAGGCACTGAGGGCTGCCACTGACCCCCAACATGTGCACGTGGGGGACAGCACCCACTATGGGCTCCCAGGCACAATGGGGGGACAGGGTAGGGTAGATAACAATAAAAACAGCAAAAATATCCAGCCACTGGCCATTGACTGATATGTAGCTAAATAGCTCTGAGGTACCTCCCAGAAGGTACACAGGAGGTTGACTGTGCAAGGAAGTCCACAGCCACACCCAAGCCCACATCCCAACCCCATTTCCTGGCTATGTGATGAAGGAGAAAGCACTTGCCCTAAGCCCTGACACCATCTGCTGTAAAATGTGGCTGGTGTATGTCAAACACCTCACACCGAAAGCAACGAATGATTGGTAGACATCATGACGAGGGAGGTCTTGATCAATACCTGTTGATGCAAATGAGTCCACCACAAAATATCAGCAAACTACGTGCCAGGTGTGGGTCTAAGGACTTCATGTGAATTCTTGCATTTAATCCTCATGTACGAAGTGTGCATTATTGTAGTGTATAATTTAAAGATTAGAAAACTAAGAAACAGGGATTTTAAGTGACTCACCCAATATCACACATCACGCAGCTAGAAAATAGAATTGGGATTTTAACCCAGGCAGCCTGGCCCCAGAATCCAGGCTCTTGAACCATTTCATAGGGCTACCTGCAAATAGCCTAAAGCTAATCTATCACTAACCAAAGGCTCTTCCCAGGTGTAATATCTTTTAATCATCCCAGCATACCAGTGAGTAGCTATTACCATTTCTATTCCCATTTCTCACAGATGAGGAAACAGAAGTCAAGGAAGTTCCAAGGATATCCCCAAGGTGATACAACTCCTGCTCTCTGCAGCCCCACCCCCCACCCCCGCCAGTTCCTCCCGGGCCATGCTGGGCTTGGGGCTCACCTGGAAAGTGGCAGCTGGCAGATTGGAGATGGCAACATACTGGAGGTTATTCTGCAAGGTGTAGATGAGAGAGGGCACTGCAAGCTTGAACGTGTCCACATATTGCACCAGGACAGCCTCGTGGAGGAAGAGAACCAGGTGCTTCACGTTACCTTGGTGGGTGGAGGAGAGCCTTTTTTTAGCACTGACTACCAAAGATAGGGATCCTCTGAGGGCTGGGGCTGGGGCTGGGGCTGGGGCTGGGGCTGGGGCTGTGTCTCCCCACCACACTCTGACTCCCCGAGGGCTAGAATGAGGTCTGTGCTCTCAATTTCCCTACAGTATAAGCACATCTCCAGTAGGTCTTTTGGATACTCAGCTGAATAAACAAAGAAGTCCATTAACAATGGACTTAACACTGTGTCTGAGAATCACAGGCCATATCTCACTCATCTTAGAGCCTACCTCCCTGGCACAGAGCCCCATTCAGGGCAAGCACTCAATACACACTTGGACAACGAACTAATCAGCATTAACTAGGATCTTGTGAAGCAGAAGCCCAAGGAGTATAGGTGGAAGGCTGTTTACCAAACAGGGAAAGTTTTAGACTCCACTTGTAGAATTAACCTAGCTCCTTACGGGCCTGCGAGCTGCCTGAGGGGCCATCTCCCACTTAGCTGCATCTTTCTGGCAGTCCTACACACACCAAGCAGTTGCCCCTGACACATGGTAATATGCAGGCTTGAATAAGCAGAAAATCTAGTTGGGACCTGCTCCAATCAATAAATGACTATATTTTCCTATATAATAAGGCCTTTGCAAATCTCACTCCACTTTTTTTGCAGTTCAGTGTCACTCCTCAGAGAAAAACCAACCATTGCACAAGATTATCGCAGGAACTGTTGCTCACATTCCCTGTCCTTGCCTTTCATGGCATTAATCCCAGGAGTAATTATCAATGTCTAACCCATTACCCAAATTTCCTGGGCCCAGGTGTTTGGGTGTTCAAAAATTTACAGGTGTTAGAAATGTAACATTGTATATATACAATATATTTCATATAAGATACCCCACATATATGGGCTACACACCATAATCAAGCACATTCATATTCCTACCAAATGAGAAAAATAAAAAACACAAATATATAAATATCCCCACATCAGGTCAAGCCAAGTTTTACTACCGAACTAATTCAGGAAAAAGAAAAATGGGGGGCCTGGCCAGTGTGGCTCAGTGGTTGAGCGTCAACCCACGCACCAAGAGGTCGCCAGTTTGATTCCCGGTCAGGGCACATGCCCAGGTTGTGGGCCCGATCCCCAGTGGGGGATATACAGGAGGTGGCCAATTGATGTTCTCTCTCATCAATGGTTCTATCTCTCTCTCCCTCTCCCTTACTCTCTCTCTAAAATCAATAAAGAAAAATATTTTTTTTTTAAAAAAAGAAAGAAAAATGGGGGGTGTGAAATTGCAGTTAAGAGATGAAATCCTGGGATTAAGTCTGCAGCTATTTGTTTCTCCCTATCTAAAATATCAGCCCTGTCTGGCCGGTGTGGCTCAGTGGTTGAGCGTCAACCTATGCACCAAGAGGTCGCCGGTTCAATTCCCAGTCAGGGCACATGCCCAGGTTGTGGGCCCGATCCCCAGTGGGGGGCATGCAGGAGGCAGCCAATCGATGTTCTCTCTCATCGATGTTTCTGCCTCTCTCTCCCTCACTTCCTCTCTCTAAAAATCAATAAAGGAAAAAAATTTAAAAAACAAACAAACCCTAGATGCCTCTTACCTACCTGTTATTTAAAAAATAAAATATCAGCCCTATGAGGGCAAGATACATGTCTGCACGGCTAACATGTCTGCCTCTACAGCCAAAGCAGGACCTGCCATCCAGTGTTCACTAGAAATCAATCAGCAACAGAGCAGGTAGGTCCCTAAACTGTTGCCTCCCAGGGCCCTGGAGCTAATGAGTGGGTAAGAAAGTCTTTTTCAATATAAGAGCCAAGGGCATAGCCCCATGCAAGGCCTTTATAGAGAAATGACTGGGCAACATTTTAAAGAAGGCCTTCAGGGAGGTGTTTAAATTAGTAGATAAAGCCAACTTGTAGGAAATACAGAGGATAGAAGAAAATATTAAATGATACTATAGGGAGGCAGTCAGCAAAATCCAGGTTACCCAAAGTCTATATAAGACAAATGACCTGATTTCTTCAACAAATTAACTACAAAGAGAGAGAAAAAAAAAAAAGAGTTAGAGGGAAACCTAGAGGTTAACAAACTCAGAAGACATTAACCAATTACAAAACACTGATCTTGATATAAACTTGATTCAAACACTCATAGATACAGAGAGCGGACTGACAGCTGTTAGAGGGGCAGGAGTTGGGCGGCTGGGTGAAAAAGGTGAAGGGATTAAGCAAAAAATTATAAACCTCATAGACAACAGTATGGTGATTACCAGAGGAAAAGGAGGGTGGGGAGAGGTATAGGAGATGGTAAAATGGGGATAAATGGTGATGGAAAGAGACTTGGTTTGGGGTGGTGAACACGCAATACAATATACAGATGACAGATTATAGAATTATACCCCTGAAACCTATATAATTTTATTAACCAATGTCACCTCAATAAATTAAATTTAAAAAACCCACAAAATTTGATTCAAACAAATTTTTAAAAATATTTATGACACTTGAGCCCTGGCTGGTTTGGCTCAGCGGTTAGAGTGTCGCCCTGTGAACCAAAGAGCCGCGGGTTCGATTCCAGTCAAGGGCATGTACCTTGGTTGTAGTTTGGTCCCCAGCCCTGGTCGGGGTCGTGAGAGAGGCAAACAATTGATTTGTCTCTCTCACCTCGATATCTCTCTCTCTCTCTCTCTCTCTCTCTCTCTCTCTCCCCCTCCTTCCCTCCCTCCCACTCTGTCTGAAAATAAATGGAAAAATATCCTCAGGTGAGGATTAAAAAATAAATAAATAAATGTTTATGACACTTGAGAAAACTGAAATATTTGGACATTGACCGGATATTTGATTATTTTATTAACTTTCAAAATTATTAATTTTTGATGTATCATTTTAGATATTACAGTTATTTTTTAAATGCACCAAAATATGTATTCAAGATAACAAGGGGGATTTACTTCAAAATAATACTTCATGTGGGACATAGGGCAGGTCCTCAAACAACATTGTTTTGTTCAATGTCATTGTGTTATAACTGTTGATGAGATGCCCAGGAACTTTACTCGTTTGTATGAATTAGCCTATAGTAAAATTGGTTTCATTATACATCATTTTGTTTAAAGTTGCTGAACCTATGGATGACGTTAAGTGAGGACTTATTGTACTTCAGTATAAGGGGGTAGGTAGGCAGACATATAGATTGGTAGTGAGTGGATAATCACTGATACTATTTAATGGCAGAGTGGCCATGAGTTGATAATTGTTAAATCTGGGTGATGAGTACATGGATATTTTACTATTTTATCATTCTCTCCGATTTTGTGTTTGAAATTCTCCATAACAAAAAGTTAAAGAGCCCTGGCCAGTTTGGCTAGGCAGTTAGAGCGTTGGGCCGTGGACCAAGGGGTCATGGGTTCACTTCCAGTCAAGGGCGCGTACCTGAGTTGCCGGTTCAATCCCCAGCTCTGGTCGGGGTCATGAGGGAGATGACTGATTCGATGTGTCTCTCTCATATTGATGCTTCTCTCTCTCTCCCCCTTCCTCCCACTCTCTCTAAAAAATTAATGGAAAAATATCCTCGGGTGAGGATTAACCAAAAAGTAAAAATAAAAAATAAAAATAAAACTGTTTAAAAAATTAAAATAATAAAAAGTTAAAGAGAAATAAATCATCACGTAAGGGTCAGCTGCTACTTATGGACACAGACTGTCTCATACAGTCCCCTCAGGCCAGCTCCCAGGGGGATTTGGGTATAAAAGTGTGGATGCAGCCACTCAGAGCTGGAGGAACAAGGCAGCTCGGTTGCACTTACTTCCCAGGCAGTTTCACAGACAGAGAGGTACTCCCCCAGCAAACCCTCCATGTGGGTGCAGGTGTACGTACACACACACACCACACACGCCAAGTCCTACCCACCAACTCCAATGCAGCCCCCCTCTCTAACTCATACCCCTCTTCTGTGCGAAGAGCAGCAGCAGGCAGGTGAGACCTTTGAGCACCTCGGCCATGACCACAGCAGTAGTGGCAAAGAAGCGGTCGCCAGGCAGTGTGCGGGTGTAGCGGATGCTGAGGATAAGGGAGGCATTCTGGACCACCAGCACAGCTAGGGATATGTATTTGAGGCGCCGGTGAGCTGTGGGGAATGAAAGGAGCAAGGGGGAAGAAGGAGTCAGAAGCTGCTTGGGGCATAGCCACACCACCACCTTCCCCTCTCCTTTTTCAACCAGGATCCTCCTAGCCACCACTGCTTTCTCCTCCCTCTGCCTGCCCATCCTGACCCAATAAGGGTCTGACTCTTGCTTCCACTGCCTCAGTCACAGGAAGAAGAGCCAGAAAGGTAGAAGTGGGCGGGGCCCATCCCTGGAATCCTTCATAAGGTGTCAGGAAATGGCTAGGGCAGGCCCTGGACACCCCCCATCCTTCCTCTGAGTGAAAAGCAAGTCCCTCCCACAAAAATACCAACTACATTCTCAACATTTATTGAGTGCTGACTGTGTGCCTATCACTGGGCTGAGGGATTTATATGGATTACCTCAACAGACCCCTATATTGCTCTGATCTCCGAAGGAACTATAACATTTTATGAATGAGCAAACCAAAGATATATATGAAATGTTGCTTCTATTTAATGAGGGTTTGTCCCATGTACAGGGAATGAGACCACTATATAAGGCATGTCCACTCCCTCAGAAACATCTTTCTCCCAAGTAAGAAATTATTTCATTCCCTCACACTTAGAATGGTCTCTCCAACCCCTCCCTCCTATGAGGACAGATTCCTTCTGACCCAAAATAATCTAACAAATAAGAAATGATTTCCACGCTGTCCCAAGGATTGAACTCTATATAATCAATGGTTACTTCACCAAAAATGGTCTGGTCTCTTCAATGATATAAGGAAATATTCCCCTATACTCCAATCACTGTATCCCCCTACCTCCAGCCAAGGAATTATTCCTTGGTTTACTCACACAATAAACAATTCTAGCTATAAAGAAGGGCCCTGCACCCTCAGAAAGTCCTTTCTCTGCCATATAAGGAAAGACTGACCCCACCCTAACATATAATAAACTACCTCCATTAGGAGGGGACCCCAAGAACGGTCTGCTCCCCATATAATGAAGGACATCCCCATCTTCAAAATGGACTCTCTAAGTCACATAAGGAAGGACCCGCCCCACCCTAACTCACAATAGTCCCTGTCTTTTATAAGGAAGAAACCACCACCCTCAAAATAGCCTCTCCCTTCTATAAGGAAGAACTCCTCCACCCTTCGAATAGCCTCTTCCTTCTATAAAGAGAATCTCTCCCACCCTCGGAATGGTCTCTCCCTCCCATAAGGACCGACCCCCCACACACTTAGAATGGTCTTAGTGGTCTTAGCTTCCCCAAAAGGAAATATCCCCCTAGACTCAACATAGACTCGATTCTCCAGGTGCAGAAGGGAGCCCCCATCACCCTCAAAATCGGTCTCTTTCCTGCCCCCAACACACTCACAATGGTCTGTTCCGTCTTCCCTCCCCCACCCACCCTCATCCCCCGCTACACACATAGGTCGGTCCATATGGGATGCTCCCTCTCGCTTCAGTGAGGAACCTTCCTGACGCCCCCCAGCGATCCTGCCCCCTGCCCTGCCGCTGACCGCTTGGCCACAACCTGTCTCACCCGCACTCACGGCACCAGGCTCCAACGCCCCCGCGGAGACCACCCCTGGCCCGGCCGCCGCGGTCGAACCACCAGACCCAACCGTTGCCATGTTGGCATCTGCCTGGCCCGTCCCCTCGGCAACAGCAGGCCACTTCCGTGTCTGTCACTTCCGTTTCCGGGCCGCCGGGGTGAGGGCTGACCCGGGCAGTGGCCTTCCTTGTCCGCTCCTGAACGCCAAGTTATGACAGAGGCCTCGGGACTCCCAAATTCCATCAGGATAGGGAGGACGGGTATGCAGCCGGCTCAGCCTCGCGTCTGCTCAGCCTCTCCGGCCTACTCCCGCTGCTAGACCCGCCCCCTCCATTGATCCCGCTTTCTGCATCACACGCCCATCCCGTCTCCTCGTCTCATTGGTTCAGTTGCCCCGCTCCTATCTCAGTCCTTTATTGGCAGGGTCTTCTGATGGCACCGCCCTTTCCACATCAAAACTAGGTCTTTCCTGGTTGGACTGAAGTTCCTCTTTCGCCTCTCCCGGCGAGGACCCGCCCCCTTGAGAAGCCTGCAGGCTTTCCGGAGCGAAATGACTTTGAGGAGGCGGGGCAGGTGAGGGTCAGTCAGGTAAGGTAGCAGATAAAATCAGGGCAGTTTAAGATAGACAAGTGAAAAGGCACAGGAGAGTTTAATTGAGACCAAGAAGGGATGGCAAGTAAGCCAACACTGAGATGGAAAAGAACTGAGGAGTGGACTGGTAAGCCAGCAGGTGAAAGACTTAACAGGTTAGCTTTTCAAAGTAGGGCAAGAGAAGGTACAGCTGAGGTGGGGACAAGTGAAAACAAGATAGAATAGGGCACGTAAGTCAAGAATTGAGGAAGGAGAGATGAGCAGTTAATGAGACGAGGAAGAGGCGAAAAGGTAAGGGCAAAACAGGTGTCTTACATCCTGGTTGTTAGAAATCATGGAAGGCCTGGGAAGATTCCTGTCTGCAACTAAACCTAGCCCCACTCTCACCAATGCCCTGAAAGGGCTTTTCTTCTCCCATGGGGAAAGGATTTATTTCCTCCCTAGGACTGGGGGAAAGGAGTTTTTTTTCTGCCCCTGAGGTAGCCATCTTTAATTGGGGATGTGTCCCAAATATCTTCAGTGTCTGATCTCCAATGGAGCCGAGCCCTTCTGCACATACTGGTCATTACATAAGAGCTGAGGAGGGGGTGTTGTCAATAGTTTCTATTTGTGATCCTGTTTAAATGAATCCATAAAAGATCTTTAGGATGGCACCACTAGACAGGCTTCCTGAGGGCAGAGGTGAGATCCAGTCATCTCTCTCTTGGCTCAGCATGCAGTAGATGCTCCACAAATGCCTCACTGCAACTACAACTGGCCAGTCACTTGTGATTCTATTACGTTTATTAAATAGTGGGTTTCCACACATGGCTTTTTAAATAATCCAGGCAAGTGGAGAAGGGAGAGGATGACACAGTTGGAGCTCCCTTCCTCCCAATACATAAGTATTTACATTTCAGCAACTGGACAATCCTGGCTCAGAAGGAGGCAGCAAGAATCCAAAAAAAGGTGGAGGGGGAGGCCCCAGGAGAACAAACAACAAGACTTATTTCCCCCACCCCATCCCCCCCAAAAACCATCCACCCCATCCTAGTGGACTCTGGTGGTGTCCATCTCCCATTCCTTCCCAAATGTTGGAAGTAGGGTTTCTCCTCACCAGAATAAGAGCACTTGGAATAACAGAGTAGGGTCCCTTCACCACAAAAAAAAAAAAAAAAAAAAAAGCCCTGGGATAACAATAGGGCATCACCTCCCCCAGAATAAGCAACCCTGGGCTGAGGTAGGAAAGCAGCTTGACTGAATATGGAACCCTAGGCTAGAAGAAAGAGTCCCTTTACTAAAATAAGAGCTGCTGGGGTATTCAAAGGAAAGCACCCTTGCCCAAGTTAGAGCATTTGAACAAAGTTTGTGTGGTGGTAGCAGGCAGGAGGTGCCAGTGTAACGGTTGTAACACATCAGAATAAAGAGTCCTGGGGCTCAGAATGGAATTAACTTCAACCAAATAAACATCCTTAGCAAAATGAGAAACAAGGAAGTCCCACCTCCAGAATAAGAAACCGTAAATTCTGGGAGGAAGGCTCCTTAATAGGATTGGGATGGGGACTGGGCAGACTTGGCTTATGTTTTCTGACCCCGATCCCCAATCTCTGACCCTAGTAACACTGGATTTTTAATGACCTGTAAAACCAGATCAACAGATGTCCTTTTATCCCTGTGGCAAGGCCATGGGATGGCTACCCCAACTAGGGCAGCAGGGACCAGGCCAAAGGGGTAGGACCCCCTTTAGGGGTACTGGGGGGTGCATCCTCGGCTGGTGTCTGCATCCAGGGATCCAGCAGGATCTCCTCCAGTGAGGGTCGGGCAGAAGGTTTAGGGTCCAGGCACCGGCGGATTAGAGCACAACAGTCTGCAGGTCAGAAACACACAGGAAATTAGCAATTAGTTGGGGGTACCAGTCCCTGGGAGGTATGGAGTCCACTGGGCTAGGGCCAGTGAGGGCCTCACCTGGGGATACATGGTCAGGGAAGTGGAGCTCAGCCTCCAAAATTTCCTGGTCCCTCTCGAAGGGAATGTCCCCGCATACCATGTCATAGAGAAGGATACCCAGTGACCAGACAGTGGCCGGGAGTGCATGATACTGGTGACGAGAGATCCACTCCGGGGGGCTGTATACCCTTGTCCCTGCACACAAGCCAGGTGTTAGACCACTCTTTGTTAATGCCCTTCTTCCCACCCAACCGTCCGCAGAAAGTATGGTCCACAATAGGAACTCTTTAAATATGACAGCAGGGTCTCATCACCAGAATAAGAGCAGTTAAGATAGCAGAGTCCCCTCACAGAACAAAAACACTTAAAAGTAACAGTAGGCTACCTTTACCAGAAAACAGGATCCTCTCACCAGAATAAGAGCCCAGAACAAGGTCAGGGCACTGTGAGATGGGCTTTCACAGGGTAAGGCATGAGAGCCTTCAATATTAAAAACCAAGAACCTTATAAAGGTGCAATGTAGATCAAGGGTTACAGGACACCCCAGCACTGGAGATTAAAGGTCAAGCATCCATAAAGATAAAAGGTAAAAAAAAAAAATCTCCCCACTGAGATTTAGGGAAGCCTTACCATCAAAATCAGTGTAGGGTTCATCATGAAGCAGGGCACCGGAACCAAAATCAATGAGTTTGACACAGACTCGGCGGAGGTCTATCAGGATGTTCTCATCCTTGATGTCACGATGGACAACTCCACGGGCATGGCAGTGCCTAACAGCTGCCACTACCTGGGCAAAGAGGCAGCGGCTTCGACCTTCACCCAAGGGGCCCTGTTCTGTAATGTAGTCAAAGAGATCCTGGGCAGGCAAAGGCCTCTCGAGGACCAGCATGAAGCCCTCTGGTGTCTCAAACCAATCAAGCAGGCGGATCACGCCAGGGTGTCCACCACCTGCACCCACCTTCCATAGCAGTGCTACTTCCAGTGGGCATGTGACCGAGTCTGACTGTGGGAGGAAACAGGGAGAAGGGAACACAGACATTAGGCCAGTAGTTCTGAGGCTGACTTCTCACCTTAATGTAAATCACAGCCGCTCAGCCTCCTGACTAGGTGGCTTTGAGCAAACCAGTTCCTTCCCTGGGCCTCATTTTCCTCATCTTAAGGGCTCAAACTCACACAGCTATTGGGAAGGTGATTAAAGCCAAAAGCCTATGCACATCTCACATGTAATAGTTCAGTAAATATTTGAAGAACAAATAAAAGTGGTTCTTAATGAAAGACTATTGTGGAATATTTTATATGTTTCATTCACTGACATCTCCAAAGAGTTTAGAACAGTACCGTATGCACAGTAGGTGCTCAATAAATGTTAAATAGATGAAACCACTTTATAGCATGGCATCTGATACAGAGTTAGCACTAAATACTATTACTGTGTAATGGTTTCTGTTTTGCTCACTAACATAGCTCAAGCACTAGTACAGTGCCTGGTAACAGGGTAGGGCTCAATATATTGTATGTGTTAAATAGGTGAAAGCAATTAGAGAAGGACCTACCACAAACCGAGATCTCAATAAAGATAATATTTTCCCAAGTGCCTAGTATTGTGCCTGGCACAGAAAGTGAGCAATTGTAAAGGAACAGGCACAAAGTAAGAACTCAAGTTATCACGATATTTTGTTACTGTCACCAAGCATCTAGAACCGTGTTGAATGAAAGTGATTAGTGGGACTTGGAACACAGTAAGATTTTTATGATGAAGCAAAACCTGAGGCATACCGTTGGTACTCAATAAAGGGCATTAATGTTACTAGCCACAAAAGCCGCCCCACTCTATAAGCCCCACGTGGGCACAAGGACTTTCAGAAGCAGCCTTCCTGCCTGAGATGGTGCCCTCTCCTGGCCACTCCAATGACTTGCACGGCTGCAGACAGGTTTTCTCACGGTGATGAAAATTCCGCTACTGCGCAGGCGCACGCTCTCCCTCTAGGTCCCACAGCTTGCGCAGGCGCAGTCTTCCCAGATCCCGCTAGGGGGCGCTCCCACCTTTACAACTGGCCCAGACCCACCCTGCCGTCCGTTAGCGCGCTAACGGCAGAGAAGCAGCCACCGTCACCATGGCAACCAGTGACCTCTGCCCCCCCTTTCCCCACCAGCATGCCCCGCGGGCAGCCCCTGAGGCAGCGTTTGGAGGGAGGATGAGAAAGGGGGGTTAGAGGGGAGAATCCAGGGCTCTAAGGGAACTAGGGTGAGTCAGAATTGTGTGGAGGTGTGGATGTCACTGCAGGGGAGTAAACATGGGCTGGGAGGAGTGATCTCGCCAGTAACAGGGCCCAGGGAGGCACACAAGCCATAGAAAGGCAAGGGGGCGAGTGAGTCCATCGTCAGCTATGGCGCCGCCAGGTCAGGAAGGGTTCCTAAGATACTCACCAGGGTGGACCAGCCCAACACGCGATTCCGGGGGATCACTTTGATGGCCACCTGGAGAAGCAGGCTGGGGTTACGGGGTCAGAAGATGACCCCCAGAGCCCTCCCAGTCTTGAGCCTCATCCTAGTCTTTGTGGCCTCACCACACCACACCACGACCCCCAAGGAGCCGGGGCTTCTCCCGGCCCACAAGTCCCCAGGACCAAGTTCACCGCTCCCACCGCCCTCAGCCATGGGCTCTCCCTTCTCAAGCTCAGGACCTCGAACTCCAGGTTCTGAGTTCCGAATTTCTTCACACCCCAAGTGTTCCACCTTCCAATCCAGCCCCAAGACTCTGTCCCAGTGTCCTGTTCCTCAAGACTCCATACTGGACACCTTGCCTCCAAAATCCCCCAAATCTCAGCTCTGGGTCCCCACCTTCACACACATTTACACATCCCCTGGATCCCAGGGTCCAGATTCCTCAGGACCCCCCACTCCTTGGTCTCACTCCCTGCCCCTCCCCCACACGCCCACCTGAGTCCACACACACACACACACACGAAGGCGCGCGCTCTTGAACGCCCCCAGCAAACCAAGCCGGGTCCTGGTTCTTAGGACCTTACCACACACACATTGTGAGTTCATTCCCAGTCATTCAGCAGCCCAGCTCCGGGCCTCCTGCCTCCACCACACGCACACCTAACCCTCCCCAGACCCTCGTGGCGGATACCTGGAGTCGGTCTGTGATGCGATGTCCTGCGAAGACTGTGCCAAAGCCCCCCTTACCCAGCAGGGGGCCAAGTCGGTACTCGGCCTCGAATGCTTCCCGATCCTTGCCTCCTACGCAGGCGAAGGCGAGGAAGTCAGGGTGGCCGCGTGCTGAGCCCCTCAGCGACCCCTCCCCCCTTCCCCCACACCGCCCTCCACCGCTTCAGCCCGCCTGGCCTGGTAGCGGTAAAGAAGCCTCGCTCACCTGGCGGCGGTGTGGGGGTCACGGGGGCCACCGCGAGCCCCTGAAGAGGCTTGCTCAACATGGAGGAGGCGCTGCGCAGATTCAGCCCGGTGAGCCCGCAGGGCGTAGACGCCCGGGGCAGTGAGGATGGGGAGCCAGGACTTGGGGGCGCCAGGATGGAAGGCAGGGAAGCTGGTGGCCCAGAAGCGCCCACAACCGGCGCAAGGCTACGATTCGCAGCGCTCGCCAGCCCCAACGCTACTGAGCCGGGGCACGCGCCTCCCGAGAGAGTCGCTCAGGGCGACAGCCCCGCCCACTTGGCTTTGATCAATCCGGACGCGGCACCTGCTGTACCCCAGCCAATCGGAGTCAGCCCTTATTTGCATACCACCCTCAAGGTTTCAAGTACCCCCTTATGCAAATATGCGCCCGGATCTTCCGTGGGGGCGGGGCCTGTATGCAAATGAGGGGGCGCGCGCGAAGAGGAAACTGGTTCTGGGAATCCCTTTGCAGCAACTGCATTTGTTTTGGTTGTTACGCGAGGTTGTTTTTATATATGTGCGTATGTGTATATATAGATATAAACTTTTAAAAAAACTGCACCCCCCTCCTTTGCTAGGAAGTTGGTTTGCTGCTGCCTTGAGATTAGCACGGAGATAAGGCCAGGTCTGGCTTCTAAGAATCTAGGCCTGTAGTTACCCAGGACCCTGTCTTTTAAGGGTGCTTCTTACCAAGAAGGGCCCTCTAGGCAACCAATGGCCTCTGCCCTGAAACTGAAGCCGGGGGTCCTGGAAGATCCTGTTCAGATGCCAGGGAGGGGTAACCCCGACTACCACCCTGGGGGCATGCTGCTCAAAGGCAGCATGCCAGAGACAGCGGCCTGTGGGGGTGTTTTTGGAGCCCTTTACCTAGACAGACCTAGCTAGACCTGGCCCTGAGTCGTCAGCAGGTCTAGAATCTGGAAGGGCTGGGTGGGGAACCGGGGTGTCTCGAGGAGTGGGAGCAAGCCAGAATGGTGGTGGCTTGGTGGTGTGCTTCCAGGTGAGAGACAGGGGCTGAGAACTCAAAGAGGTGGTAAAATACCCTTACTCACAAATTTGAGAAAGAGAGACGGGCTTCATGCCATAGGAAGACAGATATGCACTCCAAAGAGACACACAGAAATACCACGTGAGATATACACAAATATGTATCATCACGTTCATGTAAACTTGTCTTAGACGCACATGCAGACATTCACTGTCACAAAGAGAGTGATCTCCACTGTCAGGCAGGCATGCTGCCAGAGTCATGTCCCAGAATGACACAGAGATACAGTCACAGAAAGAGAGGCACTCCAGAGATTCACATAGATCTACATTACCACGTACAATGACACAGAAATGTCCGTCAGACACACGCCCACAACTTGTCACAAAGACACTGACACCGTCAGATGTGCCCTGTCACATAAAAACTTGTACTGTCCCAGAAATGAGTCCCAGAATCTGTCACAGGAAGCCATACAGATAGATGCTTGAGACACACATGCTGCAAAGGCAGACATATATATGTCATAGAACCACATATAGGCAACGTCACAAAAACAGATACGGACCCAGTGACAGACACGCATACACCTGCAGGCATGCAACACTGTCACTGACACTGTTCAGAAATAGCTACCCAGAATTCATCAAAAGAACACAAATGGACATCCACCCCGTCAGAAAGGAACCACAGATGCGTTATCACAGACCCACACAAACACGCACTCGTCTCAGAAACAGACACAAACTGTCACCATCTGACACACCTGGAAACAAGTCCTCGTCACACACATAACTAGAAACACCCTGTGAGATGCGCATAAAGACTTGGACTCTCTACAGTAACACACACACAGACAACACCCAAAAGGCAAATACACACACGTATTCTCCCTTATTCACCCAGCATTTATTAGGGGTCTACTGTAAGCCTACCAGGCCCTGGTGGAAGTGCAGATTTTAGAGACAGATAAGTCAGGCATCATAGCCCTTGCCTAGGAAGTTCATAGTACAGTTATTGGGGAAGGAGTAAAAGCATATTTGTAGATAGATGGGAGAATGTGGATGGAGTCATACAGGGCTTCTCAGAAGGTGACCCTCTACACATCCTGAAAGACAAGGCTGGGGGCTCTGGACAGGAAAAGGGTAAATTCTAGGCAGAGACCAAGGTAATTGGAGGCAATAAGAAGTAGGCAGGGGCAAATGGTGTATAAATTTCAACAGTAGAATAAATATCTACTAACATTTGAGCTTTCGGAATGTGCTAGGCACTGTGCCATCATTCATTATGTTGACCATATGCATTCTCTCTCGATGCTCTCTCGATGCTCACAACCATAAAGAGGGTGAGGTAGTAGATGTTAATCACCCTCGTCATATACATGGGCCACTTGAAATTCAGAGAGCCTGTGATTTGACCAAGGCCACATGACAAGAAAAAGCCAAGGAAGGTTTCAAACTAACTCTCCAAAATACACATGCTTGACCAGTGGATTCCAGACATCCCTCGGACAACCACTCAGCCAGCCACACCCTCACCTGTAGAGCTGGACACGCATCCTTCCACAGGGGCCCCATTATTGAGGCACAGCAAAAAAGACACTTGACAAAACCCGGGGCCAGCCATCCTTCTCTGCCTTGGCTTTACCCCTAGGAAGGTCGGGACACAGAAGTGTCAGAGAACTGGGGGACATGAAAAACAAAAAAGGGTTTAGCCATTCCTCAGCTTCTAAAACCCAGTGGGGGAAGCCCATTTGGTCACTTCCACTGCATCTGCTGTACCTTTCCAAAGCATTTTCTCATCAAACGATCAAAAGAGCAAACATTTATGGCAAAAGAGGAAGGCAGAGAAGTTGGAAGTTCAGTCCCTGCCCTCAAGCTCAGTCCTCTGCTCCCATTACACCCCAGGAAATAAGGTGGGCAGGCTACACACTGTGCCAGTACTGAGGCAGGGGCAGCAGGCAAAGATGGAGCTTTCTTGGTGGTAACAGGTCCAGAAGGTGGTTTAGTAAGCAGTGAATCAAATATGAACAAACTCTGGGCCCCAGAGAGACACTACTGGAGAGCATGCAGCCCTCAGAGGTCAAGCCAAAGCCTGAACCCTTGCTGCCTCTGCCCAGAGACACCCCCCCCCCCCCCACACACACACACACACTCTGCCCCACACAGAACAGAGGCGCTCCGGGGAAACTGACATTTGGTTTTATTGTGCCAAGGACATTACAGATGGCGGATCTTGTCAACACCTGCAGGGCACAAGTGCCCCATCTGCCAAGGCTGCTCCCACTCCCCACACTCAAATCCTGGGTGGTGGCTATAGTCCTCAAAGTTGCCCCCACTCCAAGATTCCAAAGAGACTGGTGGTGGTGGTGGAAGCAATAGGAATGCAGTGAGGTCAGAGTCTCATTGTCCAAAGCCCACATGATACCTGCCACCCAAGCCCCTCTACTCCACCCTGGCTCATACTCTAGACCCTGCCCATCTCCAAAGAGCTGGAGGCCACAGACAGCAACCACATCTTTGTGTCCCTCTGTGCCCCACAACCTGCCTGCCCCCAAACCAGAGAGATGCCACCTTCATAGAGTCAATGCTGTTGTCTACGTTGTTTTCGATAGGTTAATTTTATAAGATAAAAGTACATTTTAATAAAGAAAAAAATTCAACATTGAAGGCTCAGACATTCTTAGGGTACTGGGAAGGGGAATTCCCCACTTCTTCCTCCCACTTCCCTGGCATAGTTGTGGAGGTGGGGTGACAAGGTTTTTTGAACTCGGAAGGAATGGGGGTCAGGGAGGCTTTCCTCTGTCTGAATGTCTCTCCTCGGGGGCTGCCTCGCTGCCAGTTGGTTTGTCTCTGTGTGCCTCTCGCCTACCTTCGGCACCCTTGCCCGAGTCCCCTGTGGAATGCAGGGATGGTGCTGTGCGGGGGGCAACAGGGCACGTCAGCTGGCGAAGAGACAGGTGATGGTGGTGGTGGCAGCGATGAGAGGGGGTGCAAGGGTGGGCCAGCAAGAGGGAAGGGGGGAGGAGGAAAAGGAGGGGAGAAAGGGAAGGAGGAAGACGGCAAGAGGGAAGAAAGCCAAAGGTGAGGTGGCACCGGAGGGCAGGAGTGGTGGGGGTTGGGAGATGGTCTCCAGTCTCTGGGTCTCCATCAACTCTTGTCTGGGGGCGGATCTCTGTGCACTTTGTTTTTCTTCATACTGTCTAGGTATTCTTGTTGGGACACTGCCAGCACCGATGCTAGGATCTCATCGTCGTCCCAGTCGTTCAGACCTGCTGGGCAAGAAGAAAGGAAAAAGAATGAAGGAGACAGCTTTTTCTTCGCCCTTCGCTGATCCCTGGCTCTGGAAAAGATCCCATTCAGGCCCCTCTAACTCTTATCTCTAAGAAGGCTCCTCTAAGCCTATGAAACCCCACTCAGAACCCCTCTGGGACATATCCCTTGGACCTAAAAGATTCCCTTTTCTTGGGGAGATGGCCAGAGGCTCGAGAGACTCCCCTTCAGGACTTACTGCTTCTTTCATCTCTCCCCAGCTCCCGGCTGGCACCTGGCTCCTAGACAGAGGAGGCTTACCAAAGGCGGAGGGGGACATCTGCTGAATGAGGGCCCGGCACTCCAGAGCAGGGTAGAGGGACACGAGGGGGGAAGTCGCCGGGTCGGCCCCTGCTGAGAACTGGCTGCTTGTACCTGGGGCAGATGGACAGTCAGAAGCAGGGCCCAGGACCTAGGCAGCACCTCCTAAGCCCTGCATGCTCCCTGTCAGCAAGTCACTGACCTGGTGCACAGGGCGAAGGAGGTTTGGCAAGAGCTAAGACAGTGCCTGGGGAGGGGGGCTTGATGCCCAGCTCGGCATGCAGCTCAGGGTGCTCAGGTGACCGCTGACGCGGGGACCGGCTAGTCCACTCCTCCAGGCCACTGGAGGCGGCTGCTGTGGCGGAAGTGCATGTGGCGCTGGCTTTCCGGGGCTGCGGTGTGGAAGGAACAAGAGGTAAAAACCTACAATAGTCTCAATCCTCCTCTGCCCCATCCCCAAGGGCTCGCTCCCTCCTGGAATCCTGACTGTGACACAGCTTAACCCTCCTCACACCCTCACAGCCAATCTGACAGGAAACCTATCACTTCTACCTTCAAAATAGATCCAGAGCGCCCCCCTCCCCCCCACTTGCCTGTACCATCAGCAACTACCTGAACTACCGTAGCAGCCTCCTTCTCGCCGGTCCCCCGCTTTACCCATGCCACCCAGACTCCATTCTACACCCAGCAGTCAGGGGGATCCTGTTAAATCCTAAGTCAGATCCTGTCCCTCCTCTGCTCAAAAC
The DNA here is from genome assembly GCA_030848825.1 of Tadarida brasiliensis. Taxonomy (NCBI): domain Eukaryota; kingdom Metazoa; phylum Chordata; class Mammalia; order Chiroptera; family Molossidae; genus Tadarida; species Tadarida brasiliensis. Next base: position 94,804,536 of record CM061280.1, on the reverse strand, counting down.
CCTCCAGAGTCTGCTTCATTCAGAATAAAAGCCAAAGTCTTCACTATGGCCTACAGGTACCTTCCCAATCTGGCCCCACTGCCTCTCTGACTTCTGTTCAGCCACATTGATCTCTAACTGCCCCTGAATACCAACAGGGGTGCACTACCTCAGGGCCTTTGCTCTAGCCAGTCCTCTGTCTGTCCCGGCACATGCACTTAGTTAACTCCTTCACCTATGGCGAATTTTTGCTCAAATTTGTGAGGCCTACCCTGTCCACACTATTTAATACTGTGAACTCCCAGCCCACCCCACTCAGCTCTATTTATTCCCTTTACCTTGTTCCATATGTTTTTTCATCCATACCACCTCAACTAATTTATTCATTATGTTTACTGTTTATTTTGTTCCATTCTGCAAAAATGTAAGCATCACAAAGACAGGGGTCTGAGCCTGCCTAGTTCACCAATATAACTCTGTACACCTAGAACAGTGTGGGGCAACGATTTACTCAGCTCTTGCCAACATCTACAATCACTCTAAACTCCTTGTGATTCCTCAAATGTCTATATATCCTGCCCCCTCCCTACCCTAAAATTTTCAACCTTCCTGTATGAAGACTAACTAGAGCCCCTATCTCCCAGTAAGGGTCAAGGGCCCCACTGATGCATCAGTCTCCCTCAATAGACAGGGGACCACTGAGAGTGGGGCAAGCTAGACCTGATTTTACATTCTCAGCACAGAGCCTGGCACACAAGTACATTCAACAAAAGCGTGTCCCTCTGAAACTATCCATCAGTCCTGCATGTCACCACCAGTGACTACTCTCTCCTTCTTACTCCTTAAGAGCTTGTTCTGCACAGGTGTTGAGAGTTCTCAGGCACAATGCCAAAACTAAGGCCAAGATGAGGTACAGGCAGGGTTAGGAGCTTTCTTCTCTCCCAGATGTCAAAACTGCTTAATTTTTTTTCCGCCTGTTTGGGGCAGAGTGGGGGAAATAACGGGTTCTTAGAGTGATAGAGTCCAGGACCCACCTGGCTGGGGCCTCGAACCTGGCGGGCCTGCTTTTCCTGATCCCGAAGCCATTGCAGGTAGGACTCTCGAGCCACTTGCTCTTCAATAGCCTCATTTGTGGCCTCCCAGTCTGTGGCCCGCTTCTTGTCTTCCAGCATCTGCTGTTCAATCCATGACTCCTCTGATGTTTTTATGGCACTCTTCATCAGGGACTGCTCTGCAAACTGCAAAGGTGGGAGGAACAGGGATATGGGGTGACACTCTGAACTCTGGCCAAGAACCAGAACTGGCTCAGGGAGGTGGGCCCACAAGCCCAGAAGAGAGGAGACAGGAAGGTAGGTACTCTTACTAAGCACCCCCCTGGGCAAGCTGCCTATTCATCAGGGACTGGGGAAAAGCAGGCTTGGGTGGTGGGACCAGGAGTTCCAAACTCCTACACTTAAAAGCCCTGCTCCCAACCCCAAGACAACTCAACTGAAGTACTAAGTCTGGGGCAACAGGTGCCCTCCAGCCTAGGCCAGAATTTAAAGAAGCCTTACCCAGTGATGACTCAGTTTCACAATGCTGAGGCCTTCCTCATCTATGCTCAGATGAGACAAGGAGAAAAGATCACCTGAGAAGTTAGCTGTATGTGCACAGGATGGAGGGAGTAGTCAGGTATTTAAGGGGATGAGGGGGTAGCATCAGCATGATGTGAGATGCTATGAGTTGTGGAACACTGTATGAGAGTGCTCTTTGTTAGACCATGAGATAAAACTGCATTCTAAGAAACAAAATTATATAAAATATCAGAGCATATCCCAGGGAATAAATGTTAGTATTGTTCAGCAAAGTTCTAACATTATTTTAATGCACATATACACACTGCACACCAGTGTGTGTGTGCATGAACTAATGATATAAAATATAATTTTTTGCCTATGGATAATAGTCCAAAAAGTATGTGAACTCTATATTAGAACAAGACAATTTAAAAATGGGCAAAAAATCTAAACAATTTCATATGCACATGCAAAGATGCTCAACACCATTTGTCATTAGAAAATTGAACATTGAAAAAAAACACTATTGCCCTGACTGGTTTTGCTCAGTGGTTAGAGCGTGGGCCCTCGGACCAAAGGGTCGAGGGTTCAATTCTCGGTCAAGGGCACGTACCTGGGTTGCAGGCTTGATCCCTGGTCCTGGCTGGGGTCATGCAGGAGGCAACCAATCAATGTGTCTCTCTCACATCGATGTTTCTTTCTCTCTTTCTCTCTCTCTCCCTCCCTCCCTTCCACTCTATCTAAAAAAAAAAAAATCAATGAAAAACCTCTGGTGAGGATTAACAAAAACAAGGCAGTACTGCCTTGGCTGGGTTGGCTCAGTGGTTAGAGCGTTGGCCTGCGGATCAAAGGGTCTCAGGTTTGGTTCTCAGTCAAGGGCAGGTACCTGGGTTGCAGGTTCGATCCTCAGCCCTGGTCGGGGTCATGTGGGAGGCAACTAATCGATGTGTCTCTCTCACATCAATGTTTCTCTCTCTCTCTCTCTCTCTCTCTCTCTCTCTCTCTCTCTCCCCCCCCCCCCTTCCCACTCTATCAAATATCAGTGTGAGGATTAACAACAACAAAAAACAAAGTAGTACCTATCAGCTGGTAGCTTCATATAGATATAGTTATGTACAGAAATATTTCTGGATATGTATATACACACAGGTTAGTATACACACATATATCTTCTTACTCTGTCAGCTGAAAGGACCTAGAAGGAAGGACACCTCAGTACCAAAGAGCACACTCAGCACCCAGATCATGGTTTCTAATAACATTCCAATAAATGGAATGAGGGCCTCTGGGAGAAATGGCTGGTTCTAGGACCAGGGAAGAAAATATACAAGCTGGGCCTGGAGCACCTTTAGTGCCAGAAAGTAAGGAAATACTCAAAAAAATAAAAACAAAGCAACAACATCAAACAACAACAAAAATCCAAAAATAAACAAACAAACAAAACCACCACCAAAACGATGGGGGTATATCAAAGAGACATAGGAACTAAGAAAGAGAGCTTTCAATAGCCAAAATTGAAACAATTTGAGCATCAAAATAAAAATAGCATTGGATTATAACCTAAAGTATAAAATAAATATAAGTCCATATTGATATAAACAAACAATTGAATAAATGGGGACAAGAGACAAATCTCCCTTGCAAGAAGAATTCCAAATAATTTATGTAGATATGCTGCCTTCAAGGAGATGAAGCATAACACCCACTTCTTTTTTTTTTGGTTAATCCTCACTCGAGGATATTTTTCCATTGATCTTGAGAGAGAGTGGAAGGGAGGGAGAGAGAGAGAAACATCAATGTGAGAGAGACACATCGACTGGTTGCCTCCTGCACGACCCCTCCTCCCACCAGGGCTGGGGATCAAACATGCAACCCAGGTGCGTGCCCTTGACCAGAATCAAACCCACGACCCTTAGGTCCAAGGGCCGATGATCTAACTACTGAGCCAAACCATCCACGGGATAACACCCACTTTTTAAGTGTAGGCTGCATACAATGACTTCCTTCCAAAGAGTACAGTGTGGAAAAGGGAGTGGGGGGAAAAGAGTGATTTCACAGTGGAGAAAACTTAACAAACATTACTTCTGCCAGGTGATTAAGGTCAACAGCAACAGTCACAAATCATATTCATAGTATATACCATTGACAGAGAATTGTACTTTACCATTGTGATCTTCCTCCCTACAATCCATAACCACAGTCTAATCATGAGAAAAACAGATACTCCAAAAGAGAAACATCGCCCTGGCCAGTTTGGCTCAGCGATTAGAGCTTTGGCCAGCAGACCAGAGTCTCAGGGTCAAACCCTGGCCCTGATCAGGATCGTGTGGGAGGCAACCAATCGATGTGTCTCTCTCACATCGATGTTTCTCTCTCTCTCTCTCCACCCCCCTCCCTCTCTCTCAATCTAAAAAAAAAAAAAAAAAAAAATCAATGGAAAAATATCCTTGGGTAAGGATTAAAAAAAAAAAAAAGAAGAGAGAGAGAGAGAGACATCCTAAAGTATACCTGACCAGCACTTATAGAAAGTGTGAGAAACCATTACAGACAAGGAAGCCTAAAGAGACATGGTGACTTTAGTTAATAATGTATCAATATTGGCATATATATATATATATATATATATATATATATATATATATATATAAAAGAAAAGAAGCAATCAATTAAAAAAATCTTAAAAAAAATTTTTTTTTCTTTTTATTGATTTTAGAGAGAGAGGAAGGGAGAGGGAGAGAGTGACAGAAACATCGATGAGAGAGAACATCGACTGGCTGCCTCCTGCATACCCCTCCGCCACTGGGGATTTGGCCCACAACCTGGGCATATGCCCTGACCGGGAATTGAACCAGCAACCTCTCGGTGCACGGGTCGACGCTCAACCACTGAGCCACACCAGCCAGGCCAAATAAAAACATCTTAAAAGTATAGTGTTATGTGAAAGAAATCACTCTGAAAAAAAAGATATACTATAGGATTCCAATTATATGACATTCTAGAAAAGGCAAAACAATTGTCTGTAAACAGATCAAAAACAAGGAAATTAAGAGAAACTGTCACAGCCAAGAGGAGCCAAAGGAGACATGACAACAACTAAATGTAATATGGTCCTGGATGGGATCCTGGAACAGATAAGATCATTAGGGAAAAACTGAGGTAATTTGAATCAAGTATGGTCTTTAGTTAATATATCAAATATTCGCTCATTAATTGTGACACATGTACTATGCTAATAAGATGTTAATCACAGTGGGGCATATGGGAATTCTCTAACCGTAATAATTCTATAAAATCTAAACTGTTCCAAAATTAAAAGTTTATTTTAAAAATAAAACAGAAAAACCCCAATGTTGGAGGGTGTGTTGGGGTTAGAGTGTGTGTTTCCTAAATGAGGCAGGAGCACTTTCTGTTTGTAGGAAGTGAAACCTAAATAGAAGATATCAAAACCCCCAGCAGACAACTGTTCATGAAAGAGAACGAGAATCTGCCAGTGTGTGCTGGGAAAATGTACTACCACCGTCTGAGCACCTACTAGGCACCAGGCCCAGGGCTAGGCGCTATCTGTATCAGCCGAGTTGCCAGCCCAGACTACTTTTGAGTACTGCACTAGGTCCCATAATCAGTAAGTGATGGGGCCAGGCCTGAGCTCCAAGTCTCTGTGACCACAGATGTCTGTAACTGCTGAGTTTCAGAGGAGGATCCACGTGGGTGCCAAGACACCCAGACCGAGCCCGGGCTCATGGTTCCCAAATGTGACTCCATATCCCAAAATGCCACCCCTCCATAGGTACAAAAGATGGATGAGCAAACTCAGACCACAGAATGAGCCCTGAGAGATCACCTTGGGTGACTCCCTGATTTCACAGAGGTGAGACCTCAGGGGCAACTCAGAGAGGGGACAGGACATTTTTGTGGGTTTGGGGTAAAACCGAGGCCCAAACAAAGGTTTCTAGCCTCTAAATCCAACAGCCATTTTGGACATGGTAACAGGCTTACCCCTGGTTTGAATGATGGCAGGCCCAGCCCCACACCAATGGTGGCCTTATTGGGATTCACCACTGAATTGTAGTGGATATTCCGATGGTAGCTGACACGGATGGGTTCGTCTTCATTTTGATGGATCCCATGGAATGTGTTGATGGGTTCTGCAGAAAAGAGAAGTAGCATCCACAGTGGGCCGGGTAGGGCAGGCTCAGACCAGGAGCTATCAGTCGCTCACCTACCCACCACAGAAGTACCTGTGCTGTACTGGTACACTTCCACAGGCCGGTTGTACATCTCCGCCATGGCCTGCATCTCAATGTGGTTGCCATGACAGTTGTTTTTCCGTTTCCGGTTGATGTAGGTGGTGAAGTCCTCTGTGACATAGTTGGAGAAGTAGTCAGCATTCTTCATCTGCAGAACAGGTCAGAGGGTCATGGTCTGTGTGAGGAGATCCTCCCACTCTGCCCCTACCCCAAGGTCTCTGCAAAGTCTCACCAGATAGTCCATGCAGTGCTTTCGTACAACCTCATGCATGTCCTGGTCTCCATACACCTGGTCAGCTGTGGAGGCAGAAGAAAGGAGAGTCTGGGATCAGAGCTGCCACCAGAGAAGAGTTCCAAGTCACAGAACATCCTTGGGATGAAGGGCTGGGGGCCAGGGAAACTTTCTTTCCTACCCCAGGGCCTGGAGAGTTCTTGGCCTTGTGGGCTGGAATGGAGTCATGAAAAAAGAGGCAGGCAGGGATAGTCTTTAACAAGAATGCAGGTGAGAGGGACACAACCACAGGCCTCTCATGCAGATGACTTTGTCTAGGGCTTGCCTGACCACTCAGACATGTCAACAAACATTTTAAGTCCCTCCCATAAGTGGCCTGAAGCACTATCGATTCCATACCACCACCTTCACTCTTCACTGAGGAAACTGAGGCTCAGAGAGTTTGTGGCTTGACCAAGTTCACACAGAAAGTCAGTCTGTGACAAATTCAACTCTAGAATTCAGTTTGCCTGACTTCCCGGAGTTAGTATGGCCTTTGCAGGTTGAAAAAAAAAGAAAAAGGAAAACAGCTGGGCTCTAAGCCCAGTTCTGCCAGGTACTAGACTGAGCTAAATGACCAGAGGCAAGTGACCCAAGTGTTCTGAGCCTCACCTGCTTCACGTGTGAAACAGGAACAAGGTGGATAACTCCCTGGCAGCCTTCTTGTGAGATTAATGAGATAAAGGGTGTAATGTGACCAGCACTGGGCTTGAGACAGAGCAGTCACTCAGTAAATCAGAGTCCCCTTCCCCGTAGTGGGACTTAAATGTGGGGTACTGTGAAGGTGATAGAGCTGAGTAAAATCCTGCCCCTGCCTGCAAGAAGCACACAGTCTAGTAAGAGAGATAAGATACATATACACCTAACTAAGCTTAATTCAGGAAGGGCAGCCTGTGGCCCAATTGGTTCAAGCATCACGGGGTTTTGGTCAAATTAAGACCCAGGCTCCCTCTGCCTCGCTTGAGGATCTTCACACATGCCTTCCCTCATTTCAGGATGTTCCTTTCATCCTGCCTGACTGCCTACTTGTCAAACACCAATGTGTTCTTTTATAGTTCCCCATCCTCCCAGGTACCTCTATCACCAGATTTATCAAAAGTGTGTACAGACTTCCTCTGCCTGATGACACTGGGCTCCTATTCGAGAGCAGAGGGCAGTTCACATCCAAGTCTACCCCCAGCTCAGGGTCCAATACAGTGCAGGAAATTGGGAAGTTTTCTGAGTGGATGGACAAGTAGGGGGAGCCAGGGAGTTTTCTCTCTGGGAAATTAAGGTGGGCTTGAAGATGAGGTAAGCATCATACCCACTGGCTAAGATGAAAAGGGAATTTCCCTGTCTCCCCAGAAGATAGGTGCTCTGATGGGATCTCCCTGGGCCAATGGGGCAGGGGCAGGTCCTGCAGGAACACTGTAGAATTCTTCCATAACAGCCAGTCTACCTCTGAATGCCAGAAAGCCTTCACTGCCCTCCCCTTCCCTCCCTAGAGGGTTCTGTGAGATAAGAAGAGAAAGGCTGCTCTGAGAAAAATGGGGCCCATGCCTGTTCTCAAGTCCTCTTGGAGGTGTGCAGGGACCTGAGGGTGAGGGGGAGTACTGGCTGGCTGTGAAGGCGGGAAGGGGTAGCCCCATCACTGATGTAAACAAGGATGTGGGTTCTGCGGCTACACTCTCCCCCCGCCCCCCAGCGGCACTTCCAGCAAGTCACATGCCCTGTGCACAGGCTGGGGGCCCCCTGCTGCTGCCTTTCTTAGAAACCAGTACCACAGAGCCCACTGCGGCTGCCTGCCTGCCAGAGCTGCTTGACAAGCTATTTCTGTAGAATGGGCTTGGGTGCTGAGGAGGCAGTGCTGTGGGCAGCTGCAGTAAACAGGAACTGAGATGGGAGCAAAGAGGTTAAATAGCAACTGGCCTGCTAGGCTCAGGGAGATGGTTGAGATGTTCCTAGGAAAGGATCAACCAGCATTTTCAGGCCTAAGAGATACATCTACCTGGGCTAGATGCTGGATACAAGAAAACAGGAAAGTGCGAGACTGTGGGACAGGGAAAAGAGTTGGGGGAGAACTCCATGAGGGGCCCCACATTTTCCTGCCACTGAACCCTTTGCCTGGTAGAAAGACTCTGCTGCCTCCAGCTGTGCAGCACTGGACAAGGTCCTTAAACTCTCTGGGCTGAAATGTCCTCATCCATAAAGTGGAGAGAGTAACTCCTCTTCCTTTCATAGGGTGCTGTGAAGACTACAGGGGATGGTTTGCCAAACATCTGAGGCATACCAGGTGTTCAAGAAACAGGGCTCCATTTGTCATGAGGAAGATGATGACTCTTTCAGGTAGCCAGTCACCCACAAGTCAGCTAGAATGTCACCGGAACCACTTATTAAGCCCTTCCTTATTTCTGTTGTACTTCCTCAACCAGAGGAAAGCCCCAAACCTCGAGTTTAGGCTGTTCCTTGTGTATGCAGGACCAGCACTCTACCTTTACTCACAACAAAGGGCCACAGACCCACTTTCTGTAATTGTACTGAAAACCATTAATAACCAAATTAATGTCAAATCAATAATACAAGTTTCACATAACAGGGTCCTTAAGTATGATCTTGTCTACTTATCAATAAAATGTAAAATATAACCTCTCCTCAATTCTAACATGTACTGATAGGTGGTATGATACACGTATTTAACAACAGCTGCAGGGGGGAGATGACCAACCTCACTGATTATAAGATTACACCCTAGTTTAGAAAAGAGTGGAAGAAAATAGGCTCCTCAGAACCAAGGACACAGAGCAATAGTACCTCCCCAAAAAGGGAGAGTAGAAGGATCTTTTCAACGCTATAAGGTGGGAAAAATACCTAGTGCGAGCTAAGAACACAGGAAGTCCTCATTGAGGAGGCTCTTGCCTGACTTTGCTAGTCTCACCTCTGTCCTCCTGAAAGCCCTCTTCCTCCCAGAATGTTAGCACAGGGGCTAGGGACTGGGCTAGACTTCCCTGTGGGGGCCAAGGTGGGAGAAAGGGCCCAACAGACTTGCAGAGGTAGGGGAATTCAGAGAACTTGTTTTGATAGAAACCGAAACTCCTCTTCTTGCTGACGCTGCATTTGTGGGCAATCCGCACCTGCTCTCCCCTCCCCGAGTCCAGCTGGAAGAGGGTCCCCCACTACCTCATCTGTCCCCAACCCAAATAGGGCTCAGAAATCCTCAGTACAATACTGTGATTGGTTCCCCCAGGGCCTTTTTACACTCCAACTCATTCTATCCTCACGCTCAAATACCCGACTTTACACAGGAGATATACTGAGGTACAGAAATGTGCTACAGCTAGCCCAAGGTCACACATTTGGGAGGGTGAAGGGGAGGCCAGGCTTTCAAGGACTGACTTCAAGCACTGATGCTCAAGATAACATTACCACCACTCCAATCCAGCTATTACCTTAACCACCTGACTCCCTGGGGGCAGGTTTGATCTTGTCTACCTCAGTTTCCCCACCAGCACAAGCAGGAATCAGCTGGAAAGGCCTGGGGGTGGGCAGAGATTACAAATATCAGGGGTTGTACCCCTCACTAGGGCCACAGAGGTCAGCATAAACCTTGCCTCTTCAGACCCCACTTCTACCCTCTCTCTGAGCATAGAGATACCAGCATAGAAGTGCACATATACACAGCTAGCAGATCCTGCCAGAGATGTTCCCTGAAGCCAAATTCCCACATGACAACCCTCACAACTACAAACAACTATCATATTCAACAAGTAGATGATGCCCTTGCCACCAACCAGGAAAGACTGAAGGCTGGACAAGATGTGAGGCTGTGTAAACTGAGGGCCCTACCCTCTCCTTCCTAGCCTTTTCCAGGGGTTGGTGGGAGGGGGGAAGAGCCAATAGCACTAATAGACTTGCCTCAACCTCCCTCCACTGCTGCCTGGCAGGTCTCTAAACCTCTTAAGGTTCCCTAAAATGCAGTCACTATTTGCCCATGAGTTATATGGAAAAGACAGGAGAGCCTGGACTATCTAAAGGAGTTTAAATACAGGGCCCTACCATTTATTTTAGAAGCACCTGAGAATCTGCCTCCCTGCCAAGCTCCTGCCTGCCTGCCTGCCTACCTGCTAAAAGAGCCACGGCAAGTTCTGCTGAGGACAGAAAAGGAAGCTTGGTGTCTGCAGGAAATCTAAAAAGAAACCACACAAATATGTACACACAGCAGCAGGGGGAGACAGGGACCTGGTTTGTTCCTACTTCCCTCCTGGCCCAGTGAGAACCCTGGCCCCACTGAGCTGATGAACCAGGGAAAAGCCTCACCTGCCTGTCAAGCAGCTGTGGTGCATATCTGAACAGTGGTCCCAACTAACCTAAATGTCACAGACTCAGTGAGGAGACAGCAGAACTCAGTCCTCTTAATAGCCTGGTCTTTGAGATGCCTGCTCCTCTACTCAAGGACTCCTATGGCAAAGATGGGAAGACTGATGGAGGCAGGGCAAAGGCAAATGGAAACTGGCATATATGGTGGCCCATGGGATCTTCTCCTGCTGGCCTGGTTCAACCTGAAACACTGGTGTTTTGACACAGGCCTGTGTGACCTAGATAATAGGGTCCTTGCTTTTCCTTGAGGTCCCAATTTCCTTATATAAAACAGTCAAAATTGATCTAAGATCCATCCCTCCAATACTGATGGTCCATGTTCCAAGATGAAAAGGCCCAGAGGAAAGGCCATAATATACACACCCTCAGCTGCTTCTCCATGGCCCATGCAGACACACATACACACGTGGCCTCCACTTTGCCTACAGAGACCAGGGCCAAAGGTTTTGCTGAGTCAAAGCATATAGGGAGAGGGAAGGACGAGAGATGCAGACTCACGTTTCCAGGAGGAGGTTATCTGAGCACAGCAGGGGAAGGGTGGACCACAGGATACCTCTGGGACTCAGGCTCCCACTTCTATTTTACTCAAGCCTTCGCTGATACTCACGAGTCCCCAGTAGGGGGTAGTGGGAAAGAATTGAGCACAAGCAGTGGATAGTGGTTCACAATGGGGACACCTAGACCTCAGGGAAAACAGAGGGTAGAAAGCCACCTGCTTCAGGATTTCCAATAGTAGAGGCCCACATGCTCCTAGTTGGAGGAAGGAACTAGGCCCAGAGAGGTCAAGGAATACAGCCGAGGTCACCCAGCCAGTTGAAAGCTAAACTAAAAGCTAGGGCTTTCCTAGGGCCATGGAAAGAATGTGTCCTTTGACACCTCTGGGTTCCCATGGCCAGCTCTGCCACTAATGACCTGAACGTGTCATTTCCCTTTCTTGAGCCTCAATCTTCTCACCTGTCTCATGGGATAATAATCCCAATTTTGCAGGTGAACCTGAAACATCCAGCTTAATGCCTAGCAAAGAGTCAGGGTCAAGGAACAACAGAGTGCCCCCTATGTCTGCAATCCCCCCTCCAACTCCCACCCTCAGTTATGTGCTCCTTTCACTGTTCAATGTGTGACAGGAAGTTAGAACCTACAGCCTTCTCACCAGAGCCTAGGGCAATTACCACCTGTCCCTATCCAAGCTAGGCTGGAAGCAGAGAGGCAGCAGAAAGCAAGAGGACAAGGTCCCCTTCCCACCCACAGGTCCTGTGCACTCTGCCCCAGGGAAAATTCCTTATGAGGCCTAGAGACCCAGGGGCTATGTACTTCAGGGGAGAGACCCTGGGACTTTTGAGGTTTTATGGAGAAAAGCCAAGGGCAGCTCAGTCAGGGGAAATGTATAGCCATAGCACTGATAAGGAAAGGCCTTCAACCTGCCATGGTCAGCTCTTCCTGTAAGCTCAGGCCTCTTACTGGAAGGCCCCAACGGCGGGGGGGGGGGGGGGGGTGTCAGAGGATGTTTGGGGAAAATAGCTAAATGAACACATGCGCATATATTGCGCTTTTTTTTCTTTATTGATTGATTTTAGAGAGAGAGGAAGGGAGAGGGAGAGAGAGAGAGAGAAACATCGATGAGAAAGAACATTGATTGGCCATCTCCTACATGTCCCCCCACTGGAGATTTGGCCCACAACCTGGGCATGTGCCTTGACCGGGAATCGAACCGGTGACCTCTTGGTGCATGGATCGATGCTCAACCACTGAGCCACACCGGCTGGGCCAAATATTGCTCTTGATATGGGTTACTGCACAAGCCAAGTCATCACTGGCCCCAAGGACTGCCCCAAAGACCGCTCAAGACCCAGATGCCCAGCTGCATTCTCCAACCCTCACTCCACCAGAAACCCTGCTTACCCCACAACCAGCCTGAGGTCTCAGCACAAGATCTAGCACCGAAAAGGCCTCCACCTATTCTTTCTTTGCTTTCCTTTGGTCCAAGATGGCTCCAAACCTAAACTCTTTCTCTAGGAAATATCCCAGGGAGAACACAGACTTAAACCACAGGGGTGGGAGGTTGGGATTTTCCAGCCCAGAAGAGTCCAATGCCCAAACCTCCTCTGTTTAGTAGAAAGGGCGAGGCAACCACTCACCCCACCTAACATTCTTTCTTTCACTCAGTCAACAAACATTTGTGACTCTGAGGCACCACTAAGAATAGCATCCAGGCTTTACCAATGCTATTGTTCCATGAGGGGCTACTATACCCTCAGGCACTAAGGGGATTTACTGAAGTCATCTCATTTAACTGTTACAACACTAGGTTGTTAACAGGCTCAGGATAAAAAAGCTGCTTGCCCAAGGTCAAACCAAGAATCAGTGGCACCACGTGGAGTGGAGCCTGGGTCAGTCCAGCCCAACAGAAGGCACAGGGGGAAGGGGGTATACTCATAGACTGAGAATAATGGACCCAGAAGGGATCTAAGGAGCCCTTCAGAATCAATACCACTTCACAGATAAGACAATGAAAGTTTTGAGTGAGGGCCAGAACAAGAAGACAGGGCTTCTGACTCCCAGCTCAAAGCTCCTATCAGAGGGGCACTTTTTATGGAAGATATCAGAAACCCAAAGAGAGGATTGGATCACACTCCCAGCTTCCCCTGGATGCTAGCACTGGACCTCACGACTACTTGCTGGGTTTAGACTGGATAGTAAATGGTATTAAGGAATTATTAATTTTGTTAGGTATGATAATGGCATTTTGGTTATGTTGAGAGAGAGAGAACGATCAGGACCTTATCTGTTAGAGAAACATATAGAAATACTTATGAATGAAATAACCCAATGTTGGGGTTTTGCTTTCAAAATACTCATTTCAGCCTGGCCAGTGTGGCTCAGTGGATTGAGTGTCGTCCCATGGACTGAGAGGTCCTGGTTCGATTCCCGGTCAGGGCTCATGCCCAGGGTTACAGGCTCGATCTCCAGTAGGGGGCGTGCAGGAGGCAGCCGATGGATGTTTCTCTCTCACATTGATGTTTCTATCCCTCTCTCCCTTCCTCTCTAAAAAAATCAATAAAAACATATTTAAGCCCTGGCCAGTTTGGCTCAGCGGTTAGAGCGTCAGCCTGCGGTCCAGAGAGACCCGGGTTTGGTTCCCGCTAAGGGCGCGTACCTCGGTTGCAGTTTGTCCCCGGCCCCTGGTTGGGTTGTGCGGGAGGCAGCCACTCGATGTATCCCTTTCACGTCGATGTTTCTCTCTCTCTCCCTCCCACTCTATCTGAACAAAAAATGGAAAAATGTCCTCGGATGAGGATTAAAAAAAAAAAAACATATTTAAAAGAATAAAAATAAAAATATTAATTTCAGCCCTGGCTGGTGTGGCTCAGTTGGTTGAGCGTTGTCCCATGCACCAAAAGGTCACTGGTTTGATTCCCAATCAGGGCACATGCCCACATTGTGGGCTTGATCCCCAGTAGGGGTTGGGTAGGAGGCAGTCTATCAATGTTTCTCTCTCACATTGATGTCTCTCTCTCTCTCCCCCCTTCCTTCCTTTCTCTCTAAAATCAATTAAAACATATTTTTAAAAAATACTTGTTTCAGCTGTTGCCTGGTAGCTCAGTTGGTTAGTGCATTGTCTGGATATGCCAAGGTTGCGGGTTTGATCCCTGGTCAGGGCACATACAAGAAGCAACCAATGAATACATAAATAAGTGGAACAACAAATCAATGTGTCTCTCTTAAATCAATCAATGAAAAAATTTTTTTAAAGAGTTAAAAAAAAATACTTGTTTCAGGAGAGTGAGAAAGAGTGGGCAGGGTAGTGATGAAACAGGGCTGGCCATGTGTTGATGACTATCTGGAAGATGAATGATAGGTAAACGAGGGTTCACTATGGTCTCTACTTTTGTATAAATTAAAAACAAGGTCTATGATCCCAAGGTGAAAGTAGTGTGCTGTGGTTAAGAGCCCTCAGACTAATCTAACCCAGACTCCAACTCCTGGCTCCACCATGTACGACCTGACCCTAGGCAAGCCATTCTCCATCTCTGAGCTGCTTTTCCATCTGACAAATGGAAGCAACAGTCCCAACACTTACCGAGGTTGGGGAAGAATTAAGAGGGTTTCCTGTAGTGCCTGACAGAGCAATCTGTCCCTAATTAATGTTATTTTCCTTATCACTATTATTGCTATTACTACTCTCACACCACCACACTACCTCATGATGAAGGGCTAGTGCCAGATACTAACTTGAGGCTGGGGCCTGGAGTCACTAAAAGACCAGTTAACTCTGTCCCCAACCCTGTCTCAGGGGTTACTCCTGACAACTCGGACGCTCAGGGGCAGCCCTGGGCCCTTGAAGGCTGAGGCAGAGACTCACCTACAGCCCGGAAGAGACAGGCGCCGTCCTCCTTCATCTGCTTGATGATGAAGCCCTTCTTGTCTTGCAGGGCCTTTTCAAACCAGTGCTCCTGCTGCAGGGAAGAGGTGGGGGTCAGCAACAGGAAAGGCCTGTACCCCCTCCCCAGAGCTCTGCCCTCGAGCTCCTGAGGGGCCCAGCTGACTGGCTGAGAGGACACTGGGCAGGGTCATGTTCTCAGCCCTATTTGACCATTCAATGCATGTGGAGCAGGAGGAGACCCTTTCTTTTAAGGAATCAGTCACTGTGTAAGCAAAACATTTGCTGCCAGAGGAGCCCCAGCTGCATTCTGCCTCCTGCTGACCATGCTGGGAATCCAATGTTGGACCTTCCCACAGGCAGCCAGAGGCCCAGGGCTGGTAAGAACAGGGAGCGGGGAGAACCTGGCTCTACCTCAAGAAGTTTCACCTGGGGACCCTCTAGACACTTAGGGTAGGAGAGATGTTGAGAATGGAGTGATTGGTAAGATCTTCAGCCCCACATATAGCTAGGGAATTCCAAGATCTTGTATAAGGCAAAATGTATGGAAAATATGCTTTTACTTGTGAATGAACACATTTAACATATATGTATATGCATATGTATACAAACACACATGCATACAAAATTGGGAAGGCTATGTAACAAAATATTATCCCCACCCTGGCCGGTTTGGCTCAGCGGTTGGAGTGTCGGCCTGCGGACCAGAGAGTCCCGGGTTCGGTTCCCACTAGGGGCACGTACCAAAAAAAAAAATATTATCCCTAAGTGTTGGTATTGCAGGTGATTTTACTTCACCTCCTTCTTTATAAGAGGTATGCAATCCCTTGTCCAAAATTCCATAACTCAAAATGCTTTGAAAACCAAAAGACTTCATGTAACTTATTTGGCATCATTACTTGACCTGAGCTGATGAGAACTAGTTTATCCCACTTGGAGATGAATATTCAAACATTTCCATGCAGAAACATTCTGGTGTTTGATTATGAGGTGCTATCACAGACCCCAATGGAGGTGTTACAGACAGATACACAGCATACACACCAGGTGAATTTTCTAAATTCTGAAAATTTTCTAAATTCCAAAGCACATCTGGCCCCAAAGGTTCAGAAAGTGAACCTGCACAAATGTGTTTCTAAAAATAATGCAGAGATTAGTAGACAGAATACAGAGGATTTTTAGGGCACTGAAACTACTCTGTATGATACTATGATGGTGGATATTGTCCAAACTTCTAGAATATACACCAAGAGTGACCCCCAATGTAAACTATGAACTTTGGGTGATTGTGATGTGTCAATGTAGGTTCATCAATTGTAATAAATGTATCACTGTAGTAGGGGATGTTGATAATGGGGGAGGCTATGCATGTGTGGGGGTAGGGAGTACATAGGAACTCCCTGTACTTTCTGCTCAATTTTGCTGTAAACCTACAACTGCTCTAAAAAATAAAGTCTATTAAAAAACTAGAATGTCCACGTGTCACTTCAAACATATTTTCCATTTCAAAACCAAACAAACCAAAAGCAGCACCTTTCCCAGGCCCCTCACGCCCTCTGCTGGCCATCAGAAGAAGCCAACCTGATCCAGCATCACTACTAGGGACCAAAAATCTCAGCCTGCTCCTTGGGGACACTTAGGAATTTATAGGATCCAGGCAACTGCCAACCAGAGGGGATCACCTCTCTGTAGGCTATTTTTCCCCAGCTCAAGAAAGAGAAATTCCTGGCAAAATAGGAAGCACAAGGTTTGGAGGGTTCCAACCCCAGCTCTGTCACTCACTTGCATGATTTTGGGTAAGCTATATGAACACTCCAAGCCTGTTTCCTATCAAATGGGAGTTATGTAATATACCTGAAAGAACTGTCAAGAGGATCAAAGGAGCTTCAAGACCAGAAAAGGCTTTGTAAATAATGTACCACATACTAGTGTGGTGGTCACCAGTCAGAGAAGGGGTGAGACCAGCACAGACAGAGATAACGTACAACTAAGAGGCCCTCAGAGAGTCCCAGGTGAGTGGCTGGACAGGAGGGGAGGAAGAGGGGCTGACAAGGGAATACCCAGCAGGCCCAACATCAGGGCCCACATCCCAGGAAGGTATGGCTGACTGGCTTTTCAGAGATGACAAAGGCACTGGGAAGCCCTTAATAGGCTTCCGTGGGCAGCATAAAGACTTGTTTGTGCACAACATTCCAGCAGTCCAGGTGTCCCTCCTGCCCCAGAGGCTGTGGACTAGCACACTCCAGCCAGTTCCCCCAAATCCATCCATCTCTGCCCCATGGGGTCAGCCATCTTCCAGCACCACAGCATCTGCCCTAGCCAGAGGTCTCCAGCAGAGAAGCTGCAACTATGGCTACAGCCTCAGACTGGGCAGGAGACATTCTAAAAAAGGGCACACAGCAACCTCCTGCCCTCAAGTGTGGGGGGAAAGGAGATCAAAGGGGATGAGAAGGCCTCCTAGTTATTTATCCAACAAAGGGTTACCAGGCAGCTACTAAGTCAACCTTGGGCTGCCAATGAGGCCAGAGAAATGAATCAGACTTGCTCTCTACCCTCCATAAACTCCCAAACTGCTAGAGGGGCGGGGAAACAGGCAGTGACTACATACAAGTGTGAGCAGGGCTGTGAAAGAGGTGAACACAGGAGTGCTGGACAACACAGAGGAAGGGACCTGGTCAGTCATAAACCTGTCACCTGAGAGGATGTACCACCTGAGCAAAGGATTAAAACACCAAGACCTCCAGAAAAGCTTGTGAATTGGATAAGAAATCACTTCTGCCACAAAGCATCAGGGATGCCAGAGGCCAGCAATGAGTTCAGCAGAGCTTAGTCCTGGGTAGGACTATGAAGGTAAGTAGGGCAGGGCCAGGAAAAAAGATGAACTCATATTAGCCAATGCCTGCCTCACGCCAGATGACAGATGCAAAAGGTGACCTCTTAATTGTAGCACAGCCCAGATGGCAGGAAGCATTATCCTCATTTTATAAAGACAGAAAAGAGCTGGGGTTTGGGGACCAGCAAGGCCTAGTGTAGAGGCAACAGGGCAGGCCCCATGAGCCATAGCAAGGAGACCTACTTGGCAGGCCATCCTGGGGAAAGCCTGGTTTGTCTCTAAAAACGAGGGAGGCCTGAACATACCCTTTGCACAAGCAGGGCTTTAGTCTTGGGGCAGCCAGAGTAGCATCTACGCCTAGATCTGGAGGCCAAGTCACTAGCTACCCACTGGCTTTGGCACCAGAGTAGCCTTAAGATCCTGGGCTCTGCCCTGGCCAGTTTGGCTCAGCAGTTAGAGTGTCAGCCTGCGGTCCAGAGAGACCCGGGTTCGGTTCCCGCTAGGGGCGCGTACCTCGGTTGCAGTTTGTCCCCAGCCCCTGGTTGGGTCGTGCGGGAGGCAGCCACTCGATGTGTCCCTTTCACGTCGATGTTTCTCTCTCTCTCTCTCTCTCCCCCTCCCACTCTATCTGAACAAAAAATGGAAAATGTCCTCGGGTGAGAATAAATTAATTAATTAAAAATAAAAGATCCTGGGCTCTGCCTGAAATCCCTTCTCTCTCTCCATGAGGAGAGAAAACAGGGAGATCCTGGTCCTGGGTTCCAGAAAGAGTTTATACAGTTCCAGAAGCTCCTACCACAGTCTCTTCCTTACCCTAGCTGGACAGGAGCCTCCAAGAAAGGTGTCAACTTGGAAGCTGTTTAGGAAAATGGCTCAGGAAGGAAAGGCTGGGGGGCGGGGGGGGGCTGACCCAGCCATAGAGAAGTTTAAGCTACATCAATGCCCTGGCCTGAGGAAGTCAAGCCCAGACCCTCAATCATGCAAGCCCACTACTGAGCCTGCGCGCAAATCCATCCACATCTCTGAGTCTCCACAAAGAGGCTGGGCAAAGCTTTCTGACACCAGGGGATCCCAGGTGCAAAACTCTGCAACGTACTGGTCCAAAGGCCCAAGAAAAGTTGAAACACACCATGGGACCCAAGTGAATTAGGTTTCAATCCAACTCTAATTATTAGCCATGTGATGAACTGCTCTGAGCCACAGTTTTCCAATCTGTGAAATGGGATAACAAGCCTCCCAATAATAGGGATACAGGGCAGACTCAAATATTACAGGACTTTGCCCAGGAGGAGAGCACTTAATGAGTTCACTTCCTCACCCTGGAAGGGAAACAAGAACACCCCTGTAGTAGGCTGAATAACGGCCATCCAAACATAACAGACCCGCCCTGGATGGTTTGGCTCAGCCGTTAGAACGTCGGCCCGCAGACCAGAGTCCCAGGTTCGGTTCCCGCTAAGGGCACGTACCTCGGTTTCAGTTTGTCCCCAGCCCCAGTTGGTGTCATGTGGGTGGTAACCAGTCGATGTGTCTCTCTCGCATCGATGTTTCTCTCTCTCTCTTCCCCCCTCTCCCCCTCCTGCTCTATCTGAAAATAAATGTAAAAATGTCCTCAGGTGAGGATAAAAAAAACAACATAGCAGACCCTAATCCCTGGAACCTGTAAACGTTACTTTATAAGGAAAAAGTGTCTTTGCGGGTGTGATAAAGTTAAGGATCTTGGGATGCAGAGATTATCTTAGAGTATCTGGATGGGACCTAAATGCAATCACAAGTGGCCTTAGAACAGTAGAGAATCTGATACAAACAGATAAGACCACCCTGGAGGGTTTGGCTCAGTGGTTAGAGCATCGGCCTGCGGACCAGAGTCCCGGGTTTGGTTCCCAGGGCACGTACCTCACTTGCAGTTTGTCCCCACCCCAGTTGGGGTCCTGTGGGTGGCAACCACTCGATGTGTCTCTCTCACGTCGATGTTTCTCTCTCTCTCTTCTTCCCTCTCTCCCTCTTGCTCTCTCTGAAGATAAATGCAAAAAAATGTCCTCGGGTGAGGATTAAAAAAAAACAAAAAACCAGATGAGACCACATACACAGAGAAGATAATGTGAAGACAGGTAGAGGTCAGAGTGATGCACTCACAAACCAAGCAATGTCAGCAACCCCCAGAAACTGGAAAAGGACTGGGTTCTCCTCTAAAGCCTCTGGAAGGAGTGAGGCCCTGCCAACACCTTGATTTTGGACCAGTGAAACTGATTTTGGACTGCTGGCCTCCAGAACTGTGAGAGAATATGTCTGTTGTTTTAAACCACCTAGTTTGTGGTAATTTGTCACAGCAGCCACAGGAAAAATATACAACCCCCTGGTATCACTCCTGGTGTGAGCTGTGAGGAAATTCCATATGGCTATCAGCTTGCAAGATCCACGTCTCCAGCACCCGCCCTGCAAGGGAGGGTTAGAATCAAAGCAGCAGGGGCCTGGACTCCCCCATAGCCTAGGAAGCTGCTGACCCTAACCATCTATAAATGAGCTGCCACTGAAGGGGAGAGGGAGCAGAAGATGGTAGCAGCAATGGCAGCTCATGGACAGATGTTTTCCCAGAGCCCATGGCAAAGAGGTGTTCAGTATTCTGGGCTTCACAGCTCTGTCTTAGCAAGCCTGGTGCCAAGACCACCCCTCTCTCCCCCTAAACACCCAGGAACACTGGCTCAGCTCCACACATAAAACACAGGCAACCCGTCCAATGAGAAACACAGATGCATTGCTCTCTCAAGATCAACACAAGCTCTCCAGGGCAGAGGGATGGGAAAAGAGCAAGGCCCTAAAACCTAATGCCAGGCCTCTGCAGGGGAGGGGATAAAAAAATGAAGAATCTCAGATTCTATTATGATGTAACAAAAAGAAATGAAGTACTGATCCATGCTACAACATGAATGAGCCTATGCTGAGTGAAAGAAGCAGTCACAAAGGACTGCATATTGTATGATTCCATTTCTATGAACCATCCAGAAGACAAAAAATAGATTAGTGGTTGCCAGGGCTGGGAGGGGGGGAGGGGACTGGGGGATGATGATGACGATGAAGGGTTTCTTTTCGAGGTGATGAAACTGTTCTAAACTTGATTGTGGTGATGGATGCACAACCCTGTGAGTACACTAAAAGCCACTGAATTTTACACTTTAAATTGAGGAATTGTATAGTGTGTGAATTATGTCTCAGTAAAGCTGTAAAAACTAAAAACAACTCAAGAACCTATAGGCCAGGGAGAAGGAAGTGGAATGCTGCCTGAAACTTCATAGCATACCACCACCAAAAGCTAAGGGCCCCATTCAAAACTTTCTAAATGGGTGGGTGGGGGGGAACAAGGAATTAAAGAGGTTACAGCTAGCTTCAGAACAGAATCCAACCTCCCTCCTCACCACTACCCATTTTATGGACAGAGAAACTGAGACCCACAAAAGGGAACTGCCCAAAGAAACAGGACTCAAATCCAGACTGCCCAAGCAGGGACCACTTCCTGCTATACCACTCTGCCTCTCCACAGGAGGAATCAGTAGGTTACAAAGACTCCTAGAAAGAACCCAGATGATCCTAGGAAACTGCAAGAGAAGAATCAGCCAAGGTCTGAGGTGGGCCACTCAGATACTCACACACTCAATCACTGTGCATGGGTGGACTTCTGCAAAAAGAAAAGGCAGCTGAGGGTTTGCCCAAAGCTGTGAAGTAGCTAAGCAGGAGACCCTGGGGTTTGAACTAAGGCCTGCCCAGTTCAAAAGCCCAAACTCTTAACATACACAACCTTACTTCCACACCATCCAATAGGCCCCCTGACAGGCAACCCCCGAGCTTATTCACCACAGCACAGTTGACCAAAAAAACCCAACAAACCCTGAGCCTCACATCAAATAGGCTGCTTGTCCTGCCCACCAACCTTGGATGGCTGGGAGGAAACGAGGGGGCAAGGGAGAGAGGGGGAGAAACCCAGTTCTCTCTCAAAAGACACCCACCAGTCTCTGTCACCTCCAGGTCCAGAGGGCTTTGGTGTGAGCTCTCTAAAATCCCAAACCTAGCCCTGGCTGGTTTGGCTCAACAGTTAGAGCATCGGCCCATGGACCAATGAGTCGCAGGTTCGATTCCGGTCAAGGGCAGGTACCTCAGTTGCGGTTTGTCCCAGGTCGTGTGGGAGGCAACCAGTCAATGTGGGAGCCACATCAATGTTTATCTCTGTCTCTCTCTCTCTCCTTCCCTCCCACTCTATCTAATGATAAATGGAAAAATATCCTCAGGTAAGGAATAAAAAAATAATAAAATCCCAAACTTAAATGACACCCCATCAGATCCCTACCTGACCAATGAGGAAAGAGGCCCAGAGAACAGAAGCAGAACTATTCTTGTTCATCCAGCAAAACCTCAGCAGAGCCTGAGTAGGAACCCAGGCACCCTGGCTATAGTGCCAGGTCCAGCTTCTCCCACCACCTCAGCATGCATGCCCCGTTCTCAAAATGTTCTGTGGGGTCCTCAAGCTGAGGACGCTTTGAAGCCATTATTTTCATACAGTAGACTCTCAGTAAGGTAGCCCTGATTGGGAAAGGAAGCCCGTGACCCTAAATTGCCAAAAGGGTTCCTAAAGGCAATAGAGGTACAGTCACAGCATTGGGACAAACAGGAAGTCTGAGCAGTCAGAACAAGGACCAGATTCACCATATGGGCTCCCTCTCAACAACTCCCCTCTTTCTCAAGGAATCTAATTGGCTGCTAGGCTACAAATGCCCCAGTGACAGTTCAGGACCAAGACTGTGGCAGCAGGAAGAAATCTCCCCCTCTTATCGTCCCCGAAAGGTCCCAAGTTGGACCAGGTGCAGCAGAGAAAAGCATCTTCCTCCTTTTATCCCAAGAAGTGGGAGGACAGGAAGCCTCTCCTCTGTAGTTGGGAAGATATCATGCAACCACAGAGTTTTACTTTCATGTTCTTGTGGAAACAAGTATAAGGAGGTATCATTCCAGTCACCATGGCAGCACATGACTTTCTTCCTCTCTATCCCTGGGATGAAGGATGTATCTCTCTCTATTTCTGCAAAAGAGGAAAGGCAGACTTTACCCCAAGCAGGGAGAGAAGAAACAATTCCTGGTCCTGACTCTGTGGGTCCAGATGATTTATCCTGCCTGGAGTAGTAATGGGTGGAAAGGCAACAAGGAGGGGGGCTCAAGATAAGGCCCAGGCCCCTGTGAAGTACAGAAAGATTTATTTGAGCCACAGGAGACAGGGATACGGGTGGAGAATTTCCCTGGAGTGCGGATGTCCCAAACCCCTTTCCTGTCTCTGGAAAGAAAAAAGCTTGTTGAAAGCAATTCAGGAAGCTAAGAATATTTCCCCGATCCTGTAAATGAGAAGCAAGCAGAGCTGGGTCAGGGTGAGTCTCAGAATATCTGCTACTTCTTAAGGGGAGACCCCAGTCCCCTGTCCCCAGTAACTGACAACCTTCTCATAGAAAGTAAGGGGACCTTCCTGGCCTGAGGATAAGGGTTTCTTATGACTGTGAAGAGCACCCAGGTACTTCTGTCCATTGGGGGAGGCCTTAGGCCACACTGGGGAGGACCTCATGTCCTTTTCTCTGGTGATCAAGGATTGCCTGGTTGGGGGGGGGTTGCTTCATATCCACGAGGGGGATAGGGCTCAGGTCTTTCCCTGAGGTGAAGGATCTCTTGTCCCTAAGGGGAAGCTTAGACCCCTGGGAAAAGGCTCCAATTCTTTTTCTCAGAATCCCACCTTACCTATGTCCCCAAGGGGAGTGGGCAGTTCTCAGGACTTAGCTCACAAGTGGAGGGTGGTCTTAAGACTCAAGTTCCCAAAACAAGAAGTCTTATGTCCCTAAAAGGCCACCATGACTCAGGTATATGTATGCTGTCTAAAATGAGGTGACTCTCAGGGCAAGCCAGGTCTCAGATCCTAAGGTGGGGGAGAGGTCACATGTACATGAGGGCAAGTTCAAACTCTTGGGGAGGAGTGGAAGACTCAGGACCCTATTCCCCAGGGACTCTGTATCTATGCTCCCAAGGGAAGGGTTTTGGGAATCAGTTCTGGTGGTGGGGAGTTCTATTCCATAGCAGTACCTTAAGTTCCTTGAGGGGGAAGCTCAGACCTCATCTACAGAGACACAGCAGTCACTGGGGTACGTAATGGCCTCTTGTCCTTGAGGGAAACTCAAGCGTCCTTGGCACAGTGGGTCTCTGGCCCCTGAAGGCAGACTTAGGTCTGTGGGGAGGCCTCAGACTCCATCTCTGGGACTCTATGCTGCCTATATCTCAGGATCAAGTTCCCAAGGCAGAAATCTTACATCCTTGACAAGCTCAGGCACTTGGCTGGGGGGGGGGTGCTTAGATCCCTGTTAAAGGGGGAAAGGGAGCTATCAAGATGTATTTCAGTCCTTCATAATTAGGTAGAAGGACCTCATATGCCTGTGCGTGCGTGTGTGTGTGTGTGTGTGTGTGTGTGCGCGCCAGTGTGTGTGTGGGGGGGGTGTCTCAGGCCCCCAAGGAAAACACTCAGACACTAGGCCCTGAGGAGAAAGGTCCCCTAAAGACTTCACCTTGCCTGGGACCTCTGTGGGGAGATATCAGTCTCCTGAAGAGGCTTCAGATCCAGTCTCTGAAAGCCTGAGTCCTTAAGCAGGGGGAATCTTAGGCTCCAGTATCCAAAACAGTGAGTCTCATTTTCTTGATGAAAGGTTCAGGCCTGGTAGGGGTGAGGGGCCAAAGGTCTATCACTTAAAAAAAGTTTAAGCTCCTGGAG
The DNA here is from genome assembly GCA_030848825.1 of Tadarida brasiliensis. NCBI lineage: Eukaryota > Metazoa > Chordata > Mammalia > Chiroptera > Molossidae > Tadarida > Tadarida brasiliensis. The sequence continues at coordinate 94,780,138 of CM061280.1, read as the reverse complement.
AGAAATCCAGACTCCTGTCCCCAAGGAGGTCTCAAGACTACTGAGAGGAACATAGACCCTTGTCACTTAAGAGAATGAGTCTCATGCACCCCAGTAGTTTCTGTCCCTGGGTATTGGTTTTGGCTCTTGCTCCAAGGGGAAGGGAATCTTATCTCCCCAAGAGAAGTCACATCCCTGGAGGAAAGCTCAGAAGATCCCTTTCTCTAAAGGGGATGAATATGTTTGTGTCAGGCCCTTTATTTTAGAAAAGAGAGTCTCAGGCCCTTGAAGGCAAGCTTAGAACCCCTGGGGAAATGTCAGACCCCACTACTGAGGGTCCTGTGCTGTGTCCCCCTGAGAAGGAAGGGGAGGGGTTGTCCTATACCGAGTGTCCCAGACCCGTGGAAGGACTTAGGTATCTTGGGGACACTCAAACATCTCTGAGGTCTCCATCTTACTTGTGTCCACTGGAGAGGGAATCTTAGACTCTTATCTCAGAGGAAAACAAGTATCAAACCACCGAACACAGACCAAGGTCCCTTGGAGAGTCACGAGACTCCCCTCTCAGGAAGCATGTCATCCTGCCTGTTTCTCCAGGGAAGTTCCCACCTATTGGACCTACAAGATGAGGTCCCAGGGCCCAGAAAAGACCCCAGACCCCATCTCTAAGTTCTCCGTCTTATCTGGGGCCTCTAATCTCAAGTCCTTGGGAAAAGGGGGTTGGGAAAGATGGTGTCTCATGTCCCTACCACCAGAGAAAACAGTGTCAGGCTCCGGAAAAAGACGTTTAAGTCCCCTGGGTTCCTACCCAGTCTGGGGATCCCATCCACCATACCGCTCACCTGTCATCTCCAGCCCATACCTGCTCAACAGTGGCAGGGTCCATGGCCTCGATGCGCGCTGCAGCCGCTTCATACTCATCCTCACTGTTGTAACCTGCACCGACGTCCTCACGCTCCGGACTGCCCCCGCCAACCGAACCAACCCCGGGGGCTTGACGCCGCCGCTTGCTGTGGCCAGGCCCGGAGCAGCAGCCGCCCACGCCCACCGTGCCGCCCACGCCCACCACCACGCCAGCCGCGCCTACACCTGCTGCCGCTGCACCAAGCGCGTCGCCCGGACCGCCGCCAGGACCGCCCGGGCCCCCACAAGGAGGAGGAGAGCCCTGCTGAGGCCGGGGACCGGGCACGGCGCCAGGCGGCACAGCCAGCGCCCAGCGGTGAAGTGCACCCGGTGGCCCTGGCAGCGGGCCCTGAGGCGGCGGTGAGGCCCGCTGACGGGCCCCCACGACGCCCGACTCACGGTCGCGGTCGCCGCTGCTCACGCCCGTGCCGCCACCGCCTACGCCCACACCCCCGCCGCGGCGCGGCGCCGGGGGCAGTGGCCCAGGCGGCGGCGGCTCGTTGGCGGGGTCGGCGTCGGGAGGCGGCGGCTTCTTTTTGGGGAGAATAGTCATGGCGGCACCGCCGAGTACCCCCCAGCAAACCCGGCGCGCGGCACGCCGGGAGAGAACCCGGATGAGGGGCTACAGTGGTGCGCGAGGCACGACGGGATCGGCGGGACCCGGATAAAGAGATTGAGGCACCGGTTTGAGAGCCGTAGGCGGTGCGCAGGTCACGCGACAGAAGAACCCGGATGTGAAGTCAAAGGTGAACGCAGCGCGGCAATTGTCGTCGCCTACTCTCCGAGTTCGACAAGTTGATTGTTACGCTCTTTCCGGCCTTCCGGTTCAAAGGAAACAGAACCAAAACAAGCAGCTCTTCGCCCCGCCTCCTCGCAGGTTCTTGAACTACCGGGTGGGGTCCCGGGGCCGCGCGCACGCGCACTAGAGCACAGCCCCGCCTCTTGCTCGGAAGTACGTGGGCAAAATCTTCACCGCCGCCACAATTGCGGGCACTAACCAATCGAAGCGGCTGCGTGGGTCCTCGCTGACGCGCAATGGCCAATCAGAGGCGAGCGATCGCCCTCCCTCGCCCTCCTTCTCAGCTTTCAGTCAAAGTCGGAACCCTGGTTCTTGGCCTTTCTTCTCGTGGCGCCGTCCTGCTCTTGACTTCTCTCCCTGAGGCTTTGACTCGCAGGCGGAGGTACTGCGACAGGACAGCTTGGCCTGCCCGGCCCACAACAGTTTTAAAAGCGCCTTCCTTCCAGGTTTCCAACTTGGCCGCTGTCAGTTGGACTGACAGGAAAATAATCAACACTCCCAGAGCATAGCAATCCCCAGAAACGTCAGTTCCGGTCCCACCCACCTGTAAATCCACGCCAGTGGAGAGGCGGGTACCGTTTCACCCTGGCAACAGGCTGAGAGCTGCAGTGATTGGTTAAGAGACGCAGTCACTCACATCGGACGGGCCAACCTTGGGACAGACATTCATCGTGGGGACAGTGGGTGTTTGGGAAGCAGACACGCCCTCTTTGGCACCACCGCACTTTCGCCCCCGCGTTGACCTCCCCGCCCCTGTGGTTAGTGCGCAGGCGCAGCACCACTGCCTATTTTTTTTCCCCGTGAAACTAAATTTACCTGTATCAAGCAAAACTTGATTCATCCATTCTTGTCACCAGCTAGCGTCTCACAATGGGGTTGGTAAAATCTCTGCTACTGAGCAGCTGGAGAGTTAAAAGCTAATCCTAGCTCTGCTCATCCTGTCTGAGTGATCTCTGGCAAGTTATTTATTTATTTAGGTATGTGCCCCTAGCGGGAACCGAACCCGAGACTCTCTGGTCCGCAGGCTAACGCTCCAACCGCTGAGCCAAACCGGCCAGGGATCTGGCAAGTTATTTAACATCCACCCCATCCTCAATTTCTACTTCTCTGTAAAATGGCAATGATAATTCCAATTTCAAAGTCAGAGATTCATGCTTGTAAGGGGCCTGGTAGTGTTTCTGGCACATAGTAAGTGCTCAATAAATTAGCATGACGGTGCACCGGAAAGGATCCCAGGCTTTGGAGTCAGGAAGACCTCAGTCCCAGGCACAGATGGCCCATTACCAACTGTAGGACCCTGAGCAAGTCATTGTGTCTCAAATTTGAGGTTACCCATGTGTAAAACGGGAATGATAATGGCTGCCCAGACTACCTCAGGAAGTAGTTATGGGGTTCCAATGAGCTCATAAACCAAGAAGCTGTTGTGAGAGGTGAGGGCTTGCTATGTCTTAGGAGCCAAGCCATACAACAGGTTGACTGAAAGAGAGACCATCAAAAAACTCTTCTGAATGCCACCTAACCTTCTCCCTTCAGATGCCAACCCTAGCTGAAGTCTTCCCTGAAGGGTGTCAGTAATAAATACACGATTGTGTTTTCTTTTCGTGAGACTTAATGGGAGAGGACTCACATTTACTGGGCCTACTGTGTTCAGGGCACTGTGCCCAATGCCTATGCACGTTATCACATTGAATCTTTTCATGACCATGTCACTTGACCCATATATCCCACTCCCTACTGGATATTGGTCCGGCACCACACATCTAAAACTGAACTTATGCCCTGGCCGGTATGGCTCAGAATTTAGAGCATCGAAGGGTCATGGGTTTGATTCCCAGTTGGGGTCATGCAGGAGGCAATCAATCAATGTGTTTCTCTCACATCAATGTTTCTCTCTCTCTCTCCCTCCCTCCCTTCCACTCTATCTACAAATTAATGGAAAAATATTCTTGGGTGAGAATTAACAATAAATAAATAAACAAATAAAACTGAACTTATGATAATAATTGTAGCTAATCATCACCAAGTACTTACTATGTACCTGGCACTGTGTGCTAATGGCTTTGATGTTCCCCTTGACAGTGTATGACACCCTCCAGCCTTTGCGTAAACCAGAAACCTAGGAGTCAGCCTTACCTCTTCCTCAACTCCCAGATGCCTGTCAATCCCAAACCCCACCAATTCTACCTCTCAAATCTTTTGACTCTCCAACTCTTACTGCCACTACTTGGCCAGAGCACCACCACCTACCAATTAGACCACTGCAAAAGCCTCCTCTCCTCCTCACTGCTCTTCCTCCCTCCAGGATTGTTTCTCTAGAATCCACTCTCCATAACCAGAATGATCATTCTGAAACACAAACCTCATGATGACTTTCCTGTTTATAAGCCTTTAGAGGTCCCATGATTCCTTAGGATGAAGTCCAAAATCTGTATCCTAGTTTCAAAGGCGTTTTGTGATCTGGCTTACCCCTACATTCTCACCCTCATTGTAGCCTCACACTCTCCTTCCCAGCTCTACTCAACTAATTTAAGTTCCCCAAAGGCCCCAAACTCGCTCTCTAACCTCCAGGTCTTTGCAAATGCTGTTGCCTCTGCCTAAAACATTTGTAGCCTCTTGTCTTTTGCCTGGCTAACTGCGCCTCATTCTTCTTGTGTCGGCCAGGTTAGATTCTCCTGCCATCTACATGCTTCTGTACTCCATCTATCTTAGTTCTCCTGCACTATATTGTAATTACTTAGTTGCCTTTCACATTCACCTCTGTAGGACAGAGATGATGTCTACTTTGCCTATCTCTGTGCCCCTAGGGAAAGCACATGATGTCCAGTTAATAAATATTTGGTGAATAAAAGAATGATTATCTGTTTCACAGATTAGCAGCCTGGGGCAACAAAAAGTAAGTAATTCTCTCTCCCAGGGATTGGAACTCAGGTCAACCTGAATCCAAGTTCTGTCTTTCCGGTGCTCCACAGAGCTCGGCTATATCCTAGGCTAGTCTACCCAGTAGCACAGAAGAGAAAATGTAGGGGACATCCACAAGGAAGGGGGATTTGCCACACTGAGAGATTCTTTTCATCAGGGTTCAATTCAGAGCCATTTGCTGTCAGTAAACCTCGGTTTAAGTGTCCCCCAAACCAAGCATGTGCTGCTCTGGATTTCAGTTTCCTCATTTGTGACTGAGGCAGCTGGAGCAGATGATGTCTAAGGGAGCATGTCTCAAGACCTCCTAGCCTGCCTCACTGGCTAGAGTCAACTCTTCAAACCCCCCTTTTTCATTTCTCCTGGATTCCCATCTTCCAGAACACATCACCAACAACCTACTTCCCATACCTTTACCCACACCAGCCCTTCTACTAGTTGAAAAGAATTGAAATCAGAGTACTTTAAACTCCCCAGCCCTACCCAGCCCCCAAACACACAGAGCCAGGAGGTGCTCATCCTCATTTCTCCTCTCAGGTTTTATTGACTGATGGAAACTACATCTTTGTCAGCCACCAGCTCCACAGGGACAGTGCTGGGGACAGGGAACCTGAGATGATGCCAGATAATCAGCCTGAGAGCAGAGTTCCTGAAGGTGACCCAAGAGGGAGAAGAGAGTGAAATATGTGAAAAGGTGTTATGGGGAGGAGGAAATAAAGAAGTTCCTCCTGCCTCCTACAACTCCCAGAGTTCAAGAACAACCTAGGCCTCAGCCCCTGAGGCTTCTGGACTCCTGCCCAGGAACATGGAATCAGCTCATAATCTCCAAACCCAGCCCAGCCCAGCCCTTGCTGGTTGCCAGGTGCTTATCTCAGCCAGTCCAGACTCCAGCCCAACCCAGGAAGGAAGCAAACCAGAGGAGAGAGGAGTATTAGAGGTGGCCCCTCTGATTAGGGCAGATGTAATTGCTGCAGCAAACGGGGCAGAGGCTTTGCATAATGTCACGGCAGCAGCTGCTATTGCTAGAGTTTGCTGGGGGCCCAGCAGAGGATGGGGTTGCGAGGACCCATTTCCAGTAGCCAGAGAAGGGGAGTAGTGTTTGTGCTATCTGTGTGTGTTGGGAGAGGCAGCCTGACCCCTGAGCCAAGGCCTGGGGGTGGAATGTCACTGCTGAGGCCACAGCCCATGAAGCCTGTGGTTGCATTCCAAGCTTTGGAATTTGTTGTTGGGCCTGGTGGAGGGTGGGGACCTCTCTTAGAGGCCAGATCAGAGGTGATGGTTCTCTTCTCTGAACCCCCAAACCTCCACAGCCCAGACAGAGAGGAGGAAGTCTCACCTCTTCTTCTCAGGCTAGAGCTCAGATGTCAGGTGGGAGCCTGAGTGCCCAAAGGGAGGAGCATGCAGGAGGCCAGCTGGGGGAGAGGGTCTGGTCCCAGTGTACTGGGGCGAGGAGGCTGGGGGCCTGAGGAAGCCCAGTGATTCAGCTCCCACTGGGGGGAGAGGAGGTATCCCATTCCCTGGCTACATCCCCACAAGGTGGGCCATTCCATGCAACTCCATTGCATAGTTCTCAGTGGGGGGCAGAAGGGGTCCCCAGGCCTGCCCCTGTCTGTCTCCCCAAAATATGGCTTTGGAAAGGAGTTCCCAAGAATCACAAGGGCCCTCTGGATGGGCGGGCCCACCCACCCCTCACAGGGAAGAGATCTTCACAGTCTCAGGGAGGAGGCAAGGGGTACCCAGTCTGGAGTTCCTGAGGGTGCTGCTGGCCCCACCGCCACCACCGCCACCAGGATAGGAAGGTTGGCTCTCATCTGGGGTGTTGGCAGGAGGGGTAGGGATACTGATGATGGCAGCCACGAAGTCCCGGCTGTCGCAGTTCAGGTCAAGGCTGTCATGGGGCTTGGCATTGAGGCTTGAGCGGCTGTGGATAAGGTGGGGGGAAGATGGAAGGTTCTTAAGAAGTCATCTTCATACTTGCCATAGCAATCATGACATTTACTGAGCGGCTACTGGATTCCTGGCACTGTGCTAAATGGTTCCCCTGTACCCCCAATTATGGTGGTGCAAAGTGAGGGCTCTGGAGTCAGGCAGTCCTGGGTTTGAATCCTGGTCCCACTTTTACCACTCTAAACCTCTCTTTTCTCTCATCTGAAGCATGGGAATAATAATACAATAAGTCTTCTTTTAACATCGTTGATAGGTTCTGTGACTTTAAGTGAAATGATGTGCAATGAAACAATTTTACCATAGGCTAATTGATAAAAACAAGGGTTAAGTTCCTAGGCATCTCATCAATGTCATAACAGAATGACGCTGGGAACATTACTCAACCATAAAAAGAATGAAATCTTACCATCTGTGACAACATGGATGGACCTAGAGGGTATTATGCTAAGTGAAATAAGTCAGACAAAGAAAGACAAATACCATATGATTTCACTTATATATGGGGTCTAAAGAACAATAAGAGTGAACAAACAATACAGAAACAGACTCATAGATACATAGAACAGACTGTTGGTTGCCAGAGGGGAGGCAGTTTGGGGGACTAGGTGAAAAAGGTGAAGGGATTGAGAATTACAGATTAGTAGTTACAAAATAGTCATGGGGATGTAAAGTACAGCATAGGAAATGTGCTCAATAATATTGCAGTAACTATGTATGGTACCAGGTGGGTACTGGAAATATTGAGGGGAACACTGTAAAGTATGATTGTCTAACCACTATGCTATATACCTGAAACTAATACAAAATAATATTGAATGTAAACTGTAATTTTAAAAGAACAAAAACAAAAACACAAAACGACATTAAACAAAATGATGTTATTCAAGGACCTGTTGTATTTCCTACCTCATAGGGTTCTTGTGGAGATTGAGATAATAAATGATACAAAATGCTGAGAATAGTGTCTGGAACATAATGAGCTCTCCCCCCCCACACACACACACAAAATGTTATCTATTATGATCACTCCTTACAATGCCTATGTCCTCACGATAGTCTACAGTAAAAGAGCTACATAATTTGGTCCCTGTTCCTTTTTTATTTTACCTCCGACCAGTCTCTCCCGCACTCACTCCACTCTACTCACAGTAGCTTCCTGGCTGTGTCTCTTATTAGAGACCTTCAGACCCATTCCTGCCTCAGGATCTTTGCACAGGCTGTTTGCTCTGCCTGAAAAGCTATTCCTCTAAATATCTACATGGCTCACTCCCTAGCCTCCTTCAGGTCTTGGCTCAGATGTCAACACAGTAAAGCCTTCCCTGACCACCTGGTTAAAGTTACATCACACCCTGTTCTACACTCTCTATCTGCATCCCCGATTTATTTTCTCCTTGGCACTTAATACACTACATCATTTGTGTATTTGTTTATTAATGGTCACATCCCATAGAATATAAGTTCCAGAAGGTCAGGGACTTCTGCCTGTTCTAGTCACTGCCTAAAGTGAACTAAATTGCTAAACTCATAAATTTCTAAACTCCAAAGTACCTAAAACTGTGCCTGGCGTATAGTAGGTGCTCAATAAATGTTTATTGAAAGAACAAATAAAGAACGAGGAGTTCCAGACAAGATAAGCCCAAACTCCCAGGATGGAGGTGTTTGGGTTTGAGTTTGACTTCCTAGGCCTTGAGTCATGAAATCTCCGATCCTCTGGTACAAGCTCTGAGCTTCCCCAGGGATGGCCAGCTGGTGGGGGGTTACTTACCTCTGAGGGGTAGGGCTCCTCCTCAGCCCTGTCAGAGTGTTCAGTTCCTGCATGCTGCCACGGCTGACCGAGGCAGTGGAGTTGGCAAGGCGGATGGCACGGCGCTTGGCCCTGCGGGGGCAGCAAGAGGATAACAGGCTGCCAGGCCCCACTGGCTGGGAGGACACAGAGGTGCTGCGGCTTGTGCGGCCACCCAGCGAGACAGCGCCCAGGGCCTCATTGAAGGTTAGCTCGTCTGTGAACTCATGACACTGTGGGAAGAAGGGAGGCATGGTCACAAGGCACCTCACAGGAGCTGCCCCCACTGCCAAGCCTTTGCTTATGCTGTTCCTTCCTTTCTGGAAGTTGCTCTCTCTTCCCTTGCCCACCCTTCAAGGATCAGCTCTATAGGGCCTCTTCCAGGAAGCCCTACATGATTTCCACAATTAGGAGTGAGCCTTCAATCCCACAGAGGGAGCTGGTTTGGTGGCAGAGAGATCCCCTTTATTCTGCCATGCCACTTCTTGTTAAGCCTCACCGTTGTTTTCTCTAGACAATGCAGCAAGTGGTGATGTTGTTGCTCAAAAGCAGAACGGTTCCTGACACACAGTGCTTGTTCCTCCCCACTGTCGCTGTCCTGGAGTGGATGGAGCAGAGAAATGAGGTCAGCACCTTCCTCCTACCATCACTGCTCATGCCCAACCCCAATCTGGGACCTACCCACCTCAAGGCCCCCATTCTGCTTGTACTGCAGGAAGGCGTTGGTGGTACCACTCTTTGCCAACCGGATCCTTGCCAAGCGCACCTTCTATAGAGAGAAGAGAAAGAGTCAGGTGGGTAAACAAAGTCAGGAAGGTTCCATAACTGCCTTAGGGTGGGGGGCAGTAGGAGATATTCAGATGGAAGGCGCAGCTACCTGCTGTGCTCGGCGCTTGTCAGCACGCTGGTTCTGGTGGTAGATGCGGCTGAAGTTAGAAACAATGACTGGCACAGGCAGGGCAATGACCAAGACACCACTGAGTGAACATATGGATCCGAAAATCTTTCCAGCAATGGTGCTGGGCACCATGTCTCCATATCTGGGGCCAGAGGAGGTAAGGCAAGGTCAAGAAAAGTGCCCACCCACCCCTCAGTTCCCCACTGAATCCCATCCAGTCCAACTCATTCTGTGACCCTGGCCAAGCACTTGAACTCTCTGAGCCTGTTTCTTGCTCTGCAAAATGTGAGGGATAACCTTTCTGGCCACCAGTGGTGGTCAAATGAGAATGGGCCCTCAGCCCCTACCATCTGCTGCCCCCATCTGAGCTGTGCACTCCCATCTGACTCAGCTGGAAATCTATTAATACCAAGCATGGGGGAGAAGGAGGAAGTCACAGGCAGTAAACATAGCCTCCTGGAGAGAGTTCCACCACTATAAGCCAGCTGAAGGGCTCTGAGTTCCAGCAGCAATAGTCTGATGGTTTTGCTTGCATCTGTCTTACCTTCTCTAGGTAGGACCCGTTCCTATTCCCCCAGGGGAAACTTTGAAACTGCCCTCATATGAAAAAATAGGGGGGAGCCTTAAAACTTCCTCCCTCCCTTTCTCCATGCTATCCCCCCTCCCATGGAGATTGAGCAGAGCCAATCTTACCACCTTGTTTCACAGAGGGGGTGAAAACCAAAGTCAGGAAGGTTCCATAACTGACTTGCTCAAGATTACACAGCATACTTTTGTGCTAAGCACAGGACCAATCAGATCCCCTTCACAAAAGTGCAGCCTCTGCAGTCTTAAGCCTCTAGACCTTTGCTCAAGCTGTGTACATCTCCCCATGGCTCTTCCTTATTTCTTTATTTTGACTCATTTATTTATTTATTTTACTTATTTAAAAGTCTCTCCAACTTGGCCATTTCTGGCTCTGTGATGTGTCATCTCAGACTGTATCCTCAACTAGGAGGTATGGGCAGCTGCCCACCCGCCCAGGGTTATTGTGAAGACTGAATAAGATAAAAGGTATCAAAATACCCAGTTTCAATCCATTCTCAAGGCTCAGTATTTGTCCGTCAACCTAATCATGAACCTCCAACCAGAATTAATTTCTACTCCTTAGAAACTTCAAATAAATTTTCCTATACCTCTATTAAAGCACTGAGCAAGCTCAATTCATCTATTTAACAGATACCGAGCAGCAACTGTATACCTAATCCTGGTGATGGAAATTAGAAAAGGCTCACAGCCTCTGTCCTAGACAGTGTCTTTAAGAACATGAGTTTAGTGGTTCCCTTTGATGTTTTTATCCCAACTATTTTCTGTCAAGGATTGGCAGTAGAAAAAATGATGCTGAAAATATCTTGTTCTGGGGAGCCACAGAGGTAATGCCCCACACAGTGGGTGATTCTAGAGGGTTGGGAGCTGTCGGTCCTCAAGATGGAAAAGGGGGTGATAGAAAGCCAATACCTCTGTATCCTGCATCAGAAACTTTCAGAGAACTTTCACAACCACAATGTCACTAAAGCCCCTTGAAAGGGATCATCATTTCTCATTTTACAGCGGGGAAAACAGGCCCAGAGAACACAAGGTCAACAGAAAGAGTACAGCTAAGACAATCTTTGAACCCAAGTCTCTTGACCTGGAGTATCAAGGCATTGTCAAAGCTTGGTGGGATTTGAAGATTAGTTCAACTCCCTCAGTTTTGACAGATAAGCAAACTGAAGCTTAAATAGAGAGAGATCATTTACCCAACCTTCTTGTACAGAAAAGGTGTGTGTAATTGACTGACAGGGCAGCTCCCAACACAGGGTCTGCACTCACCCAAGTGTGGTCATGGTGACAATGGTATACCAGAAGGCCGCAGGGATGCTAGTAAAGTTAGTCTTGTTTGTGCTCTTCTCAGCATAAAACATGACGGTGGCGAAGATGATGATGGCCATGGTAAGGGAAAAGAGGAGAAAGCCCAGCTCAGAGGCACAGCTCTTGAGTGTGTAGCCCAGAATTCGCAAGCCCTGTGAGTGCCGGGAGAACTTGAAGATTCTGAACACCCGGAATACACGAAGGGTGACAAAGGCGCCAGAGACATCGTCGTTCTTGGGCACGAAAAGCCCGATGTAGTAGGGCAGGATGGCTACCACGTCTATGAGGCTCATTACACTCCGCAGGAAGCGGCAGCGGCTCGGGGCAGCAAACAGCCGCAGGAGGTATTCACCTGTGAATATGAGCACACAGGCCGTGTCCATGCAGAAAAAGGCCGTCGGGAAGCGTTCGCCACAGGGCTGCTGCTCCCTTGTATGCAGCCGCGCGGAGCCTCGACACGGGATGGTCTCAACCACGTTGGCGATGACCGACACAGCGATGAAAAAGCCAGTCACGTAGTAGAAGACCAGGGCCGCGGTGCTCGTGTGGGGGTTCTCGAAGGCCCGCCAAAGCTTCTGGCGCAGGGAGCTGCCCGCCCGCAAGGCTGGCCCGTCCATGGCCTGCTCGGCTTCCTCATCCTCTGCCAGGCGCTCAGCATTCTCCTTCTTGCGGTCCCGATACTCTTCCAGGCAGCAGTCGCCAACGAGCTCAGGCACCAGGCCATAAAAGGCCAGCTCTTCGTCGAAGGCCTGGATGCACTCATGCCGCGGGCAGTGCAGGCGGCCTGTGCGGTAGAAGTTCAGCACGTGTCGGAACATGTCCGGGTCGCGATCGAAGAAGTACTCGCCCAAGTCGGCATTGTAGAAGAATTCCTTCTCTGAACTGCCCAGCAGGGTGTCTGGGTAGCGGTCCAACGTGTTCTTCCAGGTTTCAAAGCGGCGTCCGCTCACGTTCACCACCAGAACCTCATCCCCTCGAGACGCCTTCACCCCTGGCGCCGGGGGCAGGGGCTGCTGGGCCAGGGGCAGCCAGCCCACCGCAGCCGCACGCGCAAAAGGCAGCCACGTGGCCACGCCTGCTGCCATCCTGCACTGCCCCAGGCCCTCGGAGACTTGGGGGGGGGTGGCCTTTAGGAGAACGTGGCTGTCTCCAGGATGGTGGGGGCTTGGAGGGGCCCTGGGCCACTCGCACAAGGAAACTGGGGATGTCTAGAGAGGCCAAGAGGAACCTGGAGGAGGAACTAGAGACAGGGGCAGGAGCTTGGGGGGCATTTAGAGGGTCTGGAAGGGACCTGAGTGATGTCTTGAGGGACTGAGAAGGGGCATGGGGACATGGAAAAGAGCAGAGAAGGGGCGTCTAGAGGGACAGAGAAGGATCTGAGGGAGCGTTTAGAGAGACTGAGACAATTCTACAGGGGTCAGCATGTGCCTGAGACATCTGAGGGTGTCTAGTGGGGGCAAGAAACACTGGGGAGCTGTCCACACTCTCCGGAGTTCTGATGAAAGGAAGAAAGGACTAGAACTATTGAGCTGGGTTGGAGAAGGGATTGGGACATCCAGAGGGGTAGAAATGGGACCAGAGGTGTTTAAAAGAGGCTGAGATCAGAGTCTGGAGGGGAGTTCTAGGGGGGATGAGAAAGGTGAGGAGGGTGGTCCACACCCTGAAGACTTATAGGGAAAGGGTGTTGGAGTCCCTTCTTGGATCTAGGAAAGGGTTTGGTGCACCTAAGGGATGTCTATAGAGCCAGGAGGTTGTAAAGAGGCTGAGAGGTGTCTTGGGAGTGCCTAGAGCTGCCAAGAATAGTCTGGGGTAGGGGGTGTCTACATTCTACAAGAGTTCTGGGGAAGGAAGGAGAGGTGGGGCCCCTAGTAAGGCTGGAGAAGAGAGTAGGGTATCTAATGGGGTAGATAAGGGGCTAGGTTATTTTTCAGAGGCTGAGAGTTATCTGGGGAAGAAGGGTATCTAGGGGGACTGAGAAAGCCTGGTTCACCCTCTCAAGAGTTCCAGGGACAGGAAAGGGGCTGGGGAATCCTGCGGGGCTGGGGCTCATTTGAAAGAAAGTTGGGCACAGACCCAGAGCACCCAGAGGACCGTAAAAGACTAAGAGGAAAGGAGGTTCTTTCCAAAATGGGTTGGAGATCGGAGTGGGATGTTGAAAGAGAGTTGGGTGTGTCTCCAGGAAGAGGGGATGCTGGGCCTTGCAGGAGGCTGATGAGAGAGGCCAAGATAAGGCTGCATCCCACTGTTGGGGGCTGGTCTGGGGAAACCACACCCCGAGGGGCTGGTGGTGTGCGCTGGGTAGCAGTAGTAGCAGCAGCGGCAGCAGGAGGAAGAGAAGCAGCCACAGCCAGGCCCGGGAGACAAGGCAGCACAGACAGGGAAGGGGGCTGGGTCCCTGGAAGGAGGCTCTGGAAGGACAAGGTCCAGCAGGACCGGAGAACTATCTCAGGATGGGCTAAAGCGTGGGGGCTGGACCAGGGAAGGGCAAGGACAGCGCTGCTAGTGGCTCCCACCCACTCCCCACAGGGCCGACCTCACCTGTGTCCCCACTGCAGCAGCGGCAACAGCGGAGGGGTTGGGGGTACCAAACACCGGAGCTCCTGCCCCCCTCTGCAGAGCTGCCTGAGTTCTCCTCCTCCTCTAGCTCTCTCTCCCCGCCCCTCTGAGCTTGCCGGGAGATGGAGAGGCAGGGAGGGGCCTCGTGGCTCCCAGAGCCCCCTCCCCTAGGACTGCCTGAGGACCCTGGGGAGACTCCGCCTCCTACAAAGCTGGTTGGGCCTCAGTCGCGTCATCTGGAAAATGGGGGTGGTAGGGAGCCTTGCCAATTCTCCCCACCTCCTTCCTGGACTCCCCCCTCTTCCTGCCCAGCTCCTACCCCTCTGCCCCTAGGGGCCCCCACCCCCACCCGTCTGAATCAGCAGCACTTAGCAGATGCGATCGATGGGGAGGCGTCTGTTAATGGCCCTAGAGCAGAGTGCCATGGGGAATGATGCAGCGCTGTGTCCCCTCCCTGCCCCCCAAGGCTGGAGGAGGTGTGGATGGAGGACTGGTGGGGGGCATTTCTCTAGATTGGCTAGGCCCCCAATGCTGCTGGGGTAGGGGGCATGGGTTAAAGCCCAGCTCTAACCAAGACTGCTAGGACTGGAGCACTGTCGTCCTGCCTTCAAAGGTGAAATGGGGGGGGGGGTAAGAGTGCAGATGGGGACAAGCGAGGTCCCACCCCCATACCAGGTTCTTTCCCAGGCAGGCCCCACACTGAGGGGCAGTCTCCATCTGTCCACATCCAGGAGCCTCAGATCACGCCTCCTCCCCTAGAGGGCTCTGATCCTTTGGCAAGAGCACTAGGTACCAAGTGCCTCTGGCATGGATGGGTTCAAACCCCAGCTTTGCCGACTTGACTTGCTGTGTCCTTGAGCAAGAGACTTGCATTGTTTCCTCAGCTGTCAGATGGAGAGTTACAACTTGATGGTGTCGTTGGGAGCATTGAATGGAGTGATGTGAAAGGGGGTGCACAGGGCATGGCACACAGAGCCCTCATTTTTAGTAATTAAAGGTGTGTGGTGCTGGGGAGCAGTAATGCAGGACCAATTTTAGCCTTTCAATCTATTTACCTCCATTTACCATCACACTCCCAATTTATCCATTTCTTCATCCCTCCACTGACCCACTCACTCATTCATTTGTACATCTACCCCATCCACCAAACTATTCACCAACCTATCCATATGTAATCCCTTCTGTCCATCCAGAGCCTCGCCCATTATTTATTCACCTACTTTCTCTTCCCATTCATTAGCTCATCCATCTATCTACCCACTTGTCCATCCAGATATTCCCCTAGCCAACCATCTGTCCACTTACACCACCACCTTGCCCATCCTCTACCTATTCACCTACCAATCCATCTATCCATTTATTCATCCAATCACCTATTCATCCATCTGTCCATTTATTTCCCAATCTACCCATCATCAATCCGCGCAACCTTCTACTTATTTATCCATCAGTCCATCCAACATTTATCCATCCTCCCATCTGTCCACTCATCCATACCCACACCCCATCCACATCCATCCACATGTATATCTCAGCTATTTCTGCTCCACTCAGTTTGAGGGGCTAGTCAACCATAACTGGAGACAGGCTGGGTGAGAGTGAGGGAAGGCGAGTCAAGTTGTGGCCAGAGATCTCCCTCCCCATTCCAATGGTGTGACCTCACCACCCCCCAGTACATCCCTACTGGTTGGAAAGAATGAGAGCAGACAGTCAGTGGGTGGGCCCGTCTGGCCAGATGGTATTTTGGCTGCACAGCCTTTACACACACACACACACACACACACACACACACACACACACACACACATGTTGCTAGAAGGTTGAACATGGACCACACCCCACCCAACATCCCCAATCCCAAATGCAGAGTAGCCAGGCTTCCAGACATAAATTAAAAATAAAATAAAATAAAAAAGAGTTGATCTCTGGGAGGGAGAGCTCATGCAGAAATGAAGGCAAATGCCCCTGGGAACCAGGGCCAAGGAGGACGAGAAATCCCTGCCCCTCCCCTCAGGGTCCTCACTCTCCAGGGACCACTGCCCTAAGACAGGGTCACTAACAACCAGCTATCAGGCCTCCAACCCCTTTAATGTCCAGTCTCCCAACTTATTTGATTTCGGTGCCGGCCCCCATTTCCCCACTTCAGCTTAAGGGAATGGTGTTCTGGGGGTGGGAAGGGGAAGGTATGGGGGCAGCCTGCAGCAGGTCTTTAGCTGGCTTCTCCTGGTTGTAGGTCTGGGTCAGGGGACCCCACGCACTCCTTGCTGAGCCGCACAATTTCCTGGGACAGAACTTCCATGTCCTAAGAAACAAATACGCCATCAGGGGCCAGAGAAGGTGGCAGGGGAAGCTCCCTCACCAAGCCTAGGGTGTCATCCTTCTCACCTCATTAATCAATACTCAAGTAAGTCTAGCCTGGAACAGAAAGGTGTTTAGAGAAGTTCACAGAGCTCCCAGCAGTTGGCTTGGCTCAGGAAAGGTGCGTGTGTGTGGGTGTGGAGGCCCCTGGAGCTGGGGATATGGGTATGGAAGGGTATGGGTATGGAAGTAGATCTCCTGCTGTGCACGGTGCACTGGAGGATATGACCCCCACCCTCACCACCTTCTTTCTAGTAAATGGTGAGCTTGCTTCTCAGGTGCCAGGTCTGCATTCCTTGACTCCCCCAGAGATGGGGAAAATATTTTGGTGGTAGGATGAGCAAGTGGACGTGTGGGTAGACACACGGGGGATCCACAGTAGGCAAATAGGTGGACAAATGAACTAGTCAGAGGACAGATGGAGGACAACAGGTAGGCAGGCAAGTCGTTGGGTGCGTGGGTAAAGCTAAGACAAGGGGTGATTGATGAGTAGCTAAGAAAGAGAGCAGTAGGTCAGAAAATGGGTGGAAAGATATGGAGCAGCCCGGCCAGTGTGGCTCAGTGGTTGAGTGTTGACCCATGCACCAAGAGGTCGCCGGTTTGATTCCTGCTCAGGGCACATGCCCAGGTTGTGGACCTGATCCCCAGTGGGGGGCATGCAAGAGGCGGCCAATCGATGTTCTCTCTCATCGATGTTTCTATCTCTCTCTCCCTCTCCCTTCTTCTCTCTCTCTAAAAATCAATAAAGAAAAAAAAATTTTTAAAGATATGGAGCAGATGATTAGATGGGTAGAGGGCAGATGGACAAATAGTAGGGTGGGTTGATTGATGGGAGAGTTGGGTGACTGTGTGCATGAACGGATGAGTGAGTGGATGGATGCGAGGACAAAGGTAAGAGTGAACAACTAAACTGACAATAGTAAGTTGACTGGAGGATGAGAAGATAAGGATGAAGGAATGGTCGGTGAACGGGGTGGGTGGATGTGGGGGACTGGCAAATGACGTAGGGCCTGTATGGCAGATGACCCAGGGAGTCAGGTGGCTGCAAGGACAGATGGGCAGGCAGGTAGGCAACACTCGCCTTATGCAGGTGCATATTCTTGGTGAGCTGCTCCTCCAACATGTTCTGTAGCTTCTTGTTCATCTCCCGAAGGTTCTCATCACCTGGCTTCACTAGGTCTCTCAGGACACTGCCCAGCCCGCTGCGGTCTGTGTGGCCTGCTGCCACGGATACATCTGCAAGGGCCCAGGCTGAGAGCTGCCCCCTCAGCAGAGCCAGAGGAGAGATGGCCAGAGACAGAGCCAAAAAGAGGGTAACAGAGAGTGGGGGAGAAAAGCGGGGGACAAGCTATATCATGTAGGGGACAGAGACTTAGCCATGTGAACCCTGGCTGTCACTAACTGTGCAGTCCTGAGAAATAGGGATAATAACTAACTCATGGAACTAGGAAAACGTATATGACTGCATGTGAAGCACAGAGCACAGTCAGCTCAGTACATGCCTGTCAGTATTATTCTGATTCATAAGGAAAAATGGGAGAGAAGAAGGTTTGAAAGACAGGAGCAAACTAAACAAAGAGGGAGGGGATAAAGAGGAGAGGGGAGGAAGAGGAAGGAAAAAGGTGAGGAAGAGATAAGGACCCCAAAGGGATACACATACAGAGAAACAACATTTCTGGAGATGGAACAATATAGACAGGAACAGTGTGACAAAATGATGGGGGCAGAAAGAAGAGACAGGGAGAAGAGAGAAGAGGGAGAGAGAAGAAGAGACACAGGGAGAAGAAAGGAGAAAAAGGGCAGAGAGATACACTAGAGAAAGAAGAGTGGAGAGATGACAAACACCCGGAGAAGAGGGAGGAGCCGAGATAAGAGACAGAACAGAAAGACACACAGGTATGGGCCTGCCCTGCTGTCCCCTCTGCCAGCTGTGGTCTTGTCAGTAACTTTGCTGAGTTCCAAGAGGAGACCAGAGAGAAGCCTGGACACTGTACAGTGGGGAAGGAGGGAGCAGGTGAGAGGCTGGATGAGCAGTGAGGGCTGGGGAGAGGGCACTGACCGATCCGGCTGTCCATGACGTAGGTCTCAATGATGGCACTCTTTCGGCAGAGGTCCTCTGCCATGGAGGCGCTGCTCACCTCCAGATGCTTCACCTGTGGGGTGGTACAGCCCACCTCAGCCCCCCTGACTGCACATGTTCACACATGGGGAGGGGCCGGCCAAACATCAACCACCCCATCCCCGTCCTCCTGGCCATGTAGAGACAAGCAGATAGACAGCACCTTTTCCTCCAGCATCCATTTCTCCTGCTGTGTCTCTGCCAGGCGCTGAAAGAGCTCAGCCACTTCCTCATCTGACAGCTCTGCTGGCCTCGGGGGCTGGGCCTGAGGGCTGCTGGATAAGGACTGCAGGGAAGAGGAGGGGAGAGGCCAGCTTGGCTCAGTGTCATGGCCCCAGACAGGATCAGGGCTGAGAATGAGAACTAAGCCGGGAGTGGGGAGGGTAAGCTCTGCACCCATGGCTGTAGGTAAGTCTCGGCACCCTCAGAGACTCTGGATCCCCCTTTGCCTAAAGGAGGAGACAGGAACCACCACTTCATAGCTTTATGGAGAGGGTGAAGGGAGAACCCGTAGCACATGTGACCTAAATTCCAGTTGACAGGAAAACTAGGAGAGAAAAGAACCAGCTAAATAATACCACCGGAAAGTCAGCAGGAAAATCCAAAAGGCAGAACTCTTTCTGCAGGTCAACTGGGCTGGTCTCTTCTACAGGTTGGTGTCATGATAAAAAGGGACCACACTAGATTCAAGAGACTTGAGGCACATAAAGCAACCAGACGCAACATGTGCTCTGAAACTGAATGCTGGTTTACAGAAAACCAGCAATAAAGGACATTTTGGACCAACCAGAGAAATCTGATTAAAGTCATAGTATTAGATGAGATGATACTTTGACCTAACTGGGAGGGTAGTGATCAGCTGAACAAAAATCGGTTACTTATAATCTCATTTAAGCTTAAAAAAAAAGAAGCCCAGAGGGGTATGAACTAAGGATTTATAGTGGTGATCTCTGGGTAAAGATGTGATTGCTTTGGATTTTAAAAAAAAATTCCTTGTGTATTTTTATATTAATTAATTAATTTTTATCCTCACCAGAGGACATTTTTGTACTTATCTTAGAGCGGGAGGGAGAGAGGGAGGAAGAGAGAGAGAGAAACATTGATGTGAGAGAGACACATCGACTGGTTGCCACCCACACGACCCCAACCGGGGCCCGGGGACAAACTGCAACCAAGGTACATGCCTTTAGCAGGAACTGAACCTGGGACTCTCTGGTCCGCAGGCCAACACTCTAACCGCTGAGCCAAACTGGCCAGGGTGCTTGTGTATTTTTAAATGTTTTCTACAATGCACACATATGGAATAACAAAAAATTATTTCCAAATAAAAGTAGCTGGCAAGGAAGTTGCTGATATAATAGACAACAATAACAAGTGATAATTATAAGTTGGAAAAAAGGACTTCCTACGTGGATGATGCACCTACTATGAATCACTTATTTTATGGCACCAGGAAGGCAGAATTAGCCCACAGATGATGAAACAGAGGGTCTTAGAGAAAATAATTTGCCCATCCCCTACTTAGCAATCTGAATCTAAGTTGGTGAGCTTGGGTTAAAGTTTACAAGGAAATGTGTGTCCTGGGCACAGAGTAAGAGATGGTTGCAGTGGAGGGAAAAAGGAGTGCCCAGAAATTGAGTAGGAGAAGCTGAAGTTGTAGGCTCTTCCTTGCCCCTTACCCGGGCTGGAATGGTCGAGCTCTCCTTCTCCCGCAAGATCTCCCGGTAGCTGAAGGAGGAGACGCTACTGCTGTCCCCAGTCTGGGTCCGGCTTGGTGAGTTCATCTCTGACAGAACCAGCTCTTCGAGGCCTGGGCAGAGAAGGAAAAGAAACCTGAGCCCCAATCCCCCAGAGTCTCAGAGCAGTGACTGGCAGGAAGAGGCAGAAATAGATTTGACAGAGATGGAAAAAGGCAAAAAGACACTCGGGCCGACAGAAGGAAAGGGAGAGGCAGAATCAGAAAAAGGAGCTGCCTCTCTAGGCAAACCCACACACACCAGAAACAAAGATGAAGAAATGGGAAGAAAGATGGTGATGTGGACACAAATTTGGCATAAAAATGGCATACACACTCAGACTCAGGGTACAGATAGCTGGAGAGGGCACTGGGGAACACCCACATGCAGAGAGAAAACCTCAGAGAGACAGCAAGCTGGAGCAGATAACAGAGGCAGAGACCCTGGATAAGGACACGAGTCAGGCAAAGATGGAGATAACTCTCGTAGCCAGGCACCTAAATCTGAATTTCATCTGACAAACAAGGAGAATGTATAGCACACAATTTGAATGTGTTTGTTGATTCATACATTAATCTGTAACAAAACAGAAACCAACCCAGCTGCTGTGGTTCAGTGGATTGAGCATCGTCCCAGGGACTGAGAGGTCCCAGTTCAATTCCTGGGTAGGGCTCATGCCCGGGTTGCGGGCTTGATCCCCAGTGGTGGGCAAGCAGGAGGCAGCCGATCGATGTGTCTCTCTCATATTGATGTTTCTATCGCTCTCTCTCCCTTCTTCTCTCTCTAAAAAATCAATAAAACATATTTAAAAACAAACAAACAGCCCTGGCCTGTTTGGCTCAGCGGTTAGAGCATCGGCCTGCGGTCCAGAGAGACCCGGGTTCGGTTCCCGCTAAGGACATGTACTTCGGTTGCAGTTTGTCCCCGGCCCTGGTTGGTCGTGCGGGTGGCAGCCACTCGATGTGTCCCTTTCACGTCGATGTTTCTCTCTCTCTCTCTCTCTTCCTCTCTCTCCCTCCCACTCTATCTGAACAAAAAATGGAAAAATGTCCTTGGGTGAGGATAAAAAACAAACAAAAAACAGAAACCAAACTCCTCTTTTCTAAAAAGAGGTTACTTCAGGAAACAGAGTGTCTTGGAGAGACACTGATTTAGTGAGAGATACATTCATTTTTGCCATGTCACTTAAAACATGGCCACTGTGCTTAGGCCTCTGCTCCTGAAGCTGCTTCGAGGTATCAGGATGGGGGACTGACACCCTACCCCCAGGATCTCCAACAAGAGCAGGATGGCTGTGGGGGACAGGGAGCAAGTTTTCTCTGAGCCTGTGATATGGGAGATGCACGAGAGCCATCAATGCATCGTATTTATTTATTTAAACATATTTATGGGCCATGTCTTTCTTAAGAAAAAGTCCAAAGCAACTCAAATTTTGGTTGTTGTTGCATCTTCTAGGTTAAGTGGCAGAAATAACATGAACTTTAGCTGCATAATGATCACACCATAGTGTTGCTTCCTGATTGTAAGTCTGTCTCCCTAGCTCAACTTGGAGTTCCCAGAGGACCAAGACTTGGAGGATTTCCTATCAGGGACCCTGGACATGAGCATGAGGGCTCAGTCCATATTTATAGATGAAAGGATGGATATTAGAGATTTAGAGACACTGGCTGAGGTGCGGGAGTGTGCATGTGAGGGTAGTGGGGTGACAGAGACTATAGACAGACAAAAGATAGACAGAGAGAGACAAAGAGATAATGGGAGAGAGAAAAGAAAAAGGCACCAGGAGAAAAGGAGAGAACTAGAAAAGGAAAGCAGGGAACACAGCAGGTGTGGCACAGTGGATGGAGCGTCATCCCATGCACCAAGAGGTCATCAGTTCCATTCCCAGTCAGGGCACAGGCCCACGTTTCGGGCTCGATCCCCTGTAGGAGACGTGCAGAGGCAGCAGATGGATGTTTCTCTCTCTCTCCCTCTCCCTTCCTCTCTCTCTAAAAAATCAGTAAAAAAAATATTTTAAAATAAAGAAAGCAAGGAGAGAAAGGCACATAGAGAGATGATAGGAGAAGGCAGAGAGAGACAGAAACAGAGAAGAGAAACAGCAAAAAGGAGATAGATGGAGACACAGAAAGAGATAATGCAGAGATGAAAACAGAGAGAAACAGACACAGAGAAAGGGAAAACAGACCAAGTTCAAGAGGGACAGAAGACACAGGAGAGTAGGTGGAGTGAGATACAAGCAGCAGAATGGGCCTTTACGCCCAAGTCCTGCCTCCCTGGGCCTCAGCCTCCCCTAAGGTCTGGGTCCCTCACCAGAGCGGCTCTTGCTGTTGGTGAGGATGTCCTGCAGGCGCTCCTGTAGCTTATCTGCCCGTTTCCTCTCCAGGTGCAGCTGCCGCTTGAGGTCCTTGAGCTTTGGGAGAACAGGGGGAAAGATGGGGGCTAAGGCCCAGTGGGGCCACAGATGGGGGGATGCACGGCAGGAGGGGGCTGTGCTGGGACACCTCCTCATCATACCGCGGCACTGCCCTTCTTCTCCAAGATGCGCTGCCCATCCACTGTGTCCTTCACCTCCTGTGTGATACAGAAAGCATGGCTGGTGGGTGCCGGAATGGCTGCATGCACTGTACTCCCTCCCTGCCCCATTACTGCAAGCTGAGGCCTGGGATATGTCTGGGGACCATGGAGGAAGCAGTGACCTGCTTCAGGCTGCTGATGGTCTTCAGGTGACAGTCACGCTCCTCCTGGGCCTGCTGGAGCTGATCCAGAACGCTCTGTAGCTCCTCTTCCTTGCCCTGCAAAGCAGAGGGCAGCTCAGTCCTCCACTTGGGAGACAGTCTTTCCACCAGGGTCTCTCCCTCCCTGGAGAGAAATGCCACCATGCAATAGGCACCTTCAGCTCACTAGCATGCTGCTCCCGACACTGCTTCAGGGCTTCCTCTTGTTCCTGCTGCTGCTGCTGCAGAGACTCCTACAAGACAAGTCCCAGGTCTGGCCCTGGCCCCCCAAGGGCCACCATGCCCAGTAAGAGGTGTGAGGGACTGCAGCAGGGGGCCCCCAAGTATGCAGAAAAGATACTCCTGCAGGGAACATTGCATGCCTTTAGGCAGTACATAGAAGTGTCATATCTAGAGCTGTGCTGTTCACATCCAAGACTGACATCTGCATTTACATTTTATTTAATAAAACATAACACAGCATCTACTGCAGGCCAAGAATGTTATAAGGATTTTACATACATTAACTCATTTTATATACCCTCCATACTTAGACAGTAGATATTAGTGTTATCCCTTTTTCACTGATGATGAATACAGGCCACAAAGAGGTCAGGAAATGTGGCCAAGGTGACACATATAGAAGGTGGCCCAGCCAGGACTCAAATCCAGGCAAATGACTGACTGTAGCATTTGCTCCTCACGGCTATGACACCACCCCTCATGTATTATGATGTTTTCCAGAAAATGGCAGTAAAAGTTTTTGTTCAAACAAAATGAGTATATTACAATAATTTCCTGATAGAATTACAATTTAAGAAAGAGGTGCCTTTTCAAATTTGCAGATCTGCCATTTTGCCCTATTGATGGCCATCCCTGATCTCCTCCACAGGGCTGCTAGTGAGCCAGGGAGGCTGTGGGGATACCCAAGTCTAGGACATCTCAGAAAGTTCCAGGATCTGACCACTCCTTGTCCCCTGGTTTAGCATGCCTCCCGACTAGCCTCTGCGCCTCATCAGGCACTAACTCACCTCAGCTTCCTTCAAGCGCCGTTCAAACCAGCCCTTGGCTCCATCCATAGAGTGTACCTGAGCTTGAAGTTCTTCCACTGTCTGCTGCAGATTCTCCAGCTCCCGTGTTCGGGCCTGGGAGAGGACAGACTGTCATGGGCCAGGCAGGTGATGAAGCAGGCACCTCACCCACGCCATCCCTTGGCCCATCAGCAGTGCTGTGCTCATCCTGTTTGAGAGGTGGACATACATCATTATCTACCCACCCACCTTCTCCTCACGGATCTGGCCACGCAGCTCCTCCTCCTGCCGCTTCTTGTCTTCATGCAGCTCACGGAGCTCGCGCTCATAGCGGGCCCGTACCCCGAGCACCTCCTTCTCATGCCGAAGTCGGACAGCTCCTAGCTCCTCCTTGTGCTGGGACTTCTCCTGCAGCGTCTCCATTGCTAGCTCATCCAGCATGGCCTTCCTCTTCTCAGCACTCTGGGGGCCAGGAAGGTGGGGCAGGAGTATGTCAGTCAACATCCTCCCCCAATGCCAAAGGAGGCCCACAACCCTCTCCTCAGGCCCAAGGAACGAGCCATACTCCACCTCCTCCCCATCCCCACAGAAAGGTTGTTACTCACCCATCCTCATGGAACTGGTCACTTTCCATCCCTTCCCTTTCTGTGGGTTGGGCCATATCACCTACCCCATCCCCTGAACCAGGCCAATCCCTCTCCTTGCAGCCTTCCCAGAGTTGCCCACCTTGCGAGCCTCCTGTAGTTCCTGGGTCAGTTGTTCCTTCTCCTGGCCGATTTCTTGAAGTTGTTCCAGCAGCCTACTATTGGCCCGTAATGACTCCTAGTGTGGGGACAAGGGGGTGAGTTTGATAAAGAGCCCCCAAGAGGTGCTTGTCACCCAGGACACTTCTAATAGACCATCTCCTGAAACCCTGTAAAGTGGGTATTGTCCTCTGCATTTCTACATGGGAAACGTGGCAGAGACTGCTAGTTGCTTTCCAGTATCCATTCTCCCTTCCTTCCCTAGCAGTAGACTTTGTGGTTGGGCACATGGTGGTCTATCTGATGTTTCCCCGCTTCCCTCACAGTGAGGTGCGGCCACGGAATTAAAAGTGGTGAGTATAATATAGGTTGTAAAGGAAAGGGGCATGCTGGGCCCTTCCCCTTTTCCTCCTTCCTTTCAGATGAAATATAAACATGATAGTAAGGGAGCTTGAGCAACCATCTTGGATGCCAAGATGGTCTTGTGTTGAAGGTGGCTGAACAGCAATGTAGAAAGAACCTGGGTCATTGGTGATGGATCAGAAGCCATCGTCCCATCCCTGGGCAACCTACCTAGACTCTTACGTGAGAGAGAACTAAACTTCTATTTATTCAGTAGAAACCACTATTATTTTGCTGTCTATTATGGAATCAGAATGGCTCTCCTAACTAACTGAAGATGCGTAGTCTCAGAGAAGAGAAACAACTTGGTCTAGGACACAGATGTGCTATATTAGAAAGCCATAGTGGAAGCCAGGTCCTCCTGACTACACAGTCTTCCCACTGCACCTCATTACAAACTCCACTGAGCCAGCACTAGGGAACTAGGAGAAGACAGGTCACAGCCGAGGTAGCACCTGAAGCTGGGAGTTGAGGTCATCTTTCTGTCCCATGAGGTCTTCATATTCAGTCTGCCGCTGCTGCAACTCAGCTGTCAGTTCAGCAGTCTGTTCCCGGAGCATGTTCAGTTCCTGGGTTTTTGCTGTTTGGATCTAGAGAAAGTAGTGGTGATGGGAAGTAGCGTGAAAGGGGCCCCTGGAGGCCAGTCACAAGGTATGAGCCTCCCAGTTCCAGGGAGACAGGGAGAGAAGTGGAAAGAGAACCAGGAGGCAAGAGGAAGAATTTCAAAGAGAAAAACAGTGGGAGAAAGATCAACAGGGGAATGGATAAACGTGGTATATTCATACAATGGGATACTACATCGAGATAGAAGAACAAACCAGAGCTACATATGAATAAATCTCACTGATATAATGCTGCAGGATGGAAGCCAGACACAAAAATGGGTATCTGATTCCATTAACATGAAGTTAAAGGACAAAACTAATCTATGCTGCTAGAGGTCAGAGGGGTGGTTACTTCGGGGGAAGTATGGATTGGGAAAGGGTAGAAGGGACCTCCGGGGTGCAGAAAATGCTCTGTGCCTTGATCTGGGTGTTGGCTACATGGAGAAAGATACATAGATAGATAGATAGATAGATAGATAGATAGATAGATAGATAGACAGACAGACAGACAGACATAGACATGATTCACAGAGTGTACACTTAAGACTAGTCCATCTCTTGCACTTTACTGGAGAGAAACTAGAATGCAAGAGAAGCAGGGGTGGATGGACAAAGAGAAGAGGGGTGGAAGCCAACAGAAAGAAGCTGAGAATGGAAAAGAAACAGAAGTGGGAAAACAGCATGAGGTCCGAACTACACTGCCCCAAGATGGGGAACTGGGGAGGGATCAGCGAGGGCTCCCAAGTGTCCTGTACCTGCTCCAGGGCAGCCAGGCTAGTCCTCAAGGCATTGTTCTCAGCCCAAAGTCCTTCTACTTGTTCCTGCGCATCTGCACTCTGGATGGACACCTGGTCCCATCCCCACAACAGGTGAGAGTGGGTCCAGAACAGGGGGACAGTTAAGAAAGAACACGGACACACACACACACACACACAGGAACCACAACCAGGAAAAGCAGAACCCTTGAGGCCTTGCCTGCCTGTACAATACCCACTTGTAACTGCCCCGCCCTCCCCCCCATCTCCCTGAGCCCATCAGTATGATGTACCTGATCTTGCAGGGCTCGCAGAGCTGCTGCATGCTCCAGGCGCTCCCCCTGTCGCTGATCTCTCAGTTCTGCCAAGCTCTGTGGGGACCAGGTCAGGGGAGGTCATTCCAGACCTCAGCCTCCTCTGGGGTACATAGAACTATACAGATTCCCTTTTGACCACCTGATAGCATGTCCCTAGTACTTGGGGGTCTCAAGATACCCAGCCATCAGATATCTCAGGTTCACCCAGACTCTAGGTCATTACTCCCAAGGGCCTCCGACACCCCTATATCCCAGTTCCAAGCATCTCAGAAAACACCTAGGCTCCTGGTGATTTTGAACTTACTTAGCTCCCATCTGTAAAAGGTCCCACACTCACCCAGATTCCAGTTTGGAGGCCCCATGATTCTCAGACACACTCAGTCCCCAGAGACTACAGCCTCACCCAGATTTCAGGCCCCAACCTCAAGGGGTTTCAGACACACTCAACCCCCATATCCCTAGCTCCCAAGAGTCTCAGACCCACCCAGAATCATAGTCCCAGACCCTAGAGGTCTCAAACATGCACAGTCTCCTAGTTTCCAGCTCCTGGTGAGGTCTCAGACTGACAACCCCATTCCTGTCCCCAGTCTCTGGGGATCTTCAGACCTAACTAAAGACCCAGCTTTACCCAGACTTCTGTCCCCAGCTCCTAGGAGCCTTAGACCCACAAGTCACCATATTCCCCAATCCACAGGACTTCAGACTCACCTACTCTAGGGAGAAGCCTGGAGGCTTTAAAGTCACCTAACCACCAACCCTCAGGGGCCTCAGCTCCAACTAGACTTTTGCTCCAGTCTCTGGATGTGTCAATATATGTTGTTGTTTTTTTAATCCTCACCCGAGAATATTTTTCCATTTATTTTTAGACAGAGAAGAAGAGATAGAGAGAGAGAGAGACATCGATGTGAGAGAGACACATCGATTGGTTGCCTTCCGCAAGACTCCGACCAGGGCTAGGGACCGAACCTCAACCAAGGTACGTGCCCTTGACTGGAGTCGAACCTGCAACTCTTTGGTCCACAGGCCGACGCACTAACCACTGAGCCAAACCGGCTGGGGCACCAGTTTTCTATTCATAGCTCCCAGGGGTCTCAGGATCACCCAGCCCACGTGATCCAACTTCCTAGGTACCTCAGAACCAATATAGTGAGGGTCTCAAATGCACTTAGCCTCCAGGCTCAACAGTCTCACCCTTGAAAGTCTTATAGGTCTCAAAGTCATCCAACCTTCAGGGAGTTCAGACTTACTCCAACTCTGGTCTCGGTCCCCAGTGACCACAGATTTCTCCAGACTCCTGTCTCCAATTCCCCAGTTGCAGATTCATCCAAGCTTGTGGCACTCAGCCCCTAAGTCCTCAGTCCTCTGAGATCTCTGATTCATGTGGACTCCTAGCCCAACTCCAAGAGCTCTCGGGGCTCCCTAGTTCCCATTTTTCCTAGCTCTTAGGAGGCCCAGGACCCATCTAGTCCTTATATTTCCAACACAAGAAATCTCAGACTCCTCAACTAGTCTCTGTAGACTTCAGAGCTCCCTGGACTCTCAGCCCTGGTCCCTATCCCAGCGATCTCAGAACCCAGCCCCTCACCTGATTGGCAGCCTCGAGCTCCTGCTGCAGCTTCTGAGTTCTGGCCAACTGGGCTTTGAGATCAGCTTCCTTCCGCTGTTGTAACTCCTCAATCTTGTTCCTAAGGGTGATGGGGGTGGGGTACATTGACCATGGTCTAAGGCCCAATCTCCCAGCTCTGTTCCTGTGGTTTTTAGCTAATTCTGTTGGGTACTGTCCCTGTTATCCACCAATACCTCCAACCCTGGTAGTTACCGGCTATCATTGAATAGCGTCTCCTTTTCTGTTTGCAGACGGCAAAAACTGGGCACAGACAGACATAGATGAGTCAGTTCCATAAGTCAATCTTCTCCCTAGTCCCACCAAATCCCTTCCCTCACCTCTGGTAAAAAGAAATTTACCTTTCTTGTT
This sequence comes from Tadarida brasiliensis, assembly GCA_030848825.1. Taxonomy (NCBI): domain Eukaryota; kingdom Metazoa; phylum Chordata; class Mammalia; order Chiroptera; family Molossidae; genus Tadarida; species Tadarida brasiliensis. The sequence continues at coordinate 94,751,712 of CM061280.1, read as the reverse complement.
TCTTTTTCAGTTTCTCCGAGAGCTGGGGTGAGGCAGGGGGTACAAACAAGTGATAACGATCATAATTATTAGTAAAGACAAAAATAAACTTAATATTTACACACTTGTTACTAAGTACTTTTTGGAAGCTGAATTTACTTATGTTATCTCATAGAATCCTCAAAACAGTCCTGAGTATTACTGGTTTTACAAATGGGGAAACTGAGTCCCAGAAGGGTTCAGTCATTTGGTTGCCCAGCTGGTCAGCAGAAATAACATGATCTCCACCCAGCTCCTTCAGGCTCCAAAGCCCAGCATTTACGTCCCTAACATATTGACAGATGGCTGTGTAATAGAATGGTTAGGCTGGGGGGCCTGGAAAGCAGGATCATGATTGCCTTCCACAATACTGGGTCTCCAGTTCCTAAGATAAGAGCCTACAGTCTATAAGTTTTTGGATGGATGGATGGATGGATGGATGGATGGATGGATGGATGGATGGATGGATGGATGGACAAGCAGAGCTGGGAGGACACAGAAGAAAGGAATGGGACCTACTATGTACAAGACATAGTGGGACCACATTAGCCCATTGCATATTGAAAGCAACTCTGAGGCATAAGGGTGAGTCTCTCTATTTCACAGATGATGAAATTGAGGCTCTGAGACAGTACTCAGCCAGCTTTTGCCTTGCTGGGGGAAGCATGACAGATGGGAAATGGGGTAAGGCAAAGGCCAGGGAAAGCTTGGCAGTCCCACCTTAGCAAGTTCTTCCTGTAGCCTGGACGTTTCAGCTTGCTTCGAGCTCTGCAGGGAAGGAAAAGGGAGGTTGTTATAAGCAAGGGGGGGAGGTAAGGCCTGTACCTTCCCCTGCCCTCTTGCCTCCCTAATCTATCAGCCCATAAAATGGTGATGTCACAAACATCTCCATTGGATTACAGGCAGAGCAAGGGCATCTGCCCGCCACCTGGCACCCTAACCCCAACAAACCCAAATTCACCTCTAAGCCTTGCAGTTGCTCCCAGAGCAATTTCTTCTCCTCCTTCTCCATTTCCCACTTCAGCTCCACCTCTGCCAACGGCATGGGAGATAAGATAGTGGGGGCTTGGCCCTCTGGGTGGTCCCCTTGGCCTTCACTGGCAGCTGGGGACTTCCCAGCCTCTTTGCCATAGCGCTCCTGCAGGGCTAGTAGGTAGAACAGAGATGTATAATGGATGAAATGATCTCTGAAGACCCTTGCTATGTATCAAATAGAGGATGAATTGATCTTCAAACCCTCAGGTAGAGAGACCCTGCCCACAAGCCTAGAAAACAAAGGTTCAGACCCATCCACACAAATCACAAATCTTTAAAAAAAATTTTTTTTCTTTATTGATTTCAGAGAGAGAGGGAGAGGGAGAGATAGAAACATTGATGAGAGAGAACATCGATTGGCTACCTCCTGCATGCCCCCCACTGGGGATTTGGCCCACAACCTGGGGATGTGCCCTGACCAGAAATCAAGCTGGCGACTTCTTGGTGCATGGGTCGATACTCAACCAGTGAGCCATACCAGCCGGGCAAATCACAAATCTTTTAAGCCCCACCAACTACTGAAATCCTGTCTACCATCAAATTAAACTAAGTTTGTTTCCCAAGCCCTGTCCACAGCCCTCCAAGGTCATGCCCACCATCCTCCACTGACTACTTACAGTTGAATTCTTCCTATAACCTCATGATCCCCAGCCACATTCTACAGCCTCCCTCCTGATCACCAAACTACCACCCACTACCCCACAAGCCCCAACTGCTCTCCAAAAGTCCACACATCAGGACCCTCCCACATTCTTTCAAGTTTTCTGTCAGCTTTGATCTCAGAACCCCACTGATAATCTAGGCTTAGAATCTTCCCAGCATTCCTTCATTCCCCCTCTCTGTTTAGCAAACATCTCCTTTCTGACGTCCAATTTGCTAATCTGTAAAATCTGTTAGGTACCAGGCACTGAACTAAACTTAGAAAGATACCACTCTTATCTCTCTTACAGTCTCCCAGGGGGTGGACATCACTATAAACACTTTGTAAATGAGGAGGCTTTGGCTCAGAGAGGTGAAATGGCTTGTCCAAAGTCATATGCTGGGGTTCATGGCAGGGCAAAGCTTGATTCTGAAGCCTTTCCACCTTTCCCCAGGAGGAAAACATCCTACTCAAACACCAAGGTCCCACACTTGCCCAGGAGGGCCTCCACGCACCTGCCATATTCTTCTGCAAGGCTGTGTTTTCCGCCTGCAATCTCAGCAGCTCCCCATCGACAACACTCCCAGCCTGGGTGGCCCCTGCCCTGGAAGCCCCATCCTTCAACTGCTGGTTCTCCAGCTCCAGCTGTTCCATCTGGTTGCAGAGCTGAGCAGGGGAAAAGTGAGGTAGCAGAAAGGCAGAGAATCAGAACAATATTTGCTGAAATATACAAAGCACTTGGCCCATGCACTTTACAATTCATTTAATTCCCATTACACTCCTGTTATGTAGATGCTCTCATTATTCATTATCCCCACTTCACAGATAAGAACACTGAGGCACAGGTGTTAAATGACTTCAAACTCACACATCTGTTAAGTGGTAATCACAGAAGTTTGATAATACTGAGAACAAATTTCTGCTTGCCCACTCCAACCTCACATTCGCAATCCAAGACTTCAGGCTCTTCTGGAAGTTGCTGGTTCAAGATGTCAGCATCACGGAGAGCCCCACCGTCATCCCTCTTCTGTGGAGGGGTCTGTGTCTGGGAGTCTAGGCACCACAGACAGTTTTCAGGGCATTTCCAGGGCCAGCACTGCCCATAGCCCCACATTGTCAGCCCTTCGCCTTGGAGCGTTGTACAATGCAAATATAACTAATCCAGCCCCTTGATCAACTCCTGACTAAAATACAGTTCTCACAGCAGACCTGACAAGATCCTTTGTCCCATTTTCAGATGAGAATACTGAGATTCACAGAGAATTTTTATTTTATTACCTAGGATATTTCCTACCAGAACATTATTCCTTTAATCCAGTTCTTCACATGACTAGCTTGCATCCTTCAATGCTCTGCTCAGTGTGCTCCCTTTCAAGTAGCATCTCCCAACACAGAAATTCCAATACTCTCTAGCATAGAACTCTGTTCATTTGTTTTTTTACCCAGCACTAATCACAACTAAATTTAACTAACTTTTTAATTTCTTAAAGCTCTGAAAAAATTCTGGATCATAAATTCTGATTGATAATTAAATTTTATTTTGTAGCATAGGGTCACAAGCACAGATTCTGAAACCAGACTGCTTGGATGTGGATTTCTACTCTGCTAGTTATTAGCTGTGTGACCTCGGGACAAATTACTTCCTCGCTGGGGCTCAGTTTTCCTTATGTTAAACAGGGATACTAGTAACATCTCATCGGCTTGCTGCAAGAATTAAATGAGTAAATAATGTAAAGCATATCAAACAGAACCTGGCACACAGTAAACACTACATAACTGTCAGCTATCAGTACTACTGTTATTTTACTGTTATCATCTTTCTACCCATCCTACCCCCAGAACGTAAGCTCCCCAAGAGCGGGGACCATTTTGTACCTCTCACAATTACTTCTGTAACACAGAGCATAAAGCAGATGCTCAATGACTATTTATTGAAGGAACAACTGAGCTGAAATATCTTGGCAAATAACCAGGAAAGGGAGGCAAGCCTTGAACTCAGGTCTCTCTGTGAGTACTTCCAGTTCCCAGAAGGAGGAAAGTGTGAAGGAGGCTCTATACTGGACCCAGGGCCTAGCCCAGGGCAGATGCTGGGGCACATGAGCTGGATTTATGGAGGAACACCTGTCTGTGCCTCACCCAGTAAGAACCATGATACCATTGAGGCTGGAGGCAGGAAGCAGTGAGAAGTGAGGTAATGATGTCAGCTGTTATGTGAGCACCAGTGGCTCTGAAGTGTAGGGGGGCAATGACCCACTGGGAGGTGTTGTTTAAATTTTTTTTTTCTTTATTGATTTTAGAGAGAGAGGAAGGGAGAGGGAGAGAGATAGAAACATTGATGAGAGAGAACATCGATTGGCCGCCTCCTGCATGGCCCCCACTAGGGATTTGGCCCACAACCTGGGCATGTGCCCTGACTGGGAATCGAACTGGCGACCTCTTGGTGCATGGGTCTACGCTCAACCACTGAGCCACACTGGCCGGGCAAGGGAGGTGTTGTTTATTTTTTTTTAATTCTTTTTTTTTTTTTTTGTACATGCCCCTAGCGGGCGGGAACCGAACCCAGGACTCTCTGGTCCACAGGCTGACGCTCCAACCACTGAGCCAAACCGGCCAGGTCAAGGGAGGTGTTGTTTAAAGGAGTGATGTGCGCCCTGGCCGGTTTGGCTCAGTGGTAGAGTGTTGGCCTGCGGACCAAAGAGTCAGGGGTTGTGGTTCGTCTCCAGCCCTGGGTGGGGTCGTTCGGGAGGCAACCAGTCAATGTGTCCCTCTCACATCGATGTTTCTCTCTCTCTCTCTCTTTCTCTCCCTCCCATTCTATCTGAAGATAAATAGAAACATATCTTTGGGTGAGGATTTTAAAAAATAATAAAATAAAGGAGTGATGTGGTAAGACCTGTTGGTCAGGTCACCTTGTAGGGCTTGGTCTAGTAGAAGAAGCTAGAAGTGAGGAGACCAGCAAGGAGGTTGTAGGAATAAAGCAGGTGAGCGGTGGAAAGGGCTGAGGCAGGGCAGGGCCACAGGATATACATAAAACTTTAAAATAGTCAAGAAATATATTAGAGGGAAAATAAATTAATAAAAGGATACTATTAGTAGCTAACATCTACATAGCTGATACTATGTGCAAGGCTGTGTTCTAAGTTGTTTACAGATATTTACCCATTCAACCCTCACAAAAGCCCTGCAAGGCAGGTATTGTCATTATCATCATTTCCATTTTAAACATTTGGTAACCAAGAAACAGGCAGGTCAAGTATCACGCTCAAGGTTGCAGTTAGTAAAAAGGAGAGCCAAGAGTTTAATCTAGGTCTCCTGGCTCTTAACTACTACTTGCTAAATCACCTCTCCTGGAATTGTACCTGCTTAAAGGTTGTTCTTTGTTTTGTTTTTTAAGGTCTTAAGCACTACAGTCTCATGTGGAGCCTTGGAAATGCAATTTTGTTGTCATGAGACTTTTTTCCTTAAAACACACTAAAAACTTAGAAAATCATTGAGCATGAATACAGATTAGAGACAGAAAAAAGACAATGTCTTCAACTGCCCGTTAGGTTTAGATATAGCCAGGACACTAAAATCAGTGAGGAGATAGAATTATCCAATCCAGGATGAATTATGTAGAACTAGAACCCCAGGTTCATGTCAGGAAGAAAGAAAAAAGGGAAGTAGCTCGAACATCTGTCCATCCTGTGTTAAACATAAGAACTTTACTGAAGACCCACCAACATCCTGGGGTTCCATAGCATCAGCCCCACAATATACACAAGGAGATTGAAGCTCAAAGAAATTACTTGGTCAGGAACCAGCTGACCTCAGGGCTTGGAGTCTTCTAATTCCAGCACAGTAGGTAGCCCCATCTGTCAAACCACTGCCCCCCAGCAGAGAGTCAGGACCTATTTCAGCACCATGGACAGTGATCCAGGGCCAGTCTCTGTTCAACCACCCTCAACAGCCCTCCAACTTCAGTCCAGGTGGCCCCTACCCCTCAGAAGCCCCTTGAATATCCCAGGAATCAGCACCTTGCTGAACTCGGCCATAAGCGTGCTGTTCTGCAAACGGAAGTCCTCCTCTTGGCTGTGCAGCTTTGCCTGCAGCATCTCATTTTCACTCAGCAGGCCTTCGACTTCCTGCAGTGGCAGACATTGGCCAGGTCTCCAACAGGGGCAGAAAGGATGGGGAGGTAGGGCAAAGGAACAGAGAGAGGGAGAAAATGACATGGGTGGGGAGAAAATAGAGTACAGAGAATGAGATGGGTGAAATCAAGAGATACAGGAAGAGAGAGATGGCAGAAGAGATTTTAAAAAAGGTGACAGGGAGGGAGAGAGATAGATAAGGGGGTACAGAGAAGGGAAGATGTAGAGGGACAAGAGTGAAAGAGAGTGGGAAGAAAGAGAAGGGTAGATAGAAATAGAGGAAAGAGAAGGTAGAGAGAGATGGGGAAAGGGAATAGATAGGGGAGAAGAGAGGGATGGAGAGGGAAAGAGGAAAAAAGAAAAGGTAAGAAGACAGAGAGATAGGATCAGACAGACCAACAGAAGGAGAACAGAACAGAGAGAGAGGAGAGAGGGAGTCAGGGAAAGAAATGAGTGAGGAAGAGATAGAGGAATGGGGGGAGAGAAACAAGGAGTCAAAAAGAGATAAAGAAAAGAGAAATGATGGCAGAGATAGGTACAGGTGGGGGAGAGACACAGAGATGGTTGGGGAGAGAAACAAGAGTCACAGAGAGAGAGGAACAGGAAGACAGAGACAGAGAGAAGGATAAAGAGAAAGGGGGAAGGAAAGATACACAGAGGGGCACAGAGTGAGAGATGAATGAAGACAAGAAAACAAAGACAGACACAGTAACATATGGCAATGAGATGGATAGTCATGGATACAAGTGCACACACAGAGAAAGGCCAGTACTAGGAGATCCCAGCATACAGAAATATCCCTGCTAAGACAGTCTCCCAGACACATTCACCCACCATGAGTCGCCTTACCTGAGCTTTCTTGCTCTTGCTCAGTGCCTAAAGGTGAGGAGGGGGTTAGAGAGAAAAGGTAAACAGAAAGGAACAAGTGTGTGTGTGGGGGGGGCAATGATAACAGGAGTTGGGGGATGGGAGCATCTTTAACCACAGAACTTGCATGACAATTTGTAGCCCACAATAATGATGCAGTGAGTGAATGGCATCCTGATTACATCCTTTCCTCTAAGCTCTTGAGGCTGTTCATGGGTCTTATTATTTAACCCTTCATGGGCTAGGTCTCCAGGCTCAGACATTGTGACTGTACTGCTACATCTGTCCAAACATGTGTTTGTGGATCCCTGCCATGCACCATGGAAACTGCTGTCCCTCTGCTGAGCAGCCAAGGGCATTGTCAGGTGGGGGATGCAGTGCCCTACCAAAGACAAGCCCAGCTTCCTGCCAGACTTTCTGCATTATGCATTCCTTCATCTAACAAATATTAGAGCACACATTATGTATAGCATTGTGCTATGCATGGGGAGAGAGCAGTGAGGAAGAGATAAACAAAGGCCTTGAATGCCCTGAAAGGCCATGATAGCTTATATGCTATGTTATCTCATCTTCAGAGGATTGGAGAGGTAGGCTCAGTCTCACTTTACCAACAGGACCAGGACAAGGACGGGAAGTAGCAGCACAAGGCAGGAGAGTGAGTGGAGGAGAGGAGGCAGATTCAGGGCAGACTGACCACTAGATTTGACTCTTTAGTTAAATGTTAGTGAATGAGAATAAGTAATTGAAATTAAAAATGAATTAAGAGTAAATTAAAATTAATTGATAAATTAAGCAGAATTAGATAAAATTAGCAAACTAAAGAGACTTCCATGAAAACTTTTTGAATGACTAATGACAGCTTGTAACATTAGGTTTGGTTCACATGGTAGGTGCTCACTGGACCGATGAATGAGTCAGATGACTACAGGGAAGCATGGGTAGGTGAGTGGTGGAGGGAACTACCTTCTGAGCTTTGTTGAACTCCTTATCCAGGTAGGCAACTTTCTGTCGAAGACTGGTGAGTTCTGGTGTGAGGAAAGAAGGGAGTCTCAGTCACAGTCAGTGGCCAGGTGCTAAAAGGTCTTCCCGCCAGGCCTCTGAGGTGTTTTCCCTTAGCCTTTGTCTCCCAAAGGCACCCCCATCTAATGAGACCCTCTTGGCTCACCAACACCATTCTTTCGTAGTTCATCTGAAAGCTGGTAGTTGTTTGTTCGGAGTTCCAGGAGCTGAGCCTTTGGCAGAAGCAGGGAAGGAAAATGATTTGGTCAGGAATGTGCCCCTATCCTCACCATGAGGGTACCAATCCCCTGAGTCCTATAGACCCTGCTGCCCTCCGTGAGCCTCTTTAGTCACGCCTTAAGACTTGTGCATACTGCATCCTAAATGAGCTTCGCGACTCTCAGCCCCTTCCCCACCTTCTCCACTTCTAACCATAATCACAACCAGCTGACTCTCTCCATCTCCCTGCTGCTTCCATCTCTCCTCTTCCAATCCACTATGCACTGACATAGTTGGGCTCTTGCTTATGTGTGTTCCATGGCTCTCCATGCCCACAGGATAAAGTTCCTCCTCCTCTTCCTCCTGGCTGACATTGTCACACACTAAACACTGTCCTGACTATCTTTCTTTCAGGGGTGAGTGTTATCTATCCTCTTGGCCAGACAAGGGAGCAGGGGCTTGCCTTCCTCCCTCTTTCCCAAGAGAAGAGGGCCTGGTAGTCTCCTGACCAATCTCACTGAGTGAAAAAGGGCTTGCCAGGGTCCTCATCCCCAAGACCCTCAATATGTCCAGTTCCTTTCAAGAATTGAGGGAAAGTAAAGTATGAACCATGTCAAACAGCATATACCTACCTACCAGCCCTGTAGGGCACTGATGCCAGTTCTTCCCAGAACCACAGCCCCTTACTCCACCAGGCCCTTTCCCTGCCATGGCACCAGTCTCCACCCCCCTGATGCTGCGCTAAAGGTCAGAGGGCTTGGCCTCTACAGAATCTTCCTGCATCTGTTCTCTCCCAGACACAGTGATCTGTCTCTCACCGTCCTAATCCAATTGGTACACCCTTGGCACTCACTTAGAGTTCCTATCCATCACAGCCCAGTGTTTTTTCCCTCACTCATGGCCTAATTAAATCAATTGTCCTCACTCAAGGGTCCCCACCCCCCACAAGATCTCCCTAGTCATGATCCTGTGGGATGACCCTACAGCCTTCATTGTCTTTCCTCCACAAGGCTTTGGATGGGCTAGTTGGATTACTCTTCCTCACTCAGAGCCCCCTGCACAAGTTACATGGGTCTTTCCCTTTCATGGTCCAGTGATCTCAACCTTCCACTCTCAGGGTCCTTCACACAGGGACAACTGGTTTCCCTCGCTCAGAGTTCCTCCTCTCCTCCCACAGGACCCTACTCAGGGTTTCCCCCTTTCAGAGTCTCCCCACACACAAAACCCAATGGTCTTTCTCAGTAAGGAATTCTCTTAGCAAGGGCCCACTCTGGCCTTTCATCCCATCTCAGAGCTCCCCTCCCCCAAAGAATCAAGTGGTCAGAGTACTCAGTCCTGTGTCTCCCCAAAGCCCAGTGATCCCCACTTCATGTGGTCCAAGGTATCACTCCTCTGGTCCTCTCTCTAACAGGGATTAATGGTATTACCCATTCAGGGACTTCTTTACCCCAGGCCTAATCACCCCTAATCATCCAATGGTACTGTCCCTTCTTGGAATCCACTACCACCACTGCACAGGATCTCCCCCTCCCAGGAACAATGACAACATATGGGGTCTTTCCCCAATCCCCTGGCACAATGGTATGTTCTCACAAAAATTTCCACCTCCCAGCTGGTTATGTTATTGCCCTCCCAAGGGCTCCCCCCACCGTGACGTAAATGACCCAACGCCCACTTCCTTCCTCTCCAGACAAAATGGTTTCTCCCTCTCAGGATCTCCTTCCCTCAAAGCCTACCGTTATCATCATCCACCCATGGTGTCCCCCACACAGGCCAAAGGTCTCATCCTCTCCAGTTCTGAGTAAGATATCCTCCACTGTAGGACTCTTTTCTCTGCCCACAAGGCTCACAGAATTCAACCTCTTAGAGCCCAATAGTATCTCGGAATTCAATAATCTCACCACTCAGAGCCTCAGTTTCCCTTCTCCGAACCAACACCTTAGACTCAAGGTCCATCCCAACCAACCCCGTCTCAGAGCCGGTGGCACCATCTCTCTCTACTCCGCCCCCAGTAGCCCAGCCCGGTGGTCTTTTCCCCGGTGAGTAGCACCTGCATCCGTTGAAACTCCTCCTCGGACAGAGCTTGCGCCATGTTCCTCCCCCCCCACCCCCCCAACAGCTTTCTGCGCAGACGCAGCTCGTTCTACTGTCATAATGAGGGTGGGACCAAACCACTGGCCAGGAATCGAGGGGGAGGAACCTATTCCGGAAGTTCAGCGTTTTGGAGACGAAGAGAAAATAATGAAACTGATAGATAGGTCAGATTAATTACAATTTAATGTTTTACCAGTCTCTAGGTCAACTGGTCTGGCTTTTGAGCTTTCATAGAGTATCCATTGTGATGTGACACTATGGCATCCCTGTGTCATGGGTGGACTCGTCGGGAAGGAAGTTTTTGCCGACAGAAAATCACCCTTCCACGGTTCTCCTTTAATGAGAATGATTGACTTAATAGCCAGAGAAATGAAAGCGGAAGCTTTGCGCTGGTCTTGTTCCAGCCCTCCCCAGAGTGACTCCAAAGGGGAATCCCGCCTCTTGTGAAGCCCTCGGCCTTTTTCTTTTCTTTTTTTTTTTTTAGATTTGATGCTGATTTTCTTAACATGATGATGTACATCATGTTAGGTAAAGGACCTCACCACCAATAAATTTAAAATACTTGAAAGAATAGCAGTGAATCAAACGAAAAAGCTTCATTTAAAAAAAAAAAAACAAAAAAAACAGGACGGCGAAACACCACGAATATTCAAATTTAAGTATTAAAGTGCATGATAAGACTCTCCTGTGGGCTCCGGCCCGGTTGCTCAGTTAGTTAGAGCGTCATCCCCTACGCCAAGGTTGCGGGCTCCACCCCTGGTCAGGGCACACAAAAGAATCAACCAATGAATGCATGAATGGGTGGAACAACTGTTGCGGTTCGGTCCCTGGTCCCGGAACACAAAAGAATCAACCAATGAATGCATGAATGGGTGGAACAACAAATCGATGTTTCTCTCCCTTCCTCTCGCTCTCTAAAATAAATTTTTTTGGGGGGGGGAAAAAAGCCTCACTTGTGCTTTCCAGCTCCTTTGCAAACCCTCAGTACAGTAGCCAAATAGTAGTTTTTATTTGGGAAATAAAAGAATTAACACGGTTATCAACAACATATCAGTACTAGGACACTCCCTATGTTCTTTATTTGTTCCGGGGGAGGAGGAGACTTAATTTTGTTATAATTTTAAACGGACAGAAAAACAAGAATGGTACAAGGAAATTCCGTGTACCCTTTACCCAGATCCGTCCATTGTTTGCATTTTTCCAATTTTGCTTTATAATTCTCTGTTCATACATAAAATTTTTTAACCACTGGCTTCAGCATCTGTTGATGATTTCCTAACACAAACATTCCTTTGATATTTATTAATTGCTGTTCTACTATAAGGAAGAGCTTTCTCTTCTCCCCCATTTATATATGTATTTTATGTCTGGTTCACTGATATTCTTATTTTATTCAATGAATTATAATCAATCACTATCATTATTTCCTTTGACACTCTAATTGTCCCAGATTTTGCCAGTGGGAGCGCCTTCAAATTGAGTTTTGTGTCCCTTTGACTTGCCCTTATCTCTTTTTTCATTTTTTTCTGTCATTACAAGATGCTCCAGACACATTCCTTTTTTCTTTTTAAGTCCTCACCCGAGAATATTTTTGAATATTTTTCCATTAAAAAAATTTTTTTAATTGATTTATTTTTGTTACATATGCTTCTTTTTTCCTACATTGACACCCTCCTCCCACTCCTTCCATTGATTTTTTTTTTTTTAGATAAAGTGGGATGGAGGGAGGGAGTGAGAAACGTGGATGTGAGAGAGACACATCGATTGGTTGCCTCCTGCACGACCCCGACAGGGGCCAGAGATTGCACCTGCAACTGAGGTATGTGTTCTTGACCGGGAATCCAACCTGCAACTCTGGTCCATTGGCTGATGCTCTAACCGCTGAGCCAAACTGTCCAGGGCCAGACACATTCTTTTTGAGCCCTCATTGCTACTAGAGTTTAATTGTTTTTAGGCCCTCTCAGTCTACAAAGCTATGAAATATATGTATGTATTTTTTTTTAATCCTCACCCAAGGATATTTTTCCATTGATTTTCAGATACAGTGGGAGGCAGGGAGAGAGAGAGAAACATCAAAGTGAGAGAGACACATCGATTGGTTGCCTCCCACACGACCCCAACCAGGGCCTGGGATTCAACCACAACCGAAGTACATACCCTTGACTGGAATCGAACCCTCGACTCTTTAGTCCACAGGCTGATGCTCTAACCACTGACCCAAACCAGCCAAGGCTATATGTGTGTATTCTAATCCATGTGTACACACATCTATATCTATTTTTATAGTTTGCTATAGGTATACATGTTTTTATTTTATTTTATTTATTTATTTTTTATCCTCGGACATTTTTACATTTATCTTCAGATAGAGTGGGAGGGAGAGAGGGAGGAAGAGAGAAAGAGAAACATCAATGTGAGAGAGACACATCGAGTGGTTGCCACCCACACGACCCCAACCAGGGCCAGGGACAAACTGCAACCGAGGTACATGCCCCTTAGCGGGAACCGAACCTGGGACTCTCTGATCCCGCTGGCTGACGCTCTAACCGCTGAGCCAAACTGGCCAGGGCGGAATACACGTTTTTAAAACATAAATTCATGCCCTGGCAGGTGTGGCTCAGCATTAGAGTGTCAGCCAGCCGACCAATGAGTCTCGGGTTCAATTCCGGTCAAGGGCACATACCTCAGTTGCAGTTCACCGTCGGGTCCTGCAGGAGGCAACCAATCTATGTGTCTCTCTCACATTGATATTTCTCTCTCTCCCTCTCTCTCTCTCTCCCTCCCTCCCAGTCTATCTGATGATAAATGGAAAAATATCCTCGGGTGAGGATTAAAAAAAATAAATAAATAGCCCGGCTGGTGTGGCTCAGTGGTTGAGCGTCGACCCATGCACCAAGAAGTCACCAGTTTGATTCCTGGTCAGGGCACATGCCCAGGATGTGGGCTAAATCTCCAGTGGGAGGCATGCAGGAGGCAGCCAATTAATGTTCTCTCTCATTGATATTTCTATCTCTCTCTCCATCTCCCTTCCTCTCTCTCTAAAAAATCAATAAAGAAAAAAAAAACACATAAATTCATTACTAATATCTTCCATTTCAACCTAATAACACAAGGTTCATTCTAGTTTTCTCACTTTCCATAGTATCTGTAAATCCCTTTTCCAACAGAAACCTGTCTCCCATTAGCCACAATAAATTTACTTACTTGTGTAATCACATAATACACATTAAATAGCTGAAATTGCTAGCCCATAAGACTGTGAAAAACAAATCTACCAACTAGAGGGCAATACAGTTTCTTTTGTCTTTAGGCTCATGATGGTCTATATTGTGTTAAACACAGTCAAGCCCTGGCCGGTTTGGCTCAGCGGTTGGAGCTCAGCCTGCAGACCAGAGAGTCCCGGGTTCGGTTCCACATACCAAAAACAAAACAAAAAAACAAAAACTTTAAAAAAAAAATAAAAATAAAAGTAAGCACAGTCAAATACTGTGTTTAACAAGCCTGCTATAGCTTCAATGCTCGATGCAGTTCCTTTTGTCTTTAATCTGATGGTAGTCAAAATAATATATTCAAAAGTTACTTGAATTAGTTCTCCCCGCCCTGCCCAGTTTGGCTCAGCGGTTAGAGCGTTGGCCTGCGGTACAGAGAGACCCGGGTTCGGTTCCCGCTAGGGCATGTACTTCGGTTGCAGTTTGTCCCCGGCCCTGGTTGGTCGTGCGGGTGGCAGCCACTCGATGTGTCCCTTTCACATCGATGTTTTTCTCTCTCTCTCTCTTCCTCTCTCTCCCTCCCACTCTGTCTGAACAAAAAATGAAAAAAAAATGTCCTCAAGTGAGGATAAAAAAAAAAAAAAAAGAATTAGTTCTCCCCTTCCACACTCCTGGGGCTGTGTGATTCATTTGAAATATAGTGGGTTTCTTTGTTTCTGTTTGAATTCCATTTTGCACTTCCCACCCTTGTTAAGGTAACCAATCTATTTACTTTCTGGTTTATCTTTTCTGTGTTTTTGCACAAATAAGCAGATACATGTATATTATTTTATTAATCCTACATGAAGAATAGCATACTTTAGCCCTGGCCAATTTAGCTCAGCTGTTAGAGCGTTGGCCCACAGACCAAAGAGTCACAGGTTCAATTCAGGTCAAGGGCATGTACCTCGGTTGTGGTTGGATCCCCAGCCCTGGTCAGGGTCATGCAGGAGGCAACCAATTGATGTGTCTCTCTCACATCGATGTTTTTTTTTTCTCTCTCTCTCTCCCTCCCTCCCTCCCTCCCACTCTATCTGAAAATCAATGGAAAAATATCCTCGGGTAAGAATTTTTTTTTAAAAAAGCATATTTTGCATTTTCTAGGTGATAATATCGCTCTCTCTCTGCTATGTAGTACCTTATTTTGTAGATGTATCATAATATAACCACTCTCCTATGTTTGCCCATGTAGGTAGTTTCCAATATTTTGCAATAATAAACAATACCAAAAAGAATACCCTTGTACATACATGTATTTTCATATTATCTGAGGTGTATCTTCAGGGTAAATTCAGGATTGGTGCATCAAAAAGTGTAAAAGTTTTGTTAAGTATTCCCAAATTCCTTCACAAAAGGGCTGTTCCAATTTCATTCCCATTAGCAATGTATTTGGGTGAGTTTCCCCTCAGCTTCTCCACAGACTGTGTTGTCATATTCAAATTTTTTCTCTGATCTGAGAGGTAAAAAATGGCATCTCATTGTAGTTTTCTCATTTTCGTAGGTGTAAAAGGTTTGCCTGCTGTGGGAAAATGTTTTCAGATGTCATATATCTATGGAAATAATTAAACATACGTATGTATACGTGAGTTAGTATATATACATCTATTTCCTAGCTCCTAGGATCATAAACATCTTCAAAAAATAGCTGAAACACTGGGGAAAAAAAAAATATATATATATATTCCTCCTATTTCACTAGGTTCTTGGGCTGGTCTAATAATCAAATGGACATAAGACAGATTAATAGGAGAAAAACAAATTTAATTTTGTACATGTGGGAGCCCCATAAAAATATGAGACCCAAAGGCAGTCAAGCAATTGAGGCTTATATGCTATCCTAAGATAAGGAATGGGACAGGGGCCTGGGACTTCAAAGGTAAGGAGGGCAATTCACAGGAAAATGAGAAGAGCAGATGTTTGGTAATCAGATGTTTGCCCTGCCATGAAGGTAAGTCTTTCAGATAAAAAGTTATCCCTGGTGCCCTGGCTGGTTTGGCTCAGTGGTGGAGTGTTGACCCGAAGACCAAAAGGTCTCGGTTTTGATTCCCGGTCTAGGGCATGTGCCTGGGTTGTAGGTTCGATCCCTGGCCCCAGTTAGGGTCTTGCGGGAGGCAACCAGTCGATGTGTCTCTCTCACATTGATGTTTCTCTCTCTCCTTCCCTCCCTCCCACCCTTCCACACTATCTTAAAAAAAAATCAGTGGAAAAATATCCTCGGGTGAGGATTAACAAAAACAACAACAAAAAGTTATCTCTGGCCTGGCCGGTGTGGCTCAGTGGTTGAGCATCAACCCATGCACTAAGAGGTCGCTGGTTTGATTCCCGGTCAGGGCACATGCCCAGGTTGTGGGCCAAATCCCTAGTGGGGGGCATGCAGGAGGCGGCCAATCAATGTTCTCTCATCAATGTTTCCATCTCTCTCTCCCTCTCCCTTCCTCTGTCTCTCTAATACATCAATAAAGAAAAAAAAATTTTTTTAAGTTATCTCTGGTAATAGCTCTCTTTCTGGTACAGGTCCCCTATCTAAATTTTTTAGGCAGTTAAGGAAGAGGTAAAAGTTTTTCTTGAGTCTTCTGGGTCTTGATTGCCTTCAGCTCAACATAATCCACATGCCACATTTTGGGGTGGCATATTCTGCTCCCCTTAATATACCTACTTTAAGGATACAGTTCAGTGAGATTAAATGTATACAACCTTGTAACAACCACCACAGTCAATATATAGAACATTTCCATCACTCTCAAAAGGTTCCTTTATGTCCCATCTCAACCCCTCCCCACCTCAGCCAACCACTGAGTGGCTATCACTATAGATTAAATTTGTCTTTTGTAGAGTTTCATACAAATAGAATGAGACTGTGTGTACTCTTTCACTCGGCATAATGCTTTTGAGATTCATCCAAATTGTTGTGTGTATCAGAATTTTTTCCTTTTTATTGATGAGTAGAATACCATAGTATGGATATACCATAACGTTTTTTTATCCATTCTCTTAGTGTAGTTCTATTTTATGTGTATCTAATTAGGAGTGAGAGTGTGGCCCTGGTCAGTGTGGCTCAGTTGGTTGGGCATTGTACCGTGCATGGAAAGGTCACTGATTCGATTCCAAGTCAGGGCTCATGCCCAGGTTGCAAGCTCCATCCCTGGTAGGGGACGTGCAGGAGGCAGTTGATCCATGTTTCACTCAAACATCAAAGTTTCTCTCTCTCTCCCTTCCTCTCTCTCGAAAAATCAATTAAAAAGAAATTTTTTTTTTTTTTTAAAAGAGTGAGCCCTGCCGGTGTGGCTCACTGGTTGAGCATCCAACCATGTGCCAAGAGGTCACTGGTTCGATTCCCGGACAGGGCACATGCCCAGGTTGTGGGCCCGATCCCCAATGGGGGGCATGCAGGGGGCGGCCAATCGATGTTCTCTCTCATTGATGTTTTTATCTCTCTCTCCCTCTCTTACCCTTCCTCTCTCTCTCTAAAATCAGTAAAGAAAAAACATTTAAAAAATAAAAAAGAGTGAGATGTGGATGTTTCTCTCTTTCTCTTTCCCTCTCTCCCTTCCACTCTATCTAAAAATTAGTGGAAAAATATCCTTGGGTGAGGATTAGAGAAAAAAAAAGAGTAAAATAAAAACCATACACATACACACAAAGAGTGAGAGTGTGCTTTTCATAGATTTAAGGGCCATTTTAAAATCTTTAAATGTGTGAATTGTTCACATCTTTTGACCATTTTTCTATTGGCTTTTGGGACTTTGCCTTTTCAATTTCAAAAGTTCTTTGTATATTGAGCCCTGGCCGGTTTGGCTCAGCAGTTAGAGCGTCAGCCTGCGGTCCAGAGAGACCCGGGTTTGGTTCCCACTAAGGGCACGTACCTCGGTTGCAGTTTGTCCCCGGCCCCTGGTGGGTCGTGCGGGAGGCAGCCACTCGATGTGTCCCTTTCGCGTCGATATTTCTCTCTCTCTCTCTCTTCCTCTCTCTCCCTCCCACTCTATCTGAACAAAAAGTGGAAAAAAATGTCCTCAGGTGAGGATAAAAAAAAAGTTCTTTGTATATTGAGGATATTAACACTTTACTGTAATGTAAGTTCCATATATTTTCTCCCAGTGTGTCAGTTATGTTTTGAAGATGTTTATGATCCTAGAAGCTAGGAAATAGATGTATGTATGCTAACTCATGTATACATACATATCTCTAATTATTTCCATATCTATTATTCTGTATATATTTTAAGAAAAACATTAATTCATAATAGTACCACATGGTTAATTCTCTCCTTCCCTTCTCGCTCATCTGTAGCCTCCCACTCCAACCGTGAGAAACCTGGCTCCAGCCAACCACCACCCATTTGCTCAATTGTTCAATCTCAGTAGATATGTACAGCAATATCAGAATTGTTAACTTGTATCCTGTGGGAAACAACATTATCAAAATTGAGTTTAACTGCTTTTCTATGGTTCCTTTTGTCTTTAGCCTTGGAGTTTCCAGTAAAATATCATTTTCCAAGGTTACTTAAGTCAGCATGTCTTCTCCCCACGCCCTTCGGTGAGGTTATGCCATACATTTGTAATACAGTTAGATTATGTTTTCACAGTCTTTGTTCCATTCTGGAATTCCCTGACCTCCTGGTTGATTTTTTAAGTTTTTTTTTTTTCATATATTACAATGCATTTTGTGTGTGTGTGCTATAAAGGTGGGCTTTGGCAAATGCATTTTAAAGTTTTCCTCACATAGATTTTTTTTTTCATATTTCCTCTCAGGTTCCTCCCTGAGGTATGTTATCTTCTTTGTTGCTATTATAAATGGAGGTTTCTTTATTATTATATCCTCTAAGTGGTTATTATTTGTATATATGAAGGCCATTGATTTCTCTGTGTTAATTTTATACCCTTGCACTTTGGTGAGTACTTTTCATATTAGAGTTAGTTTTACCATTGATTCTCTAGGGTGTGCCGGGTATAAAATCATATCTCTGAAAATAGAGAAAGCTTTATTCATTTCTAATTCATGTGCTTCTAATTGATTTATCTTGTCTAATTACCACTTTTCACTAACAGGAACCAGGGCTTCTTGTTGAAATCTGATTCCAGGGCTGGGGCAGGGAAAGTAGAAGATGAGCCCGGAGCATCTTGTTTTACCATCCATTAAATGAATTTGAATTTATTTATTTAAAAATATTTTTTCTTTATTGATTTTAGAGAGAGAGGAAGGGAGAGGGAGACAGAGATAGAAACATCGATGAGAGAGAACATCGATTGGCCACCTCCTGCATGCCCCTCACTGGGGATTGGGCCCACAACCTGGGCATGTGCCCTGACCAGGAATTGAACCGGTGACCTCTTAGTGCATGGGTCGACGTTCAACCACTGAACCACACTAGCCTGGCAAATAAATTTGAATTTAAAAAGAATCCATGAGTCTAAACTGATATAAATAAATAAATGAAGGACAAGTGGAAATTTTTCCTTACAGAGGAACACGAATAACTATAGAAGAAATGATGGAATTTAAAAGATCACTGGCCCGGCTGCTGTGGCTCAGTGGTTGAGCATCAACCCATGCATCAAGAGGTCGCTGGTTCAATTCCCGGTCAGGGCACATGCCCAGGTTGTGGGCCAAATCTCCAGTGGGGGGCATGCAGGAGGTGGCCAATCAATGTTCTCTCTCATCAATGTTTCTATCTCTCTCTCCCTCTCCCTTCCTCTCTCTCTAAAATCAATAAAAATAAATAAAAATAATTCAAACATCTTAAAAAAATAAATGAAATTTTAAAAATCACTGTTTAGCCCTGGCCAGTTTGACTCAGCGGTTGGAGCGTTGGCTTGTGAACCAGAGAGTCCCGGGTTCAGTTCCCGCTAGGGGCACGTACAAAAAATAAAAATAAAAAAAATCACTGTTTAGCCCTGGCTGGTTTGGCTCCATGGACTGAAGGATTGCGGGTTTGATTCCAGGTCAAAGGCACATACCTGGGTTGCAGGTTTGCTCTCCAGCCTGGGTCAGGTCATGCAGAAGGCAACCAATCGATGTGTCTCTCTTGCATTGATGTTTCTTTCTCTCTCTCTCCCTCTATCTAAAAATCAATGGAAAAATATCCTCGGGTGAGGATTACAAAAAAAAAATCACTGTTTAGTAACCACCTCAGTAACAATTATTTCAGGTAAGAATCATCAACGGGTGCCAACACTAGTGGGTAAAAATGTGATGAAGAACACTATATTTACATAGTATCCAAGAATCACCCCACAAATTACCTCTTAAT
The DNA here is from genome assembly GCA_030848825.1 of Tadarida brasiliensis. Lineage (NCBI taxonomy): Eukaryota > Metazoa > Chordata > Mammalia > Chiroptera > Molossidae > Tadarida > Tadarida brasiliensis. The sequence goes on along the minus strand of CM061280.1, from coordinate 94,732,215 downwards.
TATAATGGTAAAAAGGGTAATTTTACAGTGGAGAGAGTGAACGCCACCTTAACCAAGTAGACAACATTAACATCAACAATATGGGGACAAACTGGTATTTCCTGCTTCCTGATGTGATAAACTGACAAAGACATCATTTCTGTGGTGTTTCTGCCAAAAATTCATATCCTGAATCTAATCATGAGAAAATATCAGGCAAACTCCAACTGAGGGATATTTTACAAAATAACAGATTCATGCTCTTCAAAAACATTAAAGTCATAAATATAACAAAGAAAAAGTGAGGTGATCCAGCTTAAAGGATACTAAAGGAACATGACAGCAACATGTGATCCTGGATTCAATCCTGTACCAGAAAAAAAGTTTTTTATTTTATTATAAAGGATGCCAGTGGGACAACTGGCAAACTTTGAATAATGTCTCTAAAATAGATGATAGTATTGTATCAGTATTAATTTCCTGATTTTGATAATGATACTGTCATTACATAAGGGAATGCCTTTCTCTATATGTCTTTGTACAGGAGAGAGAGTTAACATAGTAGGCCTGAGACTGTCTAGCCTTACAGAGACCTGATTGCAAAGTTGGCCCTTGACTAGCATCTGGAAACTTGGCTGGTAAGCAATTCCCTCCTCTGATATAAAACCTTTTCTAAATTATAAGACTGGTTCACTGGGCTTAATCTGCTTGTACAAACAATGTGATTTATGCTGAGCACCTGCATTCCTTCAGGTAGTCTGGAATTTTGGTTCTTGCTAGGTAGAGGGTGATTCATGACCAGCTCCCAGTGAAAACCTTGGGCAGTGAGTCTCTAATGAGCTTCCCTGATACAGAACACATCACTCACATTGTCACAACTCTTTGCTAGGGGAATTAAATGTATCTTGTGTGACTCCACTGGGAGAAGACTCTTGGAAGTTTGTGCCTGGTTTCCTCCAGACTTTGTCCTATGGGCCTGTTCCCTTTCCTCAAGGGAGATGGACAGCATAAGGAAGTCTGTGCATGGATTTCTCCAGATTCCACCTGTGTCCTTGTTGATCCTTTCATGTATCTATCCCTTCACTGATAAACTTTAACTGAGTACAACTATATGCTGAATTCCGTGACTCCTCCTACTGAATCACCAAACCTGGGCATGGGGACTCCTTGGGGACTCCTAACATGAATACACACACACACACACACACACACACACACACACACACACACACACACACAGAGAGAGAGAGAGAGAGAGAAAGAGAGAGAGAGATCCAGAGAGACTCAAATAGGGACAGAGAAAGAGACAGAGACAGAATGATAAAGGAAAGGTGGCAAAATGTTAACATAAGGAGCATCTGAATGAAGGGTATATAGGAATTGTTATTTTGCAGCTTTTCTGTAAACCTGAATTATTTCAAAATAAACATTTTAAAATGGGAAATGAAATCAAATTTGTATGCTATGTGGGCCCATTGATCGTCACTAGAGGTCTATCTGCTTCTAGGTCTTCTCAGTGAATAGACATGGGAACAACATGCACGCATGCACTCACACACAGAGTTCCCTTTCTCTGTCTTATCTAAAATCATGAGAACATCTTGATACCTCCAATTTTAATTCAACACTGCAGGGGTATGTTCTTGTGTTCCTCCCTCTATATTTGTAACTTCCTTCTTGTATTTGTAACTCCTTTAGTAAAGTAAACTGGCTCCAATAATCTCTTATACATTTACTTGTTTCCTCAAGTTTAGATTAGGGAATTTCAGAATTGTTAATCTATACCTCTGCAAAAGCAAATCTGTTTACTAGAGTTCAACATTTGTTTACAGGCATTTTTAAAAAAATCCTCACCTGAGGATATTTTTCCATTTATTTTCAGACAGAGTGGGAGGGAGAGAGAGAGAGAAAGAGAGAGACATCGATGTGACAGACACAATGATTGGTTGCTTCCCACAAGACCATGACCAGGGCCAAGGACCGAACCACAACCGAGGTACATGCCCTTGACCGGAATCGAACCCGAGACTCTTTGGTCCTCGGGCCGACGCTCTAACTGCTGAGCCAAACCGGCCAGGGCTGTTTACAGGCATTTTAAAGGTAAAATTTACACAGTAAAATTCACAAAATGCATAGCTTACTGATAAATGATGTATATACTCAAGAGGCCATACTCCTATCAAGATGTAGAATATTTATACCACCCCAAGAAGGTTTCCTCTTACTCATTCCCAGCAAATCCCCTCCCTCATGGGTCAATCACTATTCTGATTTTTTTAGACATGTAGATATGTAATTGTTTTATTTTTTTAAAATATTTTTTCTTTATTGATTTTATTTATTTTTTTTATTAATTTATTTTTGTTACAGATGTTTCTCCTTTTTTTCCCCATTGACACCCTCCTCCCCATCCCCCCACCCTGTCCCCAGCTTTGTTGTCCATTTCTTTATTGATTTTAAAGAGAGAGGAACAGAGAGAGAGAGAGATGGAAACATTGATGAGAGAGAACATCGACTGGCTGCCTCCTGCATGCTCCCCACTGGGGATCGAGCCCGAAACCTGAGCATATGCCCTGACTGGGAATTGAACTGGCGACCTCTTGGTGCATGGGTCAATGCTCAACCGCTGAGCCACACTAGCCGGGCAATGTGTAATTGTTTTAATATCGTTTGATGAAATTATTCATTCTGCACTGCCTTTGCACCATTAAAAAAAAAATCGATTTACATGTTTGTTTGTTTTGTTTTTTACCATACGTTTTATTGCACTTCACTTTATTGCATTTTTTAAAAACAAATTGAAGGTAAGACCCTCTCCCAGCAAAAAGATTATGACTCCCTTTATTGCAGTGGTCTGGAACCAAGCCTATAATATCTCTGATGTATGACTATATTTAATAAATATTTTAGAGGCGCTGCTTTAAGGCTGTGTAACTATTGTGTTACCTTAAAGTTTTGCCCACTAATTTTAGCATTTAGTGGATCAGATCTGCAACAATTATTACTGTGGTATTCTAAAGGCAACTTTCTATTTCCCTCACTCCTTTTATATTTATTATTTGGAATTCTTACATAAGGAAGAGTTGTCCCATCTTTAGTATTTATTCAATCACATCTCTTATTTATATATCATAGAATCATGGATGTTTATTTTATTTTTTGGACTATAATCCAATAATATCATTATTTTTTTGTTGCTCAAGTTATTCCAGCTTTGGTCATTCATTGGGAGCTTTTTCAGGTTGGCTCCTGTATGTATATATATATATATATTTATATATATATAAATATATATATATAAATATAAATAAATATATATATATATATATATATATATATATATATATATATATATATATATATAGTACTTTCTGGCACTACACAATACTGCAGGCTCATTTTGTATTTCCCTACCCTGGCCTTAAAATCAGCCATTTTTCCAAGGAGCCCTGGTTCTTTTTATTAGAGAATAGCATTTAGAAACCAAGACTTAGGTACTTAGATGTGCTTATTGCTTCTGGAATCACACAATGTCTAGGCCTTCTCAGTGGACAGATGGAGAAACTGTCAGAGACCAAGAAGATATGACAGCTAAATGCAATGTGGTATCTGTGATGGGGAGCTTCTGATGGCCTCTCAGTGTTCCCTGCCTAATACTCATGGTTTTCTGTAATCCCCTTCAGTTGAGTAACTTGATTCTAACCAACAGAATGCTTGGGCATCGAGGGCATGCCACTTCCATGACTAGATTACAAGAGATTGTAACTTGTTTTGCTGACTCTCTCACTTGCTGGCTTTGATGAAGCAAGCTACCACGCTGTAAGCTGCCTCATGGAAGGAAAGGCATACATGGCAAGGACGGAGGGCACCTCAGGCTGACAGCCAGCAAGGAACTGAAGCCCACAGTTCAACAGGCTGCAGATAACTGAATCCTGCCATAAACCACAGAAGCTCAGGGCAGAGCCTTCCCCAGTCCCACTTTCAGATGAGTCCTTAATCCTGCCCAACATCTTCCTTGATTACAGCCTGGTCAGAGCCACTGGAGTAAATGACGCAGCTAAGCCAGCCTGGATTCCTGACCCACAAAAACTGGGAGATAATGAATGCATGTTTTTTTAGCCACTAAGATTATGGAATTCTATTACATAGAAAGAGATCACAGACTATCCTTACTTGGATCCTAGAACAGAAAAAAGACCTTCATAGAAAAACCAATGAAATATAAATAGAGTCTTAAGTTGAGTTTCTAGTACTATGCCAATGTTGTTTCCTTTGCATCAATAAATGTGCCGTGGTTATGTAAGATGTTAACATTAGGGGGAGCTGGGTGAGAGGTATAGAAACACTCTCTAATGTCTTTGCAACTCTTCTGTAAATCTAAAATTATTTCAGATTACAAACTTTAAAAAAACACTTCTGGGTATTATGTGTTTTTTAAAACTGTTTTTTATTGACTTTTTTAGAGAGAGAGGGAGATAGAAACATCAATGTGAGAAACATTGATCGTTACCTCCTATACAACCCTACTGGGGATTGAGCCCACAACCTGAGCATGTGCCCTGATCAGGAATCGAACTAGGACCTCTCAGTCTATAGGATGATGCTCAATCCATTGAGCCAAACTAGCTGGACCTAATACATGTTTTTTGTTTTTGTTTTTAAATAAAATAAAGAGAATAGCCCTGGCTGGTTTGGCTCAGCGGTTAGAGTGTGGGCCCGAAGACCAGAGTCGTGGGTTCGATTCTGGTCAAGGGCATGTACTTGGGTTGCAGTTCAGTCCCCGGCCCTGGTGGGGGTCGTGCGGGAGGCAACCAATTGATGTGTCTCTCTCACATGGATGTTGCTCTCTCTCTTTCCCTCCCACTTTGTCTGAAAATAAATGAAAACATATCCTCAGGTGAGGATTAAATAAAAGATAAAATAAAGAGAATATAGCAAATTTGAGGAGAAAAAAATTAAAGAAAAAGTATCAGGAAGCCCCCAGTCTGGTGGTAGATTCAAAAACCAGGCATTAGGAGTCACAGTGTGATGACAGGCTAGAAAGTAGTATGCTCAATCTTCTGGGGAAGACAAAGGACCTCACTGGGTTCTAGTGCTCAGGGGTTCTATGCTAGGGGAGACACAGGACCAAGCCTGATGCCTGTCCTGGGAATCAGTTTGGTTGAGGAATTTCAGGAATATTTTTTCCTAGCCTTCAAGATACTTGTGTCTGTTCACCTCTATTTATAAAATTCCCCCCAAATGTCAACATCTGTTTCAAAATGGAATTGCTTGCCTGTTCCTGACTTTATGGTTTGTCTTTGCCCTTTACCCCATCTGGAATGCCTCTACTGTCTTCCAGCAGATATCTTCACACACTTCCTTATCAGTTTCAAAAGTGAACTTGCAAGAAAATCTTTGCTCCCTGTGCCTTCAGTGACATTTTTCAAACCAGAGCCCTCACTCACCTAATGTTATCATTTAGCTCTTCATCCATTTACCAGTGGCATATCTTCAGACAGTTACTTAAATTCTATTCCTTGGTTTCTTTTTTAAAAATGTTTTATTGATTTTTTTGAGAGAGAGGAAGGGATAGAAATATCCATGAGAGAGAGAAACATCGATCGGCTGCATCCTGCATGGCCCCTACTGGGGATTGAGCCCACAACCCGGGCATGTGCCCTGACTGGGAAAAGAACCCGGAACTCTCAGCCGGTGGGACGATGCTCAATCCACTGAGCCATACCAGCAGGGCCCTTGGTTTCTTTAAACATGAGTGGAAATCAGTGGGGTGGGTGAAAAAAAAGAAATAAGAATGAGCACTTTCTTGAATATTCCTTAGAATAAATTAGGTGAAGCACTTGACAACAGTAAGGAGGGTGCCTGACAGGTAGTTATGGACTGATTGCTTTTGTTTACAGGTTGTTTTCCTCCAACCCTTATTTCTAGTTAAATTCGTTCATCCATTCCTCTTAAATGTCTCTTCCAAGAACCTTCCTTCCTCCTGGCCTGCATGAGCCATGCTCACTGCACAGTCAAAAGCAAGGACAGGAGACTCTTTGACAAAGTTAAAAGCGCATCAAACACGCCTAGCATTTATTTAGTCACAAACCTACAGACCTCTCAGTACACCATCCTTGGGACTTGGCCCCAACAATTCAAAGCTGACAATCTTGGGTATACATGATAGAAGGGGTGGGGATGGGTTGGGAGTGTCTGTTGATAACTCTAAAATGGGGACAATTCCTCCAAATGGAGAGCTGGGTAGAGGCCAGAGGTTGGGGGTGACCAACTTCTGAGTAGGGGGGTCAGTAAAAAATCAGATAAACAAAAAGAGGGGTACATGTTTTTACAACCCTTCCTCCAAGCCTCTGCCTTGGTGGGACAGGCTTCTACTTTTTCCTGGGTTAGGGAAATCCTCAGAAGGGCCCCTTCATTCACCCTGTTCCTCTACACGTTGAACAGAATGCTGGTTCTGGGAACTTGGACTCAGTACTCCATACTCCCCATCACCTCCCCAAACCGCCCTTCAAGGAAGGGGGCAGGACTCTGCCCAAGGGTAGGGGGTCTAACTCTCACTCCTGATCTAGGTCTGGAATGTCAACCCACAAGATTTCAAGATCTGTCCCCTTCCTCAAGGGCAAGGTCAGCTCAGAGCCTTCCTAGATTAAGTTACCATGTTCTCTCTCAGTTTAAGGCAGGGAGCCTAAGTACCACTCCTCCCTGCAGTGGAATGCCTACATGGGATGTTGCTGATGAATAAGGACTGTGATCTTCACATGGTGGCCTGATCTTGCAGACTCTTCCACGCCTGAAATACTGGTGCTAGGCTGTACCTATATGGCCTGGCTCCTCCATTGCAAGGCCATGACCCGAGTTCCCAGGTAAAGGGTCCAGTTCTTATCCTTACTTCCGTTCCTGGCCTGGGCAGGGCAGGGATCATGATGAAGGGGCAGGGCTTAAACCCCCAGGGTGAGAACTCCATCATTTTGACTCCTCTTCCTTGCCAGGATGGAGTAGACTGGCCATTATAAGAGAGGGGATGGAACAGCATCCTGACACATCCTTATCCCAGACCTGGCTAGGACAGTCCCCAGAGGGCAGAGACGGACCTCATCCTGTCTCCTTCTCTCACCTGGGCAAGGGTGGGTCCCACAGGGCAGAGGCAGTGCTGTGATCTCCAGGGGACAGGCCCTGATCTCATGGTGCAAGCTGGGCCTGTGGGGAAGGGGCGGGGTGTTGCCTGACTCCTCCTCCTTGCCTGGTTATAAGGGTGGGGCCTCATCTCTTCCTCCAGAACACCTGGGCAGGGCAAGCTTCTGGGAGGGGGAGGGAAAGGTGGGGCCTCATCTTGACTTGTCCTCCTTTCCTGGGTGGGGAAATCCCAGAGGAGGGGTGAGGCCTGATCAGGATTCCTCCTCCATGCTGAAGCTGCTTCGGCGACTGCTGGCCTTGGAGACAGCGGGGGACACGGAAGAGAGCAGGGGGTCAGAGGCAGCTCGCAGTGGGGACAGGGCGCCCCCCGATAGTCCCCCCAACACCCCCTCCTCCTCCTCCATCAGAATGTCCGTTAGGCCCAGGTGGAAGGGGTCCCCTAGATCCCCCAGGTGGTCGCTGGGAAAGTGCAGGTCCAGAAGGGCATCTGAGGGTGGCACTGGGGGCTGCTGATGGGGAGCACCCTGGGCAGGGCCCCCCCCTGCATGAAACGTTGCTAAGCCTGGCCTGCCCTCCTCCTCAACGTCCAGCTGCTCTGGCTTGAGGCTGTCAGAGGCCGAAGTCGTGGCCAGGGAGACCAGCCCTGGGGTGGGAGGGACTGGCAGACCATGGATCTGGGCCTGCAGTTCAAGCTCCTGTAAAAAGTAGGGGTAGGTATGGGATAAGATGGAGTTCAGAGCCCCTGAGGCAGAGGAATGTCACAGTTAGAAGGGCAGGTTGTCTAGGTTCACATTCAGCCTAGAACTACCACTCACTAATTGTGTAACTTTAGGCAAGTTGCTTAAAGTTTCTAGCTTCAGAGTCCCAATCTGTAAAATGAGTATAATAATGATCCCTGTCTCATAAGGTTATTACGACAATTAGTAAATGGAGATAAGACTCTTGCCACAGTGCATGGTACAAGATAAATGCAATGCACACTAGCCAATATTCATTATTAATTCTTTTTAATGTTGATTACTACTTATTACCATCATCGTCATCATGATGGAAGTAGGGAAGCCCTGGGATCCCCCAAGTATGCCAGGAGGGGAAATTTTGGCCTGTTCTTCCTCTGCCTCTGCCTCTGCCTCTGCCTCTGCTTGCAGAAAGCCTCCCTCCCCCCTGCCACCACCTCCCCCCTTCCAGACCTGAATTCGGAGCTGCAGGCTGCGGTTGGCTTGCTCCAGGGATCGCTGCCGGCTCTCTAGGTCTTTGGAGCGCTGCTGCTCCTTCTGCAACTTGCGGATATAATCCACAGAGGCTTTGAGGATGGTGCCCTTGTTCCAGCGCATCTCCCTGTGGGGTTGAGGGGGAGGAAGAAAGGGAGTGCTGCATATGGAGTCTCTCAGGATCTGGGATGTTGCACCAAGTAGATGGAGCATACCACCCCATGCCTAGAACTTGAGGTGGGGGTACATCAAGGGTATAGAATGCTTATCCCCAGCCTGGAACCTTCCAAGCCAGGAAGCCCTCTCTGACCTGACCCTTACTGCTCCTCTCACCTCTGACCCTGATTTTTAAAAAAATTTTTTTTCTTTATTGACTTTTAGAGAGAGAGGAAGGGAGAGGGAGAGAGAGATAGAAACATCGATGAGAGAGAGAACATCGATTGGCTGCCTCCAGCATGCCCCCAACTTGGGATGTGGCCCACAACCTGGGCATGTGCCCTGACTAGGAATCAAACTGATGACCTCTTGATACATAGGTCCACGCTCAACCACTGAGCCACACTGGTCGGGCTCTGACCCTGATTTATCTCACTACAGCCACACTGGATTCTCAGTGCTCCCAGGATATGGAACTCCATCCCACCGCAGGACTATTAGCCCAGCTACGCTCTCCGCCTTGAACACTCTTCCCCCAGACACGCATACAGCTCCTACCGCCCATCCTTAGGCTGTTTATTCAAATGTTTCCTTGTCCACTGAGGCCTGTTCTGTCCCTTTCGTCCTTACCCCAAATTGTAACCCTCCCTAATATTGCCCCATCTTCCTCTCATTCTTTATTTTCCTCCACAACATTCATCAGAATTGCACAAATTTTACTTGTTTATCTTGTTTGCTATCTGTCTGTCCCCACTAAAGTATCTGTTCCATGAGGTCAGGGATTTTTATCTGTTTCATTCCCTCTGGTCGCCTCAGGGCCTAGCACAGTACTTGGCACAAAGCATAAGCTCAACATTTCTTGAGTAAATAAAGGAAGCACAAAATAAACAGAAAACTAAGTGCGTATGCCCTACAGGGACATGACGAGGCACATAGACCACAATGTCATGCACCTAAAATTTTAGGTGGGGACATGGTGAGGGGCTGGCTCAGGGTGAGGGAAGCTGGGTGGGAAGGGGCAGAAGAGCAGAACTGCTAGGTAGTTCCCACCCAGGGTGGCCCCCTGGGAATGACTTTAGGAAAGCAGGGTCCCCCACCCCACCTTCTGCTAGCCTGGGGCTCCCGGCCCAGACTCACGGGTCACTGGACTTGGGGATGAGGGTGCCCAGCTCCTTGATCCTGTCATTAATGTTGAATCGCCTGCGACGTTCAACTTTGGAAGAAGGGGAAATAAAAGTGGGAAAGAGTCATCAACAGGCCAAGGAAGGAAAAGAAATTGGGACATCGTTGGGAAGCTGTTGCAGGGAGGGGACCCCCAAGGCAGGCTGGGGCAGAGAGCTAGGCAAGGCTGCATAGCATGCTGGCAAGGGCACGTGCTCTCACTCACTTAGATTGTGATTGTCCTTCTTCTGCCGTTCCTTCAAAAGGGCCTTGGCCTCTGTCTCTGGAAGAGAGTGGAGGTAGTCAGGGCCTCTGGGCACGGGAAAGATGGAGGGCAGCATGTGCTGCTGAGGTAGGCTTTGGTGGGCACAGGCAGGGGAATTGACTCTTTTTTTGTTTATCCTCACCTGAGGATATTTTTCCCATTGATTTTTAGAGCAAGTAGAGGTGGGGAGGGAGGGGGAGAGAGAGAGAGAGAGAAAGAAACATTGATGTGAGAGAGACACGTCGATTGGTTAACTCCCACACGTGCCCTGACTGGGGCCAGGGATCAAACCTGCAACCCAGGTACGTGCCCTTGACTGGGAGGGAAACGAACCTGTGACCCTTAGGTGCGTGGGCTGACGCTTTAACCATTGAGCTACACAGGCCAGGGCAGGGGAAGTGACTTTTTTTTTTTAAATGCCACTCTTCTGTTTTTCAAGAAACTATGGTGATAGGTCATTTGTTAAACCCAAGATGAGAGTCAGTGGGGTGAGAGCAGGACCATGGGCCATGTGGAAAAAGAGGGCAAAGAGTTCCCATTTCTGTCTGCTTAAAGCCCTTCCCCCAGAACCAGGCCAACCCCCAGACCTGGTAGACATGGGGCTAACCCTGGCCCTTACCAGAGATCTCCCGTTTGATGTTGGGCAGCTCAGCTGGGCAGGAGTTGCTGACAGTGATGGCAGGTGTGGCCACACCCTGACTACTGTACACATCAAGCAGATTCCCTGACACAGGCAGCTGGGGGCAGGCATGGCAGAGGAAAGATGGTTGGCAACAGACCCCAGGCTCAGCCCCATCTCAGAACCAGGCTTCTGATTCTCCACACATCCCCAAAGACAGGCCCCCTAATGCAAGGATTGGCTGACTCAGTAGAGGAACCCTTCTTTCTCCTTCGGGGGAATTTCACATGGCGACTCAGTAAGGGAGAACAGGGTTAAGTGGACCTGCCCTGCTTTGCTGGGGACTAGAGCCGGCCTGGCCTAGTCATCATGCCCCTGCAGCCCCTCAAATCCCTCAGTGAGCTGTGAAGCTCCTCTCCCAAGCCCCGGGGCTGGCTCTGAGAAGAAATGCTGCAAAACCACCCTTCTCAGGTCTTAGTGGACTCCGATGGAACATTTCAGTCCTTTAGCCACCCCACCCCCCAGTCCCAGCACGACATTGACATTCCAATCCAGCATTCTTGGAACATTTCAACCCAATCTTCTCAGACCTTGGGAAATTGTCATGGCAATGTTCCATCTCAAATCTGGCCTTCTGGAGAATTCCAGCCCAATCTCCATCCCGTCTTTTGCTGTGAGTACGTTGCACCACCTTACATATATGGTCTCTAGCTGCCATGCACCAAGGTCCTGACTTTAGTATCTTCTTGCATATTCTGATCTCCCAGGATTTCTTGTCCAACTACACAACTAGCACTGCTTTCATGTCCGCCTAGATTGTTTTCTCCCCTTTGCACTCACCTGGATATATTCTAGGGCAACATACTAATCTATAAGTAATTAGTCCCATCTCTTGATGAGATTTCATCTCTTGAAACCCCCACCAATCTGCTGGATCCATCTAATATAAGGTCCCAATCTCTAGCTGTGTCCAAATCCATAAAAAGTTCTGATAAACTGGTACCATTTTCACATATGCTTTTATCCTTTTGATAAGTTGGAAAGAAGCAAAGCTAGAGCCACTTGATATGCCCCAAAGCATTTATGGGACCCTTGGAGTGTTCCAGAATCGGAATGCTACCATTTATCGGTACATCCCTTGCTCTAGAAAATTTTATCCACTCTTTACAAGGCCCTACCCTCTTGGCACAGTACATTGCAAGACACATGGTACATGGAATCACTTCAAGGTCCAAACATGCCAAATTTTGAGACTTTTGGTGTGTTTCAGTCTCTTGGTACATTCAAAATGCTAAAAGAGTCTCATTTCTTTTTTCTTTTTTTTGGTACGTGCCCCTAGCGGGAACCGAACCCGGAACGCTCTGGTCCGCAGGCCGACGCTCCAACCGCTGAGCCAAACCGGCCAGGGCCGAGTCCCATTTCTTTGTCCCTCCCACAGTAACGCTTGAGTGCCTTGTTATGCCCTAATATCTCTATGAAGTCTGCATCCCGTATGTATCAAAATCTACAAAGTCTGCCTTTCCATGCCATCCAACACAAGACTCCAAGGCATTGTTATGCCTCATTATCACCATACAGTGTCCCTCTCTATCTTTTTTTTTTTAAATCCTCACCCGAGGATGTTTTTCCATTTACCTTCAGATAAAGTGGGGGTGGGGGGAGAGAAACATCGATGTGAGAGAGACACATCGACTGTTTGCCTCCCGCACGACCCCAACCAGGGCCGGGGACCGAACCGCAATCGAGATATGTGCCCTTGACCGGAATCAAACCCGCAACTCTTTGGTCCACATACCGACACTCCAACCACTGAGCCAAACCGGCCAGGGTGTCCCTCTCTATCTTAATACAATCCAAGGTGACGGTCTCTTATACACATAACTAGTCATGATGTAGTCTCAGTGACACAAAGATGTGCTAATTGTCAGACCAACTTCCCATCTTGGAGCCTTACTGTGCTGGGGAGCTGCAGCCCTGCAGTGCCTCCAGGTAGATAGCTGAGCATCTCATCGTTGTAACTGGACTCCAGGCTGATGATCTCATCAATGACATCATCGATCTGGAAGAAGAAGTAAATATGGAAGAGGGTTAGAAGAAGTTGGAGGGTGGAGCATAGGAGGGTTGTCTGCAGCCACGTACCTCCTTCTCTGAGCTGGACCCGATGGTGAGTAGTGCCATGGGGCTGTTGGGGGCGCTGCCTGTGGGGCCAGTAGCATGGGCGGCCTCAGGGGCAGGGAGCGGCTGGGCACTAGCAGCCCCCGGTGGTGGGGTGAGGGCCTGGGAAGCCAGCTTGGGCCCAAGTGTGGTGGACAGATACTGTTTCACCTGCTGCCGGCGCGCCTGCTGCAGGTGGTAGCGTGTTGGGTTCTCCAGATGGGTCTGTACCTGTGGGACAAGGGGGAGGAGGGACAGAAGGAGACAAGGTAGAACAGGACTCAGAGAGGTGATTCTGGGCAAACCAGGCCCAGAATCTGACACTCTCACACACAAAATACTGGTAAGGCTCCCCTAGGACCCAAATTCCCTTTCTTGGAAATCCCTCACAGCTGCTAGGATCCACCCATGGATGATAGGATCCCTCAGTTTCTAGAGCCCCTCCATCATAGTCCCCATGGCTCCACCCTTGTCTCTGACACCACCTAACAGACCTAGGAACTACCTACTGCTTCCCAAGACATCCCAATGGCCAAAGAACTCCCAGTGCACCACACATACATGAAGCTTTTCCTACAAAGCCGTTCTACAGACCCTAGGGCCCACTTGGGGCACTCACGACACTCCATGGTCTACCAAGACATCCTATGACCCCCAAGAACCCCTCAAAATTCCACAAGAACATCTCAGAAACCCTAACCGCAATGGGACACTAGCACAGCCTACTTTAACAGTACCTAAAGACCTGACTTAGAGCCCCAGGACCTCACCTAAAAGCCACCAGGACCACTCCCCAGTTACCAGGAGCCCCTCCCAGGGCCTCTGGACCTTACCTTGAGCACCTCTCTGGGCACCTGAGCAGGGGGAGGACGGCCCAATGTGTGGCCCCCAGCAGAGACACCAACCACAGAGATGGCAGGAGAGGCAGGTGCAGGACTGGGGAAGGGAGAGGCTGCAGCCTGTTCCCGACGCTCACGCCTCTCCTGCTCCTGGGCCTGGGCCCGCATTAGCTGCTGCCGCAGCAAGACCCGCGATGAAGAAGATGATGACATGGCAGGGGTCCTGGAGCCCCCTGCAGAAGATGATGCAGACAGTGTAGCTGGGGTGGCTGGTGTGGCCTGCAGTGATATTGGGAGGCTGTGGAATCGGAAATATGGGGCCACATGTAAGCTAAAAGTCTTGTCCCAAACCTAAGGAGTCATAGTGTGAAGGAGTAATCACAGGAACCAGGCCTGGTAGCAGCCCTCAGGGGTCAGTCTGGTGGGGGAATTTTAGCCTTCATTCCTTATGGTGAAGCCTGGATTTGGCTCTGTTCGTATATTGGGCAGAGATGCCACCACTTGGCTCTGGGAGAGGGGCTTTATCCTATTTAAAGGAGAGTGGAAGGAAGCAGAATTGAGGCTGTGGCAGTAGATGTGGATACAGCAGGCTCTCAAGCTCAATTTGGGGCTGGAGATGCTCCCTTAGCTCCTGGGGTTGGGCATCAGGCTACAGGGCAATTGCAGGCCCTTCTTCCTCCCCTGCCTGGGCCTCTAGTCTCAGGAGCTAGTCAGTCTTGAAAATCTCAGAAATTTCACAATCCTCTCTTCCTGCCCCTCTTCCAGGTCCCCTCCCCTCTCTTAGAGCCCAAGCCCATGACTCAGCACATTTAGACTTCCCCCCTCAGCTTGAGGAAAGAAGAGACCAGCAGGGGTTCCTCAAGGGCTAGGGGTGGGTGAGTTTGTTGAGTGGGGGAGGGGTGAGCAGGGGTTGTGGTTATGGCTCCACCCACCTGGGCACTGAGCTACAGCAGGCCACGCCCTGTCTCTGGGCACTCTAGGGATGCTGCAGCCATGTTTTTGAATGAATGGGTGTGCAGATGGGGTTGGGGGAGGCAGCTGAGGTCTAGTCGGAGATAGTGGAATCCTAGCTTGGCCACCTGCTTTCACGTGACATGCTTTTTCTGGCCCCTCATTTTACTAACTGGAAAATAGAAGCTGGTGAAGAGAATGGGTTGGGCTGGCACTGAGGGCCTCTGCTAACCAAGAGGGAATGGAAGGGCCTGAGGAATTGGGAGGGGAGTCAGAGGAGACATACCTTGAGCGTAGTGATAGGGGCTGGCTTTTGAGCTCGTAAAAGCTGTCAGGATCAAGGACGTTTTCTAATTCAATGTCAGCAACAATCCCAGATTCCGGAAGCAAAGAATTCAGGCTGAGGGTGAGGGTGAGGTAGGGGTGGTGGTTAGTTATGGTATAGAGACCTCACTCCCCTCCAAGAAAGAAAGAAAGAAAGAGAGTAGAGAGGGAATAAGGAGGGAAACAGTGTATTTCTAACATTCAGCCACTTTGCTGGGTACCACCACCATAAATCCCCATGTCTTCTCCCCTTCCCACACCCTCTCCCCTCCCCATTCTCTTTTGCTGTGTTACCCATAGTCCCTTAAGATTCAAAATAAAGAGTGACTGGATCCCAACACCTTGCTTTAACACTCATGTGTAACCACAACCTGGGTTTGAGGAAAATGGAAAAGAAGAATTTAGGAATGACAGATTCACTTTGTAGGCTTCCAGACTTTGCATTCAGAGTTCTCCCAGCCCCCACACCCCCTACTGTTTTCCTGGCAGCTGAATGTGAGCCCACGTTTGTCCACACACATGCAGCACGGTAGGGGCATCCCTCAGTATAACAGCCCATTGTAACCAAACTGAATGCATCACAAAGAGAACTGGGGTCAAAGATTCACTTTATAGAAGGATCCACCACTTTGCAAACCAATTTCCCCCACCCCAGCCAGAGTTCATGGGATGCCAACACATATCCAAATACAAAATGGAAATATGAAAGGCTCCCCTCGGTCCAACAATCTGGATTTACAAGAGGGAGAATTTGGGTGGAAGATCCACTTTATGCAAGCTTTATTTTCTTGGCCAGATGAGCCTGCCCACCGCTCTCCTGTTTTTTTGGAATAGATCAAAACGCACACGCCTCCAACACCAACACCCACTGACACACAAAAGAAGTCATGTACACCCCTCCTTTTCAACTACTGTGATGATCTAGGTTGTTATAAAGGCATTAGAAGATGGTGAATCGATATACGCAAAGGCTCCTGCCCAGCCCTCCATGCTGGGTGCAAGACCCTAGTGTGCAGGGGACATCAACATGCACGCAGATGGGTATGCATCCTTGAATTTAATCAAACATTTAGAATCCTGAGATTGTGGGTGACTTCACTTGGCAAGAATTCTCTCCCCTCCCCAAGAATCTGTCTTTCTTTCTTTCCTCATCCTCAGATGGGGCCCTAAAACCACCCAGGAAGTTAGGAAGAGGAAGCTCAAGGATCTGCTGAGTTTAGCACAATCCCAGGCAGAAAGTAGGCAAAGCCCCCTCCCATACTTACACACTCATTGCATAGAACTTGGGAGAGGAGCCTGGAGCTTCCAAGGCCACTGATGGAAGTGAGGATTAAGAGGTCAGATAGGACCCACCCAGACTGGGATGGTGCAATTGGTGCTCATTCCAGCTCTGGTGACATATTCAAGATTATCCCCAGGGTCTGAGAGACAGACTAGGACGGTGAGATAAAAAGAATGTGCTTGTGCGCATGTGTGTGTGTGTGTGTGTGTAGTGAGCAGGGTTTGGCTTGCTGAGAGGCTAGGTAGGGCAGGTGGCAACAGGAACAAGACCCTCCTCTGGGTTCCCAAATAAAGTCTGAAGCCTTGTTCACTGAGCTAAGAGGTAGCACCATCTCCATCACCTCTGTCTGCCAGTCTCCCATTCAAGCCCCAACAACTGAGGAGGGGGTGCGCTTTTTCACTATCCTAGGGATCTGATCCAGCTGGGTGGATGGGCAGGGGTGAAAAGATTATTCTGGTCAAGTCTTGAATGTTGCTTCTCCTGCTCACACATACAAGGCTGGTCCCATGCAGCATTATCTGAGATACCCCCAAATCCTATCAGATTCATATTATCCCCAAACACAGCCTCCAGTAACCAGACACTGGGAATCACCAAGCTCCCAAGATAGTACCTCTGTGCCCCCGAACGTCTTTTCTGACACTGAAGGTAAAAGTCCCTTAAAATCAATGCCTCACCTACAGAGTGCCCCCTCAACTTCATCCCCCTCATGCCTGACTGAAGGACCCCAAATTCAGCCTCTAATCTGAGCCTCAGTCGCCCAAGTTCAGCTACCCTAGACTAGTTCCTGGACACAACAAAATATGTCCCTCTAGACCTAGTCAAGCCTTCCCTCTAAATCTGAACCAGGCTTCCTTTAATGCACTTCCATGACTCTTTTAAACCTCGGTCCAAGCAGGCCACCGTCGGATTCCTTAGGTACCCCCCCCCAAGACGGGCGCCCCGACGTCCTCGAAGCCCAGGCCGAGGCCCTCCAATCCTAGGCCGGGGCCCCCTCTGCACCCAGATCAGGCTCTCAGGAACCCCAGTCAGCACCCCTGGCCCCAAGCGGCCCCGCACCTGAGCAGCTGGGCTGAGTCGGCCGGCCTGCGCTCCTCCAACAGCACGAACACGGCTCGAGGGCCCTCCGCGCTGGACTCTACGCCGTCCCGAGCTGGCTCGGCCGCATGAGACATGACGCCCGGCCCCGGGCGAGCCCTGCCAGGCCGGTCGGGCTTCAGCCCGGTCCCCCTAACAAAATAAGAGTCCCCCTCCCCCTGCTCGCCACTGCCTCCTCCGCTAAGCCATGGAGCGAGCTCTGCGCGGGCGGGCGGCGTCGGGGAGATGGGATGGGCTGTGAGTCATCCCCCGCCCAGAACGGACCAACACCACCCCCCCTCCTCAGAACCTAACCCCGGACGACCGCCCTCCTCCCCCTCGTCCTCTTCCCCCTCCTCCCTGGGCTGGGGAAACTCCACAGGAAGTGACCGTACGTAGGATGGACAACTCTCCGGGCTCTGCGTTCTGAGCCTGGCGGCCAATCGTCAAGGCCTGGCAAAAGGGCCCGCCCTAAACCACGCCTCTGACGCGGAGGGAAAACTAGATTAGCCAGCCCTCATTCAGAGACGGGGAGCCTAGGCCACGCCCTTAGAGGCAGAAGCAAATCACCGAGAGGAATTAGGCCACGCCTTCTCTTCTCAAAGTACCCCTCGGCAGGCAATTAAGCCGCTCCTTGGCGCCTCTGCGCCTGCGCACCGATGGCTAGTCGGCGCCCAGATTTTCAGGCCAGGCTTCTAGCTGCGGAACCTCGCCCCCTCTCGGCCAATATTCGTAATGTCGGCTTTCTAGACCGCACTCCAACCTGGATCTAGCCAAAGCCATAACTAAGAGGCCTTAGGCAGCTACATACCCTGGTGATGTGCACCAGAAACCCCGCCTTTTCGGTACCCACAGTCCAGCCGCTCATCTAGTCTTCCTGGGAGCGCTCCCCCTACTCTATGTTATCTGGAGCGGTTGTTGTACTAGGTCGTTGGGCTACACAGTAGGTCCTTAATAAATCCTTGACAGATGGGTGAATGAGTGGAAGGATGGAAATTAGACCTGATGATTCGGTGAATGACTTCTGGAATCATAAAGACCAGGGTTTGGATATGGGTAAGGGACTTCCACTCTCTGAGCCTCAGCTTTCCTGACCTGTTAAATGGAGGTCATAGTAACTGCCTGATAGGGTTGTTATAGGGATTAGAGATAATATATGAAAAGTACTAGCAGATTGTTTGGCATACCATAGGCTCTCCAAAAATTAATTGATTCATTCAATTGTGCACTGATTCAACAAACATTGAGCTCCTCTGTGTGCCAGATACATGCAAGCCAGCTTTCACACAGCGAAGGGTTCCACTCATACATTCAAGTGCACAGTCAGCTCACAGAACACCTGGATCTACAACCTTCCCTTTCTCCTTTCCAATATCCCAAGACCCTGCCCATCAGTTGGACCTCTGGGAACTTCACTGAACTCCTATTTGTCTTGCACCTTTTGGTATTGGCACCCTTATTTCCCAAGTTGGTAGACACACACATCCCTACACGCTCACACAAAATCATTATCCACATAATAATGATAATTCTTCCACAAATAAACCTTTGAAACAATCAATACATTATCAATAAAAATTCCAAAATGGAACTTGTAGACCTGATGTTAAAACTCCTATGGTGAGCTGGGCTGCTGTGGCTCACTGGTTAAGCGTCGACCCATGCACCAAGAGGTCACTGGTTCGATTCCCAGTCAGGACACAGGCCCAGATTGTGGGCCAAATCCCCAGTGGAGGCTATGCAGGAGGCGGGCAATCGATGTTCTCTCTCATTGATGTTTCTATCTCTCTCCCTCTCCCTTCCTCTCTCTCTAAAATCAATAAAGGAAAAAAAAAAGATGTTCATGTCTGCTCTGGCCAGGCACCTCAGTTGATTAAAGCATCATCCCCATACATCAAGGTTGTGGGTTCAATTCCTGGTCAGGGCACAAATAAGAATCAACTAATAAATGCATAAATAAGTGGAACAACAAATCAATCTCTCTCTCTCTCTCTCTCATCAATAAATTAAAACATAATAATAAAAAGGGCCCTGGCCAGTTTGGCTCAGCGGTTGGAGTGTGGGCCTGCGGACCAGAGAGTCCTGGGTTCGGTTCCCGCTAGGGGCACATACCAAAAAAAAAAAAGGAAAAAAAAATAATAAAAAGGAAAATGAATTTTTAAAATGTCCATGTCCAAATCCCTGGAACCTGTGAATGTTACCTTATATGCAAAAAAAAAAAAAATGGATTGCAGATGTGATTAAATTAAGGGTTTTGAGATGAGGAGATTATCCTGGATTATCTGAATGGAACCTGATTGTAATCACAAGTTATTTTATAAGAGGAAGGCAGTGGCAAATATGACAGACAGAAAAGGAGAAGGCAATGTGACCTTGGAGGCAGAGATTGTAGTGATGCGGCCACAAGCCAAGGAATGCCAGCAGCCACCAGAAGCTGGAAGAGGCAACAAACAGATTCTCCCCTAGAGCCTCTAGGGAGAGTATGGCCCTGCTGACACCTTGATTTTGACCCAATGAAACTGATTTGGGATTTCTGGCCTCCAGAACTGTGAAAGAATATATTTCTTATATTTTAATCCACTAAATTTATAGTAATTAGTTACAGCAGCCATAGGAAATTAATAATGATTTTGGTACCTGGGTGTGAGATGCTGCTGTCTTAGTCTGCTTGGGCTACTTTAACAGAATACCACATATGGGGTGCATTTAATAGCAGAAAATTATTTTCTCATAGTTCAAGGTGCCATCTGGGTTGGATTCTGATGAGGGTTGTCTTCCTGACTTTCAGATGGCTGCTCTTACTGTGTCCTCACATGGCCTTTCCTTTGTGCACGTACACTCCTCCTGTCTTCCTTTTCTTTTCTTTTTTTTTTTTATCCTCACCTGAGGACAGTTTTCCATTTTTTGTTCAGATAGAGTGGGAGGGAGAGAGAGGAAGAGAGAGAGAGAGAGAGAAACATTGACGTGAAAGGGACACATCGAGTGGCTGCCTCCCGCACGACCCAACCAGGGCCAGGGACAAACTGCAACCGAGGTACGTGCCCCTAGCGGAAACCGAACCCGGGTCTCTCTGGACCGCAGGCCAACGCTCTAACTGCTGAGCCAAACTGGCCAGGGCGTGTCTTCCCTTTCTTATAAGGACACCAGTTCTATTGCATTAGGGTCCCACCCTTATGACCTCATTTAACCTTAATCACCTCCTTAAAGGCCATATTTCCAAATACTGTCATATTGGGGTTAAAGCTTCAACATATGGACTTTGGGGGGGACACAGTTCAGTTTATAACATGTTGTAACAAATACTAAAAATGTTGAAGTGGCTTTGGAATTGAATAGTGGGTAGAAGCTGGAAGAATTTTGAGGCACATGATAGAAAAGCCTAAACTAAGAGGAAAAAAAAGAAAAAGAAAAAGAAAATCCTAGATTGCCTTGAACAGACTGTTGGTAGAAATATGAACATTAAAAGCACTGTTCGTGAAGGCTCAGAAGGAAGGGAGGAGCACAGTAGAGAAAGTCTACATTGCCTTAGATATATATATATTATCATAAACAGAATGTTGGTAGAAATATTAACATTAACAGTGCTGCTGGTGGCCCTGGCCGGTGTGGCTCAGTTGGCTGGAGTGTTGTCCCATACACCAGAAGGTGTTGGGTTCAATTTCTGGTCAGGCACATACCCAGGTTACGAGTTTGATCCCCAGTTAGGGTGCATTCGGGAGGCAATCGATTGATGTTTCTCTCTCACATCAATGTTTCTCTCTCTCTCTCTCTCTCTCTCTCTCTCTCTCTCTCTCTCTCTCTCTTTCTCTCTCTCTCTCTCTCTCTCTCTCTCTCCTTCTTCCCCTCTCTAAAAAAATTCAATATATTTATTAAAGGTGCTGCTGGTAAGAGCTTAGAAGGAAATGAGGAACATGTTATTGGAAACTGTAGAAAAAAGAATCCTTATTATAGAAAGGCAGAAAACTTAGCTGAATTGTGTCCTGCCAATATATGGAAAACAGAGCTTGTAAGTGATGAACTTAGGTATTTAGCTGAGGAGATTTCCAAGGAAAGTGTTGAAAGTACTGCCTGGTTTCTTCTTGCTGCTTACAGCAAAATGTGAAAGGAAAGAGATAAACTGACGGAAGAACTTAAGCAAAATGGATCCAGGATTTGATGATTTGGGGCATTCTCAGGCTGTCCAGATTACAAAAGACACAAAATTTAGGAGATTCACCCAGTCGGTGTGGCTCATTGGTTGAGCGTCGACCCATGCACCAAGAGGTTGCCGGTTCGATTCCCAGTCAGGGCACACGCCCAGGCTGTGAGCCAAATCCCCAATGGGGGGCATGCAGGAGGTGGCCGATCGATGTTCTCTCTCATCGATGTTTCTATCTCTCTCTCCCTCTCACTTCCTCTCTCTCTAAAAAAAATCAATAAAGAAAAAAAAATTAGGAGATTCACTGTCAGGCAAGAGTATGGAAGAAAGCCAAGAGTGTGGCTGAACAGCCCTTTGCTAGTACTAAAGAGATTAGGTGTGTGACTAATGGATTCTCTCCACCATCTCAGCAGAAGTCAGGAATAGAGGTGAGATTATTCACAAAAGATTTGTGGAAAATTCTCTTGTCTACTGGTATGAATTCCCATGACTTCTGTGGGAGACCCACAGAGTATTTGGGGATGTTATAATGTCAGAAACACTGCCTGATCGACTTAAAAGAGACAGAGAAAGGATGAAATGAAGAAAGTATACTGGCCTCCCAAAATTCTGCTGGAAGGTACAGGCTAAAACTACTCAGTTGTAAACTTGTGCTACCCTTCAAGAGAAAGGAACAATAACTCAGAACTATGAGCCCAGAAAAGCAGCCTCAAGCCATAGTAGATTATTCCCAGGCCTTAAAACCTAATGAAACTTGCCCTCATGGATTGCAAAATTGCTTGGGAACAGTGACACCTTTTATTCTTCTATCCCCCCCCCCCCGCCATGCCATTTTTTATTGTTGTTGTTAATCCTCACCCGAGGATATTTTTCCATTGATTTTTTGATAGTGTGGGAGGGAGAGAGAGAGAGAGATTGAGCAACATTGATATGAGAGAGGCACATCAGTTGGTTGCCTCCTGCACAACCCCAATCAGGGCCAGGGATCAAATCTGCAACCTAGGTATGTGCCCTTGACTGGGAATCAAACCCAACACCCTTTGGTCCGAGGGCTGATACTCTAACCACTGAACCAAACCGGCGAGGGCTATTTTCTCCCTTTTGGAATAGGATTGTCTATAACTCTTTTTAATTTTTATTTATTGATTTGAGAGAGAGAGAGAGAAACTTCAATTTGTTGTTCCACTTATTTATGCATTCATTGGTTAATTCTTTTTTTTTTTAAATCCTTACCCGAGGATATTTTTCCATTTATCTTCAGATAGAGTAGGAGGGAGGGAGAGAGGGAGAGAGGGAGAGAGAGAAACATTGATGTGTCGACACATCGTCTGGTTGCCTCCCCCGTGACCCCGACCAGGTCCGGGGACGAACCGCAACTGAGGTACGTGCCCTTGGCCCGAATCAAACCCGAGTCTCATTGGTCCGTGGGCCAGGGCCATTGGTTAGTTCTTGTCTGTGCCCTGACCGGGATAGAATCAAAACCTTGGCGTATCAAGACAATGCTCTACCCAACTGAGCTACCCAGCCAGGACCCCAGAATGTCTATAACTCATCCTATGCCTGTCTCACCATTGTATTTTGGGAACAAATAACTTGTTTTCTAGTTTCACAGGTCCAGAGACAGAGAGTAATTTTGCCTCAGGGTGGATAATACCCAGAGTCTCACTCATACCTGATTCAGATTATGATATTTAGATGAAGATATTTGGAATTTTTTTTTTTTTTTTTTTTATCCTCACCCGAGGACATTTTTTCATTTTTTGTTCAGACAGAGTAGGAGGGAGAGAGAGGAAGAGAGAGAGAGAGAGAAACATCGACGTGAAAGGGCCACATCGAGTGGCTGCCACCCGCACGACCAACCAGGGCCGGGGACAAACTGCAACCAAGGTACATGCCCTTAGCGGGAACCGAACCCGGGTCTCTCCGGACCGCAGGCCGACGCTCTAACCGCTGAGCCAAATCGGCCAGGGCTGGAATTTTTTTAAAATATTACAAATATTGGTCAAATTCCCATCTGGTCCTGGGTAGCCTATTTATTTTTTTTTATCCTCACCCAAGGACATTTTTTTTTTTTTTTTTGCATTTATCTTCAGATAGAGCTGGAGGGAGAGAGGGAGGAAGAGAGAGAGAGAAACATCAATGTGAGAGAGACACATCGAGTGGCTGCCACCCACACGGCCCCGGTTGGGGTCGGGGACAAACTGCAACCGAGGTGCGTGCCCTTAGCGGGAACCGAACCCGGACTCTCCGGTCCACGGGCCGATGCTCTAACCGCTGAGCCAAACTGGCCAGGGCGATATTTGGAATTTTTGAGCTGATGATATTAAAGTGAGATTTTGAATTTGAGTTGGTGCTGTAATGGGTTGAAACTTTTGGGAGTACTGAGATGAGGTACATGTGTTTTGCACATGGGATAGATGTATATCTTTGGGGGCCAAAGAGTGTACTGTTGTAGGCTGAATAATCCCCACCAAAGATATGCACATTCTAATTCCTGGAACCTGTGGGTACATGTATCTTACATGGAAATAAAAAGGAGAGGGAGAGAAAAAGAAAAAAGACTTTGCAATTTGCAAATGTGATTAAGGTAAGTATTTGAGATGGGGAGATTATCTTGGATTATCCAGGGAACCCTAATTGTAATTACACATATCTTTATAAGAGGGAGGCCTACCCTGGTCAGGAGGCTCAGTTGGTCCGAGTGTCACTTTCTACACTGAAAGGTTTTGGGTTTGATTCCCAGTCACTGTACATACCTAGGTTGTGGGTTCCATCTCTGGTTGGGGCATGTACAGGAGGCAACTGATGTTTCTCTCTCTCTCTTTCTCTCTCTCTCTCCTTTCCTCTCTAAAAATCAATAAAAAC
Organism: Tadarida brasiliensis; assembly: GCA_030848825.1. NCBI lineage: Eukaryota > Metazoa > Chordata > Mammalia > Chiroptera > Molossidae > Tadarida > Tadarida brasiliensis. The sequence continues at coordinate 94,708,060 of CM061280.1, read as the reverse complement.
ATATCCTCAGCCTTGGCCGGTTTGGCTCAGCAGTTAAGGGTGTTGGCCCGCAGACTGAAGGGTCATGGGTTTGGTTCTCAGTCAAGGGCACACATCTGGGTTGCAAGTTCAATCCCTGGCCCTGGTCAGGGTCGTGCGGTGTGGGAGGCAACCAATCGATGTGTCTCTCTCACATCAATATTTTTCCCTCTCTATCTCCCTCCCTCCCTTCCACTCTATGTAAAAATAAATGGGAAAATATCCTCAGGTGAGGGATGAGGATTAACAAAAAAAATATCCTCTGGTGAGGATTTTTTTTCATTTTTTAAAAGTATTTTTTTTATTGATTTTAGAGAGAGAGAGAGAGAAACATCGATGACAGACAACATCGATTGGCCAACTCCTGCATTCCCCCCACTGGGGATTGGGCCCACAACCTGTGCATGTGCCCTGACCGGGAATTGAACCAGCAACCTCTTGGTACATGGGTTGATGCTCAACCAGTGAGCCACACCTGCTGGGCTCTGGTGAGGATTTAAAAAAAAAAAAGAGGGAGGCAGGGAAGATTTGACAGACAGAATAAAAGAAGGCAATTCAGCCCTGGCCAGTTTGGCTCAACGGTTAGAGCATCGGCCCTTGGACCAAAGAGTCCCGGGTTCGATTCCAGCCAAGGGCACGTGCCTCTGTTGCGATTCATCCCAGGCCCTGGTTGGGGTCATGCGGGTGGCAACCAATGGATGTGTCTCTCTCACATCGATGTTTCTCTCTCTCTCCCTCCCACTCTGTCTGAAGATAAATGTAAAAATATCCTCCGGTAAGGCCCGGCCGGTGTGGCTCAGTGGTTGAGCATCAATCCATGCACCAAGAGGTCCCTATGCACCAAGAGGTCGCCGGTTCGATTCCTGGTCAGGGCACATGCCCAGGTTGTGGGCCCGATCCCCAGTGGGGGGCATGCAGGAGGCGTCCAGTCGATGTTCTCTCTCATCTATGTTTCTATCTCTCTCTTCCTCTCCCTTCCTCTCTCTCTAAACTTCTCTCAATAAAGAAAAAAAAAATATCCTCGGGTGAGTATTGAAAAAAAAAAAAGAAGGCAATTCGACCATGGAAGCAGAGATTGTAGTGATGCAGACACAAGCCAAGGAATGCTGCCAGCCACCAAAAGAGGAAGAGGCAACTGATTCTCTCCTAGAGCCTCTGGAGGGAGCATGGCCCTGTTGGCACCTTGAGTTTGATCTTCTGGACACCAGAACTGTGAGAGAATAAATTTCTTTTATTTTTAATATGTTTTTATTGATTTTTATTTTAGAGGGAGAGATAGAAACATCGATGTGAGAGAGAAACATCGATTGGCTGCCTCCTGCACGACCCCTACTGGGGATTGAGCCTGCAACACGGGAATGTGCCCTGACCAGGAATTGAACCAGGACCTCTCAATCCATGGGATGATGCTCAATCCACCGAGACACACAGGCCAGGCAAGAGAATAAATTTCTTATGTCCTAAGGCATCAAGTTTGTGGTAATTTGTTACAGCAGCCACAAATAGCTTGAGGATGAATTTGGGGGTTGTTGGAAGGACTTAGGGACATGCTTGGGGTTTATTGGGGGCAGTTTTAGTGTATAATTAGGGGCCATTGGGAAGTGTTTGGGTACAGTTGGTGCCATTAAAGGGAAGATTGAGGTGGGGTTGGGAGGTCATTGGAGGGTGGTTTGGAGGTGTAGTTGGGAGATTGGGGAGATAAATGGGGGATGTTTACAGATAGCACAGGGCCGAGGCACACTGGTGTGCTTGCTGCAAGAATTTTTAAAACATGCAATACCTGACTATTTAGTCAGAGGCACTGATCTCTTTTCCCTTAGATTGTCAAATAAGAAAAATGACAACACCCAACACAATAGCCATCCGGTGTGAATGAATCAAAATTATAAGTTTTTTTTTTTGTCAGATCAGCAAAAAGTATAATGTATTTTTTGGTATGCCGCAGAATTTTAGTAATTAGTTTATGTGTGCCATTGAGATGAAAAGGGTTGAAAATCACTGGTTTAGGGTGTAGTTGGGAGTTCTTGGAGGATGGTTAGGGTGGTGTGATTGGGAAAAATTCAAAGATGTTTTGTGGGTGTAGTTGCATGTAATTTAAGACAAAGTTGGGCCCTGGATGGTTTGGCTCAGCGGTTAGAGCATCGGCCTGTGGTCCAGAGAGACCCGGGTTCGGTTCCCGCTAAGGGCACGTACTTCGGTTGCAGTTTGTCCCCGGCCCTGGTTGGTCGTGTGGGTGGCAGCCACTCGATGTGTCACTTTCACATCGATGTTTCTCTCTCTCTCTCTTCCTCTCTCTCCCTCCCACTCTATCTGAACAAAAAATGAAAAAATGTCCTCGGGTGAGGATAAAAAAAAAAAAAAAAAAGACAAAGTTGGGTATAGTGATCATTAAAGAGTGGTTTGGAGGTATAGTTTGGGGCTAAGGGAAGGTAGTTAAGGAGTTTTTAGAAGTAGATTTGGGGGCTCTTGGAAGGAGAATTTTAGGGGTGAGGTTTGTAATTGTTGGAGAGTAGTTTGGGGTTAGAGTTGGGTATCATTCAAAGGGCACTTTGGGTCCGGCCGGTGTGGCTCAGCAGTTGAGCATCGACGGATGCACCAAGAGGTCGCCGGTTCGATTCCTGGTCAGGACACATGCCCAGGTTGTGGGCCCGATCCCCAGTGGGGGACATACAGGAGGCGGCCAATTGATGTTCTCTCTTCGATGTTTCTCTCTCTCTCTCCCTCTCACTTTCTCTCTCTGTAAAATAAATAAAGGAAAAAAAATTAAAAAAAAAAAAAGAAAGGGCACTTTGGGGGTATTCTTGGGAGTTAGAGAGCAGTTTGAGGATAGAATGGGACTGTTGGAAGGAGGTTTGGGGTGAAGATGAGGCTTTGGGAGGATAGTTTAGTGATGAAGTTTGAGGATCAATAGTGTGGTTTGGGGATATAGTTGAGGGCTGGTGGGTACAGTCTCAGATGTAGTTTGGGGACCTGTTTGGAGGTCTGGATGTCAGAGGGCTATCATGAGTTCTAGTTGGGCAGCTATTAGTGAGTGGTTTGGGGAGCAGTTAAAGATTATTGTGTGAAATATTATCCAGCAATAAAAGGAATAAACCACTGATACATCCTACAACATGAACCTCAAAAATATTATGGTAAGTGAAAGAAGCCAAACACCAAAAGCCCACATATTGTGTTTAGATGAAATGTCCAGAAAAAGCAAATTTACAGAGATAGAAAGTAGATTAGTGGTTCCCTGGGACTGGGACTGGGGATTAACTGTATTCAGGCATGAGTGTTCTTTGTAAAAAAATGTTTTTATTGATTTTTTAAAGAGAGAGGAAGGGAGAGAGAGATAGAAACATCGATGTGAAAGAGAAACATTGATTGGCTGCCTCCTGCATGCCCCCTCACTAGGGATCAACCAGGGCATGTGCCCTGATGGGGGAATTGAACTGGGACCTCTCAGTCCATGGGATGGCGCTCAATCCACTGAGCCACACCGGCTGGGCAAGATGTTTTTTTTTTTATGAGTTTATTTGAGCCAAACTGACAACATTGCTGGGAAGCAAAGTCTCAAATGCTCCCAGGCACGAGAGATCTTCCTGGGATAATAAAAATGCTCCAAAACTGGATTGTGGCAATTGTTGCATATTTTGGTAAATTTACTAGAATAATTGAATTGCACGATTAAAGTGACTTTTACGTATGTAAATTATACCTCAATTAAGAAAAGATAATTGGAGAGTGCTTTCTAATATATTTGGATCACTGAAGTATGATTTGGTGGTCCAGTTGGGTAACTACAGGTTGGTGGTTATTTGGAGGTATAGTTGGGGACTCTTGGAGAGTGTTTTGGGAGTGGAGTTTGGATCAGTGAAGTGTAGTTTGGAGGTGGAGAGGGTGTTGGAGGGTAGTTTGAAGTGCAGTTAGAGGATCACATTGAGTTGCTGGGAGTATATGGGATAGTGATAGGGGTTGTTGGAAGGTAGTTTTGCAGGGTATAGGGTTGGTCAGTGAAAGGTTTGGTGGGAGTTCATGGAACATGGTTTGGAGGTGAAACCAGTGACTGTTGAAATTGATTTGGGGTGCAGGTGGGGGCCACACCAAAGGTAGTTGAGAATGTTTGGGATGGTGTTGAGGGTTCTTGAAGAGCAATTTGGGGGTCGAGTATGGTTAGGAGGGTACATGGAGAGTGGTTTGGGGTCAATGGAGGGTGTTTGGGGTGCATATTGGGGCTGAGTGGAGGGTGATTTGGAGGTTAATGGTTTCAGGGCTGATTGCAGATGATTTAGGGGAACAACTTGAGGGTAGTGGAGGGTAGTTTGTGTACAGCTTGGGTGTCCATGAGGGGTGGATTGGAAGTACTGTTTGGGATCAATGGATAGTATTATAGCTTGGGTATACATTTAGCGGATGATGAAGGGTGGCTTGGGGTGCATTTGGGTCATGGAGGGTAGTTGGGGGAGTTTAGAGGTGTGGTGGTGTCTGACAGAAGGCAGTTTGAGGTACTGCTTGGTGGTCCGTTAGGGGGTGGCTTAGGGTGAGGGGCGCCAGTCTGATCACTAAGGGGGCGTGGTCGGGGAGGGGAGAGTTCTGGCGCCCTCGAGAAAGCGTGTGCGCACGCGCTCTCAGCTGGTTCGTTCTTGGTGCTCCCTGGCTGAGACCCGAACTGGCGCCTGCGCAATTGGTCTCCGCCGCTGCTGTGGTCTCGCGCCCCGCCCCCTGTCAGCCGTCCCCCCCGCCCCCCCGAGCTCAACGGCGGTGCAGCCGGGAGCGGACAGACCCGAGTTACCTGTAGAGGGGCCAGGGTCCACTGCCCGCGTCGCAGCTGGCACTGCTCTCCCACTCTCCCTGTGCCCTCCATCTGGCCCCCCACGGCTAACAGTGGCGCGACCGAACGCGGCCCACCGCAGGGCGCGGAAGAGGAGCGGGTGCTAGCCGGGGGGCAAGCGGGAGACGGCGAGGGAAGGGGCGCGCCCACCATCCCTCCCGGCCCTTACGGACCCCGCCTATGCTGCGGGGCGAGGACCCTGGGTGAGTAACCCCTGCTGGGGGAGGAAGGGAGGAGACTGGGCGGGGTGAGGGCCCAGATGCCCACGGGGGATGTACCTGCGCGCGCACCCCTGACCTCTGACCCCGTGGTCTCACTCTCGACCCCTGCCCAACCTGAATGCATCTTTTTAAAATCTTGAACCTGGGCGGGTCTTGACCCGAGGACCTCCGGTCTGACCCCTGACCTAACCATATTCTGGCCTGGCATCATCCTCAGCCCCAGTTTTGTCACCCTAAACTTAGTCCTGACCCCAAATCCCATCCAGTTCTCAGGATCTTTGGCCTGACCCCAGATCCTTGCCTGACCCTGTTCCATCTCTGAAGCTCATCTTGCCTTGTCTTGATCACCTCAGTTTCTGTCCTGATGCTTGACCTGTCTGTTCCCTAAACTTTTATCCAGTCTCTGAACCCCTTCCAGTCCTATCCTGTCCCCTAACCCCCATCTGATCCACATCTGTCCAGATTTCTGACCTATTACTTCTGTACTTTCTCCCCACCCTGTACTATTCCCCTGGTCCCTCTCCTGATTCCTGGTCTCCATCCTGGCTAACTACCTTTAGACCATCCTTTTGTCTCCTGCCCTATCCCTGCCCTCAAACCTGTGCTGTTTTCCCATCTTCTCTTGTCCCATCACTGTCCTCATTCTACCCCAGTCTTCCTGTTCCTTACCTCCATTTTGCACCTGCCCTTTTTCCTATCCCTTTCTTTGATCACTGTCTTGGCCTGTCCGCCATCATGTCTTCTAATTACTGTTCTATACCGACCCTGACCCCTGCTCTGCTCTTTTGACCCCTACTGCCCCCTACTTTTTCTCTAACCCTTGTCCTGAACTTCACTCCATCCCATCTTCTGGCCAGTGTCCTAGCTCCTTCTCTGTCCAACCTCCTGACCTCCATCCTACAATGACTGATTTTGTCTTGTCCCCTACATTCCTTCCTGTCCTGTCCTGTCCCTTCATCCTGTCCCAACCCCAGAGCCCTGTTCTACCCCTTTCCATGCCCCTCTACCCTATTCAGATCTCCCTCCTTCCTAACACCCACTTTCCATCTCCTCTGAAACAGAAGGACAGGGGTCCCATTATACCCTGCCCTGAACTTGGAGGTTCTGCTGTTCCCATTGTCTCTGAAGTTCATCCCAAACGCTTATCTTAGCGTGAGCAAGAACAAGCAGCCTTGTGGGCCTCTTGTGGCCAAAATGGTTTTTGTATGTGATTTCCCCCACCCCCACCCAGTGATCTCACACACAGCTTGCATTTCTCTCCCTGCCCTAGGAGGGCATAGAACTGTTCCTATGCTCCCCACCCTCCCTAAGTGTGGAAGAACACCCTAAATTATTCAATGACTCTGGGAGTCTGTGAGGTCTGGGTCATATTTCCAGCCTTGCTAGGTTGGGGGCTCCTCCATGGGGCAGGTAAGCAAATATGTAGGGGTGTGAGACTCAAGGGTATGTGTGACTCTTCTAGGTTGTGTCAACCCCCCTCCCCATCTCCTGGTCCTGACCCTGGGTGCATGATCCCTGCTTTCCTGGCCTGAAAAAATTCCAGAGACTTCAAGGCTTGGTAGGGGTGGGATGGGGCAGGGGCTTATCCCTCTTCTCTCAGCAGTAAGCGTACAAATCTTTGTGCTAAGTCCACCCAACCTTTGTGGGGCAGATCTGGGGGGGCAGTGACTGGGTGTTAGAATCAGACCCATCCAGTAGTAACAATAACAACAAGGTTCCCTTGCTGTCTGAATCTCCTTGATTCTGAGGACAGTCAGGGAAAATTTGGATAGTGAGGAGGTAACGTGTTATTCATTTATGTTTTGTTCCTGCATTTCTCATAGAGAGTAGTGAGTTTTGAGGAACGAGATACCATACCCATCTCATTTACCTAAAAAATTTATCCAAACCTATTAATAACAATACAAGCATCCCTCATTGTCCCAAGTTCTCTGAAGGTATTTTGGTTTTGCATTACATATATATATATATATATATATATATATATATATATATATATAGCAATTTTCTGCCAGCTCTTTTGCTCTTCCTCTTTGTCACACGGATCTGGAGCTGTGTTGATAAACTGGCTGTTAAAAAAATGTTTATGCGTTTTATATAGTGAGTAGGAAGAATTCAGATAATGAAGAATATCAGCTCTAACTCAAAAATCTATTCAAATCTTTCCATTTTCCTGAGCTCCAGTGGCAAGAATTGGGATAGTAGGGGTACTGTGTTATGTAAATATATTTGGTCCCTGCATTTTTTATGTTGAGTAGGGAGAGGTTGGATAAAGAGGGGAAACAGCTCTGTTTCAAATATGTCTGGTTGGGCGAGTAGGGAGGGTTCCAGGTCTAGGTAGCAAGTAGGGAGGGTTTTGAGGCTGAGGGATACTGGCGCTGTCTCAGAAATTCACCTGAATATATTTAGTTCTTGATTTTGGTAACGAGAGTTTGGACATGGTATTCAAGGGAAAACAGCTGTTTCAAATTTATCAGGTGAGGCTGAGGGATACCAGCTCTGCCATATATATAACAGCCAGTTTATCAACACAGCTCCAGATCCGTGTGACAACATATATATATGTTTCTGACTTTGGGGTGGGAGGAATACTTGTAATTGTGAAAGCCAGTACATATTGAGCATGTAGCTCGGACCAGGCACTGTCCTAAGCAAGCTTTAAATGTATTAACTCATGTCATGCTCACAACGACCCTGTGAAGTCCATATGGTCATCATCACCCCCATTTTACTGATGAGAACACTGAGGCCCAGAGAGGTTAAGAGACTTGTCTAAGAAGTCACAGAGGCAGTTAGTGGCAGAGCTGGATTGAACCCCTCTACCCCTCTGAATCTCAAGTCCCAGCTGCAGTGGGGCTTAGAGGTTGGCCAACTTCCAGGCTGTTAAAAGTCGTGGACCAGGGCAATGACGTGTGTGTGTGTGTGTGTGTGTGTGTGTGTGTGTGTGTGTGTGTCTCTGCCCTGCCTGTTTGCCAGGCTCAAGAGTCCCAGTTACCTTCACTCCTCCTTACTCCCGCACCAGCCCACCTCTTCATTATTGTTGTTATTAACAGTCATTAATGACATGGTGTGAGTGACCTTGCATTGTGAAATGCCTTCCAAAGTACCTTTGGCCTCTCTTGGCTCTGTAAGCACCAGTTACCCATTGTTCAGATGAGGAAACCTAAGCCTTGAGACTCAATCTCCATTGCCAGCCCTTGTCCCTCTCATGTCTGATTCTATAAACATGCCTCTTCCCAACATCTTTGGTGCCCCACAAGAGGCGGGAGAGGCCATGGCTGAGAGGATAATTCCCCACCAATATCCAGCTACCTTATGGCTGCTGCCTCCACCAGCCCCAGGCAGCGTAGGGGGAGGGGAGATGAAAGGGGCCTTTGTGTTCAGCGCTGGAAATCTCATACTCAGGAAGAAAGGTGGGCAGGGTGGCAGGAGGCATGTATGTGGGGTGTTGCTGATACAGAGGGAGCTCCTCTCCAGGCTTGGGTCACGTGCCAAGCAGGCAAGGAACTTGCCTTACTCTGCCCTTTCACCTCACAGTGTGGACTGCTGCAGGGGCCTGGGCTGGGCTTGGGCTCTGAGGTCACAGAGCAGAGGGTCCCAAGTGGAAAGCAGGATGTGTGGTATGTGCTGGTGCAGGCCCAGAGCCCAAGTGGTGGTGTGGGGGAGACAGTACATCATAGGGACTAAGAACCATCAATTTCCATGACTGTTGGCCAGAAATGCCCAAGGAGGAAGAATGAATAATGGGGGGACCCCAGTATGGATGTGAAGCAGCATGAGTCCCTTTTCCCACTCCTCCTCCCTTGCAGGAGTAGCCTCTGTCGGCCTCCAGCCCAGGACCCAGACCCCCAAGATCTGATTCGGCCTGCTCTTATGCTTCTGTGATCAGAATCAGACCTGTTCACCTCTCCAAGCCCCAGCTTCCACATCTACAAGCTGGCTATGAGGAGCTGGGTCTGTGCCATCCACCCAGGTTTGTAGGGACTGCAAGGGGTTAAATCACATGTGTGTTTTGTCTGTTGGGATGCCTTCTCCTGGAGCTGCAGAAGGTGGTAGGGCCTTGAGACCTGGTCTCTCCTTAGAAAAGTTTACCTCTTCTATGCCCAACTGGGAAACTATTACCTCCGGGAGGGTTGGAATTTCCCTAAGACCTTCTCACACCCATGCCTTGCCCTAGGAAGAAAGGGTAGGGGCCTCAGGAATGTGATGAGGACTGCCAAGAGACACACACTGATTTACACCCCAGGCCTCACCAGACCTTCATCTCTCAGCTCCCAGGTGATACCCTGGGGTGAGCAGGGTCTGATCTGGGAACTTGGGCAGCTCCAGAGGCAGCCACCACTGCCATCACTCTTAGCCCTTCTTCCCCAGTTCTCTGCTGGGTGTATGGGGTGAGGGGAAAGGTCCAGGCTCTCTTCTTGGCCGTGCTGCACACCCTGAGGGTACCTGTCCCTGAGACTGTCCCTAAGGATGGCCCGAGCCTTGGCAGCAGGCAGGCAAGGGTTAAAAGGTATGGGCCGGCCCAGTCCCTGGCCAGGTAGGCTGGGCCATTGCCTAGTGGGAGGCGGTCTAGGCAGCTGCCACTGCACTCACTGCTCACTGCCACTACCAGCGGGACCGGGCCTGGTGGAGACAACTATTTTTTCAGGTACCTGAGGCCATCCTACAGTACCTATCTGGTATTGGTGAGCACCTGGGAACATGGACCCACAGGTTGGGGTGAGGAGGGTATGGAGTGTGCTAATGTTCCCTGCAGGAAAGAGCTAGATCTGTGTAAGAGGACAGTGAGGAAGGAGGGCCTGAGTAGATGGGTGAAGCCCAAAATGTCCAATTTCCTTTCCTGGCTTGAAGCTGATCCCTGGCCGGAAATGGAGGAAGGGAAGGGATCAGGGAGAAGAGAAGCCAGAATCCCCCTTTTCCACTCCCCCTACTTCCTCTTCCCCTTCCTTCCCTGTGGGAGTAGCCTCTGCCCTCCCTCAACCTGGGGCCCAGCCTCTCAGGAAAGCCCAGAGGATTGGGAACCCGCCTGCCTGTCCCCCCCCCCCATCTGTTCACCTAGAGTGGGGCAGGGGGCCCTTAGCGCAATGTGAACAGTCTAGATACTGGGAGTTTGTATTCGATCCCATGGTGGCAGGATGTGGAAATGGGGGTCCCACTGAAGGTGTTGAGGTGCCACCCAGGTGAGGTGTCTTGGTTGTAAACAGTCATTATAGCCAGGAATTTCTTGGTTGTGGTGTCAGAAGGGCAGACCTGAAAAACCTGCTGGGCCCGCCTCTGGGTGTGGGAGTGTTCTCTGCAGCTCTCCTGCTGCAGCCCATCCGGACCGCACAGGCCCACCAGTGGCGAAACCCAGGGGCTGGTGTGGGAGGATGTTGGGGAGGGGGCTGCTGGGATCTCCTTCTCGTCATCTCTGGGTGGACACCTGGCAGCCCCGGGCCTCAAGGCCGATGTGTCAAGGGCAGGCGAGTGGAGGCAGAGGTTCAGGAGCCAGGTGTGGGGGTGTGGGGCGTGGATCCTGTGTCTGGCCTGCCCAGTGACCCCATGACTCAGGCCCTAGCTATGTCCCCAAGGTCAGGCTGACAAGGTGGAGTCAGGGTTCCTTTCTGGACCCCGTGTTGACTTCCGAGATACCGTGAGCTCCCCGGAAGGGAAGGCTCGAGGCAGCTTAGTGTCAGATGTAGGACCAGTCCTGGTGAACAGGCCCACTGGGAGGAGTGGAGGTTCCTTTTGGGGTGAAGGAAGGTTTAGGGGAGCCCTGAGAGAGTTCCTCAAACCCAAATGGAGGCTAGGGTAGAAGGACCCCCAGGAGCCAAATGGCAGAGGGGGCTGAGCTGGGACCTCAAGGAAACCCACTGTGCTGGGTAATGTCAGACCTCGGAGGATGGGCATGTGAGCGCCTCTGCAAAGTACACGCTGCTGCCTGGGTGTGCAAAAGGGCTTTAGGCACTGATCCCTGCCCCTGATGTTGAGGACAGGGAACCACAGGAAGGGTACAGACCCTATGGGGCGGGTAGGAGGACTTCTGAGGAACTAGTGGCACCATGTTAGCAGTTTGGCCACATCTCCCAATGTGTAGATGGGGAAGGGGCTTGAACCCATGCTTCCTTGGTTGCCTGGGTCTTCTCCACACCTAGGCAGCATGTCAGACAAGCTGGGGAGTTCTAGGTAGGTAGGGATGGGACCTCTGTGGCCTCGTGAGGCCCTCCCAGGCACCTACCACTGAGGTCAGGCCAGGTGGCGGCGGGTGATGTCACCTGGCTGCCCAGCTGGGGACCGAGCAGGATATGGGAGGGAGGGAGCAAACTAAAGAGGAGGGGACGAGGGCAGGGCTGGTAGCCAGCCAAAGCAGGCTCCATGGTCAGCAAGGGCAGCTTGGGGCAGAGAAAGAGGCAGGAGGCAATCGGCTTGTTATCTGCAGTTGTGGATTTTACTCTTCACAGTCCCGGCAGGGGGACTTCCTTCTGCTGGGTACAGGACAGGCTGGGGTGGGCAGAGGGGCTGGAGGGGTCAGGAGCCAAGTGGATACTCTCCCTGCCACACCAGAGCTGCAGGATAGAGTTGGGACAAGTAGCAATCCACAGATCTAGGCTTGATCCCTGGGACAACTGCCTCGTCATTCTTTCATTCACCCAGCAGACATTCACTGAGCACTTGCTGTGCACACAGAATTTTTCTGAGTGCCAGAGATACCGATGAAAACAGGACAGACATGTTTCCTGTCCTTGTGAATGTACAAGGGAGGGAGTCTCTTGTTGGAACAGCAGTTGTGAGGGGATGTAATGTGGGGGCCCAACTCTGGAAGTGATATTTATGTCCCAGCATGTGAGAGCCAGGGGCTGACATGGTGAGAAGTGAAAAGAGCACTCCAGACAGCAGCCACAGCCTGGGCAAAGGCCCTGAGGTCAAATGGGCTGCGAGCTTATGAGTAATTGGTAGGGTTGGAACAGCCCTAGAGAGTGTTGGACCAAAGGGGTGGTCCTGGGCTCTATCCTCAGCCAGAGGCAAGTTACTTCACCTCTCTGTGTCTTACACTCCTCATCTCTAAACTGGGGGTAATGACAACCACAGAACTGTCATCACAAGATAGTTGTAAAGATTAAAGGTGGCATATAAGGTAACTCTTCCAGGCACTCAGGTGCTTAATAAATGCCCGCTGTTGTTATAGTTGGTCGAATCTGTGACATTAATTTTCCCTCCCCAGGTGAGACTCCTGACTGTGGCCCATGGGCCTCTGAGGAGGCATCATAAGTCCGCCCAGCTCCCCACTTGCTGTGCTCCCACTCAATGGGAAGGGAACCAAGGTACCAGGGCCAAGTGTAGGCCAGATATTGATACAGATTCTGAGAGGGCAGGTCAAGCAGGCGGGTGGGGTCGGGGTACCCCTTCTTCCTGGGGTGTGGGAAGCTGGGTGAGGGACCACACATGTGCTTCCTTAATGGTTCCTGTGCATCACTGTCAGGCCTTGTCCCACCATAAACCACGGCCTCTTGACAATACCGGGATGGAAGTCAAAGGTCAGCTGATCAGCTCTCCCACTTTCAATGCCTCAGGTTGGTATCTGTTTCCCCCTCCTGCTGCCTCCTCCCCTGCTCTGAGTCACCACCTACCTGCCCGCCCACTTGGGAAGGGTTGGTCCTTGGCCTCACAGGATACAGGATGCCTGGCTGCCTCACTGACCTTTGCTCCCTCTGTGTCCAGCTGCCCTGTTCGGAGAGGCTGCCACCCAGGTGAAGTCAGAGCGTCTGAGGGGACTGCTCGACCGGCAGCGGGCTCTGCAGGAGGCCTTGAGCCTGAAACTTCAGGAGCTACGCAAAGTGTGCCTCCAAGAGGCGGTGAGGGCTTGGCCCTAAGAGTGTCGGGTGGGGGTGAGAATCCAGGGCCCCTAGGTAGGCAGACTGGGGTGGCCATTGCTGAGCCACTTGTCTGAGCTGCACATTCCCTGTCACCCTCTAGCTCCTTAAAGCTCAGCTTAGATGTCTTAGAATCAATAAAATATGGCAGTGGAGGCCTACACCCCCTCATCAACAACCTGAAATCCAAAAAAACCTCACAAAACAATTGTTATTTCCAAAATTTGGCAGTAAAACCTGACCTGAACTGACACAGGGTGATTTACAGTGGTGGTTTACCCCTCTTGGTGTGAATATCCACACAGTTTTCCAGAAATAATAATGCAGTTCAGAGCATACAGCACCAGGTCCTGAAGGAGTGTTCTATAATATGCAGTATATAGACTGTGTTGTCTTCATAAAAACTCAGAAATTCTGGATTCCAAAGCAAGTCTCCCTGCCTCCCATGCCCACTGCCCAGGATTTGGGCCATCAAGGGGCTGAGAGTCCAGGCTGCACAACTGCCTGGTGGAGAAATGGGAGGAGGAAGCGAAGTAACAGGCATTCGATGCCAAGCAGGACTGAGCTCCTATTAGGACTTCTGTAGTTTCTGGAGTCATTACTGCTTTGCCCCATCCCCCCAACTAACCCTTGATAGTCTCTGATCCCTGCCACGCCCCCCCCCAGGAGCTAACTGGCCAGCTGCCCCCTGAGTGCCCTCTGGAGCCTGGTGAACGGCCCCAGTTGGTCCGCCGGCGGCCCCCTGCAGCCCGAGCCTACCCTCCACTGCTCCCCAACCCAGCACACCACTCCTTGTGCCCTGCTGAGGTGAGCAGATGGTCAAGGAGAACGAGTTGGGGGTGGGACAGATATAGAGGAGGAGGAGCCTGGAGGGAGCCTGGACAGAGAGGGGGGCTTGAATCCTGGGGAAGGAGAGGCCAAGAGGAAAAGAGACCCTCCTGAGGGATGTGAGTTCCTGGTCTGAGAGAGGATGCCGGTCCCTAACTGTGGGGAAAAGCCTCTCACCCTCTGGAAAATGAATAGGCTCAGACTCTAATCAAGACGAGCCCCATCGGAAGAGGGAATAAGCTCCCCCCAGGAGGAATAGGCCCCGCCTCCAGTGTAGATGGGCTCTGCCACCGCCTGGCTCCTGTGCTTGACATTTTCTATTATTTGGTTCTATCCCACCCTCTCTCGTGGGCCCCGCAGGAGCTGGCTCTCGAGGCTCTGGAACGCGAGGTGTCAGTACAGCAGCAGATCGCGGCAGCTGCTCGCCGCCTGGCCTTGGCTCCTGAGCTGAGTGCCGAGCAGCGCCGGCGCCGACGCCAGGTCCAGGCAGATGCCCTTCGGAGGCTGCATGAGCTGGAAGAGCAGCTCGGGGACCTCCGAGCCCGCCTAGGTCTCCCTGTGCTCTCGCTGTCCACAGGGGCAGTTATCACCGCCCAGGGTGTCTGCTTGGGCACACGCCTTGCTCAGCTCAGCCAAGGTGAGCCAGGCCCTGTCACCTCACCAGTGAAAACAGGGGAATAGGCATTAGCTAAGGGAAGAGGTAGGGGTGGGATGGGGGAACAGCCAGTGAAAAGTGGGTAGCAGGCAGAACCTAAGGGACCTGAACATAAGAGGAGTGGTGAACTGGCTCCGTGCAAGGGTGGGACCACTGGGAACTGACCTATAGGCCCCAGGAAAGTTTGGAGCCAAGTCTCTGGTGGTCTGGGATTCAGGTAAAGGTGGATTCTTGGGGGAGGGTACAGGGTGGGGAGGAGACTGGCCAGTGGTATAAGGGGATGGCCCCAGGCCTGGCATTGATGGGCCAGGGTCTCTCCCTTCTCGCCTGTAGAGGATGTAGTTCTGCACTCGGAGAGCAGCTCCCTCTCAGAGTCTGGGGCCAGCCATGATAATGGTGAGGACCCCTGTTACCCAAACCCACCCATCCTTTGTTGCTCAGCCCCTCCCCTCCCAGCTTCTCCTCTCCAGCTTCTCCTAAGCTATGTCCCGTCCTCCAGTGGGGCTCCCCTCTTCACTTTCAGCCTGCTCAGCCCTGCCCAGCCCTCTGTCCCTCCCTGCCTCCTTAGTCCCTGCCCTTTGCCCACAACCTATCTGACGCCCTCTCATTGAATTCTCCCCGACTTTCTTCTACCTAGAGGAGCCTCGTGGCTGCTTTCCTCTGCCTGAGCGCCCCTCACCACCCAAGACCTGGGACCAGCTGCGGGCAGTATCTGGGGGCAGCCCTGAGCGGCGAACCCCATGGAAACCACCCACGTCAGATCTTTATGGGGACCTGAAGAGCCGACGGAACTCTGTGGCCAGCCCCACCAGGTGAGGGCAAGCTTCTTTCCTCCTCTCTCCATGAGCCAGGAGTAGTGTCCTGAGCCTGGGCTGGCAGGAGAGGGTCTGCTGGTGGGGACAGTCTCTAATGTGGACCCCTACCCGGGCCTGCCTGTCTCTGTCTAGCCCCACACGCTCGCTGCCCAGGAGTGCCTCCAGTTTTGAGGGGCGAAGTGTGCCTGCCACCCCTGTCCTCACCCGGGGCGCTGCCCCCCAGCTCTGCAAGTAAGAGGATTTGGGGGGTGGGTTTGAGGACCAGAGGAGGGAAGCGTTAGTTCTAACTGGGAGAGCCCTGGACGGTGTGGCTTAGTTGCTTGGGCGTTATTACCGTGCACCAAAAGCTTATCAGTTCGATTCCCGATCAGGGTACTTGCCAAGGTTGCGGGCTCGATCTCCAGTAAAGGGCGTGCAGGAGGCTGTCTATCGATATTTCTCTCTCTCTCTTTCTCCCTCTCCCTGCCTCTGTCTCTAAAAATCAATAAAATGTATACTTTTAAAAAGTTCTTACTGGGAGAAAAAAAAAGTTCTTACTGGGAGAGCATTACCAAAGGGTGTAGGATAGGAATGGCTGGGCTTTGAAAGGTGAATAGGAATTGCTTGGTAGAGAAGAACGGGGTGGGGATTTGGGGGCAGAAGCCTAATGATTAAGAAGTCATTTCCCATCTTTGAATCTTGGTCTCCTCATTTGTGAAATGGGAATAATAATATCTGCCTTTGAAAGATGCTGTGGGCATAATAAGTTCTGGTTAACATGTACTGAGTACTGAGTGTCTGCTAGGGTTCAGTACATTACATGGTATCAACTCATTTAATCAACACAGGATTCCTATGAGGAGGTGCTGTTGTTATTCCTGTTTTACAGATGAGGAAACAGGCACAGAGAGGTTAAGTGACTTGTTAGTAAACCAAAGACCCGGTATTTGAACCCAGACAAGCTTGACTCTAGAGTCCATGCCCCCCCCTTTTTTTTTAACCTCACCGGAGGACATTTTTCCATTTTTTGTTCAGATAGAGTGGGCGTGAGAGAGAGGAAGAGAGAGAGAGAGAGAAACATCCACATGAAAGGGACACATCGAGTGGCTGCCTCCCACATGACCCATCCAGGGCCAGGGACAAACTGCAACCGAGGTACGTGCCCTTAGTGGGAACCGAACCCCGGTCTCTCTGGACCGCAGGCTGACGTTCTAACCGCTGAGCCAAACCGGCCAGGGCAAGTCCGTGCTTTTAACCACTCTACCACTTCTTTTTTTAAAAGTGTTTTTATTGATTTTTTAGAGAGATAGAAACATCGATGTGAAAGAGATACATCAATCAGTTGCCTCCCACACGCCCCCTACTGTGGATCGAGCCCACAACCTGGGCATGTGCTCTGACCTGGAATCGAACTGAGACCTCACAGTCCATGGGGCAATGCTCAATCCACTGAGCCACACCGGCCAGGCTACTCTACTGCTTCTTAAATACTAAATGCCTGCTTTTCTCAGGCTGTGAACATAACAAAATCCTGGTCCTGTGGTACTCGCATTCCATGATGGTGGCTAGTGGGATGATAGTTTGGGGTGGTTCATACATATGGGGGGAGCGGGCAGAGAATTGAGGAAAGGCCTTGAATTTGAGGCCTAAGGATTAGTACCTCATTGTAGAGGAGGTGGGGAGCCACAAGAAGCGCCTTAGCAGGGGTTGCTGGTCAGATGTATTCAGAAGAGCCCTCTTTTGGGCCTTCCCCTGCCAGCATTTCCTCTCTAGCCCTACACACACTGACATCTCCCTTGGCACTAATAGCCCCAGGCCCACCATATCTTTTTAATCCCTCAGCCCTCCAGTCTGGGACAGAATCTCTTCTGCCCTTTACATGCCTCTACCTAACACCTTTATACACAGTTTCTTTTTTTTTTTTTAATTTTTTGTTTTGTTTTTGGTACGTGCCCCTAGCGGGAACCAAACCCGGGACTCTCTGGTCCACAGGCCAACGCTCCAACTGCTGAGCCAAACTGGCCAGGGCTATGCACAGTTTCTAATCCTGGGTCCATTTGGGGGACAAGGAAGTGAAGGCTCAGAGAGAGGTATGGTATGGACTTAAGGTACTCAGCCCATCTGCCTATTTCTGACCTTCCTCCCATCACCCCCACCTCTTCTCCTCCAGACCTGAAGGCCTCCATTCTCGCCAGTGGTCTGGCAGCCAGGACTCCCAGATGGGCTTTCCCCGGGTGGACCTGGCCTCAGACCACCGCGCCTCACTCTTCGCAGCTCGAACCCGCCGCAGCAACAGCTCTGAGGCCCTACTAGTGGACCGGGCAGCTGGGGGGGGAGGTGGCTCCCCACCTGTGCCTCTGGCTCCCCCTGCCACTGGTCCCCCAGTCTGCAAGAGCAGTGAGGTGCTGTATGAGCGCCCCCAACCAGCCCCTGCCTTCTCCTCCCGCACAGCTGGCCCCCCAGATCCTCCCCGGGCTGCCCGGCCAAGCTCAGCTGCCCCTGCCTCCCGTGGGGGCCCCCGGCTCCCACCTGTGTGTGGGGACTTCCTCTTGGACTATTCCCTGGACCGGGGCCTGCCCCGAGGAATTGGTGGGCCAGGCTGGGGGGAGCTGCTGCCTGCAGCTGAGGTCCCAGGACCCTTCTCCCGCCGGGATGGGCTCTTCACCATGTTCCCAGGCCCACCACCTGTGTATGCAGCAGACAGCAGTAGCCCCCTCCTCTGCAGCAAGGACCCCCACACCCGTGCCACCCGCACCAAGCCCTGTGGCCTGCCCCTGGAGGCTGCAGAGGGTCCAGAGGTGCATCCAAACCCTCTGCTATGGATGCCCCCACCCACCCGTATCCCTCCAGCTGGCGAGCGCAGTGGCCACAAGAATCTTGCTCTGGAGGGGCTACGGGACTGGTACATCCGGAACTCGGGACTGGCCTCGGGGCCCCAGCGCCGGCCTGTGCTCTCCCACATGGGCCCGCAACACCCACCCTTCCTCCATGCCCGCTGCTATGAAGTGGGCCAGGCGCTGTATGGGGCCCCCAGCCAGGCACCCCTCCCGCATTCGAGGAGTTTCACGGCGCCCCCTGTCTCCAGCAGGTATGGGGGGTGCTTTTACTGATGGGAAGGGGTCTCTTGAGGTAGATGGCAAAGGTCTCCAGGCTAAGGGGCAGGTAGTCGTGAGTGCTAATGAATTGAACCATAAGAGTGCTAGCTGCAGCTTTGGCACAGGGTCACTGGGCCCTGCCAGACCTACATTAATTAGTCCCTGGGGTCTTGGTGGAGGGGTATCTTGGGCCCTGGTAGCAGCAGTTCTTTACCAAGCTGTAGAAGAATTTTATGTTAACAACCAGTGCATGCCAGCTGAAAATGAACCTTGGAACCAGGGTACTGGGAGGAAGGGACATCCTGTGCCCTCGCCTTTCTCTTTCTCTTTCACCACGCCCCATGCTTGCGAGCCTCAAAGTGCTGTCCTGTGCCTCCCTCCACCTCTTTAACGAGCTTCTTTTCCTCTTTCTGTGTCTTGTATGTTTTTTCCTCTCTTCTCTGTCTTCCCACCCTGTCCTCCGGACTCCTGCTACCCCTTCTAAAGATACTACGCGGACTTCCTGTACCCCCCGGAGCTGAGCGCTCGTTTAAGTGACCTGACGCTAGAGGGGGAGCAGTCCTCCAGTTCTGACCCTCAGACCCCAGGGACACTGGTCTGACCCCTTCTGATATGCCCCTTGTTGGCCTGGGCATGACTTCAGTCTGGGGAGTGCACAGCTGACCTCGCTGAGCCCTGGGGTATGGTTGCTCTTGGTCCTGGGCTGGGGCGGGGGGTGGGGGTGCTCCAACCTGATCTTCCAAGGGCCCCGGCTCCCTGTGGGCCGGTGTCTGATGCCCTGCTTCTCCTCTCATACTGTGCTGGGAACTGGGGGCCCTCAGCCAGCTTAAAGAGGGGGGATGGTGTAATGGGGGCTCCAGGCCCCTTCCTCCATTTCTGTTTACAGTTGTGATTTAGGTTTTCACTGTCTTTCCCCAACACTAGATGTTTTATAAAAGGGAAACTGTGATCTCGTCTGGTTGGGTTCATTCCTGTCCCATGCCCAGCCTGTTCCATTCAGGAACCCCCTCCATAAGATGGACCATATAGAGTCACAGGGCCCTGTTTGGGGCAGCTAGGGACTCTGGTGTGAACAGAACTACCACCCCATACAAGGGCAGTTCTTGGGGAGGTGAGCTCTCTGCCCACATTGGTGGGGGGCTTGGGTTTACTTTCCCACCCCAGGGGTGCCGGAAGGAGCCCCAGTCCCTGTCTGCCTGTCTGTGCCCGCTTCCTCTGCCCCCAGGGTGAGATGGCCCAACCTTTGGCCTCAGCCTCTACCCTGACTATCCCTACTCTGGAGGCTCCACAGGAGGGCCCAAGGACAGAGCCATCGGGTGTGTTGTGTCCTGGGATGCTGCTGTGGTGGAATCTGGCACCTGGTAGATGCCAGTAAAATCCTCAGGTGACGCCTGGCCACAGGCTGCGTCACATCTTCCTTGACTTTCCTTCCACCTACCACTTTTTAAACAAATCTACACAAGGTGTGTTTTCTATGATACCTGTCTGTGACTTTCTGGAGCTGGGGGTCCCCATACCCCCTTTACCTGGTGTTAAACTTTTCTTTTTGTATCAATGGATCTGGGCCCAAGACACTACCCACACTGGAAGGGGATTTCTAGAATAAATGTGTCAATTGAACCCATGTGTTGCTATTCTCCCTGGCTTGCCTTGGGGCCCACACCTGTAGTTAAGACCAGATATGTTTTTATAATACCATGCTATGAGAAATATAATACTGTGGAAACAGCCTGTAGTAATGTCATCTGCTCTGGCTTTGTTTTGTGATGTGGGGCAACTTCTTTGCCTGTCTATGGTCAGATTTCTAGCCAATCCTGAACAAGAGCCCTTAGTAATACAAATGATAATGGGAACACTGCATGCCCTTAACTACCTATGCATTAATGCCGGAGATAACAGGTTCCCAGAAGGAGAGATCACCCCATCAGCCCACATACTTGACAGAGACCCAGTCAGAAAGAGTCTAGCAGAATTGAAAAGCAGGCCACTATGACAGGCCCAGTTGGCTTGAGCAATGTAACAGCCTTTATTGTTGCAACAACACTGATATATATGCCTCATTCCAAGTCAGGGCTACCCTTACCCCACCCCACGGTCCTCACCACTGTGAAACTTGGTGGTGGTGGGGGGGTCAGGGGCAGAATCCCTAAGCAGAGCAGGAGGGAGGCGAATGGAACTGGTGAGTGTTGGGGTTACTTGGGACCACGGGTTCAACAGTATCAGGATACCTGACTTGCACCCAGAGGGGGACTGAGAACAGTTGGGTCCTGGGGCCAAGATTTGGCAATGCCTTGTTCTGGGTTCAAAGCTAGGGTGTGGTCTGGAAAAGCCTTGGTCTAAGGTTCAAGATTTGAGAATGCTTTGGTCCCACACCCCAGCTTTGGGGCTGAGCATGGGAGACAGATGGGTTCCAGATTAGGCTTGGGGGGAGTGTCTCCATCCAGAGTTTAATGTTGGCCATGGATACTCAGGTCTCCAAGCCTGTTTTGGGGTGGATGTGGGTGGCTCTTTGTCCCAAGTTCAGGGCTAGGGAAGACTCTGGTCACTTAGGTAATGGGGACTGGGTATAAGGGATATCCCAGTTTTGGATTTGGGGGCAGGGGCAGGGGAGCGTTACAGATGCCCTGCTTTTTGAACTGGGCAAGGGGCTCCTATTTTAAGGGCTGGGAAAAGGCTCTGAATCCCAGTTATGGGTGGGGGTTGGGGGAGGCATTCTCCAGGTCATGGGTACAGATACCAAGGCCCTAGGATCCAGCCTCCTGCTCTTGTCCCAGCGCCTCCAGTAGCAGCCCCATTGGCGTCCGCTTGAGACCGATGCTCTCTATCTTATTCTCGATCTTGTTCTTGAGGTTGCGCAGGCGCAGTGAGGCGTGCACCAGGATCACTGTGGGCAATACCAAAAGGAGTGGGGTCAGTGGAATGAGACATCAGCCTCTAGCCAATAGCAGCCCACAGAGGGAAACTAGAGCACAGGCAGGCGGATGTAGTCCAGTGGATGGGATACCTCTTATCTTGAAACTGGCTGAGGAACGCTTTGTAACAGGGGCGTGGCCAGGGAGGGGACACGATAACCAAGTAGCTGATGGAAGGCACTTAATACCAGGAGTGAGGCTCGGAAAGGCGGTATTAAGAAAGGCGTTGCCAAAATGGGGGTGCTAAGCCAGGGACGGTGCTTTGTAAAGGGGTGTGGCCATGCCCACCGGGTCTCCTAGTCCCCCCTCCGCCCAGGAACCAGGGCAGGGTGAGCCAGGCGCCACACGCGCAAGCTCTGGCCTTGTTCCCCGATCTCTCAGGGTAGTGGAGACTCACGAAGCACGGGCCCGGCAATGCTGAACAGGAAGGTGCAAGCGCCGCCTGCCGCCCAGAGAACCAGGAGGCCAACAGCAAGCACTGCGGCCAGGCAGGCGGCGGGGTGACTGCGGCGGCAGCGGCGCACAGCAGCGCGGCTCTCAGCCGCCCATACCAGCACCCCGAGGGCCACCGCCACTACCAGCGCGCTTAGGAGAGTGTGCAGCGGGCGCACGTACCTGCGGGGACAAGAGAACTAAGCTAGTCAGCCAGTCCTGGAGAGGGCCGCCCAGCCTCCAAAGCGCCCAGACTAGCGTGCACCCGATCCCAGGCCCTAAGAGCTTTGGTCTCCCCTC
The DNA here is from genome assembly GCA_030848825.1 of Tadarida brasiliensis. Classification (NCBI taxonomy): domain Eukaryota; kingdom Metazoa; phylum Chordata; class Mammalia; order Chiroptera; family Molossidae; genus Tadarida; species Tadarida brasiliensis. The sequence continues at coordinate 94,686,142 of CM061280.1, read as the reverse complement.
TCCGGACCCTACAAGCCCGGCAAATACTCCCGCCAGTCCTATCCAACAAGTCCACTCTCCAGGGCTTCCGACTCCCAGGAGTCCTGGACTCCCCTATGGACCTTCTTTTCAATCCTACAGCCCCATCTTCCTGAGCTTCAGGCCCTCCCATCCCGATGGGCTCCTTCCCTGCTCTTCTGACCCTACCCCCGAAGGGCCCCTCTCCAGTACCCCACCCCATCCTGCCCCCAAATCCACCCTTTGAGCCCAACCCTTGCAAATTTTTCCTGGCTCTGTGTCCATGCAATTCCCTCTCCCCAAGCCCAGGGTCCTTTAAGCCCCCCCCCCCCCGCCCCTTCCAGCCTTTAGGTCCTACTCTTAACTTCCAACCCCACCCAAGTCTCTCCTCCAGGTTCTCCAACCCTCTCTGGTCTCAGGCCTTCTGTCCCTGGGTCCTCCCTCTTGGCTCAAGTTCCCCAATAAGTACCGGCTCCTACTGCGTTCCAATCATAGACACCCCTCCAAACCCAGATTCTCCACAATTCCACCCTCTAAACCCTTCAACTCAACTACAAGGAAATCTCTGTCCCTGCCCTAAGGCCTCCAGGGCCGCTCCAGCCCCATCACTCACATCGCCCCACCACCCCCAGACACACTCACGTCCCACTTTCAAGCCCTCTTTATCTTCAGGTCCACCTCCCAGCTGTTTCACCTTCAGTTCCACATTCTCCATCCTCCCCAGGTCTTCCTTCCAGTCCCACAAACCCCCTCGGGCCCCCCTCAGCCAGGCTGTATCCAACCCCAGGCCCTTATAACTAGGTCCCACTTTCTTCAAGTCCCCACTCCCACGGCCCTTAGGCTTTCTATCTCTGCTGAATTTGCCCTTCCGTGTCTTGCAGCCCCTCTTCACCCCCCTCCCCTGTTACCCTTCCCGGTTCTCAGAATCCCGCGAGCCCACCCTCCATGGCAGGCTTCCCTGGCCAACTGGCGCCTTCCTCCCTCCTCCCTCCCTCACCCAGCCAGAGCAAGACCGAAGCCGAAGCAGACAAGGTAGTTGGTTTGGTAGTAGAGGAGGTTGTTGATGACACGGTGGCACCATCGCTGCGGGTCGCATGGATCCGGGGCCGCCAGACGCGCCGACCCCAGAACGAAGTCATCCAGGGCGCGTAGCGGTGGCAGCCGCACCTCCGACATCCTGCGAGTCGATGTAGCTGGACCAGCCAGAAGAGCAGCCGAACTACAATACCCGTTACACCCCGCGCCACCGCGGCGGACACCGGGAAATGGAGTCTGGGCTGAGCTGCAGCAACCCTACCCACCCAGGTGGACGGCGCAGGCGCAGCAACGCACGTGACCGGATGCAAACGCCAGAACAGGAACTGCCGGAAAATTATGTATCGGCAGCGGAGCGAGGCGTTCCCATCCATTCCCAGGTGGGGGCGCCAAGGGGCCCTGTTCCGGGCGGCGCTGGCGGCGCAATAACAGTAACCCTAAGCAGAGATGATGGCAGGGACTGTCAGAAGGACCGGAGCAGGATTCCACCTCCTTCCTGTCCAAGAGGGTCACACCTTTCCAGGAAACTCCTGCAGTGCCTTTTCAGTTTCATTTCCCCCAGGCCCCACCCCCGAGGTCCAGCCATAAATACTATTAAGGGCTTTTTATTCAAATTCATCATCAGAGATTGACTCTTTCTGAGAAGTTTTGTTTGTTTGTTTGTTTTATCCTCACAGGTTGGATTAGGACATTCTCTCTGGGTCCCTAGTACTTTTCAGATTGGAAGCCCCAGGGCATCTGCTGCCCCTCTGGGTCCCTGGCCTGGCCCTGTGGGCACACAGTCCTTAAGGACACAATCAAGAAGTGCTTGGGAGAAATGAGCTGTTTAGGCATTGCTCTGCGCGGAGTGGAAAGTGGGCACCTGCCCCATTAGTGCTTGCTGGCTGGTGGCTTCCAGCACTCCCACCCCCATAAATGCTTTGCACTTTGCCACTGCAGGTCCCTAGCACAACCCACAGGGTCCTTAAAAGTCATCATCATCACAGATGTCAAGGTACACATCGAAAGCCTCTCTGTTGCAGTTTCCATCAGGAGTGAAGACATATTTGTGGAAGGTCCCATCTACACAGATGGCTGGAGGAGGGGGGAAGATCAGTAAAAAGTTAGAGGCTGCCAAAGCCACACACTTGAATCCAGGTGTCCCATGGCCTATAGTCTCCTTCCAGGCCTTTGCCCACATGCCATTCCCCTCACTGATAACAGAGTTGAACCACCCATTCTAGTTTCTTCAGGCTTCCTATTTCCTAAAATTCTTTCAGGTCCAACCTGCAGGCCTTTGCCCATGCAATAACCCCCAGTCAAGGGTTAGTCCCACTCACCAATTACAGAGTTGACATTCTTGGAAGTATTTCGACCGAAGGCGCAGATGCAGGCTGACTCAGCAGGCACGGTGAAGCTTGCCAGGCTCCACTGAGAGTCCACGTACTGTCCAATCATAGGCCCAACCTTGCCCACTCGAGCCAGCCTGTAGGCAGCACTGACTAAGCCCAGGTGTGGTACATGGGCAGGGGGATGGGGACATGGCAGGGCGGGGCAGGGGGTGGGGGTACTCATGCAGAGAGGGGGTACTCACGCAGAGCGGCGGTTAAGGCGGGTATCCTTGAGAGCAAAGATATGGACCGTGCCCTTATCACTGGAAGCGCACAGGAAGGAGGAGTCATGGCTGAAGTTGATGCTGGAAGACAGACCAGCAATGATGCCCACATGTTATGTGGCATGGAGTTGTTGGCCCACCATGCATACCCTGTGTTTACCAGTAGAGAGTGGCGGGGTCAGTGCCTCGGCGCAGTTCCACCAATTTCTCCTTGGACTGTGTGTCAAAAAGGCGAATAAGGGTGCCCTTCTGGGAGGCCGAGGCCACTACGGTGCCTGGCTGGTTTAGGGACACACAGGCCACATCGCTCTGATGTGCATTGATGGTAAACGGAGCAGATGAAGTGCCGGGCTTTGTGCTTGCCAGGTCCTATGGTGGGAAGGAGCAGTTTGGGCTTGGGGTAGTATGGAGGGCAAGGTCCCAGAGTCCACAGGAGAAGTAATCCACCTACCCATCCCTGTGCATTGGACAACTCACCACAAGTTGCAGACTCCCACACTTGTGTCCTGGGAACACTAGCAGTTGTTTCTCCAGGCTGGGGCAGAGGTCACAGAGCCCTAGGGTGTGAGGATGAAGTGGGGGGGTGGGCTGGCGAAGGGGAGGCAGGGGCCAGGCAATGGTCAGGCAGGGTCTCAGAATGGACAGAGCTGGATAAGGGCTGGTCTTTAACCTTCCATGATACATGTTACCCAGAGAACCCTCAGGGTGCTGCCCTCAGCTGTGCTCTCCACAGGTGAGGCATATTCCCTCCTTCCCTACGCAGCTGTGGCAGCCCCAGGAGGCCCAGGGATCCCTGACACACCCACCCATGTGCTTACTAGGTGTTTTTGCTCTGCTATGGGGCAGGGCAGAGCTAGTGGCAGGAAGAGAGAACTGGCTAAGGGATGGAAAGATGGGGAATATGTGCACCTCAGGCCATCTGAGCATCTCTGGGCAAAGACTCTCCCTGCCTCTCTTTTCCCATTTCTCCCTTCCCATTTTCTCTTCATTTCTTGCCCTTCACCTCATCCACTGCCTCCTGCCCTTACTCCTGCATATCTGGGTCTTCTCACCCTTTGGGTTGTCCCGGGTGTCGAACTCAAACAGCTTTCGGGGATTGTCGGGGAAGGAGTACACATAGATGCGGTTCCTCAGCACAATCACAATTCTGTGGGCATCACATAACACAGGACAGTCATGAGGAGAGGGCAGATGCCCAGGCAGAACTAACCCTCTCACCTACTGTGGGGACCTCCTACCTCCCCCAACCCCAGTCCACCTCAGGCTCACTTGTCATGGCGCATACGCACAGCCAGCACTGGCTTGGTGAAGGTGAACTCCAGCACCAGCTTGTCCTTGGAGTCCTTGCCTTCCCGGGCATCGTCCCAGATCAGCACTGCTGGGCAGGTAGGTGTATTGTCGAGGCCAAGGTTTAAGGTGAGGGGCAGCCCTGCTGACACAAGACCCATCCCTACTCCCCACGGGACCTCAACCCACTTGTTTAACCTTTCACTAACACTCAATGTGAGCCTCACACAGCATGAGCACTTGTGGGAGTGATTCCTGAGAGAATGGGTTCTAGAACTGTTATACCCATTTACAGGTGAGGAAACTGAGACTTGAAGGGATTGAGTATTTGGCCAAGGAACTCACAGCCCATCAGCAAGCAAGCAGGGACTTGCATCCAGGCCTGTAACTTCCTGTCACTATTTCTGCCTCCAGGGTCCTAGTCCCTACACTCCTGAGATTTGTGAGAAATCCTAGGCTCTGTAACTTGCCTAGACCAAATCTCTTGCCATGTCCCAATGGGATCAACAAAAACCCTTTAAAACAAGATGGTGCTTGAGGCTTAAGGCAAGTGGTCATTGGGGAGACAGCTTCAAGATGTTAAAACCTATTGGTTGTATGACCTGAGGTTGCTCAACCTCTCTGGGCCACAGTTTCTTCATCTGTAGAAACTGACTGGGAGTGATTCTTGAGAGAACAGGTTCCAGAACTGTTATACCCGGTATAGAGCATACCACATAGAATTACTGGGAGGGGTAAATGAGTTAATACATGTAAAGTGCTTAGAACAGTACCAGGCTCACAGCAAGCACCCTATAGGTAAAGACATGGCATACAGGAGGCAGTCAATTAACGTTTGTTAAATGAAGACAAAACACCAAGCTTCTTAAGCTATAAGACCTATGACTTCCAAACTGTAGGCTTCACTGTGTAACTCTAAGGTGCTCTGACATCTTCATCTGCCAGTGCCTTGGGGTGCCTGGGGGAGACCAGGATTCCAGGGAATCTGGTCTGGGCCAAGGGTGGGATGAAATGAGGGTACTTACCTGAGATCTCTGAGAACTTGGGGCTGCTACCACCGCCCACCAGGGCCAGCAGGTTGGAGCGGTACAGCATTTCCACCAGGCCCATGCTGCCTACCTGCTCATGGTCTGGACAAGAACCAGGGTGTCAGCAGGGATAGGAACCAATGCCCAGCCCGTCCCTTCTGCCCATTGCCTCTCTCCCACTGATGGCTCACCCAGATGCCCCTTCTCCATCAATGGCTCCACGTTGTAGATACGCACACCTGTCTCCATGGCACAGCAAAAGCAGCCTGGGGAATGGGAGGAATCCATGCTGCCTCAAAGGATGCCCATGTGGGAAGCTAGGGCTGCTTAACACCTACCTCTGACCATTCTCTCCCTTCCTCCTTCCCTCCCACAAGGATACAGGCACAAGTTTCTCACTTTGGTCTTGGTTGAAACGCAGGCTGGTCACTCCTCGAAGTGGCTGCTGAGTCATGATCCAGGATTGCTGCCCTGGACACAAATGGGGTAGGGTTGGAAAGAGTCCTGGGGTCTGCCCTCCAAGTCCTAGAGCTCCTGTCCCTAACTGATTTCTTCTTCCTTCTTCTACTCTGCTACCTACTAACCACAGAAGGACTGCAAAGAAGACAAAAACAGGGAGAAGAGTCCTGGGGTCTCCACTCTAAGCTCCCAAGACCCAAACATCATGGACAGGAACCTCCCCATCTTCTCACATTTGGTTGACCCAGCTCCAGGGCTACCCTGGACCTCCCACCTCCTCCTTACTACCCACAAACTGCTTGTCAGAAAGTAATAAGAAAGTAACTGCCCAGTGATATCTCCTCCCCATCCCCACACAATCCTGACCCCAATGCCCAACACTACTTTTTGGGGGGGCCTGGAATCACCCCCTACCCACTTCTCATCTTCACACCTAAACCCAGCATGCAACTCCACATGTCAACAAATGGGGAGAGGAAGCTAGGACATTCACCTCTTCCCGTACCTCCATGACTTGGTCCTAAGACCAACTATGGTTGGCCCATCGCCCAGATGAACTCCCCTCCTCGTGCCCTTCTGAACCCCCCAACCTATTCCACCACCCTAGAGTGCTCTCACACCTTCCCTCCTCACAGGCTTCCCCAAACCATTCCAGGATCCCAGCCTACCTTGAAATGACCCCTTCTCATGCCATGCTAACTTCCAACTAGGACCAGCCTGGATGTTTCCCCACATCCCCTTATGCTCTAAAGACCCTACCTTCAGAATCCCCTATCACTCCAAATCCCCCAGCCCTGGGACAGCCTCTTCCATGTGCTCTGCTGTCCCTGACTCCAACATGGGTTGGCTTGGACCTACCCCCAGGAATCCTGTCCCCCTAAGATTTGTGGAAAAAAGAGGGGTTCTACAGAAAGTAACCTCACAGGGTGATATGATCATAAATTCCTAACTGGGCAGGTCATGGTGGGTAGTCACACCGCAGGCATATAACTTCTTCTTTTTTTTTAATTGTTCCTCACCCGAGGATATTTTTCCATTTATCATTAGATAGAGTAGGAGGGAGAGAGAGAGAGAGAGAGAAATGGGGTAGGGTTGGAAATGGGGTGATAGAGCCACATCGACTGGTTGCCTCCCGCATGACCCAAACAGGGCTGAGGAGAAACCGCAACTGAGGTATGTGCCCTTGACTGGAATTGAACCCGCGACTCATTGGTTAGGGCCTACACTCTAACCGTTGAGCCAAATCAGCATATAACTTTAGTAAAAGGCTTATCTTTGCCTTAAGCAAGCCCTGTCCATTGTTCCTGCTCATCAAGGTTAACACATCTTTGAAATGCTACCTTTCAGATCCCTCCCTCCTTCTAATCTGATCCCCACCTTGCTTTCTCCCACCTTGATGTAATTAATCTTCCTTATGTTCTTGCCTTAATCTCAAATTCTTAAAAGAAAGTGCGCTGTTATTCTCCAAAGCATTTGAAATCTTGTTTCCTGGCAACTGTAGTCAGTTTTGGCTCAAATAAACTCATACAAATTTTCAACAGGTTTAGACGTTTCTTATGTTGACAGACTCATCCTCCAGACCCCCTATCCTCTCCCCATGATCCTGTCCCAGGGCACCTCTACCCCTTAAGACCATTGTCCAGGACACACACCTCCCAAAACCCCTGCCTGGGATAACTCAACACCCCAGACCTCTTTAAGATTCCTGTCCTAGAGCTCCCATACTCCCTTCAAACCCTGATTTTCCCAGGAACTTTGCCCAGGCATACCCCTCTCCATTCTCCAAGAGCCCAAACCTCCTACCTTCCCCCAGTGCCACCTCACTACCCAAAGACCCATTCTTTTGACAGCCCCACCTTCCAAGATCCCCTTTTCTGGATCCCATCCCAAAGATCCTCGCCAGCCAAGAACCTTGCTCAGGGATGCCTCACACAAAGCCTCACATCTCCAGCATTTCATGTCCATGACAGTAGTCATACTCTTTCCAACAACACCACCCACTCACTCAAGACCCCTGTCCTAGATCCCCTCATCCACCAAGACCCCTGCTCAAAAGGCCCCCCAGCCTACCCCCTGAACTCCGACCAATTCTGGAGTTATGCCCGGTTCCCCACCACCTGTACTGACCTAACTTCCACGCGTCCCGATCCTCGGCCCAGCTCTCGGTGCCGCCCGCGGCACAGCTTTCTGACCTCCGGGGCCTTGACACTCCGCTCGCGTGTTTACATCAGGTCTTACTTCCGGGGGAGGGAGTCTGTCACCGGAAATGACTCATCCTGGCTGGAAGACGAGGCCACAGCCCTCCTTGTTCAGGTTTTTGGGTCTTAGAGCAATGCGAGTGAAAATTGCGTTCTCCTAGGAGGGCGCAGAGAGCGGAGGAAGCTTCGCAAGGCCATGAATGTCTGAGGGAAACGAAGAGGGGTGGGTGAGACAGCCTTCCCCTCGCTGAATGGGAAAAGGTCGAGGATTTCCTACTTCGGCTTGGCCCGGAGAGGTAGAAGTGTTAACTTTCTGGGCTAACGAGACTTGGACCTCCGAGGTGGGCTAGAGTGACTGCGCCCTGTTATAGGTGGTTCCCCCAGACTCCTAGAGAGAAGACTGGGAACCCCACAGGCGGAGGCGGTCTTGGGGACCTTGAAAGCTGAAACTATCCACCGTTGGCTTTGAGAAACCAGGGATGGGATTCTCCCACCCAGCTTTTTGTTATATTTACAAAATGAATTTTTTTTTTTTGCTCTGGTCGGGTAGTTCAGTTGGTTAGAGCTTCATCCAGATATGCCAAGGTTGCGGGTTTGTTTCTGGTCAAGGGCACGTACCTGAGTTGCAGGTTCAATCCCAGCCCCAGGGGCACCTGCGGGAGTAAATCAATCAATGCATCTCACTTATATTGATGTCTCTCAAAAAAATTATTAATATATAGTGGACATCTGTTTAATTCATCCTTTTAAACTGATTCATGGTATTCCGTGGAATAAATGTAGCATTGTTCAGCTGTTCCACCACTGACGGCCATCTCTCTAGGTTGTTTCATGTACTTTTGTTGTCAACATCCATGGAGTGACTCCATTGCTATGCTCCTCAGCAAAGCCAGCCTTCTGGCCTTCTTCATGCTATATTTCCTTATGTCCCAGATCATATTTAACTTAATTCAGTTTGGCTTCTGTCACTCCTATGTCTCTGAGATTGCTCAACCAGATCACCGGTGAATAATAATCTTGCCAAAGCAGCATTTACTTTCCTACCCTCTCCTGTGACTGCTCAGCACATTTGAGTTTCTTGCTCATTCTCTTGGTTTTCTCCTACATCCCTGGCTAATCCTCCATCTTTATCCAATTTCTAAATATTGTAGTATCCTTGGGTATGAGCCTGGTCCCCCTACTTTTGTAGTCAATATTGTCTCCCTAAGTGACTTCATCTTGTCTCATAGTCTTAATTATTGCAAATTTTTTGGAAGATCCACTAATTTAGACCTCTATCCCAGACCTCTCCTGAATACCAGACTTTTTTTTTTTAATCCTCACCTGAGGATATTTTTACATTTATCTTCAGACAGAGTGGGAGGGGGAGACAGAGAGAGAGAGAAAAACATCGATGTGAGAGAGACACATTGATTGGTTGCCACCCTCACGGGGACAAACCACAACTGAGGTACATGCCCTTGGCCGGAATCGAACCCGGGACTCTTTGGTCCGCAGGCCGACGCTCTAACCACTGAGCCAAACTGGCCAGGGCTGAATACCAGACTCATATATACTATGGCCTGTTTGACATGTTCACACAGATGTCCCATAAGGCATCTCAAACTTAACCCATCCAAACAGATCTCTGGAATTTCCCTGGCTCAAATACCCTCCTGTCTCTGTCATCTCAACCAATTGCACCACAACATCCAGTTTGTCACTCAAGTCAAAGAGCAGATATATCTGCCCTGGCCGATGTGGCTCAGTTGGTTGAATGTCATCCTATGTATCAAAAGGTTGCCGGTACCATTCCTGGTCAGGGCACATACCCAGACTGCGGGTTTGATCCCTAGTCAGTGTGTGTACGGGAGACAACTGATCAATATTTCTCTCTCCTCTCTTTCTCTCCATCTCCCTCTCTAAAATCAATAAAAACATTTTTTTTTAAAAGAGTAGATACAGCCCAGCCGGTGTGGCTCAGTGGTTGAGCGTCGACCCATGCACCAAGAGGTCGCCAGTTTGATTCCTGGTCAGGGCACATGCCCAGGCTGTGGGCCAAATCCCCAGTGGGGGGCATGCAGGAGGCGGCCAGTCGATGTTCTCTCTCATTGATGTTTCCATCTCCCTCTCTCCTTCTCCCTTCCTCTCTCTCTAAAATCAATAAAGAAAAAAATTTTTTTTAATTTCAAAAGAGCAGATATATCATGCTTGATTCTTCTCTATTGTCGGCAAATTCTGTTGGTCCCACTATCAGGAGGTGTCATAAATACAACTCCTCAGTCATGCACTTTCAGTCAAGATGGAGTAATGGGAACCAAATTTGCCTGCTCACATAAAACACCCCCCCCAAATAGACAAAATACATGAAACAATGGTTTTCAAGACATAGGCATCAGGCAGTGAAGGACAGTGATTCCCTGAGAAGTGGGAAACAAGATGAGCCCTACAATTGCTCCAGCATATTGCTTCAAGAGTTTCCATGCTATGGTGATGGGGGTAATAATTAGCCCTAGACTTAGCACTGCTTCAGACACATTTAAATCATAAAAGGAAGACCCTGAAAGATCAAACTGTTTCCAAGTAACTATCTCAGTACAAAGGTCAGAAAGATATATAGGAATAATAATAATAAACCCAGCACCTAAAAGGTAACATGTATAATGTCTGTTATCCAAACAAAGAAGACTAGGCATAGCAAGAAGCAGGAGGTACATACATGATAGAACCTTGAAAACAGTATGCTAAATGAGAGAAGCCATTCACAAAGAACCACCTGTATATTATATTATGATTTCATTTATATGAGAGGTCCAGAATTGGCAAGTCCATAGAGACAGAAAGTAGATTAGTGTCTGCATAGGTCTGGGGAGGAGGAGGAAGGGGAAACCGAGGCCCAGCCTGATGGCTTCCCTAAGTTGAGATAGTCCAGAGACAAGCACAGCTAGTCTGTGGACAGAATATCAGGAGAGAGCTGCACAGAGAGGGAAACAGAGATCTGCAGAGAGTCCACTTGAGTATTCAGCAGAGTACTGATCAGTGCGTGCATATGAGGAAACGACCCAAGGCCAGGGAAAGAACCATCCAAATGGATTACAGGGAATGGGGCCTAGCACACAGCAGAGAATCATGCCTTCTAACAGCCAAAATTCATGATTCACAGGGCATAGAATACATAGGAAACTTCAGTCGTGGGGAATAATTAGCCCTAGACTTAGTAGGGCAGGTCTTCAAATAACGTCTTTAAAAAAAATTTTTTTTTCCTTTATTGATTTTAGAGAGAGATGAAGGGAGAGGGAGAGAAAGATAGAAACATTGATGAGAGAGAACATCGATTGGCCGCCTCCTGCATGTCCCCCCACTGGGGATTTGGCCCACAACCTAGGCATGTGCCCCGACCGGGAATCAAACCGGCGACCTCTTGGTGCATGGGTCGAGGCTCAACCACTGAGCCACACCAGCTGGGCGCGTCATTTTGTTCAATGTCATTTCATTACAATGTTGGTTACATGCTATAGGAACTTAACTCTTGTTTATAGCAATTAGTCTATGGTAAGATTGAGTTTGTTATACATCATTTTGCTTAAAGTTGCAGAACCTATCAATGATGTCAAGTGAGGACTTACTGTACTTCTCCAGACCCACTTAACAAATTATGAAAGGAAGACCCTAAACATCAAACTGTTTCCAAATAACTTAACTATCTCAGTTCAAAGGTCAACAAGATTTATAGGAATAATATTAATAGTCAAGCACCTAAAAGGTAACATTTACAATGTATTATCCTAACAAAGGTGCCTAGGCATAAAAAGAAGCAGGAAGTATGTGCTACAACATGGAAGAACCTTATGTGCTAAGTGAAAGAAGCCAGTCACAAAGGACCACCTGCATAGTGTATGATTCCATTTGTATGAAATGTGCAGAATAGGCAAATCCATAGAGACAGAAAGTAGAGTAGTGGTTGCCTCGTGCTGGGGTAGGAGGAGGAAGAAAAGGGCAATGATTGATAAGAGGTATGGGGTTTCTTTTGAAGGTGATGAAAATGTTCTAAAACTGAGTGTGGTGATGGCTGCATAACTCTGTAAGTATACAAAAAAACATTTAATTGTACATCTTCATTTTTATTTAAAATTTTTTTTCTTTATTGATTTTTAGAGAGAGGAAGGGAGAGGGAGAGATAGAAACATCGATGAGAGAGAACATCAATTGGTTGCCTCCTGAATGCTCCCCACGGGGATCAGGCCTACAACCTGGGCATGTGCCCTGACTGGGAATTGAACTGGCAACCTCTTGGTGCATGGGTCGACGCCCAACCACTGAGCCACACCAGCTGGGCCCGAGGATATTTTTCCATTGATTTTCAGATAGAGTGGGAGGGAGGGAGAGAGAAACATCCATGTGAGAGACACACATCGATTGGTTGCTTCTTGCACGCACCCCAACCAGGCCAGGGAAGGACCCAACCCAGGCATGCACACCCAACCAGGAACTGAAACCGCAACCCTTTGGTCTGCAAGCTGACACTCTAACTGCTGAACCAAACCAGCCAGGGCTAAAGGTGTTATTTAAAACAATTTTTTTTTTTGTTAATCCTCACCAAGGATATTTTTTTTCCATTGATTTTTGGAGAGAGTGGAAGGGAGGGAGGGAGCGGGGAGAGAGAGAGAGACATTGATATGAGAGAGATACATCAATTGGTTGCTTCCTGCACGCACCCCAAAGGGGGCAGAGATAAAACCTGAAACCCAGGTAAGTGCTCTTGATTGGGAATCGAACCCGTGACCCTCTAACCTAAATAACATTACTTGTATGTATGTACCACATTTACCCTTTTCTGGTGTTTTTTTTTTTTTAATTTGGTATATACCATATTTTGCTAATCAGTTCATTCACTGATGGACACTTAGATTGCTTCCACCTTTTGGCTATTGTGAATAATGCTGCTATAAACATGGGTGTAGAAAATCAATTCTTTAGGGTATTTATCCAAAAGTGGAATTGCTGGATTATATAGTAATTCTGTTTTTAAATTTTGGGTGAAATGCCATACTATTTTCCATAGCAGCTGCACCATTTTATATTCCTACCAAGGGTTCCAATTTCTCACCAACATTTGTTATTTTCTTTTTAAAAATAGTAGCCATCCTGCCCTGGCCAGTTTGGCTCAGCGGTTAGAGTGTCTGCCGGTGGACCAAAGAGTCCCCGGTTCAATTCCAGACAAGGGCACATACCTCGGTTGCAGTTCGTCCCTGGCCCTGGTCCGGTCATGCGGGAGGCAACCAGTCAATGTGTCCCTCTCACATGATGCTTCTCTCTCCCTTCCCCTCTCACTCTATTTGAAGATATTTGAGAAAAAGTATCCTTGGGTGAGGATTAAAAAAAAAAAAAAAAAAAAGCCATCCTAATGGGTGTGAGACCCAGAGAATTGTCATTCTTAACCTGTAAGAGCAGTTCCCTAGACACTCCCCCTTACAGGGCTTGTCTTTATTTGACCTGACTCAGAACTCTGTTTGAATAGCCATTTTAAAAACAGTTGGTGGTCATTGTTTAACACCACAGTTGCCTGAGGTGGTGATAAGAGTTACAGCAAACAAGTTGACCAATAAACATGAAAGTAAAAGCTAGGGAATGGAATGTCCAGAGCGGGGCTTTGAAAAGCTTTGAAGTCCTAGCAGGGTAGGTAAGTTGGTTAGAGCATTGTCCTGCTATGCCAAGGTTGCAGGTTTGATCCCCAGTCAGGGTACATACAAGAAATCAACCAATGAGTGCAAAAACAGGTGGAACAAATCGATGTTTCTCTCAAGCTCTCTGAAATCAACACATAAAAAAATTTTAAAAGTCCCAGCTGGTGTGGCTCAGTGGTTGAGCGTTGACCCATGCACCAAGAGGTCGCCGGTTCGATTCCTGGTCGGGGCACATGCCCAGGTTGTGGACCAAATTCCCAGTGGGGGCATGCAGGAGGCGGCCAATCAATGTTCTCTCTCATTGATGTTTCTATCTCTTTCTCCCTCTCTCTCTAAAATCAATAAAGAAAAAAACATTTTTAAAGGGGGGAGGGAAGAGATAAACCAAAGAACTGATATGCATATATGCATAACCAATGGATACAGACACCAGTGTGGTGAAGATGGGGGTGGGGGTGGGAGGAGGGAAGTGGGGAGGAGGGAGTCAATGGGGGGAAAAAAGGAGGGACATCTATACTACTTTATTTTAAAAATCGTCACCTGAGGATATTTTTCCATCTATTTCCAGAGGAGGGCGGGTAGAGAGAGCGAGAGAATCATCGCTGTGAGAGAGACATCAATTGGTTGCCTCTGGGGACGAACAGCAACCAAGGTACATGCCCTTGACCGGAATTGAACCCATGACTCTTTGGTCCGTGGGCTGATGCTCTAACAGCTGTGCCAAACCGGCCAGGGCTGTAATACTTTCTTTTTTTTTTTCCTTTATTAATTTTTTTTAGAGAGAGGAAGGGGGAAGGAGAGCGAGATAGAAACATTGATGAGAGAGAACATCAAATGGCCGCCTCCTGCACACCCCCCACTAGGGGAATGGCTCACAACCTGGGCATGTGCCCTGACCAGGAATCGAACCAGCGACCTCTTGGTGCATGGGTCGACGCTCAACCACTGAGCCACACCGGCCGGGCAGGGCTGTAATACTTTCAATAGAGATAATTTTTTTTAAAAAAGCTCTGCCCTGGCCCATGTCCCTCAGTGGTTAGAGCATCAGCCCGAGGACCAAAGGGTCGAGGATTTGATTTCTGGTCAAGGGCACATACCTGGGTTGCAGGTTCGATCCCCGGCCCCAGTCAGGGTGCATTTGGGAGGCAACCAAATGTATCTCTCTTACGTTGATGTTTCAGGTGAAGATTAACAGAAAAAAAAAGCTCTGACATATTCCTGGGAATCTGGAAGGAAAGATGCATACGCATGTGCAAGGCTGTAAGCATGCCCAGGAAAAAACTGAGAGGGCCCTAAGCACTCACCTTTGTGTAACCTTGAGGTTCTATGCAAGCAAGAGTGAAGGCTGAGGCAGAGTCTGTCAGGGGGACCAGGCATCTGCCCAGAGCGAGGTGTTTTGGACACAGGGCAGTGTTCAAGAACTTCAGGTCCTGTTTTCAAAGGCAGGCTTAAGAGAAATATTAACTCCAGGAAATCAGAATCTGATGAAAGATCTATTTTAAGTATCGTGGTGTATGGAAGAGATGAAGCGATAGGCCAAAACTGCCACGTTATACCGTGTTGCAGGGCAGACACAGGGGACCAGCGCCCTTCCCCAGGGAGATTTGAACCCTTCTCGAGGGTATTACCAAGATGGATTTATTATGATTTGGAGTTAGGAATAGGCCTTCGTGACTGGACTAAGGACATATAGTGTAGGAAGGTGACTACTGGACATACCAAATTGGGAACCTTTAGAATCCCAAGCCTTCCCCCCCAGGATTAAAAATACAACCAAGCCTAGAATTCCCGGGGTAGTGCTTGCAATCACAATGACTGGAGAACTGGAGGAACTGGGAGTAGGGGTTTGTTCCTGCTGTCTGCCTTGTATCAAGCCTGTTTGGCCAATTTTGAAAACAGACGAGTTCTGGAATTAGGGATGACAAAAAAGTAAGTAAGTCTGTTCAAGTGTAGTTCATGTTGGGGTTAGTAAATATTGGAAGGTTTTGTAATCATCTCTTACCTTAGGGGCACATGGCCACTGATCTGTCCAGCTCATTTTGGCTCTGACCAGCAGTCTGCCTGTTTGGCGGTAGGGACAGCAGCTTACCTTTACTATCCTGCTCTAGGGGTGTTTAAATTCTCCAGCACTGTGCCACATCCTGACCCGTCAGGGCTTTATACCAGTGACCTAGATCTAACTCATATCCTACTTATTACATCAATGATTTAGTGACTGGAAATGATTTAGAAATAATTGTGCCAACCTGGCAAGTTGGTTAGAGTGTCGTCCCGATATGCCAAGGTTGCGGGTTTGATCCCTGGTCAGGGCACATACAAGGAGCAACCAGTGAATGCATAAATAAGTGGAACAATAAATTGATGTTTCTCTCTCTAAAGTCAATAAATAAAAATTTTAAAAAAAGAGAAAAGAAACAATTATGACTAAAACTCTGACTTTCCTCATTGATTTTGTATCTCAGACCATTAAACAGGCAAGTTTTAGGATTCTTTGACAGTAACCTTTTTGAGAATCCAGTAACCTGGAGCAACCAGAGAAATTCTACTTGAGACAGAAAAAAGTTTTCCTTTTTTTAATGTTTATTTACTGAAAATAAATTTTTTAAGAGAGGAAGGGAGAGAGAGAAACATGGATTTGTTGTTCCACCTACTTATGCATTCATTGGTTGATTCTTGTGTGTGCCCTGACCCGGGATTGAACCCACAACCTTGGCGTATCAGGATGATGCTCTAACCAACTGAGCTACCCAGACACAGCAAAAGTTTTTTTTTACCTTCAAACTAAAGTTTTGGGACTAAAATGGAGCCCACGAAATTAACTGGTTCCTCTGGAAAGTAGTGCTAACATATTCCATTCATGGGTAAACGCTACCCTTCCTCTTGACTCCCACCACCGGGCTCAAGATATCCTCTGGGTGTCTGCTCTGGACCAAGACTAGTAACAGAGCCACTGCTAAGATTCTTGCTCAGGAAATTGTCCAGAGATGTGGTGCTCCAGACTCCATAGTATCTTTTTTTTTTTTTTTTTTTTAATCCTCACCCGAGGATTTTTTTTTTTTGCATTTATCTTTAGATAGAGCGGGAGGGAGAGAAGGAGAAAGAGAAACATCGATGCGAGAGAGACACATCGACTGGTTGCCACCCACACGACCCCAACCGGGGCCGGGGACGAACTGCAACCGAGGTACGTGCCCGTAGTGGGAATTGAACCCGGGACTCCCCGGTCTGCGGGCCGACGCTCTAACCGCTGAGCCAAACCGGCCAGGGCCAGACTCCATCGTATCTTTGTAGAGGACAGATTTCATAGCTTCTGTGTTCTGAGAGTGAGCTCATGAGTGAATGGATCCTTTAAACTGTCTCGCAGCCCAAGCAGGGCAGCAGGGCTGAAAAAATGAAATGGTTCCTACCTCAGTTAGTGCAGCTTCCACCTCCACTCACAGCTTGGCATACTATTTATGAGCTCTTCATTTTACTAAGTATTTGAAATGGTTTTTATTTTATATGAACTGCTAGTAAATAGTAGGTTTGTTTCCAGCTTCCCTTTGGGTCTACCCATTTCATGCCCTGTCCCTGTCCTAGGGCTGCACTGCAAGTGCAGGATGGAACTTCACAAAGGTGGGCTATTCACATTTTACAGAACTGGTAACTGCCTGGGGAACAGAATTGGTCCATGGGTTAGTCTTCGTCTGAGTCCGTGGGGCCCATATACTCGCAAACAGCATCATAGTGAAGCTCCACCAGCTGATTCTCTCTCCGCAGCTGAACCACAGCCTGGCTCTTTTCTCTGTCCCAGCTCAGCAGATGGCCCACCTAGAGTAGGGATGGTTGAAGTCAGCTAGGCCAACCCAGACCCCGGGACATCCCTTGCATGCTCCCACCCCGCCACATCCAGGTCTGGGACTCACCCTTCCAGCGTGTGGCCCTAGCACCACCATCACCTGATTGCCCTGGACCTTGGGGATGAGGGTCTCCAGCATGTCTTCCCTGATGCCTGCAGAGAAGGAAAGGGTAGTGAGGTCTATAGCCAAGGGCCATCCCAGCCAGGGTCCTGTCAGAAGGGTCTTTCCTGTATTCCCTGGAGCCACTCTTTACCCGGTTGACAGATGGAGTCCCACCACACCCATTTCACAGATGAGGAAACCTAAGGAGCAGTTCCCAGCAATAGTTGTACTAAAGGAAGCATTTACATAAGATGATAATGGGTGGTGGTGATAACATACACTACTTACTGTGACCATTTGTAAGCCTGCCCTGTATGGGGAGCTCAATACACACCCCTATAAGGCATCAGTCACAAAAGGAATAAACAGGTCATTTCCATGCTAATTTTGCAGACGTGAAAGTGGGGCTCAGACAAGTGTCTAATGTGTTAGAGGATGCTGGGCCTTGCAAAAGACCTAACTCTGCCCAGCTTCCCAGCCTTTGCCTGGGCAGGCTCTTGGCCTAAGACAGCCTTCTTTAACATATTTTTTTTCCTTTTATTGACTTTAGAGAGAGAGGAAGTGAGAGGGAAAGAGAGACAGAAACATTGATGAGAGAGAACATCAATTAGCCGCCTCCTGCACGCCCCCCACCGGGGGTCGGGCCCACAACCTGGGCATGTGTCCCGACCGGGAATCGAACCAGCGACCTCTTGGTGCATGGGTCAATGCTCAACCGCTGAGCCACACCGGCCGGACTAAGACAGCCTTCTTGATCAGCCCTCAGGACGACAATGACCCAGTGGCCATCCCTCAGACTCACCTTCCAGGACCTGGCCTTCATTTGTCCGACATACACAAGTATCTGGGCTGAGGACATCTTCGATTATCATCTGGGGACAGGGTCAGGGAACATGCGATTGTTAGAGAGTGAAGGGGGCTCAGTCCCTAGAGGAAGAAGGGGACCTAGGCTGTGGGGTTCCCACCTTGGTGTTGTAATACTGTCCGCCCTTGTGCAGTTTGTCCACAAACCGCACACGCAGGTCCCTGTGCAACCAGTGCTGACTCCTGGAAGCTGCTTTCTCACTCTTGGATGTAGGCTCATCTTGTCTGTGGAGACAGGGCAGACACCAGGCTTAGTCAGATGTACGTTCCAGTCGACCCACCTTTGCTGATGCTGTAAAACCCACCCATAGTACCATTTCTAGTTTCTACTATGCACCTGCCTTGCCCTGGAAGCCTTCTCTGACTGCTGGAGCCTCCCCACACCCCTATCTTCCTCTGTCATCCCAGATGCCCAGGGCCCCACCGGTCTGGAAGGTGTTTCCACTTCCTTTTTTCCGCTCCTCGCCGGGTGGGAAGGTCCTGATCCTGAAAGGGCTTCCTTGACGAGGCTGTTCCATTCTGTCGCTCTGAGGAAGTTTTGCTCGCCTGGCCTGTTCAAGGGTGTGTGGGGAGAACCAGGAAAGATCTTCAGTATCTCACTCTTTCCTTCCAGGCCACACCTCAGGCTCAGGCCACCTCCCACCCACCAAAGTGTCTCCTCTTACCATCACACCTTTGCCTGGACTATTAGAATGCGCTCCCCTTCCTCTCAACTATTTCGGCCTCCTTCAGGAAGCCTTTCTCAACCACCACACACTGTGCTGACAGTGACTACTTGAGTCAACTGCCTAGAATGCGCTAGGAGTCCTGGAGAGCTCTGTTGGCACCCATCTCCCATCTGCCAAACTGCCCCATTCTACTGACATGCCTAAAATGCCTTCCTCCCTGGTTATGCCTTAGTCCTAGCTGCTCTCACTCCCTAGCAAAAGAGAGGTTCATCATTGCCCAGCTGGTGTGGCTCAGTGGATTGAGTGTTGTCCCACAGACTGAGAGATCCTGGTTCGATTCCCAGTCAGGGCACATGCCTGCATTGCAGGTTTGATCCCTGGTGGGGGGCATGCAGGAGGCAACGGATCGATGTTTCTCACATCGATGTTCCTATTCTCTCTCTGAAAAAAATCAATAAAAACGTATTTTAAAAAAAGATTATTCTTTAAAGAAAAAAAAAAGAGAGTTCATCACCCTAAATTGACATAGATCTCCTGAGGGTAGAAAATAGTTTCCACACCTGTTTCTTCTCCTTCAGAAAGTGGCTAAAGACTCAGGGTTACTAGATCAACCTTTCCCTTTCTTCAATCAAACTGAATAAACCACTATCTCCATTCTCACCTCCTGACCTCTGACCTGGCATACCTGCCAGGCAGACCGCTGCCCCTCTCCTCTGCAAATCTAACACCCCCTCCCCCACCCAAGACTCGCCCTATCACCCCCAGGAATGCTTCTCCAACTCCCCCAGCTAGGTAAGAGGCTCACTTACTGAGATCCAAGGAGTTCTTGTCAAATTCCTGCTGGGAGACAGGATGTAGGCAGTACTCACTAACAGTTACCATGCGGCTCCCCATGGCCAAACGAACCATGGCCCGAACATTGTCAGGATCGAGGCCTTCCACCTAAAGTGTTGAGAGGGAGAAGTTAGGCAAAGATTGAGTGGACTTGACCCCCATTTCTAGGACCAAGCTGTCCACGCTTACCTCTAACTGGCCTGACCCCTGTGTCTCCCCAGCAGACTGTGACCCAGGAGAGTGGGGAGCAGGATTGGTCCTTGTGTCTCTCCCAGCTGACTTTGACTCTGTCTGGGACTGGGACTGGTCCCTGTGTCGCCCCCACCAGACAGTGACTCCTGAGGGCTGGGACAGGCCTAGTCTCTGTGTGCCCCCCACCAGATTATGCGGCTTGGACATATTTTAAGCATTTAATCCTCAAGCACTTGTGGCATGTGGCATTCTCTCCCCTTTAGTTAGAAACTGAGGCTCAGAAAGGCCCAGCAAGTGGTCCTGAGTTACCAAATAAGCCAATGAGCTAGAAAGCCCTAAAAGACAAGGACCTCCAGCCTTTCTACCTCAAACCCAATTCTTCGTTCTGACCCTCATATCAATCTTTCCTGCTGCCTGTCTTGGGCTCCAGGCACACCTTGGTTCCTTACCTTCCCATAGAGGCCTCGGTAAGGGCCAGAAAGAACCACTACAGCTCCTCCAGGTACCAGTCCTTGAGGCTGGTCTTCCTTATCCTTCTTTTGCTCCTCATCTGGCCTCGGCAGGCGGTGGGGGCCGGTGGGGCCCAGGGCCTGGACCTCAGCCAGGTTGGCACCCAGCCCTAACCCTTTAGGCCTCAGTGAGTTTACACGCGGCTTCACCACTCTGTTGGGAGCACAGAATATGGGTTTCTTGGGGGGATGTAAAGGTCTTACATGCTCCATCGTCCTCCCCAAACCCCTACCCAAATCCCACCCTTTCAAAATGTTCAAGAGTATACTTCTCCATCTCATGTTAAGACTGCTTTTGACCTACAGAAATGGCAATTTCTTTGATTCAATCTAATAACATGATACATATGTCATCTATTACAGAGGATCGATAGTATAACCAAATACACTAATATTTCTACAGGGGAAATCATACAAATATTCACACCAAACAGGAGAAACACATTATAAAACACTCAATGTCAATCCAGGTCACATTTGGCTGCCAAAGGGTTTACGAAAAAATGTTTGGTTTTCAGCCCTGGCCAGTTTGGCTCAGCGGTTAGAGCGTCGGCCCCCGGTCCAGAGAAACCCGGGTTCGGTTCCCACTAAGGGCATGTACCTTGGTTGCAGTTTGTCCCTGGCCCCGGTTGGGGTTGTGCGGGTGGCAACCACTTGATGTGTCTCTCTCACATCGATGTTTCTCTCTCTCTCTCTCTCTCTTCCTCCCTCTCTCCCTCTCACTCTATCTGAAGATGAAGGCAATAATGTCCTCAGGTGAGGATTAAAAAAAAAAGTTTGGTTTTCAGAATTCTTTGGTGTTTAGAACTGTGAAGAAGGGATTGTAAGTCTGTGTGATAATAGTCTATGCTTATTTGGGGCCAGAACCTACTGTGAGTGCTTTACATGTATAATTTCACTTAACTCTCACAACAGACCTGGGAAGTCAATGCTGTTATTATCCCCATTTTTCAGATAAGGAAGATGATGCCCAGAGAGGCAATCTTTCCATAAATGGGATACAATTATGGAGTTCCAAAGAGCAAACAGGAGTTTGAAACAGTAGTGGCAGAGACTACTGAATTGATTAGGGTGGTAATGTGCCCTTCCCAGGCCTAGATGGTTCTGGGTGGGCGGGTAACTGCAGGGGTCTCGTTCACTGCTCTACTTGTTTTCCCCATGGCCCTACCCCAGAACTCACTGATTGAAGGTGCGGCCGATGCCCTGGCCAGGTTTCCAGCCCATGCCCCGCAACATGGCCAGCCCATAGGCCTCCACAGGGACTGCCTCGTAATCGGCCTCCTTGGGCACCTACGGGTTCAGGAAGAACAGTCAGGCTTTGTTTATGGTAGCAGGCCCTCTGAAGTGCATTCGTTATCACCTACCAGGTGACCCTCAATGCTTCTTTTCCAGTCAGCTTAAGGGTAACTTTTGATTTCCTCTTGCCATCCCTCACTTTACTCCTCCAGTTCAGTCCTTCAACAAATACTTACAAAGCACCTATTCAGTGCTAGGTACTGTTCTAGGTGCTGGGGATAAAGCAGTGAACAAAACTCCTGACTTTGTGGGGCTTATGTTCTAATCATAGGACACAGAAGCAATAAAATACATAAAACATGATATGTCAGGTAGTGATAAGTTACATGAAGGAAAATAAAGCAGGTTAAGGAGATGAGAAAGATGAAAAAGGGAGTGTCACTGAGTTGATATTTTGAGCAGAGACCAGAAGGAGATGACAGGGAGCCATGAGGATATGAGAAAGAAGAGTTTCAAGCAGCCCGGCTGGTATGGCTCAGTGGTTGAGCATCGACCCATGCACCAAGAGGTCACCAGTTTGATTTCTGGTCAGGGCACATGCCCAGGTTGTGGGCCAAATCCCCAGTGGGGGGCATTCAGGAGGCTGCCAACTGATGTTCTCTTTCATAGATGTTTCTCTCTTTCTCTCCCTCTCTCTAAAATCAATAAAGAAAAAAAATTTTTAAAGAGTGTTTCAAGCAGAGAGAACAGTTAAGAGCAAAAGATCTGAGGCAGGACAAGATCTGGTATGTGTGAAAAGCAACATGAAAGTCAACCTGACTGAAACAGAGATGTGGAGGCAGAGAGGGGTGGTAAGAAAGTAATTAAGAGAGCCGGGCAGGTGTCACAAGAGGGTGGCAGCCACACGGAGGACCAGCTAGTAAGTAACTGTAATAGTTCAGATGAGAGATGCTAGTAGTTCAGACCAGTATGTGGTAGTGGTGATGGGAAGAAGTGGTCAGATTCTAGACGTATGTTGAAAAGGGAGATGATAGGATTCTCCTGACAGATTATATATGGGGTATGAAATAAAGAGGGGAGTCAAAGGTGATGATAAGGTTTTTAGGCTGAGTGAGAGGAAGGATGGATGGAACTGTGATCAATTGAGATGTGGAAGGCTGCGAGAGGAGGGAAAACGAGAGAAATGAGGCCAAAGCTAAAACAGAATGGAGAGTGAAGTGAAAGTTTTTTTTTTCTTTTTATGATGAAAGAAACCAGAGGACATCTGAAGGCTGATGAGAACAGTTCAACCAAAAGAGATGGTGATCTGGAGCTGTAAGAAAACAAGGCTCCAAAGAAGTACTACAGTCCTGGCCAAGTAGCTCAGTTGGTTAGAGCGTCGTGCCGATATGCCAAGGTTGTGGGTTCAATCCCCAGTCAAGGCACATACAAGAATCAACCAATGAATGCATAAATAAGTGGAATAACAACTCGATGCTTCTCTTTCTCTCTCAAATCAATAAATAAAAATTTCAAAACAAAACAAACAAAAACAAAGAAGCACTACAAAAATAACTGTGAATGAAGCCCGGTCAGTGTGGCTCAGTGGTTGAGCATCGACCCATGCAGCAAGAGGTCGCCGGTTCAATTCCCAGTCAGGGCATATGCCCAGGTTGTGGGCCAAATTCCCAGTGGGGGCATGAAGGAGGTAGCCAATCGATGTTCTCGTTCTAAAAAATCAATAAAGCCCTGGCCGGTTTGGCTCAGCAGTTGGAGCGTCAGCCTGTGGACCAGAGAGACCCGGGTTCAGTTCCCGCTAGGAGCACGTACCAAAAAAAAAAACAACAAACAAAAAAATAAAATAAAAAATCAATAAAGAAAAAATTTTAGCCCTGGCCAGTTTGGCTCAGCGGTTAGAGCGTTGGCCTGTGGTCCAGAGAGACCCGGGTTCGGTTCCTGCTAAGGGCACGTATCTCGGTTGCAGTTTGTCCCTGGCCCTGGTTGGGTCGTGTGGGAGGCAGCCATTCGATGTGTACCTTTCACATCGATGTTTCTCTCTCTCTCTCTCTTCCCCTCTCTCCCTCCCACTCTATCTGAACAAAAAAAATGGAAAAATGTCCTCAGGTGAGGATGATAAAAAAAAATTATAAAAAAAAATTTGTGAATGAAGAGGTAAAAAGTAGGTTCATGGGTATGAAAGACAGACTTGGTTATTTCCGTAGACACAACCCTCACCTCTCATGGTCTCACCTCCCAACATTACTCCCTCAATTCTTTATACTCACTCCAGACACAGAAGTTGCCTCACTGTCGGACACATACTACATCAATTTCCTGCCATCATGCCATTATCTGGGTTGTTGCTGCCATTAGGAGTACTCACCCTGCTGTTACCTTCCTCAATAAATCCTACCTGCCCTTGCAAGTCTCTACCACTCTGGTCTCAGTCTCCATCATCTACAGCCTGGACTACTGGTCTCCTTGCTTCCATCTCTGCTTACAGTCTATTCTGCTCACAGGAGCCAGAGAAATTCTGTCAAATCATAAGTCTTGTCCCTTCTCT
The DNA here is from genome assembly GCA_030848825.1 of Tadarida brasiliensis. Classification (NCBI taxonomy): domain Eukaryota; kingdom Metazoa; phylum Chordata; class Mammalia; order Chiroptera; family Molossidae; genus Tadarida; species Tadarida brasiliensis. Next base: position 94,662,095 of record CM061280.1, on the reverse strand, counting down.
GCTCAGAGACCTCTCATGGCTCTCATCTCATTCAGAGTAAATTCCAAAGTCTTCACCATGGCTCACAAGGGCCTGCCTGGTTTAAGTCCCACTTCTGACATCATCTACTACCCCACTCCTTCACTCATTCCATTCCAGTTACATCAGTCTCCTTGGTGTTCCTCAAACACTCGAAAGGATGGAAGGCGGAAGGGATAGGCAGCAGGCCTCTAGTATATACACAGACTTTCCCTGCTCTGTGCAGGGAGGCAAGCCTAGCAGATAGGGAAAAGAGAGACTGGGGCAGAAGGGGGTCAAGGGGCCAGCTCACTGTCTCAGCAAGGGGTTCGCTGCCTGCCCCTTCCTCGTTGGGGGTGCATCTTTTCTGGATCATGGGGATAGCGAGCGTGGGGTCGATACCCGCATTCTCTCTTTCCTCCAGAGACTTCTTGGATTCTAAGGAAGAATGGGAGGGAGCAATGAGGTCCCACCATACCCTTCCACTTTTCTACCATTCTTCCTTAATCAGGGCAAGGCAAAGGGGGAATCACTCACCTTCAATGAGCTCCTTCACAGCCTGGGACAGCACCCCTTCTGCCATGGCCTCAATATCTGTGGATGAGCCAGGGGCCTGGGTTGTTGGCTGCCTTCGAGGGTCATTCTGGATCAAAGGGATGACGAGTTCCTTGGGGGCTTCTGAGGGATTCACACTGATGTGGACACAGAGGGATGAAGTCGGGACAGTAGCATGGTCAGTGGGTGCTGAGCCATACCCCTTCATTCAGAGAAAACACAAGAGCCAAACTCATCCCCAATCTCATGGACCACGACCTTCATTCTGTCTGGTTCTCCAATCATATCTCTGATGGTGCCTTCTTTGGATTCTCTCCTCCACCCCCAACTCTTTTTCCCCCCAATAAATTGAACAATCGTAATGTTTGTTTTCCCACACCCCTTAGCCATTTCTAGAAACTTCAGTGAATTTTTTTGTTTATTGATTTTAGAGAGAGGAAAGGGAGAGGGAGATAGAGAACATCGATTGGCTGCCTCCTGCATGCCCCCTAATGGGGATTTGGCCCACAACCTGGGCATGTGCCCTGACCAGGAATAATCGAACTGGCAACCTCTAGGTGCATGGGTCAATGCTTAACCACTGAGCCACACCAGCCGGGCTCCACCCCCAACTCTTAAAAAAAATTTTTTTTTCTTTATTGATTTTAGAGAGAGAGGAAGGGAGAGGTAGGGAGAGATGGAAACATCAAAGAGAGAGACCATCGATGAGCCGCCTCCTGCATGCCCCCCCACTGGGCATTTGGCCCACAAACTGGGCATGTGCCCTGACTGGGAATCGAACCTGAGACCTCTTGGTGCACACCACCCCCAACTCTTAATTGTGCCTTTGAGGAATCAGTCCTCAGTCCATGGCTTCCACAATGACCCATAAATCACCATCTTCAGTACAGGCTCTCTTCTGAGGTCCAGGCCAAACATCCGCCTCCCAATGGTTGATTTTCTTCTGGAAGTCCCTCCCTCAGGCTCTCTCCTTTCCAAATTAAGCCGATGATGGCCTCTCCCAACCTCAATCTGCCTCTCTATCCCGTACACAAAATCGGAGAAGCCCCACCATTTCAGTGGAGACACTAGGGATCCTGTCATTCTCCCCTCCCTTCCCTCTTTCAGAACACACACACCTCAGGGTTCCTAAATCCTAAAGTCACCCCCTCTCAGGATGTATTCTCTCTGGTCAATCCCCACAGCCATCAGGCTCAATTTTCCCTGTCCTACAAACTCCCGCCTTATCGCCTCCACGAATTTCCTGATGCGCTACTCAGGCTTTCCAGGCCACTGTCACCAAGACAGTCAACTCAGATTGCACCCTCCCGCTTGCGCCCACCGCAACGATTTCCAAGGAATGAAAGACCCAGCCCTTCACCTCTGCAACTTCCTCCCCTCCACGGTCTTCAAAAAATCCTTCTCTTCCGGAGCCGCACCCAGGCCGTCTCCCTGGTCGGCCAGCCGTCTTCGGGCGGCCGTTCGACTGAAGCTGAACGAAATTGGGGTGGTGGAGGGTCCTGCGGGCCGCAAAGCACCCTTTTCAGCGTCCGCCATCTTGCCCCTCTTCCCAGGCCGGTGCGCTGTTTGCTGGGAAGTTTAGTTTGCGCTCAGTTTGCCGGGGGCCAGAGGATGAGCCCTAGGACTACCTTTCCCATAAAACACTGCGGCATCTACAGGCAAAGGCTTATGGGTAAGGGGTCATGGGAAGTAATTGTCACTCTTTTACGTCAGAGAAGTTCGTAGCACCAAGTATACTGGGAAATGTACTTCTTCAGGGAGGTGGGCGTGGTAAGAGGGACTCATTCTTGCCAGGTACTGATTCCTTCGAGTAGACGTTTGACAACTATTTATTGATTGCCTACTGTGTGCACGTTACTGTGTCCTACTGATGTGGGAAGTGTAGGTAAGATAAATAATTAAGAAAAAATCTGTGAATGCCAATTGTGTACAATAATAAATAATGGACATGTAAAAAATGAATAAATAGCCCTGGCCAGTGTGGCTCCGTGGTTAGAACGTCGGCCCGCGCACGGAAGGGTCGCAAGTTCAATTCTGGGTCAGGGGCACTTAGCTGGATTGCAGGTTGGATCCCAGGCCAGGCCAGGGCACCTGCAGGAGGCAACCAATCCATTTGTCTCTCTCACATGGATGTTTCTCTGTCTCTCTCTCCCTCCCTCCGTCTCTCCCTTCCACTCTATCTCTATCTAAAAATCAATGGGTAGCCCCGCGGTGTGGCTCAAGAGGTCGCCCGGTCCATTCGCCACAGGACACATGCCCAGGTTTTGGGCCTGATCTCCAGTGAGGTCATGCAGGAGGTGGCCAATCGATGTTCTCTCTCATTGATGTTTCTCTCTCTCTCTCCTTTCGTCTCTCTAAAATCAATAAAGAAAAATATTTTTAAAAAAGAATATCTTAAAAAAATAAATAAAATAAAAATGAAAATAAGTGGGGAAAAAAATCCTCCAGTGAGGATTAACAACAACAAGAATAAATAAATAATAGAAATGTAAATAATGCCTACTGATGCAAGATTTAATACTCGATAAGCTCTGGGTTCAAATATTAATAAAATAGAACTCTTCCTCTCTAGAGGCTCATAGTCCAGTGGGGGACTATGACACCCACGGTCCATGAGACATAATAAAATACACTTCCTCCTCTTTAGAGGCTCCTAGTCCAGTGGGGAACAATGACACGCAAGGTCCTTGGGACACAGGCCCAATGTGACCCCAGCCCTACGTACCAGCGCCTCCACGTCGGCCACAACTGTGACCACCAGGACGTCCGAAGACCTAGAATGTCCCTCAGGATCTCCCGAGCCCCCCCTCCCCCCCACACACACACTTCTGCGATGGTTCCGGAGGTCGCCGACTGTCCCTCATCTCCCTGGAGCCCCAGCCATCGCCCGGTACACGCATGGACCCCCGCTGGCCTCCACGTATCCCTGGAGACAGCTCTTTGGCCGCAGTATTCCTGGACACTCCAAGACCCTGTGACTATCTTTGGAACTCTCCGACTGCCCCTTCATCACCCCCAATTCCAGACTCTTACCCCCGAAATACCGAGAGCGACTCTGATTTCCCCAGATGTCCCAAGAGAACACGGTCTGCTTCCCGTGGCCCCGGGACTCCCGACTCATCCTCCAGATACCCTAGGCAATCCTCGAGGTCCACGCAGTGGCCCCAGATTACCCCTCCACTTATCCCCAGAGGCCCCCGCCTAAGCCCCCGCAATTCACCACTGACCGTGAGTGCTTAGGTTTCCCCCGTGACCCTGGGCAGACCCCTCAGCACATCTCCCCGGAGATCTCTGAGAGCCTCCAGAGCTGATGCGCAGTCAGGTGGCACGGGTGCGGGTGCGGGTAGGGGGCCTCGAGCTCAGCCCAGATCGCTGGGCTCCTGCCTGCCGCCGCTGCCAGCGAACGAGGCTGCCTTGTTTACCATCTGTCGGAAGGGAACAGGAAGGAGCAGACAGGAGGGTAGAGGTGTGGCTGGGACGTGTCCACCCTACCCCCAACCCCGTACCTCCTCTGCTCCCCCTAGGGTCCGTGGCGCCCCCTGCGCGTGGTTCCATGACCCAGAATTGCCCGGGTGCACGCACGGCCGTCAGCGACGTGTTTTGAACCCCTGTACGCGCTCACCTGGCTGCCTGCCCGGGGCCTGGACGCTGTGAGGCCGGGCTGTCCGTGCCTGGCGCCCCAGCCCGCGCGGTGACTTACCTGGCGACCCGTAAGGACGCCTGGCTTTGGGCGCCAGCGCTTGGCCTCGCGTGCCTCTGTCATTCCCGGATCCTGGGCTGGGGTCCTCATTCCACCCAGGGGACGTTGTTATTCCACGTGTGAGAAGAGGAAGTCGCGGTCCAGAGAAGTTAAGGGCCCTGTCTTAGCCCTGAAACCTAAAAAATGGGATGCAGAACTGGAGCCCAAGTTACCTGGGAATTCTGCAGCCTCCAAAAGAGCTTTGCACATAGTAGGCACTCAGTAAATTTACAGTGAATATCTGCCTAAACCAGTCCCTACTGGGGAACTGGTGGACTGGAGAGGAGCTGCCCTTGGAACCTTTGGGACCATGGAAGGGCATAGGGGCCTGAGCCTGATAGGGTTGGGGGGCTCAAAAACCAGGACAGTGGCCCCGCCGGTGTGGCTCAGTGGTTGAGCATTGACTCATGCACCAAGAAGTTGCCGGCTCGATTCCCATCAGGGCACATCCCTAGGTTGTGGGCCAGATCCCCAGTAGAGGGGCATGCAGGAGGCGGCCCATCAATGTTCTCTCTCATCGATGTATCTATCTCTCTCCCTCTCCCTCTCCCTTCCTCTCTCTCTAAAGTCAATAAAGAAAAAAAAACAAAAACCAGGAGAGTGGAGGGGCAGTTGGGTACTGGACTTGAGGAAGCTTTGAAGGCACCTGGGTGGGAGGGGACACCAGCCAATGAGATAGAAATGAGGCCCTTCTGAGGTTTGAAAAGATTGGGTGGTGGTCTGGGGATGTAGGCCCCAGAGGGGGAGCACTTGGACATAGTTCTACTGTAGTGGAAGGAGAAATGGGGAACAATGAGAGGCGGCCTGTCACTACCACTTTGTGGAGGAAGAAACTGAGGGCTGGAGGGGGTCAGGCACCTGCCCAGGGCCCAGCAGCCAGGTGACAACAGCATCGGTCTTAGGCAGCTCATCCACCACACTCACTTGGTCTGTGACTGTTTCACTATGGGCTGTGGACGCACTGTATCCCGACATCCATTCTGGCTGGCTGGGCAACCTCTCTCATCCACCTTTCTGGGTCCCAGTGTTGTCATAGGTGAAAGGGGCTGAATGGTTTCTACTTTCATTCTTTCTGCAGTCCCCTGCCTCTCCCACCTCTGGCCGTACCTAGTCTGAGGGACACACTGGATCTCCTTCACTGCTGCACCCCATTCTCAAGATTTTCAAGCACTGCAGATCAATAGGGCAGCTTCCATTCCTGGGCTGAGGGTTTCCTGAACTGGTAGATGGGGTAGAGAGGTTCTTAGAGATTGGGGAACAGGAGATTGAGGTTCTGTAGATCCCTGAATGGGATAGACGTGCACATTGTGGCATTATTGAAAGGCCTGAAAGGGTGGATGGTGAGGGGAGGCTGCCAAACACTAGGAAGCCTCCATGCTTCAGAAATAGGGGAGGGAACTTGCCAACTGGATGGGTGCTCAAGGGTTGGCAGATGGGGACTTTCTTCCAGACTGGGAGATGCTTAGTCCTGGGGAATTTCGTGAAGGAATGGGGTGTCCAAGGACAGCCTCAGGGATGAATTGTAGGGGCAGGGGCCCTGGAGATGGGTGGGAGTTCCCAGAGAGCCATGCCAGCAGCGCTGCAAATCTGGGGACAGTAACAGGATTGAGGCTGAGGGAGTGGTGCTCAGGTCACCGAGAATACTGGCAGGGCTGGGTCCAGTCAGAAGGCAGAGCGAGGCCAAGCGCTGGCGCCTACAGCCAGTCCTCCTTGCCGGCCGCCAGGTAGGTCACCGCGCGGGCTGGGGCGCCAGGCACGGAACAGGCCAGCCTCACCGCGTCCTGCCCGGGCGGGCAGCCAGGTGAGCGCGCGCGGGCGCTGAAAACTCGTCGCTGGCGGCCGTGCGTCCACCGGCCAACTCGAGTTATGGATCCGCGCGCGAGGGGCGCCACAGACCCTAGGGGGAGCAGAGGAGGTACGGGGTTGGGGGTGGGGTGGACACGTTCCTGCCACACTTCGCCCCTCCTGTTTGCTCCTTCCTGTTCCCTTCAGGCAGGTGGTAAACAAGGCAACCTGGTTCCCTGGCGGCGGCGGCAGGCAGGGGCCCAGCGATCCGGGCTGAGCTCGAGGCCCCCTACCCGCACCCGCACCCGCACCCGCGCCACAGGACTGCGCATCAGCTCCGGGGGCTCTCAGGAGTCTCTGGGGCGATGTGCCAAGGGGTCTGCCCGGGGTCACCGGGGAAACCTAAGCACTCACGGTCTGTGGTGAATTGCGGGGGCTTAGGCGGGGGTCTCTGGGGATAAGTGGAAGGGTAATCTGGAGCCACTGCGTGGGCCTCGAGGATTGCCTAGGGTATCTGGAGGATGAGTCGGGAGTCCCGGGCCACAGGGGGCAGACCGTGTTTTCTTGGGACGTCTGGGGAAATCGGGGTCGCTCTCAGTATTTTGGGGATAAGAGTTTGGAACTGGAGGTGATGAAGGGACAGTCAGATAATTCCAAAGATAGTCACAGGGCCTTCGAGTGTCCAGGTATTCTGCTGCCAAAGAGCTGTCTCCAGGGATACGTGGAGGCCAGCGGGGGTCCACTCGCGTGCCCGCTATGGCTGGGGCTCGAGGGAGATGAGAGGGACGGTGGGCGACCTCCGGAACTATCGCAGGAGTGGTCAGGGGGCTCCGGAGATCCTGAGGGACATTCTAGGTCTTCGGACGTCCGGAAGTGTGGGGGTTCGCCGAGGCTCGGGGTCTGCGCTGACCTATTCTTCACCCCCTCCCGCGAAGGTCGCCCCGCTCGCCAGACTGCGGGCTCCAGCGCCCTGCAGCTCCTGGCGCGGCTGGACGCGCGCCCTCTGGCGGCCAGAGCTGCGGCCGACTTGGCTGCGCTGGTACGCAGGTCTGGGGCCACATTGGGCCTGCGCCCCAAAGACGGTGCGTGTCGGGGGCGGGGCATCCCCGGGGGGTGGGTGCGGACTGTAGCTGGGTTCTGAGGTGGCAGGTGTGAGTTAGGAGGTCCGGGTTTGTAGGGAGATTCGAGGGGGAGGGGGTTATCCTATCATATTCCTCTAGGAGGTGACACTAGGAGGGTTATTGCAGCAGGTGAGTGTTGGAAAATTAGTTGAGGGTGCGAGGATAGATGGTTATCCCCCCTCAGGAAGGCTTTGAATGTCATTCTTGAGGAAGCAGGGCCTGGAGAATGTTGAGGGCAGGGACTTAGTTAAGGGCAGGCCTGGAATGCTGGTGTAGAGGGTGGAGCCTATAAATGCATTGTGGGGGGTCTCAAACTGTCAGTATTGGTTTAGATGTATAGGCTATTAGAGGGTGGAGCCTGGAATGTTCAGGAGTCAAATCCTGGAGTTGCACCCTCCAAGATGGGCCTATAGTTTATTTGAAGGGCGAGGTCTGCGTGTAATTAGAGGGAGGTAGGAAGGCATGGAGAATGATTCAAGTAGCCAAGCCCAGGATTATTATTTAAGAAGTTGAGATCAGGATAGTTATTTGAGTGTGTGGAGACTAGTTAAATGGGTGGACGATTCTGTCTGTGCAGCCTAGAACCAAGTCAATGAAATGAGACTAGAATGGCAACTCACGGGGCAGGACCTAGGTAGTTTACATGGAGTTCAACCCTGGATTCCCTCTTTCATCCCCCAGCTATTAGCGAGCTGGATTCTGCAGACATAGAGGTCACCGACAGTCGCCTGCCCAATTCCACTTTCGTGGAACACCGGACCCAGGTACTACCTAGTACTCCTAATCGAGGCCACCTGCCTCGAGACTGGCAATATATGTACACATATGTACACTCGTGTCCTTACTCTAGCATCGTCGGTCAGAGACCTTGGGTACATGTATTGGGCCACCCCAAGTGACTCAGGTTAAGGCACGTTGTGCTTCGAAGCCGCCCCAGGCCTCTGGTCGGTTCTGTGTAGAGCTGGTTCGCAGTTCCGCAGGCTTTGGCCTCACACTAAGTGGAGGCCGGGATGCATCCAGGGACGCTCCACTGGCAGTACGCGGGCTGCTAAAGGATGGGCCAGCACAGCGCTGCGGTCGCTTGCAGGTGAACCATAAGGCACCCTTCATTTCATGGTGCTAGCCCCTACCTCATCCTTTGTTGGGTGCTGTCCTTCAGCCCTTCCTGCAATATCCCTCACCTTGTACTCTTACAGGCTGGTGACCTCGTGCTGCAAGTCAACGGAGAATCAATTCAGGGTCTCACCCATGCCCAGGTCGTGGAGCGGATTCGCACAGGTGGTCCTCGGCTCCACCTTATGCTGAGCAGGCCTCTTGAGACCCACCCCAGCAAGACTGAGAGGAGGGGAGGACTCCGGAAAGAAAATGGTGGGTTTCCCAGAGAAGTTTCTGGGGTCTGTGAGGGGAAGGAGAGGGTCGCAGAGTAGAGAGGCTGGGGTCCTGGGTGAAAAGGGTTTGGTGGTCTCAGTGGGGAGAGTCTGGGGGGGGTTGCTGTCTGTGAGGGGGTCATGGCATTCTCAAAAGTAGGGGTGGGGAAGGGAGGGTCCCAGGATGAGAGTAAAGGTGGATTTCAGAGGGGAGACTTTGGAGATACTGGGAGGGTGGAGGAAGGAAAGGGTCTGGGGTAGAAGCAGATGTTAGAAGGAGGGGTCCTGGTCCTTGGAGGGGAAGGCTGAGTGGGGTTGGGGGGAGGGGATGTGATGAGGATGCAGAGGGTAGGGGGTCTAGTTCCTAAAGACAAGGGATTCATAAGGGAAAGGGTTGGGAGTAGAGGAAGGTGGGCCGTTTAATCGGAGAGTCTGGGGACTTAGATGGGAGGGGTTTGGGGTCGCGAGGGTCAGGGTTTGATTTCCTTTGGGGAGTGTGGGAAATGATTTCTGAGGGGCGTGTTCTGGATCCAGGAGGGGCGGAGTCTCTGGAAAGGATTGTTAGAGGTGGTGTCTGTTCCTGAAAGACGTGTCCAGTCCTTGACGGAAGGTTTTCTAAGAGGCGGGGGTCTCTGTCTCCCTCAGCACTTGGAGTCTTCTGGCCACCCTCGGCCAAGGGGCCCAGCTCACTGTACCCCACCCTGTCGCCCAATCTAATCTGTATTCTTACCGTCCCCAGATCGTAGTCCAGATCCTGGTAGACCAGAGGTGACAAGGTCTCGTAGCTCCGGAGCTTATTCACTTCAGCACCCTCAATCCCATACGACACCTAAGACCCGGGACAGCCCAGAGCCTAGCCCAGAGGGGGCAGCGGACGGCCTTTCTGTTTCTCTTCCTGAGCGCCGCACGGAGGACCCCGACGACGGATCCCCGGGTTCCCCAGGACCCTGGCTGGTGCCGAGCGAGGAACGGCTCTCAAGGGCCCTAGGTGTCCCAGGGTCCGCGCAGCTCTCCCTGGAGATGGCAGCTGGAAGGTGGAGGCACTGAGCATCATCTGATGGCTGGGTGCTCACTTGGTACTGCCCCACCTGGATTTGGCGTGCTCAGTAAGCCGCGCACTAGCATCACAAGCAGATCTACCACTTGGCCTCGTCCCCCCTCCTGCTGCTCAGTCAACTAGCCCGCGCGTTCCCCTCGCGGTGTCAGTGGTACGGCCCTCCCTGACCTGCCAGCCTGCACTTCTTGTTTTGGGCGGGGGAGGTAATAAATCGGTCCAATCCGTCTTGACTTGCCAGGTGCTCTAGGCTGGGTGGGGCTCCCGAGTCCAGCTGGTAAAGGAGGGGGAGGGTCAATCCGGATTTGAGAAGAGCCTCTTCTTGCAACCACTGATAGAGCTGTTTCTTTCACGCCTCTAGAGAGGTCTTTGCTTCTGCCCGTCCTCAGCCCGGCCTGCTTTCTCCCCACTCCATTTCTCTTTGCTAAGTCCTGCTTCTCAACCCATTCATTAATTTCACTTTTTTGGAGGTGTTCAGGGCTCAGATATTATTGCGCGTGGCGTTGGGAATGCAGAGGTGGGCCTCTTGTGGCGAGAGTACAGCATATACGCAGAGCCCTGGCTCTGAATCATCCAGACCCTCCGCCATCAGCCAGTTGCAAGGCTAGAAGCCGGGTTGCTTCCTTAGCTGGGAGCCTGCGGTCTCTCGCGGTCTCTCACTTCCGTCCTGACACTCTCAGGGCAAGGGCTGGGCCCTGGGGCCCCTTTGGGGTGGAGCTGGGAGGGTGTGAGTCAGCGGGCCTGGCTAAAAAAAGCTGTTAGAACCTTTGGGCTTCACCCCCCTCTTCCATAGATGGTGAAGAACTGCTGCTGGGCTTGTGTGCTCATGCCACACGCTGGGCGTTCCAGTCCTGGGAGAGGCCAGAGTTTCCTCCATCCTGGGAACAGAGCCCTAAAGTCCAGGCTTATATGGCCAGTGAGACTCAAAGCTGGGTAGCCAGTGCTGGCTGAGGCCAGAAATGTCCAATCACCTTCACTGTCACCACATCATGGGCACTTGGCCCCATCTCCCCAATGAGGGAAGCTATGGTTAGTGGGCAATTCTTACCCCTATGGGGAGGGACCAGGAATGGGGAGAAAAATTAAAGGACCGGAGTGTGAGCATCCAGGGTGGTGCTGGGGAGGAGAGAACTGCAAAGCCAGGCTGACATTTGGGGTATAAAGAGGTGAAGAGGTGAACCCTTGAATGGTTAGCACTGTAGACATTGTGGGGGAGTGGGCTGCCCCTTACTCAGAGCTTGGTGGAGGTGTGGATCTACAGAAGTAAGGAAAGGGCTCCTGAACCCCAGTTCAGGAGACTAATAATAGTAACCCAAGCCACCATTTACTTAGCCTTATCCCTGCTACTGGCTTGACCTGCACTATATCCATCTGGTTACACATCTATGTGATATGTCCATTTCACAGAGGAGGGAAGTGAGGCCCAAAGAGTATATATAGCTGGAGGGGGGTCAAAGCAAAATTTAATCATGGCCTGATTCCCAAGCCTTAATCTCACCTGCATTTGACAAGTATTAATTGACTTCAACTATTTACCTTGTACTGTGTTAGGCACTGGGGAGATGCTGGGGGGGGGGGGACATAAAGATTTCTATCCTTGTGTAGTTGATATACTGGGGGGTAGGCATGTTAGAACAGACAAGAAAATGAATACTATCAGAAAGAAGTGAGAGTTATGAAGACAGCAAAAGGAGGTTATGTTGGGGAAGGTAATTGTGGTGGGTTGCTGGCCTCTTTGAAGACATAACATTTGAACTGGGACCTGAATTACCAGAAGCCAGATGTATAAAGAGCTGGGAGATGGGCATTGGCAACAGCGGAAACATCAAGTGCAAAGGCCCTGATACAGAGCAGAGTATGTTATGTTCTAGAAATTCAAGCATGTCTTCACAGTTGGAAAGCACACACTGACCACTGGGAAAAGTATGCTTCATCCCTTCCACTACCAAATCACTTTCACTGGGCTGAAAGAGCGGAGCCCCTTCTTTGGTTTTGAGGGGCCCAGGGCTAAGGGATGGAGAACAGGAAAGCCCTTGGGTTGAGCTATCCTGGACTTTCAGCCACGACTCTCCCCTTCTCAAATGAGATGAGAATAAAACCAATGTCCAGTCTAGAGAGTGTGCCTCCAGCACATCCTGGGGGAGATCCAGATTCCCAAAACCAGGTTCCTGTCTCACATGCAGAAATCCAGGCTGAATCAGGAGAAATTATTTGCTCAGGGTAACACACTCTCCAAATGTTGTCAGGCTTGTCACCCAACCTGGCACCCCAGGAGCCTTCCCTTCATCTTGCCAAGCTCCCAGCAATAAAACCCGTATTCCTTTTTCATTCTTCATCTAGGGCTGGACTGACAGCCCCTTTCCTCAGAACCAGAAAACTAGACTTCCCTAAGATTGTAGAACAGAGTACTAGACAGACTCTGGGCTCTGACACTGTTAATAATGTTTGCCCGCATTTACTGAGCAGCTTGATGCTCACCAGGCCCTGCTGTCTCTGGGCCTGTGCACCACCGTGGTCTGATTCAAATCACTGCTCAGAGGTTTATTCCACCATCCACCATCCTTTATCTGCAATTCTGAAGTCCCCAAAGCTCTGGAAACCAACACTTTCTCCACAATTTGGAACTATTTATTACAAAACCTGACCTGACTTAATGAGGCACAATTTTCTGTCCTAGCTTATTCCACGTACTATGAAAGTCCACGCCTTTGCTGGAGAAAATATTAACGTGTTTTGTTTTTTTTTAACAAGGAAGCCTCACCCCCACCCACCCCCACTGAGTATTAAGTAATATACTATATATGCACTGGGAAATTTTTCCAAAAATCGAAATATTCCAAAGCCTCGATCTTTTTTTTTTTTTTTTTTTATCCTCACCCGAGGACATTTTTCCATTCTTTGTTCAGATAGAGTGGGAAGGAAAGAGAGGAAAAGAGAGAGAAACATCGACGTGAAAGGGACACATCAAGTGGCTGCCTCCCTCACAACCCAACCAGGGCCGGGGACAAACTGCAACCGAAGTACGTGCCCTTAGCGGGAACAGAGCCCGGGTGTCTCTGGACCGCAGGCCGATGCTCTAACCGCTGAGCCAAACCGGCCAGGGCTGTTTTTTGTTTTTTAAACAGGTAAAGAAACTGAGTCACTCTCTCCCAAAGGCAGAGGCAAGTCCTCTCTGTTCTGAGTTGAGGCTGCCCCGGGAGCATTTGTATTCTAAAAGGGCAAAGAGTCTCACCATTACCATTCAAGGTACCCCGAAGTGCCAAGTCTCAAAGGCTGGCGCCTCCGGAGATGGGACGCCCGGGTGGCTGTGCTCGGGGTGGGGACTATCCCTGGCGGGTGGGGCGAGGGGGCTTCCGGGGCGGCAGCCACCTGGCCCGGCCCCCTCAGGTCCCGCCCGCTTCTGCTTGGCTTGGTGATTCACTCTCTCCTTCGCCCGGGGGCCCCCTTCCCAGCCAAACGGCGGGCAAGACGACTGAGTGTGCAGTGTCCTCGAACCCGCGAGAAAGCGAGCAGATCGTCCGCGCCCCTAGGGACTCTGGCCCACACCATGGCGGATTCCGAGCGCTTCTCGGCCCCAGGCTGCTGGGCCGCCTGCACCAGCTTCGGGCGTACTCCCAAGGGAATTCTTCTGTTGGCTGAGATTGTGAGAGTCCCTGGACTGGCGGGTGGGCAAAGGCGGGGTGGAGTGTCTGGATCGCGCGGAACCGGGAGGCCCGGGTGAGGCAGGCGCGTGGTCCTGGACCCTGGGCAGTGAGACGGGGGGAAGTGGGTTAGTGGTGGAGGCCCGAAACTAGGGACGCAGGGCGAGTCAGTGAGGTTTGGAGAAGGTAGTCGGGAGCTGCTAGGCCACGGGATGAGGTCAGGGGTCCATGGTGCATATGGGAAACGCCGTGGAGGGAGACCGCGTGGATTCATCCGTGGGCTCATGGAAGGTGTTCCAGGGAGCTGGGAGGTGGGGGACCTCCCGTGGCAGGGCGTGGTGCGGCCTGGGCACTGTCTGGCGGGCTGGCGGCGCGCCCAGGGGCGGGGCTTGTTGGGGTGGAGCCCTGAGCTTGTCCAGCGGGGTAGGGCACCCAGCCGTTCTCCGGTTCTTTCTCGCCCTTCTGTGCTGGGACAGGAGGTCCTTAGCTGTCCAGCTGCTCCGGAGCCTCGGTTTCCCCTCCCTTTCAAAGTGTGTGCCACCTTTGGGTCACTTGTAAAAGGGGTTCGGTGCCTTTAATCGGAGCCCTGCCCCTCTGGTGTCACTCTCACCGCTTCCCAAAGGGGTTGCCGGGGGAATTGCTCAGTCTAACCATCCCTGTCAAGGCCCCAAGCTGGCTCCAGCACTGCTCACAAAACACCTGGTGGGGCTACTTCCCGCAGGCCTCCCCTACCTTAGAAGAGAAAAAAGGGGAAAACTGAGGCACCCAACTCTACCCCTTACTAGCTGGGTGATCCTGGGCAAGTCACTTAATGTCTCTGCCTCTCACTTTTCTCATCTATAAAATAAAGATAGTAATAATAGTAGCCAGCTTATTAGGTTGTTGAGATGTTAAGTGAGTTAATACTTGTAAGCTCTTAGAACAATATTTGGAACACAATGAGCACACAGTAAGTGTTTAGCTATGATTATTTGTCATCTTCCCAGTCCTGGTAGGCATCTGAGTTTGAGACCCTTGATTTTAACCCATTCCCCTCAGCCCCAGGAGTTGATAGAAGCCTATTTCCTTATGTGATCCTTCCAGATATTGTGCCTGGTGATTCTGATCTGCTTCATCGCCTCCACATCAGCATACTTCTCTCTGTCAGTGGTTGAGATGATCCTTGCTGCTGTCTTCTTTGTCATCTACATGTGTGACCTGAGCACCAGGATACAGATGATCAACTGGCCTTGGAGTGTGAGAAAGGGGCTAGAAATGGCTAGGCTAGGGAGGGGCCCCAGCAGTTGGGATTGTCCGGGGAACTCTGGATGCTGACTTAACCTCTTCTCCCTACCTCTTACAGGATTTCTTCCGAACCCTCATAGCAGCCATCCTCTACCTGATCATCTCCATCGTTGTCCTCGTTGAGAGAGGAAACAACTCCAAAATCGTTGCTGGGGTAAAGACTGTGGAGGCAGCTCCAAAGCACAGAGATTTGAGGATCTAAGGGCCATTTCTGTCTCTACTTCTGGCAGAAAGTGTATGACCCACAGTAGGCCACACTTGTCCTCAGAGTCTGCAGGAAAGTCTGGCCCAGGCCCTGGTTTTCCTCCCGAGATCATCATTTGCTGTAAAGGGCCAACCCCTGCCTGACACAGGATCTTTGTCAACACTCTAGACTGCCATCTGCTAAAACTTTGTCTCAAATGTACACTGTGAATGGTGCCACTTATATGTGGGGCCACCATGTGGCTGTGCTGTGTTGAGCAGTACTAGGAGAAGGGAGAGTAGGGGTAGAGTCCAGTTTCCTGACCTTTTCCTGGGGCTCTGGCTTCCCAACCTGGGGCTTTAGTCACCATCCCTGCATGGGGCAGTCACTGGTGGTAGTAGATACAAGGAGGTATGAAGCTGAATAGGCTGACCAGCCTAATCCAACCCCCCTCACTCCCACCCCGTCCCCAGGTGATGGGCCTAATCGCTTCGGGCCTCTTTGGCTTTGATGCCTATATCACCTTCCCCTTGAGGCAGCAAAGACATGCACCAGCCCCTACTGGTAAGTAGTGTGTGTGTGTGTGTGTGTGTGTCTGTGTAGGGGGTGTTGTTGAGGAGGTTGAGGAGAGAAGGAAAGGGGTCTCCCAAGGGCATGAATGCTAGCTCTGTCCCTTATTGGTACTTATGGCTTTAGTGCCAATAAGTACCATAAACTTCAGTATTCTTGTTTGTAAAATGGGCATATGGATCCAAACTTCTCTCTTTTCCTCACTTGCAGACCCTGCAGATGGCCCGGTGTAGGTGAATCTTCCTTCATTTCTCTCTGCAACCTGCAAATAACACTTCCCTTGAAATCACTGCTCCCCACCCCTACAAGCACTTCTAGCCAACTCCCAGCTCCCTATCGAAGTAAAAGTGCCTTTATCAGGAGATTGTCTTCCAGCCTGTCAATCCAATCAACCCTCCTGGGTGTGGCCACCTTTATGGGTGTGCCTAAGTCTCCCTTCTGAAGTATCCAAATGCAGACACCAGTTCTGCCAAGACTCCCACCTAAGCCACAAAATGAGGGAGAATGGTGCCTCAGATTTCAGACTCCAGGACCCACTCCAAATAACCTCAGCATTGAGGGGGGGGGGGTTCTGTGGAGGGATAAATATAAATAAATAAACAGATTGTTAGAATATATGATAATGAATAAATTAATCCTTTGATCAAATGTGGATAAATCTCAAGCATCAGGAGGGGGGAAATTGGGAAGGGGGCAGCTGGAGCAAGGAGGTAAAGAAGCAGGCCTGTTTTACACCAAATATTAAGTTACTTCAATAGTAAAAACAGAGGGAGGAAGGAAGGGGATTTATTCTCAAGTCAAATACTGACTTGAGAATGGAGAAATGGAGCTCCCTAGAACTGCCTCACCTTCAAGCTACTATGCAGTTCTTGTCTCTGGCCTGGCGAGACATCTCTGGGCCCGAGTTCTCAGGGGGCAGTGGAGATGGAGAGTTGGGGGTCTTTGTTACAGTGCCCTGAGCAGGCAGAGGCCTGCACAGGTGCGGGGGCAGTGGGATGCGTTCCCCCAGGAAGAAGCCATCATCCTCCGAGGACTCTGAACTGGAGCTGGAGGGTGAGCTGGAGCAAGATTCTGAGTCCGACCCCGAGCCCAAGTAACATTGATGGTGGTGAAGTCTGCCAGGCTGGCGGTGGCGGTGGCGGTGATGATGGTGGCGGCGACGTGTGGGGGCCCTGGGAGGGGGACTGCGAGGCCTGCGGCGCTGGGCTGGAGGCGCACTCAGAGTCCGCCGAGGGCCTCCCTCAGACACCAGAGGGTCCCGGAAGCTGACACGAGGGGCACTTTGGCGACTGAATGAACCATCTTCAGGGTCCAGCTGGCCAGGGGTCCGAGGGGGTTGCTCGGGGGCGCTGCGGAGCCCCAGCTCAGGCATGGAGTGGCGGTGAGGGGCCCCTCTCAGAAAGCGGGTGGGCTCCTCGGGGCCTGCAGCTGGAAAGAAAGATAGATGAAGGGAGTCCCTATACGTATATGCTTCCTCCAAGAGGAGCCCTGTGGAAGGGCCTTCTCCTTTCTTTCCCCTTTACCCTGTCAGGACTGGGAAAGTGGGGCAGGAGTCAGAGAAGGGCAGGGAAGTTGGGAATACAGGAAATATGAGGCCTGGGACAGGCTCAGAGTGGAGGGGAGAGGGAGGTTGGAATGCAGGAGGAGCAGGACAGGATTGGTGTGAGGGGGCGTGGCTTCCGAGGAAAGGGGCGTGGCGTAGCCTTGAGCAGATTGGGGGTTTTTTTGTAATTAGAAAATCTTTCTTTTCGTTCTTTATTTATTTTTATTTTTATTTCAGCTAGAGCAGGAGGGAGAGAAGGAGGGGGAGAGAGAGAAACATCGATGTGAGAGAGACATATTGACTGGTTGCCACGCACACGACCCCAACCGGGGCCGGGGACAAACTGCAACTGAGGTACGTGCCCCTAGCGGAACCGAACCCGGGTCTCTCTGGTCTGCGGGCCCATGCTCTAACCGCTGAGCCAAACCGGCCAGGGCTCTTTTATTATTTTTATTTTTAATTTAATTTTTAAAAATTAATCTTCAGATAGAGTAGGAGGGAGAGAGAGGGAGAGGAAAGGAGAGAGAGAGAAACATTGACATGAGAGGGACCCATTGACTGGCTGCCTCCTGCACGACCCAGACCAAGGCAGGGGACCAACCGCAACCGAAGAATGTGCCCTTGAACGGATTCGAACCTGGGACTCATTGGTCCGTGGGCCGACACTCTACTGCTAAGCCAAACCGGCCAGGGCCAGGGCTCTTTTATTTATTGATTTTAGAGAGAGAGGAAGGGAGAGGAAGAGAGAGATAGAAACCTCGATGAGGGAAAACATCGATTGGCCGCCTCCTGCATGCCCCCTACTGGGGATTTGGCCCGAAACCTGGGCATGTGCTCTGACCGGGAATTGAACCGGTGTAGGGGTCGATGCTCAACCACTGAGCCACACCGGTTGGGCAGATTAGGTTTTTGATAGGATGGAGGGTCAAGGGTTTGGAGAACAGGAGGTGGAACTTGGGCTGAGGCGGGTACAAATTGAGGTAGGGGAGGGCCCTGTATAGAAGTAAGCAGACAGGGTTCACGACGGGGTGTAATTTGGGTGCAAACCAGGCCTGGGGTTGCTTGGGGGTGGGGCCAAGGTTGCAGCAGGTGAAGGGACTGGGCAAGTCACTCGGAAGGGAGAGGTTGGCAGGGTAGGGACGCGGAGTGGCAGGGAAGGATTCGAGGGTTAACTCACCAGGTTCTACCTCAGTGCTGGTGCCTTTGGTGGCGGTCTCCGAAGTCCCCTCCGCAGCAGAGAAAGAGGCTGTGGAGGCCTCGAGTGGTGCGGAGACTGTGCCCGCACTCCAGCTGCGGCGGCCAGGCCCCGAAGCCGTGGGCTCGGACCCCACGCTGCAGGCTCGAGAGCAGAAGATTAGGCCACGGCGTGGCAGGAAGGGGCGGCCCAGGAGGGCTCGCCCGCAGCGACTACAGCAGAAGCAGCGGTCTGAGGCGTGCCAATGCTGTCCCTCATAAGCCATCTGGCCCTGGTCCAGGCCTGCGGGGACACCGCGAGGGGGGAAACTAAGTCAGAGCCCACAAGTATATCCCACCTTGCCCGAATGGGGCCCTTCTGCGGAAGAGGGCAGGAATCTGAAGCAGGGTACCCCAGACTCTTTCTCCCCCCACCTCTCCAACATGGGACACTTCTCTAGAGAAAGAAGGAAATCCGAGGTTTGGTCCTCGAAACAGGGTTCTTCATCTTCCTCTCCTGAAAATTGGCTTATAAATGTCTCCTCCTCCCCCACTCTTTCTTTCACAGGGTGCTCCCTCCCAGAGTGGGGAGTGGGCATTGGACTCTAAGATGTGGGTCAGGCTTAGACAGTAAGAGGTGGCTTCAGATGGAAGGAGAGTGGATTTCAAGAGGCCTGGGTCCTGCAAACAGGGCTTAGAAGGCAGGGCGTGGCCTTGGTGGGAAAGGAGTGGATCTTAGGGAGTAGGGTGTGGCTTAGAAAGTATGTTGGACGTAGGCCAGCGATTTTCAACCTTTATCATCTCATGACACACATAAACTAATTACTAAAATTCTGCGGCACACCAAAAAAAATTTTTTTTTGCCGATCTGACAAAAAAATTGGTATAATTTTGATTCATTCACACCAGATGGCTGTTGTGTTGGCTGTTGTCCTTTTTTAAAAAAAATCCTCACCTGAGGATATTTTTCTATTTATCTTCAGAGAGAGTGGGAGGGAGAGAGAGAGAAACATTGATGTGAGACGGACACATCGACTGGCTGCCTCCTGCAGGGACCACAACTGAGGTACTTGCCCTTGACTGGAATCGAACCCATGACTCTTTGGTCCATGGGCCGACGCTCTACCGCTGAGCCAAACCAGCCAGGGCTGTTGTCCTTTTTTTATTTGACAATCTAAGGGACAAAAGATCAGTGCCCCTGACTAAACAGTCAGGTATTGCATGTTATAAAAATTCTTGTGGCACACCGGTTGAAAATCTCCGACTTAGGTGGATGGAGGAGAGTCTTAGAGAATAGGGTAGCCCTGGCCGGTTTGGCTCAGCGGTTAGAGCGTTGGCCCGTGGACCAGAGAGTCCCAGGTTCAGTTCCCGCTAAGGGCATGTACCTCGGTTGCAGTTTGTCCCCGGCCCCGGTTGGAGTTGTGTGAGTGGCAACCAGTCGATGTGTCTCTCTCTCTCTCTTTCTCCCTCCTGCTCTATCTGAAGATAAATGCAAAAAAAAAAAAAAAAAAAAAAAAGAGAATAGGGTATAGCTTAGGGGCATAGGAGCTAGGCTGAGAGGGCAGCCCTGGGGTGCTGGGAATAGAGGGCACTCTGGAGGTGGGCCTAGATGTGCAGTGGTGCCTAGTACTGTGTAGGTAGGGTTTAGAAAGTACAGCAGCCCTGGCCGGTTTGGCTCAGTGGTTAGAGCTTCCGCCTGCGGTCCAGAGAGACCGGGGTTCGGTTCCCGCTAAGGGCATGTACTTCGGTTGCGGTTTGTCCCCGGCCCTGGTTGGTCGTGTGGGAGGCAGCTACTTGATGTGTCACTTTCACATCAATGTTTCTCTCTCTCTCTCTTCCTCTCTCTCCCTCCCACTCTATCTGAACAAAAAATGGAAAAATGTCCTCGAGTGAGGATAAAAAAAAAAAAAAAGAGAGAAAGTACAGCAGAACGGGGGATATCAGGGATGGGACTTGCAGTGAAGGGTATAGGGCTATAGTGCTTGGGCTAGACTGAAAGTATGGAGAGAACAGTGGATGGGGCCTGGAGGACAGGAGGAATGGTGGGGGAGGGCTGTGGTCCAGCTGTTCACCCATCCCCCTGTCCAATGCCATGTTCACCCACCAATGTGCTCCCCACAGCCGTCACAGTACTCCGCATGGCGGGCCTCGTAGCAGGCACAGCAGTGGGGACGGCTCTGACGCATGACATAGCGCTGCCCTCCTAGCGATGCCTCACACTCGAAGCAGCAGAAGTGACCCATGTGCCAGTGCCGGCCCTCAGCCTCTGTGCACTCAGGGGAGAAGATGATCTGGGGGGCGCAAGCCATGTGTGGCTGTCAGCAGGGCCTGCCCTGGCCCTGCCCGTCCTCCATTCCCTCCCCTGGGCAGAAAGGCATCACCTCATCACAGGCTTGGCAGCGTGGGCGCAGGCGTTCGGCATGGTGACGACCACAGTAGACCTTCCCAGCATGGTAGAAGTAGATGAGGTCCACCAGCAGCTCCTGGCACGTGGAGCACACAAAGCACTGGGGGTGCCAGCAGGCACCCAGGCCTGCTCGGCTGGCAAACACTGCGATGTCCCCACCTCCAATCTGCTTCCCGCACTGTAAGATGACAGATAGACACTGTCACCCTCACCAAGATGGTTAGATGGGGATCAGCCAAGGTGTGTATCATACTTGGGCCTTTCCCATGGTGGACCTTTGTGACTGGCCTTACCCATGGGGTAACTTTGAGACAGGACCTGCCTACATGGGGGAGGAAAGTGCCTTAGAGACTGACGCTGCTCCTGTGGGAAACCTTCAGACAGGCCCTACTCATTGTGGGTGGCCTTAAAGGCAAGTCTTGCCCTTTTGGGGTTGGTGAAACCATAGAGATAGGCCAGGCCCAGTGGGGGAACCGTATCAACAGACCTCACCTAACAGTAGGATATAAGGTCAGGCTCTACCCACCAGGGGGATGCCTTGGAGACAAATTCCACCCATCAACAGGCTCTAGAGACAGGCCCTGCCACTGTGGCTGGGTTCTTAAAGACAAGTCTCAACCACAAGAGGACCAGACAGACAGTCCCACATCCACTACGTGGAGGGCAGGGAACTAATAGAGAAGGTCCATTGGGGCCTCCTTAGAGACAGACTGCACCCAACAGTGGGATCTGAGGGACAGGCCCCATCCACCAAGGGGACCTACACACAGACACTGCTGGCCAGGAAGGCCTTAGAGGTGGTCCCTGCCTAACAGGGGGATAGGGATATGGGTCCTGCACCCCAGGGCTTGAAGCAAAGGCACCACTCACTTCCTGAAGCCCTCCATGACTTACCTCCTCACAGATGGCCCCAGTGATGGTAACTGGGAAGATGCGCACAGTGCCACGCCCCAGATTCTCCCGTTTCCGCTGTTGGCTGAAGGCTCTGAGCTCTTTCTTCTCCTCCTCTACCAGTGCGGTGCAGTACTGCGCCTGGGGTAGTGAGGGTCGTCCAGGCTCCTCCCCTGATGTCTGCCCTCCAACCCTCTTTCAAATTTCATCCATACTCAAAAAGTTTACTTCTATGCCTTTATATAGATGGTGCTTCCTGCCTGAAATACCCATCCCTGACCTCCTCTCCCAAGTCCCAGCTGTGGTTTTGCCAAGGAATGCTCATTGATTGCCCCTGCCCTTCCAGACCTTTCACCTCAGATCAGCTCACCTCTGATCCTCCCATTTCTTTCCAGCTGCAGGGCATTTGCCCAGTCTGTGCGCCCTACCTGGCATGCCTTTCCTGTCTTCTCTCTCCTCACCTCACTGTCATGTGGGGGCAGCTGGTGCAGCAGCTGCTTGATCCTGTATTTTTCCCCGGGACTGTTGACGTAGGGGACCTTGTCCTCTGGGAGACAGCTGAAAAATTGGTATACCTGGGAGGACATGGGGGATGGGAGAAAACAATTAAGACTAGGGGTGATTGGAATGCAATGGGATGGTGGGTCCCTACTTCTCTGAGAAAATTAAAGTCATCAGAAGGAAATGTCTACTGACTACCTACATCTCTTCTTCCTACAGCTGGATAATTTCTGTCACCTCCCAAACATGCCAAGAGTTCCCTCATGTCTTGACCCCACTTTCCCCTCCAGCTAGTGCTCTACTTTTCTCCTTTCCTTTACAACAAAACTCCTCAAAAGAGTTGTGTGCACTCACTGTCTCCACTTCCTCTCCTCCCATTCTCTCTAGACCCCACTCCAGTCAGCCTTCCTTGCCCTTCCTCTAAAGTTCCTGTCAGGGTCATCGATGACGTCCACATTGTTAAAGTCATTGTTCAGGTCTCAGTCCTCATCCAACTTGACCCATCAGTAGTACTGGACACAGCTGATGACTCCCTCTTCCTGGAAACACTGTGTTCCCTTGGCTTCCAGGACATCACAGTCCTAGGTTTCCTCCTACCAAAAGGAAACCTATTGGCTGCTCCTGCTCTGTTCTTTTGGTTCCTCCTCAACTAACTGACCCCTAAATGTGGGAGGGTCCTCCGGCTCAGTCCTTGGTCCTCTTGCCTCTGTCGCCCTTCACTTCCTTGGGAATCGCATCTAACCTCATGACTATAAATACCATCTCATGGCTAATGCCTCACAAATGCATGCCTACAACTCTATGATCTCTTCCTTGAGTTCCAATTAAAGTGGCCACTCAGATGTCTAACAGCATTTCAAACTCCAGATGCTCAAACCAAACTTATGCTCTTAGACCTCAAATATGTTCCTGCCTTGGCCTGACCCATATCAGTCAATCCATTCATCCTTAAGGTAATCTTTGACTCCTTTCTCTCTGACACCCACAAGTAAATCTCTCAGCTTTACTTTCAAAATATAACTGGAATCTGACCACCACTTACTACTTCCACTGCCAGCACCATCATCAGCCACCTAGACTACTGAAGTGGTCTCCCTTTCACTGGTACCTTGCTTCCACCCTCACTCCTACAGTCTGTTCTACACTCGGCAGCCGGAGGGATCCCATTAAATCCTAAGACAAATTATATCCCTTCTCTGCTCACAAATCTCTTGTGGCTTCTCCCTCATTCAGAGTAGAAGTCCAAGTCCTCTCCATGACCTTCCACCACCTCTCTGACCTCACATCCAATCACTCTCCTTGTTGCTCACTCTGCTCCAGTGTACTGGTATTTTCACTGTTCCTCACACATGCCAAGCACACTCCTGCCTCAGGGCCTTTGCATTAACGATTCAATTTTCCTGGACCTGTCTAACCTAGGATTTCTGCATGGTTCACTCTTCACCTCTTTCAGGAAGCACAAACATCACATTCTCACAGAGGCTTACCTGGGCACCCTATTTAAAATCCTAACATCTCTGTCTAACTACCACACCCCCATTTCCCTGCTTTTTTTTTTTATTCCACAGACCTTACACCATCTGACATATTTTTACGGGTTTGCTTATTGGCTGTTGTTCTCTTCAGGAATTTAACCTCCATGTAGGCATATATATATATATATATATATACATAGTTAGTGTGTTTTGTTCACTGCTGTGTCCTCAGTGCCTGGAATAGTGTCTGACATGCAGTAGGTGCTCAATAACTGTTGAATGAATTAATCAATGGAGATGTGGTGAATGAAGTGTTAGGATAAGCCCTGAGGTAAGGGGTATAACAGGAGTGGGGTGAATAGGCCCTGAGGAACTGGGCCAGTGATCACTCAGGGTTTTCTGCAAGTTTTGGGGGGGTTAATCACCCCTAGATCACAGATGGGTCAGAAAGACAGGCGCAGTCTGACCACACACCCTAGTATTGTCCCAGAAATAGGTTTCCACTTGAGTGTGTGTGTGTGTGTGCACCCACTGGAGAGCAACAGTGGGTGGTGCCTTTTGGTCACCTGCTCTGGCTTGAGACCAGGGGGCACCCAGGCATACTCCTCTGAGGCACAGCCCGAGTCATCATCTGAGATGGAGTGGCGCTGGAAGTCTGAGATTAGCCGACACATGATGCGTTCCAGGTCCACAGGCACTGCGTGCACGGCATGCTCCTCCCGAGGGCATTTGCAGTGCTGGCAGATCTTTCTAAGGGGGCCAGGATGGGGGTCAATTACTAAGGGGTAACCCACTTGGACCCCTTGGCAGCCCAAGGAAGTCCAACTGAGGGGCAGGGACACGCAGATTATTACCATCAAAGGACTCTGGGCCTGGCTGGAGGAGGTGAAGAGATGGAGCTGTGGTGTCTCAAGGCCAGCCCATGACTTTCAGCTCTGGGACTTGGGCTTGAGTAGGGATGGGGTTCTGAGTCTGAGATTGGAGTTATACATCTAGGGGCTTTCCCCTCAGGATGAGCTCTGGACAATTTGGGGGAACTTTCCCTAGAGGTGGGCTCTAGCCTGTGCTGAGCCTCGGAACTTTCCGATAGGGCTCTGTCTGTAGTATGTTATGGGATGTTTTGGGTTACCCGGCTCCAGTAGGAGGATAGGGCACAGGGATCTGGGAGAGGAATTCCTAACTCAAGAAGGGGGCTGGAGGTCAGTGGGCGGTGCTCAGAGCCCCAGGACCGAAGATGTCCCTAGGTATAAGACTCAGACTAGAGGAAGGACACTTCTGGGGCGGGGCTTGTCATGGGTGGAGCTCTCCTGGGAACCGGACAATAGGGAATGAGTCAGGTGGCGGGGCTCTGAATCAGAGCATGAGGCTCTTTCCCAGATTGAGCTTCCTCTGTGGATCACGCTCCAGCCAAGGGGCGTGGTCTAATTCTCTAGGGGTTCCCCCTGAACGCGGATCCCTGACAAAGGCAAGGCCCTGGAATGGTCACCTACCTCCAGCCATGCAGCAGGAAGCCAGGGCACTGCTCCCTGCAGGAGTTGCAGGGCTGGCCACGGTCTGGGTCCTCTGCCTCAGGAGGCTGTAGTGGGCGGGGGTAGACGCGGGACCCGGCCAGGCGCGGGGGCGGGGAGGGAGAAGTCAATGCCCGCCTCTCCACTCCAAGGCTCATACCGCACGCTGGGGCCTGTCTTACCACGGCAGCGCTGGGCAGGCTGGGACAGCACCCGGAGCTCAGGGGAGGGGGACACAACAGAGATAGAGGCGGGACAGCTGAGGCCAACTCCCTCTATGCCCCTTTTCAAGAAGTGCCCCTCCCCAGGCCAGCCTCCTACTTCCCCCACCCAGCCAGGACACCTCCCCCCAGCCTCTGACTCCTCCAGGCCTCCAACACCTCCCCCAGAACTCAGGGCACAGAGTCCCTAATCTGGGTGTCTCTCCCAGGCCTCATCTCGGCCCCTTCTCCACCGAGGCCAGCAGCACTCCAGTTCCATGGGGTACTAGTCTGAGACCTCATCCTTACCTGGGATCCACACATGAACCCCTCCCCCCAACCCTGGTTTCACCCAAGGAACTGGAGATCCTCCTCCAGCAACTCAGGAGGCCCCTGATTCATTCAGAAATGCTGCCTCAAGAAGCCTTGGCCTTTACCCCTCATATCTTAGGGCTATTCACTCATCTGGACCACCAAACCCAGACCCCACCTAGAGACTCCCGCCAAAGGAAAGATAGACCCTCCTATCTATGAAGTCAAAGGCTCCCTGCTCAAGCGGAAGCCTGGAAGCCCTCTTACCCCATATCCAATCCCTCAGCTGACTCTCAGTATTCCGGCACCCCTGGAGGGTAGGACCTCACTCTTCAGTTCACCTTCCGCCAAAGTACAGGGGCAGGTCCCTCCCCTCAGAAGCTCAAAAAGCCCCTGCTCAATCCAGAAATCCAAGACCCAATCTTTTGGCCCTCAGAATCCCCTCCTATAATTCACATGAGAGGGAAGCACACCAGGTCTTTGGGGTGCTGATAAAGGTGTGCGGAGAGGTGACTAGGGAGCGTGGGCTACCAGATCTCCACGTTCCTTCGTCCACACTCTTCCAGCAGCCCCAGCTCTTCTGGTCTGGGAATTCTAGGGTTGGGGGTTCCCAAACCCTCTGTGGAGCGCCTCCTCGCTATCCCTATCCTCTGCCCCTCTCCTGGGTCTCAGTTTACCCCTGAACCCGCCGCTGCCCTGAATCTCGCTCACCGCGCGCCCGGAGCGGCGCCTCCGGGACCCACGCGCGAACATGGCGCTCCCGGACAGGGTCAAGACGGGCCGGGTCAAGCGAAAGGAATCCTCGCGGCCGTCAGGCCACCGCGCGTCCTGCCTGGAAGCTCTGTTCCGTAAACCTGACACCGGTGGGGGAGGAGCGCGCCCCGCAGCGCCCGCCCCTGGGCCTGTTGTCTCTCCCGGGCCAAGGCGCCCCCTGCCTAGAGGTGAAGGGCACGCATCCCAGGAGCGCTGTGCGGGAGAGCTCTCCTGCTCTGCTGCCACGCGCCCCAGAAACTCAAGGTGCCACGTGGCCTCTCAGAGGACATTCTAGGGCTTGAGAACTCTATAATGGAGGAGGGGAGACTTGGAAGTGGCGATCTGACTGCAAGGGGGTGGTGCGCTAGGGTACTTGTATTGGCGCTTCTTGTCCATTTATCTTGGATGTTTATTTGGAGGAGGGGTTAAAGTCACCTCTTGGCCTCTTCTCCACTGGTGATGTTCTTTTTCCCTGGTATGAATGTTGAAAGAATGGTTCCCAATCCATCGCAGCCCTAGCTGGTGCTCCCTCGCTCCCATCAGAGAGCTAGATCTTACCCCCCCCCCCCCACAGCCCCACTCCTATCCCTTCAGAACCAGGATTAGTTGAGATTTATGAGGATGAGGTTAAAGTCACTGGCCAGGTTCCCATGCCCTGTCCCCCTCTCCCTCCCCATTCTTTCAGGCCCAGCTGTCATGCCTCCTAAATCCTGAGAACGTCTAATAGCCTTCTCTCCCCTGCTCCCATTTTTCTCTCTCCAGTTAGATATCCCATTCCCTGAGCTCAGTCTCAGAGCTGGGAGTCTCTCCTTCGTGTTTTCAGGCTTTACTGTGCCTCAGGGCTGGGAGGAGGGGGGTTCCCCGCAGCAGTCAGAACTTGGGCGCCGGGCCGGGGTCTCTAATTAGGCATGGCGGAGGCGGCGGTCAGCCCGGCCTTTCATCGCAGGCGCCAGGGATTTCCAGGCCCCCCTCCCGCTCCATTACGCACATCCTTGTCACTTCCCGCCTCTCCTAGCTCTAGGGAGAAGCCCGGCGGGGGGGGGGGGCCGTTAAAGTGAATGAATGAATGAAATAACGAGTCGCCCTGCGCCCCCACTTCCAGGTCTTGCAGCCTACCGGGTCTCCGGGTTTTCCAGCTGGGGGCGGAGGCAAGGAAATGAGACAGCAGGGTCTGAAAAATTCTGAGGGATGTGGGTAGAGGGAAGTCTCCCTGTGAAGTATGGGGTCTTACTCGACCCCTTGAGGATTTGAGGACAGGGTGGGGCAGGCACGTGGTTAATGGACCAAACTTAGAACTGAACCCTTGAAAGACAGGGCTTTCTGTGGCCAATAGTGGGGCATTGCTCAGGGCTACTCAGAGCATGATTTAGAATGATCTGCCGGCGAGGCTTTACCGACGACGTGGGCTTGGCCAAACACTGTTGGAGAGGCCTAAAATGGTGGGGTGACTTGAACCGTATCCAGCAGGTCAGTGGTGGAGCTTCCTCTCACCTCTTTTCCATCTCTTCCTTTGTGTCCCCCTAAAAAAGACACACTGAGAAGTCCGAGGCAAGGTGTACTAGGTGGTTGAGGAGTTTATTTAGGGGAAGATAATTAATCATATTTGTTCTTCCTCTGGGAGGGAGTCTTCAAACAATACCAAAGGGCAAGGGAAAGGGTGGGGGTCTGGAGGGGAGGGAGAAGGGCCACAGCCTGACTAAATGGCAACACACGGTCACAGGCACTACCAACATCACGGACACAGCAGAAGGTGTAGGATAGGGGCTCCAGACCGTCCTCCAACCATCCAGGGATGGGTGGGGGTGTGGAGGGAGGGAGGAGGCAAGAGAAGAGGGGGAGAGGAGTGGGCCAGCTCCACAGGCCCGTTGGCTCTGTCCTCTGATTACCTATCTGTTCCTTCGTGGGGTTAGGCAAGGGTATGTGTGGGAGCTTCTCTCTGGATCCCACCTATGACCCTCGAAGCCATACCTCTCAGCTCTCCCCAGGCCCCCTCAGTCCCTAGACTTTGCCAGGGATATTCTCCCTCACCCCTAACAAAACCCATCCCTCAGGCCCTAGCCACTGCCAAACCTGCCCAACTTTAAAACATATTTTCTTTACTGCTCCACTGTGGGGCGGTGGGGCAGGCTGTCCGCTCTGAAATCCCAGGTGCAGCCTATTACTGAATCACCCTTCCAAGCAGCCTGCTTTAGAATCAAACTCAATCTCCAGAATGTTCCAAGCCACACCCCTTCCATAGACTCTGGTCCCAATCCAAGACCTACCCACTCTGGAGCTTCACCCACGCCTGGTTCAAGCCCCACCCCCTCTAGAACTCTCAGGGTTCTTCCAAACTCTGTCCCCAGGCCCTCCAAGTCACACCCCTTCCATAGAACCAAGTCCTACTACAAGTCCTGACCACTCTGGATCGCAAACAAAGCTGCAATCTTTCTAGAAACTCACCCTCAGCCTCCTTCCAAGCTCCTTTCCAGAATGCTCTAGGGCATCCCTCTCCTTTGGATTCCACTTCCAGTATGTCTGGAAACCAACCTCCCTGCTTACTAGTCCCCTCCACCCCAGAGCTCCTCTGCAAGACCACCTTGGGTCCCAAGCCCTCCAATCTCTGCCTTTCTCCCCCCACCCCCACTCAGGGTTGAATTTTTTGTAATGGCCATTGTTCAAACATTGCTGGAGAAATCAAGGCCAGAGTTGGGAGGAGAGGAGGGAAAGAGGGGAGAGAGTCTGAAGTCAAGCCCACCCTCACCACACAGCCAAGCTCTGTCTCCTCCCTGTCCCTCTTTCAGATTCTTCCCCAACTTCAGGGCACAGAGAGGGGCCAAGGGATGCAGGGAAAGGGCTAAGGATAAGAGAGGGACCCACTAAAGATTGGGGCCCTAATGCATGAGGGGAGGGAAGTGGGGGCAGGGCTCAGACAGACCATATATATATATATATATATATATATATATATATATATATATATACAGTTAAGGGTCTCCTGGCTTGAGGGGTGGAGACCTGGGGTGTAGGGGTGAGAACGGGGGGCAGGCCTTCTCCTGAGCTCTTGCCCCACCCATGGGGTCCTCCTGGGCTGCACTGACCTGTGGAGACAAAAGACACAGAAAGGGGAAGGGGTCCAGATACAGGTGGTACCTTTAAGGAGGGGCTGGGCTGCTATGCCTTTGCCCTGACTTTACGCTCTGCCTGACTTGCCTTTTCTTCCTTTTTCCTTCACCCAGAGTCCTGGAGTCAACTTCATCCCAGCTGCCCCTGCTGGGAAGATATACCTTGCCCCACTAGGTTGGGTACCAAAGAAATTATGGTCCTCACTCCTCTAACCCAAAGAAGTTTGTTAACCGGAACTGTTCTAGTCATTGGTTATAAACCATATTGAGCCAAACCAAGATTCTCATCTTTGTGGAGCTTACATTTTAGCGTGGCAGACAGACTTCAAACAATAGCCATAATGTATAAAGTTATCTAGCATAACACAAGGTGACATAATAAATGAAATGGAAAAACAAAAAGTAGACCAGGGTGAGGGGTTTAGGAGTGCCAGTAGGGGAAGGAAGGTTGCTATAGTAAGTAGGGTAGTCAGAGAAGACAACACTGAAGAAGTGACATTGGAATAAAGAGTTAAGGAGCCCTGGCCTGTGTGGCTCAGTTAGTTGGGTGTTGTCCCATGCAGTGAGGGGTTGCAGTTTTGATTCCTGGTCAGGGCACATGCCTGGGTTTTGGGCTTGATCCCTAGTAGGGGGCATGCAGGAGGCAGCTGAATGATGTTTCTCTCTCACCCTTTCCATTCTTCTCTCTCTAAAATCAATAAAAATATATTTTAAAAAAAGTTAAGGAGGGCCCAGTCAGTGTGGCTCAGTGGTTGAGCATTGACCCATGCACCAAGAGGTCACTGGTTCAATTCCCGGTCGGGGCACATGCCCAGGTTGTGGCCCCGAACCCCAGTGGGGGGCGTGCAGGAGGTGGCCGGTGGATATTCTCTCTCATCGATGTTTCTTTTTTTATTTTTTTTGGTATGTGCCCCTAGCGGGAACCGAACCCGGGACTCTCTGGTCCGCAGGCCAACGCTCCAACCACTGAGCCAAACCGGACGGGGCTCATCGATGTTTCTATCTCTCTCTCCCTCTCCCTTTCTCTCTCTCTAAGAAGTCAATAAAAGAAAAAAAAATTTTTTTTAAAGTTAAGAAGGTGAAGGAATGAGCCATGCAGATAACTGGGGTGGGGGAGCATTCCAAGCAGGGGGTACAGCTAGTGCAAAGGCCCTGGGGTGGGACCATGTTTTGTGTTTTTGAGGAACAGCAAGGAAGTCAGTGGGGCTTGAGTGGAATGAGCAAAGGAGAGTGGTGGGAGATGATGTCAGAGAGGTAGGTAATGGGGTCACATAGGAATAGGTTGTGAGGACATCAGCTTTAACTCTGGATGAAGTGTAAGTCATGGGAAGATTCTGAACAGAGAAGAATAAAAAGTTATGTTATGTTTTTGCTATTATTTCCTCAATAAATGTTTCTTAACATTAGCAGTGCTTTAAGTGATGTGTGTACAGCATGAATAAGTCATGGTCACATCTCCTAGTCTAGTGGAAGAGACAGTCAATAAATGTATAAACTAAGCCCTGGCTGGGGAGCATAGTTGGTTAGAACGTCATCTTGATACACCAAGGTTGCAGGTTCAATCCTCAGTCAGGGCACATACAAGAATCAACCAGTGGATGCATAAATAAGTGGAACAACAAATTGATGTCTCTCTCTCTCCCTCTAAAATCAATAAAAGATATATAAACTAATAATTACAAACTGTGGTAAAGAAAAGCACAGGGTACTATGAGAGAGGTAAGAAAGGGAACTTGTAAGGACCTGGCCAGGTGAGGTTATCAGTGTGTGTGGTTGTGAAACTCCAAGAGGAAAGTAAATACCAAGGTAAGGCTCTGAAGTTGGATTGTGCCTGGAACATAGAGGTGGCCAGTGTGGCTGGAATAGTGTGTGAGTGAGTGTGTGTGTGTGTGTGTGTGGGGGGGTGTGGTAGGAGGTGAGAGGTCAGAGAAATGAGGAGGGCCCTGTGAAGCCTTTGGCTTTCAATCTGAGTGAGATTAGAGCCCTGGCAGAGCTCTGAGCATGAGGAAGGTGGTCTGACTCAAGATTTAATGGGATCCCTCCCAATGCGGTGAATAGAACAGAACGGGAATGGAGTTAGAAACTTAAAATGTCCGGGGGAGATGACAGTAAGAAGTGGGAAGATTATAGATTATATTTTGAAGGTAGAGCCAAGGATTTTTTTGATGAACTAGATGTGGGATGCATAATACACTTCCTCCCTGCTCGGTCCATCCTGGCCAAGCGCCAGAAGCTACCTCCATCCACGTGTTGCCAATTCCTTGCCTTTCCTCTCTCACGCCATCCACACTGCCTCTTCTTCCCATCTTCCCCCCTCATGTATGAGGGAAATCTCATTTTTTTTTTTCAGGTCAGGCAAGAATGGCAGCAAGCCTTTCCAATGCCCCCGCTCCATTTCTTTTTCCTTCTTTGAAATTCCACACCACCTCTCCCTACCTAGAGAGTTTGGGAGAGGTGGCAGATCTATCACCTCCTCCCGGATTGGTGAGCTTGTTTGACTTTCGTGATCCAAACCAGTTTACTCTCACCATCTATTGGCCTTATCATAACATATTGGCTTATCAGTCACTTCTAAGACCATTTCCTCTTCCCTCCACCGCTCCTATGCTCCGCTGATTCTCCACTATGCTAAGTCCCCTTGTTATTCCCTCCTTTCATTGGTTGCTCTGCCCGTTTCTCTGTCCCCTCCCTTTCCCGCAGAACTGCACTTCTACCTCCCCCATTGACTCTTCCTTCTTCCAGCATGTAGCTAGCTGCGCCTCTGTATTGGCTCTTTCAGACTCCCACCCCCACTTGTCTGGCTGGCGTCTCACGTACCATTTAGTACGGACTCTTATTGGTTCACTGACCCGCCCATCTTCTTTCAGGTACCCTCATTGGCCACACCGCCCGCCCGTCACTCACCAGACTACATCTGATTGGAGAAGGAGGTGGGCGCACCCTGAGGGCCATAGCCTTGCTGCCCGTAGTCGCCCTGAGGCCCGTAGCCACCGCCACCGCCGCCGGCGGGTTGCCCGTAGTCGGGCTGGTAGCCGCCCTGGGGCCCGTAGGAGTCCTGGGGCCCGTACCCACCAGGGCCTTGCCCGTAGCCTGCCTCGCCATAGGCGTCCCCAGGCGCCGGTTGCTTCTCGGGGGCGCCAGGAGGCGCGCGTAGGAATGGGGCGGCCCAGCCTGTCTCCTTGAACACGAACCACAGGTTGCCGAACCAGAGCACCAGGTTCAGGAAGCCGAACACCTGCGGGGAGATAAAGCCCGGCTGTCGTCCCAGGCCCATTGCCTCGGCGGCCTCAGGTAACGTCGAGGCAGCGCGTGTTGGACATGGATCTGCAGGCCCCCAAAAGGTGGTTGTTTTTGAAACCCAGACCGCCGAGTCCCAACGCATGAACATCAATGTGCAGAAAAATCACCTCGAGGGGAGGGGTTGGGCGTGTTAAAATTCAGATTCCTGGGATGTTGAGATTTAGTAATATTACATTTGTTTATATATTTGCATATTTACGTGTTACATATGCACGTTTATACATGTATAAAATATAGTAAACAAATCTAAATTTGTGATATAGTAAAATATTAAGCATAAACTTTGATTAAATATATAAATGTACCCCTAATAGATGTGTAAGTGCGTATATATATGTATACACAAATATATGTATAACTACACATGTATACAGTATGTAAACATATACTTTTATATTAAGTACATGTTTTATAAATACAAAATAAGTTTTATATGTATATAAAATAAATATATACAAGATAATCCAATTTTGGGACAGGAAGTAATATCTCCACTTTACAGCTGAGGAAACTGAGGCCCAGAGAGACAAAGTTGCCTAAGGTCTCATAGCCAGCAAATGACAAGAGAGTTGGGATCTTAACATCTGTACCACTTGTATATGACTTACATATGCCAGGCCCTTTTCTAAGTACTCTGTATTATTAGCTCACTAAATACTCAACTTTGGAACAGGACCTATTCTTAGTTTTCAATTTACATTCTGGAACTGAGGCCACAGAGGCTGAGTTAACTTGTTTCAGGTCACAGAACTTGCAAGTGGCAGAACTGGGATTTGAGCTCAGACAGACTCCGGCCAGTAGGGGGCGTCCAGGTGGGAAATATTTCAAGTTACTCATTCATTTTGCATATAAGAAAACACGTTCGAGCCCTGGCCGGTTTGGTTCAGCGGTTGGAGCATCGGCCTGTGGACCAGAGAGTCCCGGGTTCGGTTCCCGCTAGGGGCACTTACCAAAAAAAAAAAAAAAAAACACACACAAAACAAAAGAAAACAGGTTCGAGAGGGTATTGAGTTGCTGGAGATTTTACATGACTAGGCTGGAGCTGGGATCCAGGTCTCCCAAACCTAACTGGACAGAAGATCTCATGTTCCCCTCTTGGGGACAGTTTGTGGTGTCACAGTAGTTACAACTGCTATCTAGTCCTTCAAGGCTCTGTTGTCAGTATGCCTTCTCTGGGGAGCCCTCTTGGATATCTGAATTCTCTCATTCTCTCTCTCCACCACATTCCATGCCAGACTGTAAGTGACCCAGTCCCCCTCCCCAGCCAACCTGGCCAGTGTCCCAGGGCTCACCACAGAGGTGTTGAGGCCAGAAGTCACAGGGTCTCTAATCTCCTTGCATGCATTCTCCTTCTGTTGGCAGCTAGGTATCCCCTTGATAACGGTCTCTGGGTCCGTGGCCATCTTCACATCCGACAACCCCTTGGCCCATGCCGACGAGCTAACCAGCCACATGAAGGCAAACACTGCAGTGGCCAGGAAGTCCTAGGGTGGGTAGGGGAGAGGAAGATGGCACTGTGAGTGGGCTGCTTCATGCTGGGTTGTGGGGCCTCCTCAGATCACAGGCTTTCTTGAGAGGTGGGGGTCCCTCAGAAGAGGTCTGTCTCTCCCCTGCCTTTTCCCCAACACTCACTCTCCTAGCCTGAACTTGTGCATGACACAGAGGATGTGGGAGTGTGATTGTGATATGTGGGTGTAGGTGTAGTGGGATTCTGGGAGATGGTTGTCGAGTCTGTGGAAAGTACTGTGTCTTTCCACTTTCGTCTGAATGTGGAAATATGTGTAATTTTGTGTCTGGGATGAGGGTGTATGAGTACAGCTGTGTAGGAATCAGTGTGTCTGTGTGGCATGACAAGCATGAGTGTCACAGTGAACCTCTGTGTGCTCCTTCTTTGATCTAGACTGTGTGGTTGTGTGAGAGGGGGCAGGTTTCCAGGTGTAGGCCTGTCTGGGATTCTGTATGTGGGCTAAGAGTGTGTCTCTGTCACTCTATAGTTTAGTGTTCAGCAGCAGCAGCAGCAGTAACATGTGTGGCTGTTATGGTGGCTGCTTGCATGTGGGCCTGTCTGGGATTTGGTGTGACCTATGAACATGGCTGTTTCCCCGAGGCTCTGGGTCCCCTGGCTCCTGCATACAAGTGGCTGTGGGGGCTCACCAGCACGGGCCCTTTGTTGTTTTCTCGGTACTTGTTCTGCAGAAAGATGTAGGTGGCCAGAGCGCCCATGGAGTAGAGGAAGGCAAACACAGCCACGGTGACAAAGAATTCCGCTGATGAGGAGTAGTCCCCTAGTAGGAAGACTTTGGAGGTGCCTCCTCTGCAGTCAGGTGCATCAAAATATACTTGGTGCAGCCTGCAGAGAAAGGTAGGCAGGTGTGGCCCAGACTTTAAGAACCCACTCTCCTCTCCCCATTCCCCCCTGCCCAATCATGAGTCCCCCAGGTTGACAAGGTTCCCGGAAGAGGAAGAAATAACCATCCACAGAGCACCTACTGTGTACCAGTCACATTTCATTGCTTGCTCCTAGTGTTCCATGAAATAAGTTTTATTCATATCTCATTCCAACAGAGGTACCTTGGCCACTTGGTTATTCATAGAACATACCAGGCACTCTCCCACTCCAGGATCTTTGCACTGGAATGCTCTTCTATCTTTATGTCTTACTCCCTTCATCTCCTTCAAGCTTTGCTCATTTGTTTCTTTCTCAGTGAGGCCTTCCCTGATCTTACTATTTAAAATTAAATTCAACCATTCCCTCTCAGCACTCCTTAGCCCCCTTCCTTGCTCCATTTTTCACTGTAGCAGTTATACCCCATCTTACATACCATTTTTTTTCTTGATTTTTGCTGTAATTACAAGAAGGCAGGGCTTTTCCTTTTGTTTTGTTCACTGTTGTGTCTCTAGGGCCTGAAACAGTGCTGCTGCATAGTAGGCACCCAATAAATGTTTATTTAATGTAATGTATAGAGGCGGAAATAGAGGCTCAGTGAAATGCATTAACTTAACTAAAGTCACACAGCTGGCGAGGGAATGGCAGAGTTGGGATCTGAACACTTTGTTTTCCCCTTTCATCATATTGACTCTTCTCCCATCCTACTTCAGGTCCCCAAGAGAAAGCAATGTATGCATTGCAGAGGAGAGCCCAGAGACTACAAAATAGGAAGAAATAGACTGACAGGAGGGTAGAAGGAATCCTGGAACAGGATGTGTGTATTTGAGGGGGGAAGCACTGATTGGTAAGGCATGGGGCTAAGGCCTTTCTTGTGGTGTGATGGAGGAGGGGGTCATAGGTAAAAATGTGTGTGGGAAGGACTGTGGTGAGGTCACAGAGCTCTCGCCTCAGATTGGGGCACAGGATCCTGAGACTGAGCAAATGGTGCCAGTGCCCTTGTGTAGCAAAGGTCCCAAGGCTTACACTTATTTATCCCCTACTATTTTGCATAAATGCCTCATTTAATGACCCTCTTCCTGCAATTCTCTAAAGCAGGCATTATTATACCCATTTTACAGATGAACAAACAGAGGCTCAGTAAGCTTAAGTTACTTGCTCGAGGTTGTGTAGCTGCTAAGTGTTGGAGCTGGGAGTTGCTGGGTTTCTAGTATGCTGGGTTGGGAGAGGGAGTATCCAAGGGGGAATGAAAGGCCCTTGGGGGTTATTGAGAGGGTGGTGGGTTGGTCAGGGTGACCCATGGCACAGACTTTTTTCTGGGAGACTTGTGGGTAAAGGGCAGATCCTCAGGATCTGAAGTCATAGGCATGGGAGGTGTTGGGGGAATGGCCAGATTTATGTGGTCTTCTGGATTCTCCAAGGGCCTGCTGTCAGCACTATCCCACTCTGCCAACTCCCTCTCCTTCCCCAAACTCTCATTCCTGGCTTCTGTGAACTGTGGATCCTTGGTTGCCCCCTTGCCTCTTAGGCCACACCTCCCTGATACCTCCTTTTCTTTTGACCATTGCTTAGGGCCTGTGCTGGGCTTTCCTGTCTTCACTCTGCCCTTTCACCCTGGGTGGTCTCCTGGACCTCCATTTAGCCTTAGTACTCACCCCCTCCAATTTCCAACTCAATTAACGATCTCTTTCCTGAGTCCCTTGAACTTATTTATTTTCTTTATGTTAATAAACACATATGGAGTGCTTATTGTGTGCTAAACACTTTACAAGTATTAATTTATTTAATAATCATCATAATGCTGTGAGTATTATCCCATTTTACATATGAGGAAATTGAGATCCAGAGCAGTTATGTGATTTGTCCAAGTAGTAGAGAAGCCTCAGAAGCCTCTATTGGAATTGTGTCTATGAGTCTCTGTCTCTCTACCAGCCAGGAGGTAAACATCTCCTTGAGGGGAGTGACCTTGCCTGCTTGTGCTCACTCTCATGTATCTAACGCCCAGCACAGAGTATGAGCTCAATAAATATCAGAGTTGTTTAATTGGGTTTAATCATCTCCTATAGCTAAACAGCATCCCCTCATTATTCTCTATTGTGAAACCCTGCATGAGGATCCCTTCCTTGAATTTTTCCCAATCTGCGAAATTATCCTCTTTATTAATTAATTTGTTACTAGTGTTGGCTCCATGAGGGTAGGGAGCTTGGTCTGTTCTGTTTACTGTTATGTCCCCAGCACTTTGATCAATACTTGGCATATAACAGAAACTCAAAAACATGTGTATGGAATCAATGAATGGGTATTAATATTGGCTAACATTAGTTGAGTACCTACTGTGTTAAGGCTATATATATATTTTTTTATTTTTGAACCTTGTTTATTGCCCATCACCTGCCCCTCCACCTCACTAGAACGTAGCCAGAGGACAACAGCCTATGCCTGTCTTATTTTTTTTTTAAGTGAAAGAGAGTTTATTAGTGAAGCAGTAGGCAGGGAGAAGGCTACTCCACAGGCAGAGAAGCCTATGCCTGTCTTGCTCGCCACCTGTCATAGAGGTCCAGAGCAGTGCCAGGCACAAGGTAGGTGCTCAGTGCATATGCAGTGACCTGACTGGGTATGGTCTCCTGAGGTAGGGGCTGGGCAGGAGCCACTGGGGAGGAGGTGTTGGCAGGTCCCACCCCATCTCCATCCTCTCCCAGGTCTGTTGGGGTCCCAGGGGTGGGCTAGGGTGGGGACACACCTGAAGGGGTACTCAAATTCAACTTCGATGTTGAGGAGACTGTGGGTCTTGTTGGCACAATCCACGCTCAGCTGGAGCTCCCCACTGTAACTGCCGCATGTGGCAAAGGCGAAGATGGCAAAGACCTTGGGCAACAGGGATGGGAATGGCCACAGTGAGCCTGTGTGCACCTGGGATGGGGGTGCCCTCCTCTGGACAGATCAGGACCCAGCACAGGCAGCAGCAGATGGAACGGTCCCCGCCTCCACCCCCTAATCAGGGCTTGTCAGGCCCAAGGACAAGCTGATTACAGGGGTGTGACTGTCTCTTCCTGTCTTTCTCCTAGTGTCTCTCTCTGTCTATACCTCTCAATGCTCTGACCCCCCCTTCTCTCTTTTCTGTCTCAGTCTCTCTATTTCTATGTGTCTCTGTACATTTCCATCTGTCCCTGTTCTCTCTCTATTTCTCTTGATATCTCTATTTCTTTATGTGTCTGTTTTTCTCATGTCTTTTTGTCTCTCTGTATCTCTGTTTCTCTGCCGCTGCCTCTCTCGTATCTCTGTCTCTTTCTGTCCCCCCTCACTCTCTGTGTGAATGTATGTCTCTCTTTATGTCTTTCTGTTTCTCAGTCTGTCTGTCTCTATCTCCCTGCTGTCTCTCACTTGGTGTCTGTATGGTGCTCTCTCTGTCTCCCTTGTGCCTCTCTTTCTCTGTGTCTCTCTTCTCCTTTTTTGGAGTGTCTTTTTTCTCTGTCTCTTTCTCTCCCCCACCCCATTTTCATTTTCTGCCTCTCTTCTTATGTCTATTTCTCTTTGCATATCTGTTCTTTGTGCATTTTTCTTTGTCTCTTTCATTTGTCTCCTCTCTCTCATATCTCTGGTATCTCTCTTTCTTCAGTATTTCAATCTCTATCTCCACCATTCCCTGTCTCTCATTCTATCTGTATTTTTCACTGTCTCAGGTTTTCTCTTGGCTTTGCGTCTTTTGCACAGCAACCTGCTTCAAGCTCCACCTCCCCTGCCTCTCTCACCTCAGGAGAGGAGGTAGGACGTCACAATCTTCCACTTCACAACGGGGGTACTCTTGGCCTTATGTGATGTCACTTCACAGACCATCCATTCTCTGGTCCCAAACCCCCAGGATTTCACCCTGGAGTACAATTCTACCATCCCCTTCTGCCCCCAATCCACCCATCCATTCCTTGCTCCCCACCCTAACTCCACCCCTGCTCTTCCAGATCCCACTACCTCCCTCCCTCTCTCTCCCAATGGCCCAGGCCATACTCACCCATTGCAGAATCTTCACAAAGCCAAGGGGCTCCTTGACCACCTGGAACTGACCCCCAGCCACCAGCTAAGAAGAGAAACGGTGGGGAGGGGATGGGGTTGTTGGGGATGGAGAAGGAGGTGAGGGGTGCCACCAGGTGATGACCCCTGGGGATAGGGCATGTGACCTCCAAGAGGGAGTGAGGACATTCATTTGGAGAGGGGGTGAGAAGGAGAAAGTGACACTTTGGAGAAGGTGTGGGCATACCTTTTCTGAAAGAAGACCCTGGGGATTCACAATTGGGGAGGTCTGGGGAGATGGTGAGATAGATGGTAGAGGGGTTCAGGGGTGAGGAAGATGGGGTAAAGTCAGGATGAGTTAAGGAAGGGGAGAAGGTCTGAAATGGTAAAGGTGAGTCAGATGGAGAAAGGAATTGCGTAGAGCGAGTGAGGAAGGAGTCAGGGTTCATTAGGGTGGGGGAGGGGGTCTTGAGTGGTGAAGATGAGTCAACAAGGAGGGAGTCAGGTTGGTGGTTGGCTAGGGTGGGGGAAGGGTCTGCAGCGGTAAACGTGAGTCAGATGGTGGTAATGGTGGGGTCTGAGGTGATGAGGATGGGGAGGGGTTGGTACTGGTTAGTGAGGGGTGAGGTTCTAATGTGTTGAAGAAGAGTGAGATGGCAGAGGGTCTAGGCTGATTAAGGTGGGGGAAGGCTGGGGCACGGCCTCACTAGATATATTCTGGGGAAGGGGAGATTAGGGGTTTTGGAGAGGCAAAACCCGATCAACCTCCTTGGTCTGTTCTGGGGGAAGGAGTGGTTCTCTACCGGGTACCATTTCTGTTTGGGAGGGGCAGCTGTCAGCACCCCCCCCCCCCCCCCCCCGCCCTCAAGCCTTCTGTCGCTCTATTTCCTGGCTCATCCGCAGCACCCCCATCTTTCTTCTACTCTCCCTTCCTCTCCCCACTGCTGTACCCTTGCCCCAAGACTCCCTCTTCCTCCAGTAAGGAACCCGGCTTGTGGTGGCTCCCCGCTGCGGCAGTGAGGACCCATGGTCCTCGCTGCGGCAAAGGGCGCACTCCTTTTCTCCACCTCCCTCTTCCTCCCCTGGTCTGCCGCAGACCCCAGCCCCAGAGTTGGGGGCCAGGTGTCTGCTACTAGGACCCTGGTCACCACCTCTCAAGAGTCTGCGGATCCGCTGCAACCCCGGCTGGGGAGACCCTGCAGCATCGGGATCTGTCCGCGGTGCTGGAACCCATACCTGATTCACCACGTCCATGTCGGCCAGCAGCAGCATCAGCAATGCAGGGGGCGGGAGGAGCCTGCTAGCAAGGGCGGGTACAGCGGGGGAGGGAGGGCACGCAATCGTCAGAACAGCAGAGACAGCCGCAGCTCCTCCCCTTGTGCCTCCACATTATTGGCCACCACACTTGCGCACAGTGGCCGAGCTTAAGTCGCTGGCGGCCATTCCAGCCCTGAGGCTGGAACCCTGAGAATGCTCAGGGAAGATCTATCTCTGAAAACACAGGTAGAGGACTAGGGAGAGGAGGACCGTTGAGTCCTACAGTATGATATTTTACCAGGCCCTTTACTGAGTTTTTTGAATGTGTTCACTCATTTAATCCTTATAGCAGCTCTATGTATGTGGTAGGGACTATTAGCTCCGTTTTTACAGATGAGGAAAACAAGCCCCCAGAGAGGTTAAGTGACTTGCACAGCTGGTAATTGGCAATGCCTAAAGTCCCTGAAATTTAAACATAGTTCAAGGTCTTGAGGGTTTTCTGCATTTTAAGCACATCTTTTTTTTAAATCTTTTTATTTTTTATTTTTAATCTTCCTGCATTTATTTATTTTTTATTAATTTATTTCTGTTACAGATGTTTCTCCTTTTCCCCCCAATGACACCTTCCTCCCCACTCCCTTTCTCCCCCACCCTTCACAGTATTGTTGTCTATGTCCATTGGTTATGCATGTAAGATCTTTGGTTTTTCTCTTCCTACCCTCCCACCCCCCCTTCCTCTGAGGTTTGTCAGTCTGATCCCTACTTCCATGCCTCTGGTTCTATTTTGTTCATCAGCTTGTGTTTATTATATTCCACAAATAAGTGAGATCATACGATATTTGTCTTTCTCTGATTGGCTTATTTCACATAACATAATACTCTCCAGGTCCCTCCATGTAGCCCTAAGGGTAAGATATCTCTCTTACAGCTGCATAGTATTCCATTGTTTATGTGTACCACAGCTTGTTTTATCCACTCATCTACTGATGGGCACTTGGGCTGTTTCCAGATATTAGCTATTGTGGATAGTGCTACTATGAACATAGGGGTGCCTATATTCTTCCTGATTGGAGTTTCAGGCTTCTTAGGATATATTCCTAGAAGTGGGATCACTGGGTCAAATGGCAGTTCAATGTTTACTTTTTTCAGGAAACACCATACTGTTTTCCATGGTGGCTGCATCAGTCTACATTCACACCAGCAGTGTACTGGAGTCCCCTTTCTCCACACCCTCGCCAGCACTTGTTGTTTGATGATTTGTTGATGGCAGCCATTCTGGCAGGTGTGAAGTGGTACCTCATAGTTGTTTGAATTTGCATCTCTCTGATGATTAATGATGTTGAGCATTTTTTCATGTGATTCTTGGCCATTTGTATGTCCTCTTTTTATTTTTTATTAATTTACTTTAAGCACATCTTAAAACCCCTTCCCCTTCCAACCATCTCCCCTATTTCTCTCTTCCTTTAAGTTAAATTCTTGCCTACTCTACACTTTTTGTTGTTGTTAATCCTCACCCAAGTATATTTTTCCCATTGATTTTTAGAGAGAGGAGAGAGAGAGAGAGAGAGAGAGAGAGAGAGAGAGAGAGAGAGAGAGAGAGATATCTCACCTGGACTGGTTGCCTCCTGCATGACTCCAACAGGTGGTGATCGAATGTGCAACCCAGGTACATGCCCTTGACTAGGATGGAACCTGCGACCCTTTGGTCCACAGGAGGATGCTCTAACCACTAGGCCAAACCAGCTGGGACTCTATTCCTCAGCCCTCTATTAATTGCACTACCCCTTTCTCTGTGCTACTAAAACTAGGCCCATGAAAGTCAGTGGTGATTGCCATGTAATAAAATCCACTGGGGGGGGGGGGGGAAGGAGGGACAGCTGTAATACTTTCAACAACAAAGACAAATTAAAACAAAACAAAACAACCCCCCAAAATCCAATGGACAAATACAGTTGGAATTTAAGATGATCAACCTCACCCATACTAAAAGAAATGTATGTAAAAACTGCTAAGGTAGCCCTGGCCGATATGACTCAGTGGCTAGAGTGCTGGCCTGCGGACTGAAGGATCGCAGGTTTGATCCCAGCCAAGGGCATGTGCATGGGTTGCAGGTTCATCCTTGGCCCCCATGGGGAGTCAGCCAATTGATGTGTCTCTCTCACATCGAAGTCTCTCTCTCTCTCTCTCTCTCTCTCTCTCTCTCTCTCTCTCTCTCTCCCTCCCTTCCTTCCTCCCTCCCTCCCTCCCTCCCTCCTTCCCTCCTTCCCTCCCTCCCTTCCACTCTCTCTAAAAATCAATGGAAAAAATATCCTTGGGTGACATAAAAAAAAACTACCAAGATACTTCTTTTCATCTTTGAGGGTGGTGAATATAAAAA
Organism: Tadarida brasiliensis; assembly: GCA_030848825.1. Classification (NCBI taxonomy): domain Eukaryota; kingdom Metazoa; phylum Chordata; class Mammalia; order Chiroptera; family Molossidae; genus Tadarida; species Tadarida brasiliensis. The sequence goes on along the minus strand of CM061280.1, from coordinate 94,619,606 downwards.
AGTTTGATAATGCTCAATATTGGCAGGTTGCCCAGAAATAGATTCTCATAAGTTGCCCATGGAAGTTAAATTGGTATAACCTCTGTAAAGGGCAATTTGGCAAAATCTAGCAAACTAAAAAATCCATATACTATTTGGCTCATCATTTACATTTATAGGAATTTATCTTACAGATAGATTCATACGTGTGCTAAAAGATGTATGTATAAGATGATACACTACACTGCAGCACTGTTTATAATAAAGAGTAGACACTCCCAAGGTGTTCATTACTGGTGGCCTGTTCAGATAAACTCTGATACAGCTACAAAATGGAGTACCATACAACTGTCACTAAAAGTATGGTGATATGGGCCCTGGCTGGGTAGCTCAGTTGGTTAGAGCATCGTCCCTGTGCCAAGGTTTTGGGTTTGATCCCCAGTCAGGGCACATACACGAATCAACCAATGAATGCATGAATAAGTGGAACAACAAATTGATGTTTCTCTCTCTCCCTTACGTTCTCTCTAAAATCAATAAAAAAAATAATATGGAGGTATGGGATGATTGGCAAGATACTGAGTTAACACATGCAAGATGCTAAACTGTGTGGTGATCGTGTACAAAGAGAAGGTAAGGATTACATCATAATTATAGAGAGAATAACTAACATTTTAAATTGTGGCTGTTCTGTGTCAAGCACTGTTCTGAGACCTTCATGTATATCACTCATTTAAATCCTCATGGCAACCCTATGAGGCAGGCACTACTACTATCTTCATTTTACAGGTGAATAAACTAAGGTGCGGAGAGGTGAAAGAATTTTCCTAAGGTCACACAGCTGGTAAATGGTGAAACTAATATTTGAACCCAGGAAGTCTGGCTCCAGCATCTGTTACTCTTAGCCACTAACTTATCAGTACAGCATCCTATACATGTATAAAAGATATCTGATAACACTGGTTGCCTCCAGAGGGAAGGGAAACTTTTCATTGTGTATCCCTTTGTACCTTTTGCATCATCTGAATGTATACCTATTTTTTAAAAAAACACACACTCAAATTCACACAAATATGTAATGGATACTTCTCAGTTATTGCCTTACGGGGGCAGAAGGGGAGAAGAGCATGGATCTTGACATTTGATTGCTTGAATTTAAATCCCACCTCTAATATTTATTCTGTATGACTTTGGACATGTAAGGTATTTAAAATGATACCTATAGGGTTGTTTCACTGATTAAACAAGATCATCATTGTAATGCATTTAGCACAGGGCCAAATAAATGGTTCATTTTACCTCCTACACATCTCTGGAATCCACTCACTTCTCACCATCTCCTCTGCCACCTCCCCTGGCTAAGGTGACCATTGTTCCTGTCAATTTTAGCATCTCCAGTCTCTTTCCCCTCCCTTCTGTTTTCAGCACAGCCATCAGAGCATCTATTTAAAATGCAAAGTTAACCATGTCACTACCCTGCTCGAATCCCTCCTATGGCTCCCCACTGCTTTTAGGAAAAGCCCCACGGTTTTGGGCCTGGCATTAAAGGCTCTGCATCATCTGGCCTCAGGTGGCCTCTTCCACCTCATCCCTTAACGGTTTTCTTTCACTCTCTGTATCCTGCCTATGACTTGCTGTTCCCACAATACACCAGCCCAACCACTCCATGCCTTTGTTTCAAGGCCTAGTGCAACTCTATATTCTGAGTCCCAGTCTCCAATTCTGGCTTTCTTCAAATTTCAGTAGTGGCTCGATTGACACAGATTATACAAGTGAGAAACCCCTGCTTTGACAGCTGGGAGGAGATCCTAGGTCAGGCCCTTCCCAGTGGTGGCCTCATCCCATGCCACTCCCAGCACTGCCTTCAGTTCCTTGGGAGTGAGGCTGGCTGCCACTTTGGACAGCCATATCACATGTCTAAGCCAGCTCAGTTTGCTCTGAGGGAAACCCAGAATAGTGCCTGGTACAAAGTAAGTGTTGGATAAACCTTCACTGAATGAATGTCATGCCAAAGGTTGGGAATGACTAAAGGTAGGGCAAGAAGCAGAAAGAGGAGCTCTGGAATATGTGTGAGAGGAGAGTGGGTTACTCTTTGCTAGTCTCAGGAAAGCTTAGTGGGCCCTGAGTGGGTTCTGGACAGGGAGCCCCATCCTTTGCTGTCACCCATATCTTCTGCCAATGGATTTAGATTTTCTTTTTCTCAGGCAGAACGTGGGATGTAGGAGACAGGGTGATCACAATTTAGCCCCCCTGAAATTCCTGATGCCATCAGAGGACCCCTCTGCCTGACGTATCACATACCAGGCTAATTCTAACCTCCAGGCCTTTCTACTGGCAGGACTCTCCTCTGGTTTCCTTATCCTTTCCTTCTCATCCATGTGTCCTTCCTCAGTTTGACCTGACTGACCCCTTGTGGGATCTCTGAATTTACCGCACTCCTTATCCAAGTCCCCTCTCTTCTTTCCCCCATTTCTGTCCAGTGACGTTCCCCTCCCCCACTGCCTCCACTCTGTCTCCAGCTTTTTTTGGCTGCTGTCTTTTCCTCCTCCTCCTCCTCCCTCCTTCACTGACGCTGAATAATCAGACCTGGCTGTCCTGGTTTCCGGAAATACCCGTGTGTGGGCAGCGGCTCAGTGCTGAACCAGGGATGGATGGATGGATGGGGGCTGCCAGGCCCCGAGTGCAAAAACATCAAATTCCAAGAGTGTGGTCCATGCCTGTCTCCCTCTGGGGAAGAGATGGCAGGAGGTTTATTGAGCAGAGAGGTAGGGGTGGGGATTCAGAGGGCATGGACACAGGCCATCTCATCTCCCAGGTCCTCCTCATCAAAGTGGGAGAGGATGGACTCCTCATCACTATAAAGTGAGTTGGTTCCCTGTGCCAGCAGGTCACTGGCAGCACTGTCCATCTCGTCCAGTGTCAGGCGACACGCATCCGCAATCTCCTGCTTGGCCAGGGCCACGAAGCGTGGGTCTCGAGCAAAGAGGCCCAGGCCCTCAGAGATGAGCACCTGGGGCACAGATAGGATCAGAGTTGACAGAGGGCACAGCATGGAGTTGAAGTGGCATGCACAGATGCACAGAGAGGTCAGTGTGGATAAGTGATGTACCCAACAGGGTGTGCAGGGAAGTCAGTGGGGGACAGTGGCACACACATCATGCTGAACAGAAGTTACAGAGCAAAGGGAGAGCTACATGCATAGCACAGAGACAGGGGACCCTTTTCCCCTCCTTCCCAAGCTCCCCTCTCCTCTCCTCCCAAGTCCCTCTTGCCCACACCCCTTCTGGACTCACAGCTTCCACCAGGCTGTCAGCACTGCCCTTCTTGCCATGGCTGGGGTCCGAATGGGTTCCAGGCATGTGCAGACAGGTGAAGGTGCAAAGTGGATTGCTGGATTTGCTGAGGTATCTATCCCCTGCTGTACCCTCCTCCACCAATAACAGTGGGGCATACAGGAGCCGACCACGCTGAGGAGGGGTTGCCCAGGAACCCTGGAGGGACAGTGATTGATGGGTGGAGTATGAGAGTACAGGACTCATTTCTGTGCCTACCTCTTACCCCCCAAACACAACTGGAGTCAAACTGAATGTGTGTAAATTAGACTTGAGTTTATTTAAGAGCGTAGAAGATCTGAGTTTATTTGTTTTTTCTTTATTGATTTTAGAGACAGAGGAAGAGAGAGGGAGAGAGAGATAGAAACATCGATGAGAGAGAACATCGATTTGCTGCCTCCTGCATGCCCCCCCACTGGGGATCTGGCCTACAACCTGGGCATGTACCCTGACTAGGAATCGAACTGGCGACCTCTTAGTGCATGGGTCGATGCTCAACCACTGAGTCACACTGGTCGGGCAGAAGATCTGAGTTTAAATCTCAGCTCTGCCACTTACTAGCTGTGTGATCTTGGGTAAGCTTTTCTGAGCCTCAGTTTCCTCGTCTGTAAACCGGGCCTAATAACAGTACCCACCTCACAGATACAGTGAGGAATGTGTGAGTTCATATGTGCCTGGTTCTTCAGAAGGTCCTGACATGTCGTATGTCTGATAAATTCAACCTAATATAACCCACCCCACCTCACCTGTGCCCTATTGGGCCCTGAGTTGCGGCCACGATGATAGGTGCCTGGGATGGGTAAATCTTCACAACTTCCCTGGCGCCGCAGACACTGGATGGTGAAGGAGGGCTTCTGACCTGGGGGTGAGGGGGGCAGGGGGTGCCAGGGCAGAAGGCAAAGAAGAATGTCAGTGCTTCCCCAGCCCTCTGCCCTGCTAGCCCTTGGGGGGCCCCCAGGACCCATGCACGCTCTCACTTGCAGGTGTCGGGGGCAGCAGACGGCGGCGTGGTACATGGTGCCCATCCACGTATCTCTGGGGTCTGTGAGGTGGCAAAAGGATGGGACGAGGGGGAGTCCCTGCCTGCTCATCTAAGTAGAAGAGCCTGAATGGGAAAGAGGGAGGGCTGGGGGTGAGCTCAGGCTTGGGCATAGGTAATGGGGTGCCATCAGTCCTGTCCTCCCATACATGGGCTCATCCTACTTGTTGTGGCTAGAGTACTGGCCCGGGATTTCCTCTTCCTCATACTGTTTCTCTGGCCCTTCAGTTCCCTTGGGTTGAAAACTTCCTTCTTCCGCAATGGTGAACATGAGAGCCCCAGAATTTCTCCTGGGGAAAGTGAGGCAAGTTAGGCAGATCAGATCCCCAAATATGTGTCCCTGGGCCCCTGGTTCTCTCTCATGCTATGCCCTCTCCCTTGCAGAAACACCAGGCTTCTAATTTTTTTAATTGGGGGAAAATACACAACAAAAATAACCTGTCATTTTAAAGTGAACATGGGTTTTCTTTTAAGAGATTTTTTTTTGTCATTGGAAAGACTCAACATTAAAAAAAAAAAAATCGAAGCTGACCTGTTAAAGAGACAACTTCAACATAAGAATTAGGGCTGTGTTGGGGTATAAAAGCTAGGCATGACCTCATTTCATCCTTCCATTATCCTCATGAAGTAAGGTGCTATTCCGCTTTCACAGGTGAGGAAACTGAGGACCATTAAAGCTAAGTGACTAGCACAAGGTCACTTAACAAATGGCAGATTCAGGATTTCAACTTAAACCCATTTAGTTCCACATCATGTGCTTTTTGCATTAAACCTCTGCATTGCCTTTCTCTGAATCTCTTATTACCCTTTAGTCCCACCTGAGCCCTTGAATTCCTCCCATCTTTCCCACATTTCCATTACAAGGCCTTACTCTTATGCTCCCTGAGTTAACCCCATACAGTGGCTAGTTCCTGCCTTCCCTCACAATCTTCCCCAGACTCCTGGCCATACCTGTGGGCGTGGGATCCAACCTGGGGCACACTGGACTGTCTGGAGTTGTGAGCCCCTGCATTGTCATCACTGTGCCCAAGGGAGGGTGAATCTGGAAGTTTGTCCCCAGTAGGCAGAGACACAGAAATCACGGAGCTCCTACGAGATGGGGGCTGGAAGCCCATCGGGGCCTGTGGGAGTCACAGGACTGAGTGTTGCATCCATGTTATATCTAAGTCACTTGGTCATATAGTGTGTCTCCAATGAGCTCCCCAGTGACTGGGCTGAATCTGGGTCTTGCCTTCCAACAGCAGATGGTAGGTACAAAATAAACATTTGTCTACTGCAAGAGGGTGGGGTGGGGTGGGGGGAGCTTCTCCTTAGAGGTAGTGTGGAAGTCACTCAGGGGATTGAGGGAGTACTTTACAATGCTGGGGGAGTGGAAACTTGTTGTCCTCACTTGGTATGTTTCTGGGTCCTTCTCATCTTCCTCCCTCTCTCTCTCCTGCCCCTCTTCCTCCTCCTCCTCATCTGTGTCACAAGTGAGGGCTTGCCGGATCTCAGGAACCAAATCCTGTAGGCTCCTCAGACCAGCCTGTGAGGGTGGAAAAATAGGGAAGCAGGACAGTTCAGGGTCTAAACTCCCCTTTCATTGAGCCTGCTTCCCATTCAGGAGTATGGGGTGGGGGAAGGAGCACCCTCAGCCACCCCTGACCCTCTGTGGGTCCTGGGGCCTCAGTTTTCTCATCTGTGACATGGGCTCCATGAGATCAAGAGGGCAGTCAGCCTCTACCACAGTGGTCCCACATACCCCTACCCACCCAGACTCCGCTCTAAAGACCTGAAGGGCAGAGGAGGTGCTTGGGGGTGCCTCAGTCCCTAGTAGCCCCTTTTCTTTCCTCCGCCGGAATTTGCGGAAATAGTCCTGGATCAGAAATGTGGCATAGAATTTGCCCACGGTGACCTCTTCCTCTGGGGGCAAGGGAGAGGAGGCAAGGTCACATAGGGATCCTCTCTTCTTCCCACCCTTCCCACAGCATGGATTGCCCACTGACCCTCCCCCTCCCCCCCAGCAGTGCCAGTTTTGTGGTGGTGAGCAATCGGCTGACATTCAGAGACCAGCTCCAGAAATGGGGTGAGGATAGCTCACCATCAGCAGGGGGGATGACCTCATCTAGCAGCTTCTGCTTCATCCGCTTCCAGATCTTTTTGATGACAATCCGCAGCTCCTGATTGGCTTGCTCCAGGTTCCCTGCACCAGGGGCATGAGCCAATAGGAAGAGCCCTTCACAGCCACTCCCTCACTATTGGAGGGGCTCCACAAGCTTCTACTGCAGTCAGGCACCACCCCTATTGGACAGGTGGGGACATGGTCCTGGAGAAGCCAGTTACCCATTTTGAGGTTCAGAGCTAGGAGTGGGGCCTGTCACTCTAGTTTGCTCCCTGCAGCTTCTCCAAAGACCTTCCTATTCTGCCCCCGCCCCCCACACACCTTCTGTCTTGATCTTCAGGGATGTCCGAACCAGGGCAAAGAGTGTGGCGTTGAATGTCACCGTCCCATCTGAGTTGAGGGGCATGTTCATTGCCACAAGTCTCTGTGCACACCAGGGACATGAAACCCACTTTGGGCAAATGCCTGAGACGCAGGCCTGAATGCCCAGGGGTAGAAACCTTTGATGATGCAACCAGACACCCCTCCTCACCCAAGGCCAAGTTTCTGCCCACCCGTGCCAGATGGTGGACAGCTCTTTCAGAGGCAAGGTGGGGGTGGGCAGGTGCACAGACCTTGCAGGCCACTCGGTGTGGGCACAGCTTCCCAAATCCCAGTGGTGGCTGGATGCGTCTCAGCAGGGCAACCACATCCAGGTGCTTGATGTGGCCCCTTGGGCAGGTGGGGGTGGGTGGGAGGCACCACTGGATTGGAGATACCCCCTCTAGCCCTTTCTCAAGGCCCCACCAGATTATTACTACCTATCCCCCCAACCAACACCCCAGGGCCTGCCAGGGCAGAATTGAAGGGCAGTCATTGGTGGGGGGGAGGCAGAAGACAGGGGCAGTGGGGACCTTGGAACAACTACTGACTGGGTAATGGGAGGAGTAGGCCAGAGGTTCTGGGGTGGGAGACTGTGTGGGGTAGTGCACTGTCCCCTGGGATACCAGGTATGGGGTTAGAGGGCATACTTGGCCCCAGGGTCATATTCAGACCAGATCCTCTTGAATTCATCGAGGTGATGGGGGCCCAGGATGGACCAATCTCTGGTTAAATAATCAAAGTTGTCCATGATCACAGCCACAAAGAGATTTATAATCTGTGGGCCAGTGAGCAGGGAGGTTAGGTGAAGGGCAGAGCAGGGTGTAGGGGGTTAGTGGGAGGCTGAAGTAAGCTTATATGGTCGCTGGGTCACAAATCCCTGAAATGATATTGTTAGCAGGCCAGGCCTTTCACCTACTCTGAAGATCTGGGCTCCCCACCTCATTTGACATCCCCAGACCCTTCAGGGCCAGCCCCTATGGCAGTGGTGGTGGTTATGGGAAAATGGTCCTCACCAGGAAGGCACAGAGCATGAAGAAGCTAATAAAATAGGCGATGGCAAAATTGCTACCACAGGTAAACTCCTCGCCAGGGCCAAAGTCAGACTCAGGGTCACATCGATTCCCGGGAAGGGTGGCAAGCATTATCTCCTGCCATGCTTCACCAGTGGCACACCTGGGGATAACATGGGGGTGTCATCCTGGAGATAAGGCTATGAAATCATGGCAAGTGGCATTATGGGGACTGGAGAGGTTAGGAGAAGACCCACTTCCTGCCAGGGCCTACATCTGGCACAAATGGCATTTCTACATTTAAAAATCTGGCATACCATGTTTATGATTTTCATGTTCACATTTTACAGATGGGACACTGAGGCCTAAGAAGGAGATACATCTTACAGCCAGAAAAAAAGGATGACTGAGGCTAGAACATTCTCAAAGACTCAGATGACAGCCAAAAGAGGTTCCAGGCAATATGAAACCCCATGCTGCCCTGTTATTTCCACAGTTTAAGCAATCTGGGGCCCACAAGGGCATGATGGGGACCAAGATGGCAGGGAGAGGGGTAGATGTCACCTGAACAGAAGCAGCACAGCCTGTGGAAAAGTCTGAAAATTGTTGTTTCGGTTGATCTGTGTGCCATCCTGAAGAGCCACCTTGCCGAACATCTGTGGGCACACAGGGGCTGTGTCAAAGGGGTGAACTCATGCCCCCACAGGTCGCCACCTATTTTACAACTGCTAATATCCAAAGGATCCTTACAACCTTGACAAGCAGGCACTGCTGATCCCATTTTACAGGCATGTGGACTGACTCAGGGTCATCCGGCGTGTCTTTCCACCCACCAACACCACTTTCAGGCTCTTTCTACCCAACCTCCCTCAGCAGAGAAGTGCCTGTAGGATGCTCCCTAGGGTCCCCACTCACCTGCATCCCAATGACTGCATAAATGAAGAATATCATTGCTATGAGAAGAGCAACATAGGGCAAGGCCTATGGGGGTGGAGAGGAGGATAGATACTTAGGTCCAGGCAGAGAACTATAATCCCCAGAACGCACTGCTCCCTCAAGTCTGGGCCTGCTGAGAGAGGTGGTCTATCCCCCAAGTGCCCATGTCATGACTACCAGTATATCCCAAATGTGAACACAGTATTAAATACAGTAGAGTAAGTTCAGTGAGGCCAAGGCATGCTGGGAATTGAGAGCCTAGAAAAGAGAGAAAACTGGAAATGGTAAGTTGCAGGTGGGTGTAGCACACTAGGAGATATGGTTCCTGGGGTGATAAAAGGGCAGGCTGAGAAGTGTGAGGTGGGGGCAAGGGGTGGTCAAAGTGATGGGGCATTACCTGGAAGGACTTGATGAATGTCCAGAGCAATGTGCGGATCCCTTCACCCTTACTGAGAAGCTTGACCAGTCGCATGACTCGGAAGAGGCGAAAGAAGGTGATGGAAATGCGGGAACTGTCCTCAGAGCTCTGGGTTTGGGGGTGTGGTGGGTATGCTCAGCTCACATTTGCCCCAGCCACATCCCTGCCTCATGCTTTGGCCCTCCCAGCCCCTAAATCCATCAGAAGTCAGGCCCCAGGGGGGTCAGGGAGCATTTCTAAGGACTCTTCAGGAAAAAAGGAAAGGAGGGTGGGTACGGAAAGAAGCAGAGTCCCTGTTAATGATGGGGGGCTACCTCGCCAAGATGGCCACCATTCTAGAGGGAGATATGGCCAACACAGAGATGATAGAAGAGATGATGTGATCACAGGGGCATATGAACAAAGGGAGAAATGATTGAAACGTTATAGGGGATAATGGATGGTACGGTCATTATGCAAGGGACAATGGGGAAGATTATGTGGTAGTGGACCAAAATGGTTGTGGGAAAAACTAGTAATGAGGGTGGACAGAGAGGAGAGGGTACAGGAGATTATGGAGGAGAGATATTGGAGCCAATGGAGGAAATGATGGAGCCAGTTGTTTTATGGAGATGGTGGAGATGAAAGAACCCATGGGGGACCCAATGGAGAAGCCAGTGATGGATATGGAACCAGCAGCATTGTCAATTGAGGTTATACAACCATGTAATATTCAATGGAGGAGATTATGGAGCCAACGGTGCAGTCAGTGGTAATGACAGAGAGGTGAAAGACCCGGTGTTGGAGACGATGGAGTCAGTGGAGGAAATGCAGGCAATGAAGGAATCAGAAGAGATGATGGAGCCGAAGCAGGAGTTGGTGGCGATGATGGAGCCAGTGGAGGGGTTTGTAGAAGCAATGAAGGAAATAATAGAAATAACAGAGTCATGTTAGGTGATGGTGGAACCAGAGAATAGACTGCAAATGAAATGAGGGAGCTGGTGCAGGAGGACTTTAGCTGAACCTAACAGGAACTTAAAAAGGATAGAGCTAGAATGAGGAGCACTGAGTCTCCATGAGTGGGGTGGATGGGAGTGTGAGCCACCTACCCATTCGAAAGAAAGCCCTGGGGTTGAGTTGAGGAAAGGTTAGTAGGGGGAGAATGGAGAGGCCAGTACTCACGTTGACTTCAGTGACAGCAATGTCCACTACACTGCCCACCACAATAAGAGCATCAAATGTGTTCCAGGCATCGGCAAAGTAATGCTGTAAGCAGGAGGAAAGTGGAGACCTGTCTTCTCAGATCTAGGAAGCTAGGGTAGGGGGCCAGTATGGTGAGGAAATTGGGGAGATAGGGCCCAGTTTAGACCATATGATGGACCTGCATCTGGATCCCTCTGACTCCCTAGTCTCATGAATCTCTGGTTGCTGCCCCCTTGAGAGCCCTGCAATGAGCTCCACCCCAAGGAATTCACACACTTCAGGTGGGTCTAGGGCTAGGGCACACCTTAGGTTTGAAGGCGATGATTTTGAGCACCATCTCAACAGTAAAGAGGCCAGTGAAGACCATGTTGAGGATGTCCATGGCATAGTTGAAGGGAGCAGTCTGCTCATAGTGCTGGAGGAGAAAATCAGGTGTGGGGACAGTGTCTGAAGCAGAGATCCTCCCACCCCTAACCAAATGTTCTCTAGCTAGGAGCAAGGGGAGTCTGGGGATGTGGTAGCACTATGGGTTGGCCTAACCCCTCACAATATTTGCCTTCCATTATGGATATTGGGGGAGACCAACTCTTTTTTTAATTTGTCAATTACAGTTGACATTAACTATTATGTTATTAATTTTTTTTGAGAGAGAGAGGAAGGGAGAGATAGAAACATTGATGTGAGAGAGAAACATCAATTGGCTAGACATTTATATAATTTACAAAGTGATCCTCTCGATAAGTCTAGTACCCACCTGGCACCATACATAGTTATTACAATATTATTGACTATATTCCCTATGCTGTACTTTACATCCCTGTGACTATTTTATAATTACCAATTTGTACTTCTTAATGCTTTCATCTAGCCCCCAACTCCCCTCCCATCTGACAACTATCAGTTTGTTCTCTGTATTTATGAGCCTGTTTCTGTTTTGTTTGTTTATTTATTTTGTTCTTTAGATTCCACATATAAATGAAATCATGTGGTATTTGTCTTTCTTTATCTGATTTATTTCACTTAGCATAATGCCCTCTAGGTTCATCTATGTTTTAGCAAATGGTAAGATTTTATTCTTTTTTTATGGAAAGTCCAGCTCTTGATTTTCTAGCTTCCCTTGCAGCTAGTTCTGACTGAGACAGAAACATAAGTCTGCTGCTGGTTGGGCAGCTTCTGTGAAAAATATTTTTGCTATCCAATAAAAGACTCAAATGAGGAGAATCCCCTGGTGCAAACTTCCCTCCTTTTTCCTGCCCTGAATGTAGTGCTGATGCTTGGAGCTGTGGCAGCCATTTTGTGACTATGAAGCAACAATCATGAGAATGAAAGCCAACTCACTAAGAATAGTGGAGCAGAAAGATAGAGCCTGGGTCTTTGATGAGCAACAAGCAAACAGCCTACCTCTATACTTCTTGTTATGTGAGGTAACTACCATATTTCATTGACTCTAGCATGCACATCTTTTCACATTTCAGAATTTCTGAAATTGGATTGTGCTTCACAATCAATGGCAACTTATAATTGCCATCTGCCATTTGTTTTTCACATTTTTAGATTTCTGAAGTCAGGATGCAACTTACAATTATTGGCCTTAGATATGAAGAAATGTGGCAAATATCTTTATAGCTTAAGTCTCTGTCAATTGGGGGTTTTGTTACTTGCAGCCTAAAGCATTCCTAATGGTTCCCAAGGGATTGTGTAGACAGAATAGGGTGTCTGGCAGGGGTCAGGGTGGGGAGCTCAGACCTGCATGGCTAGAGCAACCGTGTTGAGCAGGATGAGCAGGAACATGAGGTACTCAAAGGCAGCAGAGTTCACAGTGGCCCACACATGATACTGATGCGGGTTCTTGGGGATGTAGCGGCGGAGTGGCTGGGCCTTGAGGGCATACTCCACACACTGGCGCTGCATATGGGTGCAGGGCAAGAGTGAGCAGTGGGGTCCCGAGACAATAAGGTGTATGTGGGGAGTTGGTGATCATGGATCAGGGGTCAGAGGTCACCTGGTTCTTGTCCAGCTCACAGTTTTGGTATTCCTGCTCGCCCTGGGCACGGAAGGTGATGATGACGAAGCCCACAAAGATGTTCATCATGAAGAATGCAATGATGATGATATAGACAATGAAGAACACTGAGATCTCTACATGGTAATTATAGATGGGGCCCTGGTCCTCAGCATGTGCATCGATGGCCTTGTATAGCAGCCTGGGGAGCCAGTGGAGGCAGGTGAGGGGATATCCCAGGCTCCTCAGACCTTCCCTCAGACTACTTATCACAGACACCCCAGAATATTCTGCTTGGAACCCCAAAGACCCCTAAATTCCTTGACCTAATCACTGGGGACCTCCATATATACCCTAAGAGGCCTCCACCAGGCCCTCCAAGTCCCCCAAATCCCTTAAGCTCCCATAGATTCCAAATCCTCTTCTCCATCCACCTGGATATCCCCATGCAGTTACCCAGAACTCCCCCACCAACCTCCAAAGTTCTCTAAATCCCCTGTCTCATCAACTTGAATTCCCTGCTCCATTCCCCCTAGAGATATCCAACTACTACCCCAAAGTCTTGCTCAGCTCTCTGGAAACCCCTGAATCCCCCACTCCATCTCCTCTGAGACCTCCAACCAGTCTCCCCAGGCATCTACCTGGTCCCCCATAAATCCTACTTTTACCTAGTACCTCAGAGACCTCTACCTAATTCCTGGAGACCTCACCCACCCAGGTCCTCAAAGCACCTCAGTCAGCTACTGGGAGACCCCCACCCCATCTTCTAATATGCCCACCAATCCCCAGAAATCCCTATCCAGTCTCAAGAGACCTCTATCATATTCCAAGATACCCTCCCACCCATCCTTCAGCAGATTCTAAGCCAGTCCCCTAGAGACTCTTTCCCTGTCCCCTGCCCATCCCTGGGGCCCTGCCCCTCACGCAGGCCAGCCTTCAAAGGTGGAGACAGTGAATAGAGCCATCATAGCTGAAAGGACATTGTCAAAGTTGAAATCGCTGTTGACCCAGAGCCGCTCCCGGACCAGGGGCCGTGACACATCTCCATCAGGATAGACCAGGAAGGAGCCCCTGTGGATGTAGCAGACAGTCTGGGTGGGTGAGGAGGGGTGGGGAGCTGTGGAAAGGGGACTCCAGCATGGAGGCAGCAGGGCATTGTGGTGGAGCTGGATAGCTTGGGTTCAAATCCTGCCCCTCCATTTACTGGCTGGGTGACTTTGGGCATTTAACTTCTCTGTGCTTCGATTTTCCCCATCCATGAAATAAGAATAATAACAGAACGTATTTACTGGCTTGTTATAAAGATTAATTACATCAATCAATGAGAATAGTTGAGAATAGTATGTGGCACATAGTTGGCACTACATACAGGAGAGGCAAAAGTAGGTTTACAGTTTTGAGTATGTGAAAGTTTATTTTTTATTATTTTTAAAACATTTTATTTTTTTATTTTATTTATTTTTGTTACAGATGTTTCTCCTTTGAAACACAGTTTATTTTTATATTATTATTTATTATTGTATTGTTTATTTGTATTACAACTGTAAACTTACTTTTGCCCATCCCTATATGTTCGCTCTCATCACCATTATCATCATTATCACTGCCACCCAGAAAAAAGTAATACAAGTAATAGCCAACTTGATCAGCACTAAGCCAGGCATGGTGCTAGGCTTTATACATAGTAACTTTACATTGTAGTACACTCTCCGTGTAGTAACTCATTTACTCCTCACAAAAAAATCTTGTGAGAGTCATATATATTTTTTAATCACCCTTCGTCAGTTAAGGAAAATGGGACTCAGCAAGGTTAAGAAATGTAAGAACTTACAAGCTTAAGAAAAGTCTCACAGGATGGATTTGAACCCGGAATGATTGACTTCAAAGCCCATGCTTTTAACCACTACCCTCTACAGGAGTCTCAAGATGGAAGGTGAAGATTGGGGGGTGCTTGGGGGCGGTGTTTGGGGATAGCTGGGAGGTTCAGAGTGGAATGTTGATAATTCTGGGGGATGTGGAGAGGGGTTTGGGGGAGGTATTGGGGGGTCTCTTAGGGTTTAGTGAGATCTGAGGGCTTTTTCAGTTCTTGGGAGAGTTCTGGTGGTGTAATCTTGGAGCCTTGGGAAGTTCTGGGAGTCTTGGAGGCCTCAATAAAATCTGAGGTGTCTCTGAAGTTCTTGGGAGGAAGCTCTAGGGGTCTCAGGGGTCTTGGTGAGCTTTAGGGGCCCCTGTGGCCTTTGGGAGGGGTTCTGGGACCCGTGAGGGCAGGGTCTCGGCCACTCACTTGCATTCTTGGGGAGTATGTTTGGCCTCATCAGTGCAACTGTAGAATTTCCCCTGTAGGAAAGATATTTGACAAGCAGGTGCACCCTTCACCCCCACCTTGACCCATGCCTGGGCCTCCCTCCAGTGTTTCTTCCCACCTTGAAGAGCTGCACACCAATGCAGGCAAACATGAATTGCAGGAGTGTGGTTACAATCATGATATTCCCGATGGTCCGGATGGCCACGAACACACACTGCACCACGTGCTGCAGGTACCCACAAATACAACTAATGGACACTGCAGGCTACAGCAGCCATGGGGCATGGATTCTGGGCATGGATGAGACTTAGGGACTTGGGTCAGAGTCATGTGGTTGTGGGTTAGGAATGTGTGGTCAGGAACACATGGTCAAGGGTCAGTGATGTGGGCCAGGGACATGTGGGAACCAAACAGGAATAAGTGTTTGCTAGGTAGGGATATGTGGCCACATGTCAGGGACTCAGATCAGAAAAATGTGGCCATTGGTTAAGGAGCATGGACCAGGCCACATAGCCAGTGGTCAGGCATGAGTGGTTACATGTGGTCATGCATCAGTGCAAATGGTCAATCTGATCAGTGATTCTGGCCCCAGGGGCTGGGCAGGTCCTGGATCCTGTGGGTTTGGGTGGGGTGGAGTTACCTTGAGTCCCTTGGCCCGGTTGATTGCTCGTAGAGGCCGAAGTACTCGGAGTACTCGCAGAATCTTTACTACTGAGATGGCGCTGGAGCTGGGGAGGGGGCAGTCCTCAGGCCCTGGTTAGGGTCTGGCCTCAGCTCTTGGAGGAGTGGGGTGGATGAAGGGTCACTTACTGGATGCCAAAAGAGATGAGGGACACACTGACCACCAGCAGATCCAACAGATTGAACCAACTACGGCAGAAGGAGCCTCGATGCAGGAAGGCCCCGAACACTGTCATCTGGGGGGCAAGAGGTAATCAGGCCAGACCCCATATTTGGGGATAGAAGGGGTAGGAAGGGATGGAAACAGGAGAGGTGGGCTGCAGGGGTGGGTGGGGAGAGTTGGGGCAACTGGGGGTGTGATTGGGGGCCCATTAGCTACCTTTAGTAGAATCTCCACAGTGAAAATGGAAGTGAAGGCATAATCGAAGTACCCCAGAATCTGGGGAATGAGAAAGATGGGGAGTCACTGAGTCATGGATGAGAGGTATCTTAGGTGTGTATATGTGTGTGCATGTGCACACGTATGTTTACTTCTCTATGTAAGCATTGCTGTCTCTCCCTCCCTCCCTCCTTCTCTCTCTCTCTCTCTCTCTTTCTCTCTCTCTCTCTCTCTCTCATGATCATCAAGAACTTCTCTACAAGGCAAAAGTCTTGGCCTTCAGAAAGACCAGGGTTCAAATTTGGGCTTCTCTGCCTCTACCCAGCTGCATGGGTGCCCTCAGCCTGTTCAACCTCTCTGAGCACAGCTTCCTCTTCAGCTGAATATACCAATCTCCCTCCCAGATCTTCCGCAAGTGTGCTGCACACACAGTAAAAGCCGCCACTCTTGCCCCTCTCTTTCTGCCCAGATAGGAGTTTTCTCCCTGTCTCCACCTTGTGCCCAGTAGGACATTCCTGGGACTGCCCCCCAAAGGCTCACGTGGTTGCGGAAGGAGTGGGCTCGGATGGGGTCCTCAGCGGCCAAGGACACACTGCTGAGGATGATGAATACCAGGATAAGATTGGTGAAGACATGATGGTGGATGAGGGTGTGGCAAGCCTTCCTCATTCTGGTGAATGGGGAGTGGGCCGTGGTCAGAACCCAAAGTTGATTGAGAAAGCCCAAGGGATGCAGCTCAGGCCAGTTGTATCAGGCTGTGCACCCCACCCACCAGAGCCTTGGCTACTCCCTGGCCCTCCACCTGCCCCAGCTCCTCTTGCCCCTCCCCCACCCCAGCACTCACGGGTTGGTTTGGCTGAGGCAGAAGAAGGCACTGCCCTCAGGAATGGGCACCACCTTCTCCTTGGGTACAACTTCCTGTAGGAGCTCCACACGCCCTGCACCCCCTTCCTCCTCCTCCTCTTCTTCTTCTTCTTCTTCCTCCTCCTCCTCCTCTTCCTCAAAGCCTGGCACCAGAAGATCAAAAGAGAAATAATTAATTGAGAAAATGTATGTAAAATACCTAGAACAGTGCTTGTCACAATTCTTCCCATCTCTTTGCTAGAATGTCAGTTCCTCAGAGAAGGAATTTTAGTTTGTTTTGTTCACTGTTGTGTCCTCAGCACTTAGAAGAACAGTGCCTGGGACACAGTGAAAGCTCAGTAAAAGCATGTTGAATGAACACCGCCATCTTTACAATCATATACACACTATTATAAAATAAAGGCTCTGAGAAGTTCTGTAGTAAAACAAAACATTGTTAATCTTCTTTAATCTCAATGTCCCAAATGTTGATGGCCACACACAAAGCCCATTATTTTCAAGATGATCTTGGAAACGGCTGCTCTCTAGACAGGAGCATCTCAGGGGTCAAGAGCTCTGCCTGGGTGCTGTCCCTAGGGTCCCACACCTCCTCCACCTGGCCCTGGTCACTTGCCTGCTCCTTCATTCTTTGCACCCTCCTCTTTCTCATTCTCCCCACCAGGCACCTGGGGACAGGAAGATGGGGGTCATCGATGGTGGGGGAGACATCAAGAGATGGACATGGGGGAGGCACAGAAGGGATGCAATAATGAAGGATTGAATAGGCAGAGGTTGGGAGTTAAAAACACAAACACATAAACAAGTATTGGTGGTAGTATGAGGTGTAGACAGTGCCCAGGTTTCTAACTCACCAAAGCTCCATTCTCCTGTGGGGGTTTCCCTTCAGTGCTCTTCTCTCTGTGTGAGGAAATAGGAGTGGTGGTGGTGATTGCTAAGGATCACAGCAGATGGGTGAGGCTGAGGGGTAACACTGCAGTCAGAACAGACCTTTCTTAGACCCCACAGAACTTCCCTGCTTCCGCCCTCATCCCCACAGTCTGTTCTTCTCACAGTAGCCAGAAGGATCCTGTTAAATCCTACGTCTGGAACATCCTTCCTCTGATCACACCCCTCTGATGGCTCCCACTCACTCAGAACAAAAAAAAAGTCTTCACTGTGGCCCAGAACACCCTTAGTCTGGTCTCACTATTTCCCCATTTGAGCTCACCTCCAACCACTCTCCCTTTTGCTCATTCCATTTCAGACTCACTGGTCTCACTGGTGTTTTATTGAATGTGCTAAGAATATCATCACCTCAGGACCTTTGCATTTGCTGTCCCCTTGCCTTGAACATTCTTCTCCCAGATATTTGCAAGGCTCACTCCCTCACTTTATTCAGCTCTCTGTTCTACTGTCACCTTCGCATAGAGACCTTCCTTGACTACCCTAACCAAAATAGCAATCTTTATTTCTCTCTATTCTTTTATTTCACTTTCTTTTTTTTTGACACACATTATTAGCATGTAAAATATATTATATACTCATTTATTTGTATTTTGCTTGCCTTCCCCAACTCGAATGTCAGCTCCCTGAAGGAGAGGATTCTGTCTACCTTGACTCCGGCTGTCTCCTCAGCATCTACAACAGGGCCTGGCACAAAGTAGGTGCTCAATAAATGCATGCTGAATGAATGAGGACTGGCAGGTTGGATATGGGGGTGGGGATTGCCAGGGTGACCAAGTCAGCTCTGGTGGTGTGGGATGTGTGTGTGGGTTCCCAGGAAGGGATCCAGGGAGAGACTGTCTTGGGGCTGGAGCCAGACATCACCTGCCCTTGTCCTTGGCAGTGCCTGCATCTCCGCTGGCTAGGTTGTCCACAGCAATGGCAAGAAACACATTCAACAGGATGTCTGGGGTGAGCTCAGGCTGCAAAGGATGGAGAAGCAGCCTGCCTGTGGACCACCCAGGTCCCCCTATCCACCCTACCCTGCCACCATCCAGACCCCTCAAGGCTCTGAGGATACAGTTGCCGCAGATGAAGAGAATGATGAAATAGACGCACACCAGCATCCCTGGGAAGAAGGGGCCGCCATAAGCCATGATACCATCGTACATGACCACGTTCCAGTCTTCACCTGTCAGTATCTGGGGTTGGGAATTCACCGTGAAGTTCTTGGGACCCTCCCTGCACACCAAGGTGCCCCTGACCCACCCATCCCATGGTCTCCAAGCCCCACCTGAAAGACAGTGAGGAGGGCCTGGGGGAAGGTGTCGAAGGTGCTTCGCTTGGTGTGAGTCTGGTCAAAGTTGAACTTGCCCCCAAACAGCTGCATGCCAAGCAGGGAGAAGATGATGATAAAGAGGAAGAGGAGAAGCAGCAAGGATGCGATGGATTTCATTGAATTGAGCAGGGATGCCACCAAATTACTCAGAGACGCCCAATGCCTGCAGCAGAGATGGAGGGGGCAGGGTTGATATGTCCAGGACAGGGCTTCAGCTTGGGATGCACTGGGGTGGGCTGGGTTAAAATGACCTTTGGTGTCAGGGTTAGAAGTGATTTTGGAGCTGGGGTGAGGTGAGAATAAGTGAGGGGAAGGTTGAGATTGAGGTTAAGTGTTAGGGGGGTAATGGAAGATGAGGTTAGGATGGAGGGTAAATTAAAATTAATGGAGCTAGAATTGAATTTCAGGTTGGGGCCACAACTGGGATTGGGGTTAGAAATTGCAGCTGAGGTTGAGGTTGGAGTTAGGGATTGGGGAGTATTTGGAGTTGTAGATGACCAAGTTGGGGATAAGATTGGGGCTGGGGCTGGAAACAAGGTGTGGTTGGAGATAAGCTGATGATTAGGAGTTAGGAATGTGGAGGTTGTGGTTAGTGATGGAGATGAAGCTGTGAGTTAGACATGAGGTTGTAAATGGGTTTGGGATTGGGTGTTGGGTTGTAAATGGGCTTGTGGGTGACGAGTGGTTGGGGGTTGGGTTAGAGATGGTGTTATAGTTGAATGTTGAAAATGGGGTTTTGATTGTGCATGAGTGTGGAGTTGAGTTCAGAGACAGGGTTGAGGTTGAGGAAGGAAATGGAAATGGAGTGGACACCCTCCCCACTGAACTTGAATCTCCATGAAGGCAGGACCTTGTGTCTGCTTTGATTTCTGGTGTTTCCCTAGGGCCTGGAAAGGTGCCTGGCACACAGTAGGCACTCAATGGATATTTGCAAATTAAATGGTGATATAGATACAGTTATCATTGGAGCTGGGGTGGAGACTGTTGGGGCTATGTTTGGGGCATCAGTTTCCCCCCCTACACACACACACACCTAGTGACTTTAAAGATCCTGAGGAGGCGCACACATCGTAGCACCGAGATGCCCAGGGACTGCATGGCGCCCATCTCCACCAGTGTGGTCTCCAGGATGCCCCCACAGACCACAAAGCAGTCAAAGCGGTTGAAGAAGGAGGAAACATAGGCGGAGGGGCCCAGACCATACAACTTGAGAAGCATCTCCACCGTGAATAGACAGAGCAACACTTTGTTGGCATACTCTGTGGTAAAAGGGGGAGGGGCTGACCAGTTTCCATGGTGACATGTGGGGAGGTAGGGCCATGGAGTGATCTAGGGTATCTGGTATCCAGCCAGGCACAGGCTGAGGGTGGGATTAGGGTTAAGGATTAGGATGAGTTTGTAGGTCAGAGTGGTTGAGGTTTTGAAGGGCTTGGAGCTGGGGTGAGGGGCAGAGTTGGGTGGGGTCTCCGTCAGCTTCTATAAGTCCAGAAAAGCTCCAATTCAAGGGTGGAGTTAGAGTCTGGGTTTTAGTTAGGATTGGGGCTGGTTTGAAGGTTGGGGTTAGAAGTGTGCTCAGTATTAAGGTTGGAGTTGAGATAAAAATGAAAACTAGTAAGAGCTACCACTTATACAGTGTTAGCTTTGTGTGGGCCAGGCAATGTTCTAAGCACTTTTCACTTTAATTTAATCCTTTTACCCACCCCATAAAGTGAATACTATTACTACCCCATTTTGTAGATGGGGAAATTGAAGCACAGAGGGGTTAATTTGTCCAGTGTGGTGTTAAGAGCCTGTGCCCTGGAGCCAGGCTGCCTGAATTTGCCACTCACTAGCTGAGTTCTGGGATTAGTCACTTAACTCTTCAGTGCCTTGGTACTCAGTACTCTGTGCCTTAGTGCTTAATTTTCATAAGGTTGTGGTGAAGAGAAATTGAGTTACTACATGTAAAGCACTGAGAACAGAGCTTGACACACACAGCAAGAGCTACCTAAGTGTAAGCTACAAGGTGGAATGCGACAGGCTAAGGTTTCCGCATTTACTTGTGTGGGAGGCAGTGTTTGGGGGGTCTGAGGCACCTGAGGGATCCTGAATTGGAGTTTCTGGGGTAGAGGGAATTGGAGGCTGGGGGAGAGGGCTGGCAGGCTAGGGGGGCGCACCCTGGGTCTGGGTGAGCCATATGGGCTGCCCGTGGTGCTCTGAGGCGATGGTCAGCGTGTTGAGGAAGACGAGCAGCAGCACAGCCCAATAACAGGCGTTGGACTTCACAGCTCGCCGGCAGCATGCCCGAAAGCCCCGGTTGGCTCGACGGAGGCGGCGGCTGGGAGGAAAGGAGAACCCAATGGCTGAGATCACCTACCTCAGGCTGCCCTGGGGGACACAGGTGGGGATCACAACGTCATGGAGTCCAGGTAACTCGCCCGACTCACCAGACCCTGGTTTTCATGATCTTGTTTCTGCAAAAGAGGGGGATGGGAGGTGCGTGTCATAAGGGGCTGAGGGGCAATCAGTGGCTAGGGTCAGAAGTCAGGGGCTGAGGTCAAGGTTGGAAGCTAAAGTAAGCACTGAGGTCAGGGTCTGGACTGGGTTCTGGGCTGAGTCAGGGGTCAAGGGCTTGGGGCCCTCACAGGCAGTGTGTACAACTGGCCAGAGTCCCCTCCTCCTCTTCCTCATCGCCTGGAGTCTCTGCCATTGAACCCGTGTCACTGGCTGGCAAGCTGGCTGTGGGCAGGGTAGGAACAGAGGTCAGCACATGAAGACCCCTTGGCTTTCTCCTCTGTCTACCCATCCTGCCCCTCTTCCCCAACCAGGAAGGACCCCACACCATGGCTGCTGGTGGAGTGTGTGGAGCGGGTGGAGTGACTAAACCAGCGCAGATGTCCACGTCTCCTACCGGTCAGCTCTGCCAGTTGTGGCCCTGCAGAGATAGGGAGGACAGTTGGGGAGCACGGCCCGAGGTGGGGTTAGGGCTGTGTGTGTGTTTGGGGGGGTTATTTGGAATCTGTTCTGGGTACAGTTGAGAGGGGGATCTGGATCTGGGTCTGGGTTCTGTTTCCTAGGCCACAACTGAGGGCTGGGCCAAGAGTTGTTGCAGGTGGGGACTGGGTCTCAGGAGGGCAGCCCACATCTAATGCCTGCATGGAGCAGGGAATGGGCCAGATTGGGGTTGCCTACGGTGGCCAGCCCTGCCCTCTTCAGCCACAGAACCAAAGTTGCCATCAGCTGAGGGGTCTTCGATATCCAGCTCCTCTGCCTGCGTGATCCAGTCCAGGTAGCCCCGCAGGTCCTCCTCCAACTGCTGCTTCTCCCGAAGCTTCTGGAAGTCCCCTCGTGCTTTTGCCTTCTCCCTCTCCTTGGAGAACTCCCTGAGGGTGGAGGATAGAGGGTGAGGTGGAGGAACCACCCTGGCCCCCCTGCCTTCCCCATTCCAGCCACACTGTCCTCCTTGCTGTTCTTTGAATATGCCAAGCACATTCCTGCTTTGGAGCCTTTGCACTGTCTGTTCTCTTTGCTTAGGACATCTTTCCTTAGATAGCCACATGGCTTATTACCTCATCTCTTTCACATTTTTACTCAGATAATACCTTCTCAAGGAGGCCTGTCCTGACTGTCCCTATTTATAACTGCAAGATATATTCCTTTTTTTTTTTGGCATTGCAAACATGTCTTTATTATCCACAATAATACATAATAAAAAAAGGCATAAGGTCAATTAATGTAATTAATTGTAAAAATTAATGAAATTTTTATAAAAGTGACATAAATTCAAAATATACTTTAGATTTGCTAAAAATTGATATGCAAGTGTTTTTTTCCTCCCTATTCTGCCATCTTGGCCAGAAGCCTTCCCATTCCTATTTGTATCTTTCCTTTCTTTCCATATCACATATTCCATATAAAACACTACATATAGCCCTGCTGGTGTGGCTCAGTCGATTGAGAGTCGTCCCATGGATTGAGAGGTCCCCGTTGGATTCCCGGTCAGGGCATGTGACCCGGTTGTGGGCTTGATCCCCAGTAAGGGGCGTGCAGGAGGCAGCTGATTGATGTTTCTCTCTCACATCATTGTTTCTATCTCTCTTTCCCTTCCTCTCTCTCTAAAAAAGATCAATAAAAACATATTAAAACACTACATATATATTATTTATTGTGCGTTGCTACAGTCTGCCCCCCCCATGTAATATCCAGGATGGCAGGAATTTTTGTCTTTGCACCCAGTAGATACTCAATGTTGACTGAATGAATGAAGGGGTATTTCAGATGGGTTTTGAAGGTTGCCTAGGAGTTTGCCAGGAACAACAACAACAAAAGAGACAGAGGCTGAGGGGCAGGATGAAGGGAATGTCTAGGTTTCTCACCCACTCAGGACGCCAAGTACAAGGTTGAGGACGAAGAAGGACCCAAAGATGACGAGACTCACGAAATACACCCAGGGCAGCTCATACCCCATGGCATCCTGCATCTGGGGAGAGAGAGGGCATGCATCCCTCAGGGTATCTAGACATTCCTGCCTGAGCTCAAGGAGAAAAGGCAGGTACAGCCTCTGAACTGTGTGCCCGCCTCCCACTTCACCCAGTAGAGCACGTCGGTCCATCCTTCCATGGTGACACACTGGAAGACCGTCAGCATGGCGAAGAAGAAGTTGTCGAAGTTAGTGATGCCTCCGTTGGGCCCTGCCCAGCGCCCGCGACACTCGGTCTGGTTCAGCGTGCACACACGCCCAGAACCAGAAGACGCACAGGGCGACGGGTCCTCCTCTGCTTCCACATCTGTGGGAAAATGGGTGCTCTGGACTCTGAACCACGCCCACCTGCATTAGCTGCCACCCTGTAGCTCCCCCCACCTGGGAAATTCAATTCAGGGTCCTAGATTTTTCTAAATCCAAGACAACCCTTAGACCCCGACTCTGCCAGGTCAGGACACTGAACCACTGGGAAACTGAATCCCAACCACAGGCATCTGGGAGTGGGACTGTAAATCTTGGGGAAGAATTTTGTAAATAAGTGTGGGGTATCAGCCTGGGGGCGGAGTTTTGTGCATTTTGGAGGGTCTCTTAAAAAGAGGGTGGGGACAAGGCTTGGGTTAGGGTCCAGATGAAAGGCCTGAACATATGGGGCTAGTCGTGGAGAATGGAGTGTTAAGTGCGGGGCTGGGCCTTGGCTAGAGGGTGGTGTCTTGTGATAGGGCGGAGGTATTAGCGAGGGGGCGGTTGTAGTCTGCGATAGAGGGCGGAGTCTGGAGTAGACAGCTAGGGTTTGTTTATCAGGGGTGGAGCCTGAGCCTGGGGGCGCAGTCTTGTGAATTTAGGTTTCCTGGAGAACAGGGTCGGGCCTAGGAGCCAGTAGAGGGGGCGTGTCCTGTCCCCGGATGGGTAGGCTGACTGACCAGATCCCAGGAAGTAACACGTTCTGTGCATGCGTCCAAGGAACAGCTCGAGCCCGATGATGGCATAAATAATGATGACGAAGAGCACGAGCAGAGCGATGTGCAGCAGCGGCACCAGCGCCTTCATGATAGAATTGAGCACTATGTGCAGGCCTGCGGGGAGCGAGGGCCGGGTGAAGTAGGGGCAGGGTCCTTTAAGTGCTACTCCTGCCGCTCCCCTCCCCTCCCTTCAACCCCGAGGGTGGGGGCGTTACACTCACTCGGGACCCCAGACACCAGCCTCAGAGGCCGCAACACTCGAAATGCCCGCAATGCCTTCACATCGAAGCCCCCTGGCTTCCCCCCGGTATGCGGAGCGTCCCCAGGCCGTCCAGGGCCCTGCTCCAGCAGCACGCTGAACAACCTAATGGAGGAGCAAGGTATGAGGCGTGTGTGTGTGTGTGTGTGTGTGTGTGTGTGTGTGTGTGTGTGTTTGGGGGGGGTCAGGCCTTGGCACCCCCTCCCATCCCTCCCCTCTCCTCAGGAAAGCACAAGTCTCTGTAACTGGAAATGCAAATAGGCTTAAAATATGTTAATATTCCTGATTCTGGCTGCCAAAAGGGAGCAATCTAAAGCTGTCGCTTCCCTGATCCCCGAATTCAGCGGGCTTGGGGTGGGAAGTTGAACTAGGGTAGGAGTGTGCCCACAGACGCGCACCCCACCACAACGATGATGAAATCGAGTAGGTTCCAGCCATTGCGGATGTAGGCGCTAGGATGGAGCACCAACCCATAGGCCACGATCTTGAGCACGGTCTCCACAGTGAAAATCACCAGAAATACGTACTCCACCTGCTCCTGGGGGCGGAGCCAGAGATCCGGGAATTATTTGGGTTGGGAATTGACAAGGGCTGGGGTGCGGGGGGGAGGAGGGGGCGTAGTCAGGACAGAGGGTGGGGCTGGGCAGGGGTGAGTCGTCTGGATCAGAGAGGGGCGAGGCCTGTTTGGAAGGCTTGAGGTGTGGTTCTAC
The DNA here is from genome assembly GCA_030848825.1 of Tadarida brasiliensis. Taxonomy (NCBI): domain Eukaryota; kingdom Metazoa; phylum Chordata; class Mammalia; order Chiroptera; family Molossidae; genus Tadarida; species Tadarida brasiliensis. The sequence continues at coordinate 94,594,365 of CM061280.1, read as the reverse complement.
TGGGGTATTATCTGACTATGGGTGGAGCAAACCTCACCAGGTTGTGGTTGGCAGTGTTGGAGTCATCTTCTGGGAAGGGAATGTAGACCCCCAGGGCCACGCAGTTGGCAAAGATGGTCAGCAAGATGAGGATGTCGAAGGGCCTCAGTGGATACAGTCAAGGACCCAGGCAAAGCAGCCTCAGAATCCCCACATTCCCTTGGGGCCCTCCCCACCCAGTGCTCACCCTTGACCCCAAGGTGACCAGCCCTGACATTCTCAGCCCCTGCCCTGACTAAGGCCTTGACTCTGAACTCCCTGGAAAATTTAGCCATCTTCATGGAGGGACCTGGAGAGTATTATCTCAAGCGAAACAAGCCACTCAGAAAAAGACAAATATCACATGCTCTCACTTATTTGTGGAATATAATGAACAAAACAAACTGATGAACAAAATAGACCCAGAGACATAGAAGTAGGGTACAGACTGACAAACCTCAGAAGAGGGGGTGGGACGGAGGGAAGAGATAAACCACAGAACTTATATGCATGTATGTGTAACCATGGACATAGACAACAATGCTGGGGATGGGGTGGGGTGGGGTCGAGAGGAGGGTGTCAATGGGGAAAAAAGGAGAAACATCTGTAACAAAAATAAATCAATAAAAAAAAATTTAGCCATCTGCAACTCTCGCTGTGATTTAGTCTTTGACTCTTGACACCCCTGGTGACTGACCTTCACTTTTCTCAACTTCACCTTGAAGCCAGTACTTGACCCTTGGTCCCTGGTGACCTTAGCCCTCCTCCATGCTAGCCCTGACCCAATCCTTGACTCTTGGTACCCTGGTGACCCTCATCCCTAAGGCCTGCCCCTGGCCTTCCAGGATGCTTCCATTCCACGATGCTGATGCAGGACCGCCGAAGAGGATTGGCCAGGGTGAGGCAGAAGAGTGCCCGGGGTGACCGCTGGGCACTAGCCACTGCCACTGTCTTGTGCTTACTGTGCTGAGTCCTTCGCTTAGGAGTCCCTGGACCCGGTGCCCCGCTGATTTCACCCCCCGATTCTGGGGGCCCAGGACACAGCCCCCATTCGGGACCAAGGCCTGCTCCATTGGCTGGACTGGGCTCTGGGGTGATATCTGTGTGGAGAAATCAAGTCAGGAGGGACAGGATATTGGGGCAATCATGGCTGCCTCCTACCTGATCCCATCCCTCTGTCTGAGGGAAGGAGAAAAGAGCATGTAAAATTAGGAAAAGTTAGGGATACCTGAGTTAAGGATTGAAAGGTAAGAGTTGGTTTTGGAATTGATTGGGGATAGAGTGGGAGTTTATAGGGGAGTAAGGGTGAGATTATATTTCCAAGTGAAGTGGGGTTTGCTGTTAGACCTTGGGGTAGAGTTTAAATTGGCATAGGGTACCAATAAGTTTATAGCTGGAGGCAGGTTTAGGGTTAAATTCAAGTGGTGGATTTTTGGGTTGGGTTTAAATATGGGTGGGAGTGGAGTGTGCTTGAGTTATGATTTAGGGTTAGGACTGGGTATTTGAATGAGCTGGGATCAGAATTAGGATCAAGGTTGGGGCTGAAGTTAAGTTTGGATGGGATCTGAGTTTTGCATTGGGGTTTTCACTAAGGCCATTCCCAATTCCCATGGCCTGTATCAGCCTCTGAGGGGCATTAGACTGACCTGGTTAAGAGTCCCAGCTTTGGAGGAAAGAAGCTGTCTGAGTTTAAATCCTGACTTTACCACTTGATAGTTGTGTGTGGCCTTGAGCAAGTTACATAACCTCTCTGAGCCTCAATTTCCTTATCTGTATAATGGGATCATAACAAGAGAACCTACATTATCGGGTTGTTGTGAGGATGAAATTAGTTCAACATTCAGAAGACTGTCTGGCACATAGTATTATTCCCATTTTGTAGGTGAGGAAATTGATGCAAAAAGAGAGGCTGATTTGATGAAGTGGCTGAATTGGGAGTCAAACCCAGGTAGACTCTGACTGCAAGTCCTCACAGCTTACTACCACCATTAAGTGTGTGTTGTCTCTTTTTAATTTTTTTGTCCTTAAAAATGGATCTGCACTCTTTCTGGAAAATCAGAGAACCACTGACTAACAGTATTGAAATTCCGGGCTTGGGGTTGAGGTTAGGTGACTTTAGAGCTCATGGTAAGGTCTGTATCTGTGTTGGGGTTTGGACTCTAATAGGGGTTTACCCTCTGGTTGGTAAGGTTTGTGTTAGGGGTAAGCTTGGGGCTGGCTTTGGAGTTGGAGATGGGTGGGCACTAGGATAGGGGTCAGGGCCAGGATTGGGGTTGGGTTTCAGATGGGAACTATGGCTGTGGATGGGGAAGGGAGGCCATAGGGGGCAGTGTCTGGGTCAGGCTGAGCGTCATGGCTTAGTTGGATGTAAGGTTGTGTTTGGGGCTGAATGGGATGGAAACAGGGTGATTCTAGTCACCTGGTGGCTCTCCAGGGGTGGGGTCCCGGTGGGCAGTGGGTGAGTCAGAGGGGCCAGGGGTAGAGCAGAGCCCAGGCTTGCTCAAAGGGTCTGCAGCGGTGGAAGGCTGCTCTTACCTTTCCCTCCTTCAGATGCCGACATCCTCCTTTCGAGGTTGAAGAGCCATCTGCAAACAGCCCCCCTCTCTACCCCCAGCTTTGGAGGGATTAAGGTCACAGGGCGGGCCCATAACAGGGAGGGATGGGAGGGTGAGCAGGGATGAAGATGGGACATTTGTGGGCCAGAGCCTGTCAACAGAAAAGGCGCTGACACAAAAAAATATTTTTACAAAATACACGCCAGCACCAGTCAGAAACTAAAATAAGAAAAATGATATTTTCCCCAACAATATCTGAAATTTGAAGTACATAGGAATAGATCTAACATAATATATGTGCAAGATCTCCATGCAAAAAAAATTATCAAATATCATCAAGTGATTAAAGGGGACCAAAATAAATGGACAGATATATTAAATCAACCAATTGAAATAGTCAAAACTGTGAAGATGTCAATTCTTTCCAAAATGATCTAAAGATTTAATGCAGTCTCAAACAAAGTCTCACAAGTTTTTATCCATGGAATTTGACAAAATGATTCTAAAATTTATATTGATATTACAAAGGACCTAGAAAAGCCAAAATTCTTTGAAAAAGAACAAGATGGGAGGACTTACTATATCAGATATCAAGGCTTGTTATAAAGCTACAGTAATTAGTTTGGCTGGTGTGGCTCAGTGGTTGTGCGTTGATCCATGCACCAAGAGGTCGCCGGTTTGATTCCTGGTCAGGGCACATGCCCAGGTTGTGGGCCAAATCCCCAGTGGGGCACATGCAGGAGGCAGCCAATTGATGTTCTCTCTCATCGATGTTTCTCTCTCCCTCTCCCTTTCTCTCTTTAAAATCAATAAAAAAAAATTAAAAACAAAAAAGCTACAGTAATTAAAAACAGAAGGTCCAAACCTGAGCCCCACAGATATGTACCCATGATTTATGACATAAACATGGCACTATTGAGCAGTGGAGACAGGGTGGTCTTTTTTTTTTTAATCCTCACCCGAGGATATTTTTCTATTTATCTTCAGATAGAGTGGGAGGGAGAGAGAGAGAGAGAGAGAGAGAGAGAGAGAGAGAGAGAGAGAGAGAGACATCGACGTGAGAGGGACACATCGACTGGTTGCCTCCTGCACGACCCCGACCAGGGCCGGGGATGAACCGCAACCAAAGTATGTGCCCTTGACCAGAATCGAACCCAAGACTCTTTGGTCCACAGGCCAACAGTCTAACTGCTGAGCCAAACCGGCTAGGGCCAGGCTGGTCTTTTTAATGGTTATATAGATGTTTGCTGTGTAATCATTCTTTGGATTGTATACATATGTATACCATACTAAAGCATTTATTGAATGCATGGTTACTTAGTAACCACAACTTACATATTCTTTTCTTACTTTATTATGTGTCAGGCACATAGTACAACTGTGCTTTACATAAATTAATTCTGTTTTAATCCTAGGAAGCAGGAACAGTAGTCCCCCTCCCCCTTTATCCATGGGGGTACATTCCAAGACCCCCAGTGGATGCCTGAAAGAACGGATGGTACTGAACCCTAGATATACTATGTCTTTTTTTCCTATGTATACATATTAATACCTTTTCATTAAAGGAAGCACTTTATGGCTTCTTTTTGGCATATCCGAATTGCCAGCATTATCACTCTTGCACTTTGGGGCGGTTATTAAGTAAAATAAGGGCTACTTGAACACAAGCACTGCGATACTGCGACAGTGTTTCTGATAATGAGAAGGCTCCTAAGTGACTAATGGGCAGGTAGCCTATACAGCGACAAAGGGATGATTCATGTGTGTGTGTGGGGGGGCGGAGCCGGGTGGCCCGAGATTTCCTCATGCTACTCAGATTGGCATGCAATTTAAAATTTGTGAATTATTTATTTCTGGAATTTTCCGCTTAATATTTTCAGATGGCGGTTAATCTTGGGTAACTGAAACAGTAGAAAGTGAAACCGTGCACGAGGGTGGGGAGACGACTGTAGTCCTATTTTACAGATGAGGAAACTCAGACAGGGAAGTTATGTAACCTACCCACGATTGCACATTTAGCAAGTTGAGCTAAAGACTTGAGCTAAAGAGCTGAGACTCAACCCTAGACCCTTTGTGCTAAAACCCCTGCCCTAAATTTGTATACTTTTACAGTCTATAAGATGAATGTCACCTTAAATGAATGAATCAAGAAGTCACTCTCCGTCCCTCCTCTCCAACACACGCGCGCGCGCGCGCACACACACACACACACACACACACACACAACGCGCGCGCGTGCGTATACACAAGATATACTCCTTTTTCACGCTTGGAAGAGCCCACTGGAATGTAGGCGAAAGAACTACAACTCCTAGCAGCCATTGCTCATTCACGCCTGCGCTCACATCCGCACCAAGACGTAAGACTTGCGCTGCACTCGCGGTTGAAACTACACTTCCCAGCTCTCCAGTGGCAGCCCGTGACACTCCTTGGACCGCGAGCGCGGAGCTGGGTTTCAGCAGCTTGCTTCTCTTGTTCGCTTGCTCGGATCCGGCCCTGGACCCAGCCCCAGACTCGGACACAGCTTCACCATGGAGGAAGCAGACCGAATCCTCATCCATTCCCTGCGCCAGGCCGGCACGTAAGGACACAGCCCCCGCCCACCCCGGAATGCCCATATCCGGGACTCCAAAACTCGGGACCCAGTCACCAGGGACCTTAAAACCCTGGACCTTGATTGACATCCAGGGCCCCAACTTAGAGGATCCTAACCTCTCTTTCCACATACACACACACACACACACACACACACACACACACACACACACACACTGACATCAGGGGCCTCCCAAACCCGATATTGGGTAAACCCCAAACTCAAGAACCCAGACACCTTGAGACCCTAAAATCTTGGAACCTCAAGACCCGGGACCCTGAAATCTGTGAATCTTGAGATCACTATCCTGGGACCCTGATCCCTGTAGATTCTAAGACACCTGTATCCCAAGAACCAGGGAACTTAAAACCCCAGGACCCTAGCACCCAGCGACTCCAAAAACTGTCAGACTGGATACTTGGGAAACTTCAAACCTGGTTTCCCAACACCTGGGACTTTTAAAACCCTAGGAGCCTAAAATCTGGCGGCCTCAAGGCTTGATGTCCCTGACACACAGGACTTCTGCATTCGAGGGCCCTGAAAACCCAGAATGCCAACATCTAGGGAGCCTGATTTCTGGATTGCTTGAAGCTAGGTGGACTTAATATCCAGAGATCTTGAATTCAGGGATCCTGATATTTGGAACTTCTGAAAACCCCAACTTCCAACACATAGTCTCAAAACCCAAACAGCTCAATATCTAGGGGCCTCTGACATTCAGGGAACATGATATCTGGGGACCCAGAAACCCAGAGATCATACCACATGTGCCCTTTGCCCTTCCCAGACCCCAGGAATTTGGGGCTTTTAAGCATAGGGAAATTTGAGATTTTTCTCAACTCAGATCCCTTCCATTCACTGTTCTCCTACACCAAGTTCTTAGGACCCGAGGACGTCCTCAGTTCTTAGTTTTCCAAATGGGAATCACATTTATCAACACCCAGGATCTGTCTGAACTGAGGCCATCCTCCTCATCCCCACCCCAGTACTAGGGCTTCCAGAAGGCAGCACAGCCCAGCCTGATTCCTGTTCTTTGACTGCTCCCACATCAAGCCTGCCCCCTTTTTTCTTCAGGGCAGTTCCTCCAGAAGTGCAGACCCTGCGAGCCTTCACCACCGAGCTGGTTGTAGAAGCTGTTGTCCGCTGCCTGCGTGTGATCAACCCTGCTGTGGGCTCTGGCCTCAGCCCCCTGCTGCCTCTCGCCATGTCTGCTCGTTTCCGCCTGGCCATGAGCCTGGCTCAGGCCTGCATGGTGAGTGCCCTCCTCCCAATACACATAGCCTCTTCCTCCCTCCTTCACAAAGTCACCAAGCTCCTTAGAAACTCTTGCTTTTCCTCTCTGCCAACTCCCTTTGTCGCTTAGCATTAAGGCTGCTCGCTGTCTGGTCAAACTGCCTGAGTAGTTCAGACCCTCACTGTACCACTTGCTAATTGTGTGACCCTAACCCTTCTGGGTCTTAGTTTTCTTATCTGTGAAAGCGAGATGATTAAATTCAGGTTGTTATGAGCATTAAAAGGGTGGATCCAGTTTGTGCCTCGGCTGCCCCTGGCTCCCACATTTTGAGCTTAGCACCAACAATTTCGCCCCCTGTGCTATCCATTTACCAGTTTCAGAAAAGGCCCGGCTTGGTTCACATGCTCATTCCTGAATCAACCACTGTGTATTCTGATTGGCCCAGCTGGATCACATGGTCATTCATAAGGCACTGTGATTGGCTGCTTCTTTAGGATCACATGGAGTTGGGAGAGGGAGGGCTACCCAAAGGAAGATATGTTAGTTAACTCAAAAGTGTCCCTGCACTAACACTGAACTCTGCCCTATGGCAGCCACATACATCCTGCCTCTCCTGAGAATAATTCCAAAGCTGTCTCTACCTGGATAATGTGCCTTCTGATGAAGCACTCATGCCTTTGCAGAACCACCTGTGTCTAGTTAGTAATGTAAGGGCTCCCAGTAATGTCATTTCTCCTGGTTCACTAGCTGTGACTTTGGGCCAGTCTCTTAATTTCTTTGGGCCTAAGTTTTCTCATGTGTAAAGTGGGTATAAGAACTGTACCTACCACATAGAGTTGCTGTAAGGATTAATGAGTTAATATATGAAAAACTGGATTATAATAAGCTTTGTGTAAGTGGTAGTACGATTACTGGATAGGCCTGGTTTGGCTGCTTGCATTCCAGCAACCTGTGGCTGCATAGTGAATGTAAATACATCCAACATACCCAGTATATGGTGGTAGGGGGTCAATAGAGTAACTACAGTGAACACTTCCATTTAAACCCAGGAGACAGGGTGGTCAGGTTTCTTGAATTTGGACCTTGCTTGTGCAGTGTCTGTCTCTTAGCAACAGGCCTCAGAGCCCTGCCCATCCCTTAGCTCTAAGGTTCACTTAGCTCTCAGGAGTTCTCAGGTTCTTCTGGCTGGGGGTCTCGGTGGCATTATGAGGCAGGCAGTCTGTCCCCTGGCCCGGGGCTGTATTCTCAAGGATGGCACTTGATAAGGGGGAAGTTCTGTCTCTTTTTGGCAAGGAGAGTGCGTAGTGGGAGATGTTGAGGAGGGTCTGGGGAGGTCAGGCTTCCCCAGTTCTCTGTTCCTCTCTTCTCTCAGTGCTGTCTCCCACTGGATTTGATGTTGACCTACTTCTGCTCACACCAAATTTAGTGTGGTGCTGAGAGGATGGCTTTTTCAGTGATCAAGAGGTTTCTATATTGTCTGGCCCCTGAGCCTTGGTGCTTCCCCAGCAGACAGAAAGTTTCTCTTAATTCAGCAGTGTGCTGCCCTGGAGCCCCCCTTGGCTCAGCACTGCCGCCTTCTGGCGTCTGCCTCTTCATATGCCCCACTCCTCTGCCACTTTCTGCGACTCAGCCACCTCCATATTTTGGTGTCTGTCACTTCACACACCCCACTGCTGGAATGAGTTTCTGTATTAGTCACAACTCTTTGATTGCAGGTGTCGGGAAAAACCCAAAGTAAAGTAGCTTAAAAGCCAGTGGTTTTCACACTTTTTTGACCGTGACCCTCCAAAATAAATATATCTCACGTTGTGACCCAGTACACACATATCATAATGATGCATATCATAATGATGTTTTCTGAGTGTTTACTCTGTGTCAGGCACTGTGGTAATATGGTGTTAACTCATTTAATTCTCATGACAACTTTCTGAGGTAGGTACTGTTGGTATTCCTTTTTTTCAGATGAGGAAAGTGAAGCACAGAGAGGTTAAGTGATTTGCCTAAGGTCACACAGTTGGTAAGAGGCAATGCTTAGGTATGAGTTCAGGAAAGTCTGATTTCAGTCTATGCAGCTCCAGACCAACAGCAACTCTGGCAGAGAAAGGCTTTCTTTCTGGGCCCATTTCTCAGTCCCTCCCCAGAACCCTTATGGGCCCTTTTATCTCTTAAAGCAACTCTATCAGCTCTATTTTACAGCTAGGAAACTGAGCTTCTAGGTGTTAAATAACCAGTTCAAGGTCTTACAGCCAGTAAGTAGCACAGGCTGGATTTCAACCCCAGTCTTGTTTACAACAAAGCCTGTAGTCTCTTTTAAAAAAAATTTGTTGTTTTGAGTAGTTATTTTATAAATCAGGGTCCCATCTGGAGACAGAAACCCTGGCAGTAGTGTGAACAGGGATATCTTAATATAAAGAATTGTGAACTAGGTAAAAGGTGATTAAGTACTGAAATGGTAGAAGAGATCACCAAGGTATGACAGAAGTAGTGTGATACCTTGAGACATCATATTCACACATCCGGCCATTCACCCTGTTACCCCTACCTGTCTGCTATAAGGGAATTACTTTGATTGGTTTCTTATGTATCTTTCCAGTTTTTAAAAAAATGCAGATATAAGCAAATATGAATATATATTCTATTTCCCCTTTCTTATAAAAAATAAAACATATACTTAGTTTCTTAGCTTTTTAAAAATATGTTTTTATTGATTTTTTAGAGAGAGAGGAAGAGAGAGAGAGATAGAAACATTGATGTGAGAGAGAAACATCGATTGGCTGCCTCCTGCATGCCCCCTACTGGGGAATGAGCCCACAACTCCGGGTTTGTGCCCTGACTGGGAATCAAACCAGGACCTCTCAGTCCATGGGACAACTCAATCCACTGAACCACACCAGCCGGGCTCTTAGATTTTTTTTTTTTAATCCTGGAAATCATTTCATATCAAATAGTAGAGATCTTAATAATTCTTTTCCTTTTTACAGCTGGAAAGTAGTCCATTGTATGTATGTACCATAGTTTATTCAACCTCTCTCCTATGCTTGGACATTTAGGAAGTTTCTAATATTTTGCAAAGAATGCTATAATGAATAATCTTGTGCATATATATATATTTGAATTGTTGGAGGCATATCTATTTCTAAAAGTGGATTGCTAGGTGGAAGGGTAAATGCATATGTAATTTGATTAGATTTTGCCAAATTGCCCTCACTGGGACTTTAATTATGCATCCCCACCAGCAGTGTATGAGGGAATGCCTGTTTTCCCTCAGCCTCTCCCACTGAGTGTATTGTCAGATTTTTGGATCCCCTCCCAACCCCATTCATTAGGTCAGAAATGCTATCTCAGTATAGTTCCCCCCAGCTTTGTACCTTAAGAAATTGTAAAATTTAAAGAAAAATGAAAAAAGAACAGTGAATATGAATACTTGTATATCCTTTTCCTAGCTTCCTACATTATAACATTTTGCTCCATTCTTTATACACACATACATATACATACATACATGCACTTTTTTTTGCTGAACCATTTGAAAGTGGCTTATATCATGACATTTCATACCTAAAACTAAATGTGCTTCTCCTAAGCAAAAAGACATTCTCTAACATAACCACAATACCATGATCACACCCATGAAACTTAATAGTACAGTATCTAACTAGTACATAGTTAGATTTCCCCAGTTGTTACAAAAGTATCCTTTAAGTTACTTTTTAAAACTTCACAGAGTCTAATCATTCATTGTTACACCTCTAATCTTAAATACTGAACAGCCCTCCTTTGCTTTTGTCTCTTTGTTTCTTTTGTGATAACAAATGTTTTTGAAGCACCCAGGCTGGTTGTTTCATTGAATGCCCCCCCAGCCTAAATTGCTCTGAGTGTTTTCTCCTGAGTAGATTCAGGTTTGGGGCGGGAACACTGCTCTAGTGACAGTACCTCCCTGTCAGTGCGCACTGCAGGAGAACGTACTGTCAGGTTGTCCCGATCTGTGATGCTTAACGTGAAGTCTCTCAGTGTGCCTTCAATTCATGTCTCTCTTATAAGCAAGGTTGGACATATTTCCATATGTTTAAGGGATATTTTTGTTAAACTGTTTGTTCCTACCTTTTGCCTATTTTTCTGTTGCATTGCTGGCCTTTTTCCTTATTTAGTTTTAGGCACTCTGTATTTCCTATGACATGAGTTCCAAATATTTTTTCTCCAGCTTGTTATTACTCTTATGACTTGGATTATTATATTTTTCCTTGAAAATTTTTATTTCTTTTCATGTATTCAGAAATACCCATCTTCTCTTTTATGGTCTCTGCATTTTGAGCCATAGTTAGAAAAGCTAGAACTTTAATCTTATTTCTTGCTCTCTGTAACATTGACTAGAATCACTCTGTGGCTCCTCCCAGAGAAGCCTAGAGCCTTGGGGAGCCAAGGAGAGGTTTGGAGGGCCGTAGTTAGTGAGAGAGTGGGAATATTTAGGGTCTAGGCCCAGGGCTCCCAGGGTAGGAGGAGCCTGCCTGCCTGGCTGATAGGGGCCCCCTCCCCAACCCCCAGGACCTGGGCTATCCTTTGGAGCTTGGCTATCAGAACTTCCTCTACCCCAGTGAGCCTGACCTCCGGGACCTGCTTCTCTTCTTGGCTGAGCGTCTACCTACTGATGCTTCTGAGGATGCAGACCAGCCTGCAGGTAGGGGGTACCTGGGGCATGAAGAGAGTGAGGGGAGAGGGTGGCATTCCTGGGTGTTATAGGGGCTGAGAGAGGTGGAGATGATAAAGATGTTGCCAGATAGGGGGTGAGGGCATGTGTCTTTGGGAGAGCTAGGCGGGAGGATTAGGGCTGGGAGAGGGGATGCAGGCAGGAGGGAGGGGCTGGGACTTGGGCTGAACCAGGTGGTGAGTTGGTGCTTGGAGGGGCTTCTCCACCTCATGTCCTGCCCTGCTCCCCCTCACCTACTCTATTCTAACCCCACTGGCCTCCTCGATGCCCCTCACATATGCTATGTGCACTCCAGTGCCAGGGCCTTTGTATTAGTTGGGTTATTCTCCTCCCAGATAGCCTCTTGGTTTCTGAGCACATCACATCAGGGAGGCCTGTCTCGAACTGCCTTGTTTAAAATGACATCCTCCTCTCAACAGTCCTTATCCTCCTTTCCTTATCCTCACATTGATGTGAGATTACCACCTGACAGTTTTCTGTATCGTCTTTATGACCTTAGTTATGATCTCCTCTACCAGCCTGTTGGCCACAGGAGAGTAGGGTCTTTATCAGTTTGTTCACTGAGATAGCCTGAGAGTCTAGAGTGGTGACTGGTATATAGTAGGTACTCAGTAAGTGTTTGTTGAATGACTGAGTGTAAGTCTGATAGCTAGATAGATATGCATCTCTTTGGGGGTGGTCAGGGAATAATGGCTGTTTTCCCATGGTCTGTATTTTTGAAGTTGTGGTATTGTTACCTGATTGGCACTCCCTCCCCACGCCCATAGGTGACTCAGCTATCCTTCTCCGGGCCATCGGGAGCCAAATTCGGGACCAGCTGGCCCTGCCCTGGGTTCCACCCCTCCTTCGCACTCCTAAGCTGCAGCACCTCCAGGTGGGATCCTGCAACTCATGTTGATCTTTGCTTGTCCCTGCCTGGATTTCTTTGTCCCCATCTGGGTGCTCAGGTTTTTGGCCCCCTCCCACCAGTGCCCTTCATGACAGTTCATCCTAGATTCTTCTCTCCCACCAGGGCTCAGCCCCCCAGAATCCTTTCCATGCCAGTAGGCTGGTCATGCCTGAATTGAGTTCCAAAGGAGGTGAGCATGAGACTTGTGGGGAGGTGTGGGGAGAAGGGTAGACGTGAGCCTGCCTGTGTGTCGAGGTGGGAGGGCTGGCTGACTCTGTTCCTGCTTCCAGAGCCCCGGGAGTTCCAGGCAAGTTCCCTGTTACTACCAGCCCCCACCCAGGTGCCTCAGCCTGCTGGGAGGGTGGCCTCGCTCCTCGAATGCCATGCCATCCAACTCTGCCAGCACACGGGCCGGGACCACCCTGGGGACAAGGACTGGGTCCACCGGGCATCCCGCCTCCCTACCCAGGTACCACCCAATGCTTGGCTCCCTGTTCATTGTTGCTCCCATCTTATCTCCCATTGGTTCTCTGCCCCTCTTCTTTCCGCACTTTGTCCCTCTGTTTCATCGTCTCCCCTCTGTGTGCATCTACCCAGCTCTCCACCTGCAAGAACATTGGAGTCAGAAAGGCTATGGATCTTGGATAAGTCAGTATCCTTTCTCAGAGTCTCAATTTCCTGTTTTAAGACACGGGTAGTAGTAGTGCTCTGCGTTTGACTGAAAAGTATGCATGAAGTTCCTAGCAACCAGAGCAGTCAGGATCTGCTTCCGTTCTCTCTGTTTCTACTACCTCTTCCCACCCCCGAGGCTCTCACTCTTTCTGTGTCTCTGCTATTGTCAGTGATGCTCGTTCCTTCTGTCTCAATATCTCTGCATTATGTCTTCTAGTCACTTTCTCATTCTGTGGTTTTGCTGCCCCTCTTTTTATCTTTTTCTTTTTAAATATGTTTTTATTGATTTTTTTAGAGAGAGAGGAAGGGAGAGATAGAAACAATGATGTGAGAGAGATACATCAATCAACTGCCTCCTTCCTGCACGCCCCCTACTGAGGATTGAGACTGAAACCTGGGCATGTGCCCTGACCGGGAATCGAACTGGGACCTCTCAGTCCATAGGAAGATGCTCAATCCACTGAGCCACACCGGCCGGGCATTGCCCCTCTTTCTTACTCCTCGGTCTCCTCATTTCTGTGCTGTGTCTCTCCCACTCCGTCCACCTGTATCTGTCCCCTCTCCTCTCTGCCCATCTCTGCAATTGTCTCTTTCTATCTCCCCCCACTGCCATGTGTTCCATCTTTATCTCTGTCTTTCTTTTTCTTTTTCTTTTATTGATTTCTTTTATTGAGAGAGAGGAAGGGAGAAGGAGAGAGAGATAGAAACATCGATGAGAGAAAACATCAACTGGCCGCCTCCTGCATGCCCCCCACTGGGAATCGGGCCCACAGCTTGGGCATGTGCCCTGACTGGGAATCAAACTGGCGACCTCTTGGTGCATGGGTCAACACTCAACCACTGACCTGCACTGGCCGGGCATTATCTCTTTCTTTTTTAAACTTACAGAAAGTTTGCCCGGCTGGTGTGGCTCAGTGGATTGAGCATAGTCCTATGGACTGAGAGGTCCCAGATCGATTCCCAGTTAGGGCACATGCCTGGGTTCTGGGCTCGATCCCCAGTAGGGGGCGTGCAGGAGGCAGCCTCAATGTTTCTCTCTCACATTGATGTTTTTGTCTCTTTCTAAAAAAAAAAAATCAATAAAAAATATTTAAACTTACAGAATGTTTCAAACACAGAAGTAGAGAGAATGTTCTAATGAATCCTATGTACCTATCACCCACCTTTAACTATAAGCATTTTGCCAACCTTTCTTCATCTAGTCTTCCCCAATTTTTTTTCTGTATTAATTTCAAGCAAATCACAGACATCATATCATTTCAACTCTAAATATTTAAGCACATGTCTTGTTTTTTTTTTTAATTCTCACCCGAGGACATTTTTCTATTTATCTTCAGATAGAGTGGGAGGGGGAGGGGGGAGATGGAGATGGAGATGTGAGAGAGACACATCGACTGGTTGCCTCCCACACGAACTCAACCAGGGCCGGGGATGAACCGCAACCGAGGTACATGCCCTTGACCGGAATCGAACCCATGACTCATTGGTCCGTGAGCTAACGCTCTAACTGCTGAGCCAAACCGACCAGGGCAAGCACATGTCTTAACTTATAAGGGCATTCACTTCTTTGGTTTGTTTTTTTGTTAATCCTCACCCGAGGATATTTTTCCATTGATTTTCAGATAGAATGGAAGGGAGGGAGGGAAGAAGGATGGGAGGGTGAGATAGATAGATAGATAGATAGATAGATAGATAGAGAACGAAACATTGATGTGAGAGAGACACATCGATTGGCTGCCTCCCGTACCACCCTGACTGGTGCTGGGGATTGAACCCACAACCCAGATACATGCCCTTGACCGGGAATCAAACCTGTGACCCTTTGGTCTGTGGGCCAACACGCTGACAGCTGAGCCGAACCGGCCAGGGTTTAACATTCACTTTTTAATGTAACCCCTGAGCCATTTCACACCTAACAAAATTAACAATGATCTCTTAATACTGTTCATAACCAGGTTTTCTCAGTTGTCTCCAAACCACTCTTGTTCTTGTCTCTCTCAGTTCCACTCTGCCTCCACCCCCTTCTTTGCCCAGCACCTCTGACTCTATCTCTGTTCTGTCCCCACATAGCCTTTCTGTGTCACTCTCTGATTTGGGGCCTGCAGGCTTACTTCTCCACCTTCCCACATTTTCCTCCAGTATGAGGAGTGAGTAGGTGGAGAGAAGCATGGCTGTGAGGAAGAGGAGAACTTGTAATGGGGGAGCTCTCAGACCTGTGGGCCAGGAGGGCAGGTCCAGGGCCCCCTCAGTGGGAGAGGCTGGAGGGTGTGATTTGTCAATTGCACCTTGTCAGGTGGCTCCCTGGAGGGGGCACGCCCTTGGGTGAACGGGAGGCGTCTACACTGTTCCGTTTGCCCCACCCTCTGTTTTCAGGAGGATACTCGGGCTCAGCGGCAGCGACTGCAGAAGCATCTGGCTGAGCATCTGCGTCAGACCTGGGGCCGGCTGGGGTCCCCCCAACAAGTCCGAGACTTGGGAGAGCTGCTGCAGGCCTGGGGTGCTGGGACCAGGACTAGTGCTCCCAAGGGCTCCCGCTTCACACATTCAGAGAAGTTCACCTTCCATCTGGTGGGTGGGCTTGAATGGACATTGGGCATGCTGATGGGGCCAAGTCTGGCTCAGAGAGTTGCTTTATGTACAGACACACCACTATCCACACAGGTGCCCGTGTTCCCACCAGATGTGGCCTCTCCCCACTAGGGGCTATTACCCAGAGGGGTCCACTGGCTCCTCGGGGACTTCAATGGAGAAAGGGTGGAGGGGTGGGAACCATATAAGGGTAGAGGAGTTTCTTTATGCAAACTCCAGGCTTCCCCAGGAAGTTTCCTCTGGGCATATCTTCTCTCCTTGGGTGGTCACCAGAGGGGCACTCATCCTTCTCATGGGCATTTCGGGCTTCAGAGATGGGGTAGGTGAGCAGGAGCTGTCAGGATCAGGGAGGTTTCTTTATGAGCAAACGTTCTAGTCTGACGTCGCAGAGAATGCCTTGATTCTCGTAGTCACAGTCTGATAGTCATCAGCAGTTGAGTGGATGGGTATGATGCTGGGAGGGTGCTTGCAGGGGTGCTGAGGCTGGGCTGTGAGGGGCAAGGCCTTCCTTGACAGCCAGGATGCTCTCTTCTCCCTCCCCCAGGAGCCCGAGGCCCAGGCAGCCCAGGTGTCAGATGTGCCAGCCACCTCCCGGTGGCCTGAACAGGTGGGCGGAACAGTGAGCGATGTTCTGGGCCCTTGCCTGTCTACTGGGCCTGACACCCCCACCCTGACTGGCCTGTTCCTCCCAGGACACATTGGCAGCTCAAGAGCAGGAGCTGGAGGCCCTTTGCCAGCAGCTAGAGGGAGTGAAACGCAACATTGAAGAGGTTGAAGCCAACATGAAGACGCTGGGGATTGGCCTTGTGCAGGTGGGAGTAGGGGAGGGGCTGCTGTCTGGGGTCAGGTCACAAGTCTGGTCTAGAGGGCTTTGGGGGACTTGAGAGGGATGGGAGTTACTTTGTAGAGGTCTGCAGATGTCAGAAGGGTTTATGGGGACCTTTGGGGATGTGTGGGACTCTCGAGGATTCAGGAGAATCAGTGGAGATGAGAGGGGCATGTTTGGTTGTAGGGCTTGGTGGACTTGCAGAGATCAGAGTGCTTGTGAGTATTAGTCAGGCCTTGTGAGTGTCTGTGAGAATCAGGGAGTATGTGGGTATCTCTGGGCATCAGTGGGGCATGATGGGTTTGTACAGGCAGGAGCTTGTGGGGCTTGTCAGGGCTTCTGGGGGTCAGTGTGGAGGTGGAGGAGTCATAGGGGCCTGTGGGTGCCTGTTGCTGCTTATAGGTCTCTGTCACTATCAGGAGGGGGTTGAGGAATCAATAGGGGCTTCATCTGTGGGGCCTTGGGCTAGGTCAGGGCTTTCCAGGCTTAGTGTGGGCTGGGAGCCTGTGGTGTGTGTTTGAGCTCCCCCAGTGACTAGGATTGAGAGTTCTGGGGTACCAGGTGGAGACCGAGTGTCGGCAGACTGAGCTCAGCACGGCGGAGAGGGAGCAGGCCCTGCGCCTGAAGAGCCGGGCAGTGGAGCTGCTGCCAGATGGGGCTGCCAACCTCGCCAAGCTGCAGGTGGGGCTGGTGCTGGTGCTGGGCCAGGGGGGTCAGAGGTGGAAGGACCCAGTGTGTGACATATATCCTCCTACCACCATTCCCAGCTTGTGGTAGAGAGTAGCGCCCAGCGAGTCATCCATTTGGCGGGCCAGTGGGAAAAGCACCGGGTCCCGCTCCTTGCTGAGTACCGCCACCTCCGAAAGCTCCAGGATTGCAGAGAGGTAGGTGGTGGGGTCATGGGCTGTGGGTGGGGCAGGTTTGGTATCTTCCTAGGGGGCTATACCCATGCTCTGCTCACTGCCCTCTACCCATGGGCTCCTGGCAGCTGGAATCTTCTCGACGGCTGGCAGAAATCCAGGAGCTGCACCAGAGTGTTCGGGCAGCTGCTGAGGAGGCCCGCAGGAAGGAGGAGATCTACAAGCAGCTGGTAAGGCCCATGCCGGGGCCCTGGATGGCTCAGAGTAGATGGGGTGTGGGTCCTGGGGGAGTATCTGCTGTGTCTCTGCCTAGGTGTCTGAACTGGAGACCCTGCCCAGAGATGTGTCCCGGCTGGCCTATACCCAGCGCATCCTGGAGATTGTGGGCAACATCCGGAAGCAGAAGGAAGAGATCACTAAGGTGTGCTGCCATGGCCGTGGAGGGTGGGTCATATGGGCAGACATGCCCAAAGGGCAAATGTATGTAGCATGGGCACACAAGGACCTCACACCCTCTGATAGGCAGAGCCATCTGGGCACGCCGTGACCCAGAACAGTCCCACACAGTCCACTCCAGCCACCCCTGACTCAGTGACATAGGCCCTGTCTGGATGTGAGTGCATGCACATGAAAGCCCTTAGCCAGTCAGCCGCCCCACCCCAGACATAGGCTCATGGCCCTGGTCTCTGCCAGATCTTGTCTGACACAAAGGAGCTTCAGAAGGAAATCAACTCCCTGTCTGGGAAGCTGGACCGGACGTTTGCGGTGACTGATGAGCTTGTGTTCAAGGTGTGGGGCCGGCTGGGTCAAGTGGAGGGGTGGCATGGGGCTGAGCGGCTGCCTGCCCACCTGCTCATGGGCTGACTTGGGCCTGGGTCTCATGTGAGCCTTGCAGGTACACTCATGATTGGGCCTGGTTTTGCTTCATGGAGGATGAAGTCATGGGGGTGGGAGAGGGTGGCCTTGTGGGGTCCTGGAGGTGGTGTGTAGGGGGGTGGGGTGGGGGAAGCCCACTGATACCTTTGAGGTCCTTTCTGTCTGGTCAGGATGCCAAGAAGGATGATGCTGTTCGGAAGGCCTACAAGTATCTAGCTGCCTTACATGAGGTGAGGGGAAAAGCATGCCTCGGGCTGGCTGGGGAGGGGCCAGGTTGGGGTGCAAGTCTTCTCTTCCTGTTGTCCCCAGAACTGCAGCCAGCTCATCCAGACCATTGAGGACACAGGCACTATCATGAGGGAGGTTCGAGACCTTGAGGAGCAGGTGAGGCCTGGAGGTGGCAGGGGAAACCAAGGCAGGCCAGGGGACAGTTCCTCAGTTTGTGCCAAGACAGGCAATGGAACCAGACACAGCTTATGGCTAGAGTCTCTGCCGTGCCCCTTAGCTATGTACTTTACCTGGGACAGGCCAGTGGCCTACTCTGAGCTCCAGCTTCCACCCTGAGGGTTCCCATGCCTGCCTCCCAGGATCGTCGGCAGAAGCTTCAGCTTGAGTATGTGGTGGGTAATCCTGCCACATAGCAAACGATGCTTTAGGTGCAGAGATGACACATGCAAAGTCCTGGTAGTGGGACAGAGCAGGCTATTGCTGGGGGTAGGGTGGGAGGAGCCCAAGAAGGACCTTGAGTGGCTATAATGGAGGAGGTGACAAACAGGAGCTGGGAAAGAGGCCCTGTTTGCTGAAGGGATGCGATTCATGTTGCCTAGATCGAGACGGAGATGGGCAAGAAGACCCTCAGCAATCTGGAGAAGATCCAAGAGGACTACCGGGCCCTTCGCCAGGAGAATGCTGGCCTCCTGGGGCGGGTCCGTGAGACCTGAGGGGCCCCCAGCAGAGATCTCACCCACCCCAGTCTTCAGCAGGGGTTTGGGGTGTTGGAAGCAATGGCCAAGCTCTTTCCCTAGCTGTTCCCTGTGTTTTGCCATCCAGTCCCTCCTGCTGTGGTGACTCCTGCCCACCTGACCCCAACCCTTATCTGGGGTGAACATGCAGAGACTGGTAGTTTGGCTACAGTTTATTGGGGACAGTACTGGGGATTGGGGCCTTGTATCACAAATAAATGAGGGGCTCTGTCTGCAGACTAAGCTGAGGCATGGATGGGGGCACAGGGCTCAGGGCGGGGCAGGGGGTAGGTGGCAGGTGAGACACAGGTACATTTTGGCAAGTCAATGTATGTGGTCATGTGTGTCCACATGGGATTCAGGAGACCAACTGGGGCGTTGTGTGGGTGTGTGTGTGTGTGTGTGCATTGTATGCAGGTGAGTTCTAATGGGCTGTGTGACCAAGCGTATGTGGGATGAGCTGTGTGAGACCGTGTGTGACTCGTATGTGTCTGTGTGACTTTCTAGGACCTGAGACCCTGAAGGCACTAAGGCTGCTTTGTGTGGGTGTGTGGGTATACCCCATGTAACTCTGCACCTAGGGGCCTGGAAACTGGCTGTGGGTGTGTGCTTCAGGGTATGTGGGTTGACAGGACTACTTGAGTGTGATTGACTGTGACTGTGAAGATTTGAGGTTGTCCGAGTGTACTGAGACAGGCTCTTTGTATTTGGGGTTTGTATGGAGTCCAAGGGACAAGATTGTGACCATCTATGTGTTTTTTCCAGCCTGAGGTTTTCTGTGAGTGACTGAGGCAGGCTGTGTGTGTGGTTGATTGTGAAGGCTCAGTTTGCCTGGAGAGCCTCCCTGTCTTGGGGGGCTGGGTGGGGGTGTAGGGCTGGGGCCCCTCTGAGCAGCCTTGGTACAGAGCATATGATCCAGGGTAATTGCTTGGTAGTAGGGTCCCTGGCAGGCAAGACAGTGCACATACTTCTTGGTCCCTGCGGGCGTGTCTGGGGCCTGTGACCCCTGCCCCCAGCCACTTTTGCCCCCCATTTTGGCCCCTGTCCTTCCTTCTTTCCTTGGTTTTGTGGTCAGGGGATGGGTATGGGGTTGGAACACCTGCTGGGCCTCTGGCTCCTCTTCTTGCGGAACTCAAACTCATCCACGGTCCACACAGCCCCCTTTTCGCTCTCCACCCGCACGAAGCACTTGTGCAGACTCAGGTTGTGGCGGATGGCATTCTGTGGAAGGAGGACCAGCCAGTCAGGCCAGGGTGGAGGGAGCGGGTGGCAGTCATCCTTTGAGGTCAGCAGTCTCCACCAAAACCCAGCCTCCTGCTCCTTCCCATCATGTTTGCAAGCCCAGCCCCAGGCCATCCCAACCCTGCTACCTCCAGAGGCGCTCACCTTCCAGGTGGCAGGGTGGTTTCTAAAGAAGGCGAACATGCGTGTAAACCAGTGATAGATCTCATTGAGTGTCCGCTGCTTCTCAGGAGCCTCCAGGATGGCCTGGAAGTTAAGGGGTGTGGGAGTAAGGGGAGCTGCTCCTCCGAAGTTGGGCTGAGAGGGGCAGTGGCCTACCCTGGACCATCTGACATGGGGTAGAATTGTGGGGGCAGGGGAAGGGACAGAGGGAGATGGTGTCGGGGAGATGGATCAGAGACAGGATCAGAAGTGGAGGGAGGGTGGGCCGGGATGGGGTTAGGTAAAGGATCAGGGCTGAGGTTGGAGCAGGGTCCGGCTCAGAGTTAGGGCTGGAGTTAGGTTAAAGGTCTGGGATGGAGTTGGAGTGGGGGTTCTCTGTAGGGGGTGAGGTTTCAAGGTTTGGGATGATTAACGGCCAGGAGTGGGGTCAAGTTAAGGATTTCGAAGGGGTAAAGGGCCAGGCAGAGCTAAAGGTCAGGGAAGGGGTTGGTTAGATTCAGGCTGGGAATGGACTAGGACTGTTCGAGGGGCATGTGACAGGATGACGTGTGGCTTTAGGTCGAGTCAGAGATGGGCCTAGTTATCTAGTTATTTTATGGGTCAGGGATGTAGTTAGATTCAGGTTCAAGAATGAGGTTAGTTGTGCAGTTGAGGTTAGTTGTGTATAGTTGTTAAGGGGCAGGGCTGAGGTTAGGTGTGGAGTGAGGCTAAGGGTCAGGAAATTTGATCTTTTTGGATTTAGGAATAGGATTAAGTTAAGGGCAGTGATTACAGCTGCAATGAGGCTCGGGGTCAGGATGGGGTCAGGTAGGGGACTGTATGGCATCTTGTAGAGGTTAGGTTAAGGTTCAGGTTTAGTGTTAGGTGTGGGCCTAGGATGAAGGTCCGGGTGGGCTCTGGTGAAGGTTCTGGGAAGGTATTAGGGAGATTCACATGAAGGGGTTCGCATGGGGTGAGGTTAAGGGTCAGAGGTGTTACAAGGAAGAGGTTAAGGACGGACTTTAGCTGGGGGATGTGTTGACATACTGGGGCACGTCAGGGCTGGAGAAGGAGTTAGGGTAATACCTGGAAAGGGTTGAAGGCAACAGGCAGAGTCAAGTTAGTTTTCGGGTGATTTTACAGGTCTAGAAGGTGGGGCTATGGGGTTGAGGTGGACATCAGGAAAGGAGTGGGTTTAGGGCCAGAATTTGGCTTGCCCTGGCATGGATGATGGTTTAGGTTTGGGTTTGGGGGCAGGTCTGAGGTGAGGCCAGCATGGGGGATCACATCTGAGGCATGGGTTTCTTCATGCAGGAGCCCTCCCTGAGAGTGCTCAAAGGGAGGGCAGGAGTTTGAGAGGCAGGTCCCCACTCCCTCTTTCTCTTCCTTCTCCTTGGCCTGAGCTGCCCTGCTTACCCAGCGGATGAGGGTGGCATAGGTGAACGGGGGCCGCATGTTGTGGAACTTGAAGTAGTCCATGTTGTGGAAGAACTCTGTTGGAGAGGGGAGAGGAGTCAGGCCCCATCTGAACCTCCTTATTCCCTCTCCTACCCTCCACTCTTTCCATGATCACAGTTACTGTTTCCTGAGCATTTGACATAACTCATATCACTTAACTCTTTGTACTACTCCCACCAAAATGGGGCTTATTCTCTCTGAGGTTTAAAAGAAGGGAAGTAACTTGCACACCAAAAGGATGTAACTGGTTAAATGGCAGAACCAGGATGACACTCAAGAGCCCTGATCCCTGTTAAACCCACAGCGCAGGCCTTTTGGATAGTAGGGGATTGGTGAACTTGGGCAGGCCACCATACTTTCCCTTGGAGGGGACAGGGAGAGTCCCTGGAAATTACATACATAGTTCCCTCCCCTTTCCCTTCTGATGACCAAATGGAATAGGTGAAGCCCCAATGTCCAGGGGAGACAGGGCTAGACATCTGAGACTATAATGGGAGCTTGCAGGCCATGGAAACCCCGAGAGGAAGCTTTTGCAAGCAGATGTGTTTTCCCAGAGGCTGAGTGGTTTTGGTGGGGAAGAGCGGTGTAGAACTCCCCCCTCCCCCATCGCATGCCAGTCTGGGGATTAGGGGTTCAGGGACACCATGTAGGGCAGAGACCATCCTTACCTGGGAATGTGCTATGTCCATGGCTGCCCCAGAGGTGCCTTCGCACAGCAAACAGGCCATTGGGGCCCTCCTGGGGGCCAGGCCAGGCCGGAACAGTGGTGTCCGGGGTGCCAGCAGCTACAATGCAGCAGGAGCCCTTGTCAGATGACACCTGGGTGGGGTGAGGGAGAGGCTGGTGAAACTTTCCACTTTAATTTTAAATAAATAAGTGTTTTTAAAAGCAAGGGTGCCCTGCCCTGGCTGGTGTGGCTCAGTTGGGTGGGCATCGTCCCATGCACTAAAAGGTCACCAGTTCGATTCCCAGTCAGGACACATGCCCAGATTGCAGGCTCGGTCCCCTGTCGGGGTGCGTACAGCAGGCAACTGATCGATGTTTCTCCCTCTCCCTTCCTCTCTCTAAAATTAAACAACAACAACAATAACAACAACCATATTTAAAAGTAAGGATGCCCTCTTCTCAACTCCAGTCTGATGTGTATTCCTGTAAAGGAGCATGAGCCATATTTTTCAGAGTGTGGTGTGGACACTAGTGTGTGTAGCTCACCAATGCTGGGGCCACGAGCTGGGGTTGAGTTAGGCTCCTCTATGATCCAACCTTGGGAAAGTCACTTAACTCTGCCTCTCCTCAGTTTCCCTCATCTGTGGGTTAGGGATGATAGCAATGCCTACATTACAGTGGCATCATGAGGACTGAATAAGTTCGTACCAGCAAAGTGATCGGAAGCAGTGCCTGTCACCCAGGGCCTACCTTGTGGGCATGTGACCTGTGCAGCCACACAAGGCCCTGCACTTTGTTTCATGCTCTGTAGTTGCCATCTTGAAATTCTAGCCATGCATTTTCATTTTGGCCTGCGCCCTGCGAGTTATACAGCCAGTCCGGCCAGTGATACATGGTCTGCATTCAGTGAATGTCTAGCTATTTGATGTTGCTTTGAAGACAAGATTATGATGTTTCGAGAGCTTAGGATCAGAGAGTTTGTAAGTGGAGGGGGACAGATTCTCATGTTTGGAGGTAGGAACAGGGGCCCACAGATCCCAGGGCCTGGGTGTAAGGATAGGTCCCCTGCACACTGCAGGGCCCCTTCTCCCAGCAGTCTGTGCTGCCATCAGGCCTGGGGTAGCTTACCACGGATGGAGCCTTAGTCAGGGACATCTTCCCAGCCAGGTGGGCCTGCATAGCACCCAGCTTCTCCTTCTCCAGCACCAGCTGTGAGGACGGGCACAAAGTGAGGCCTCAACCTGGCCTTTTTCCACGGGGGTCATGATTTTGCCCAGGCTATGATCTTCCCTGGGAGTGCCCTTCCCCCTTCCTTCCTTTATGTTAGCCCCCACCCTGGCTGAGCTTGGCTCCTGGCACAGGGTGGATATAAGGTTTGTCCACCATCCCCCACCATTACCCCCTGACCCACGTCACCTGCTGCTCCAGAGATTGCACCACCTCCCTCTGGAGGAGACACTGCGCCCTGCCCTTCTCATCCAGGAGATGGTCTGCCTGGCAGTGCCTGGGGAGGGTGAAGATTCCATGCAGGTGACCATGGTGGACCTGGCCTCCTGACTCAATGTTCTGAATGAGGAGGGCTCAGACTCTCTGGGAGGTCTCTCCTCAGAGCCTCAGCCTTCCACCCCTCTACCCCAGTCTCCCTCTCACACCCATCATTTCTTCAACACATGCTACTTGGCATCTCCTTTGTGCCAGGCCCGAGCTCACCACTTGAGCCTGGCCAGGGTGTTGGAGATGATATTGGAAGGGTGGTAAGCTGGGAGCAGCCAGGTAGGTGAGAACAGGAAAGGCATTCCAGGTGGAGGGAAGGTCTGGTGGTGAAGAGGACAGGATGCATTGAGTTGCTACTGATAGTTGGGTAGGGTTGGAGAAGGGGTGTGTGTGTGTGTGTGTGTGTGTGTGTGTGTGTGTGTGTGTGTGTGTGGTATCTGTGTGTGATGAGGCTGAGAGGCAGCAACAGCCATTTTGAGGAGCTGGGACTTTGGGGATCAATTAAATCAGGCTGGCGTGTTGGCATGAAAGGTAGCAGGGCAAAGCAGTTAGGAATGTGGATTCTGGAGCCTGGCTGCCTGGGTTCAAATCCCAGCTCTGTCATTTAGGAAGTGGGTGATCTCGATCAAGACACTTAACCTTTTTGGCCTGTTTATCTGTAAAATGGAGGTAAATAATAGTACACACTATTATGCCCATATACAGATGAGAAAACCAGGGCCCAGAGAAGCTAAGTAACTTGCTCAAGGTCTTTCAGCCAGTGAGTGACTGAGCCTGGATTTGAATTCTTAGTCTCAGCTTTGGCCTCTTTTATCTTACCACCTATCAGGGTGAGGCCTGAGCTGAGACCTGCACCCCAGACCTCCTCCCACAAACTGGGGACTCCCCTGGACTGGAATAGGCCTGGGCCACTAACTTGAGGAAATCCTCTGGCTCCTCGAAGACCTTCTCACATCCGGGCCACTTGCAGACGCCATTTGCCAGCAGTGAGTAGGAGCCCTGGGGCACGGTCGAAAGGGTGCTGGGGGGACAGAGGGTGTCAGGGGAGGGAATGGCAAGGCAAGGGTCCTTCCCAGCCTTGCCCACTGACCTGTCTTTCCTGGGTGCACAGGGGCTTGGGAAGGTGCAGAACAATGCTGGTTCCCTGGACACCCACTCCAGGCTGGCCACGTTGATCCCTGTGGGTGGGGACAGGGTACCTCTGGAGACTACAGTCTGGGCTCTGGAGCTTGGCCTACAAGGCCTCTCCTTTTTAGCTTCTGACCCTCCTGAGCCTCTGGCGTCCCTAACATCCAAGGCTTCTGGTGGAGCCGCTCAAAACTTACCATTTGCAAGTGCTGACATTTTGACTAACTCTGCAAAGATCTGGTTCCATGATTTGATGCTCTGCATCTTTCAGGTTCTGAGCCTGACATTTTTTGGAGGTTGGAGTTTCCAAGATGATAAAACCTGACACCTGAGGGCCACGATTCAGCAGTCTACACTGCCCACATTCAAGGATTTGGGGGCTCTGGGATTCTGTGGAGCTGTGGGGTGTGGTATTACCAGGTGGTAGGCCGGGCCGGGCCTTGAGAGAGAAGACCCCAGTGGCAGCGGTGGGTGGCGGAAGGCTGATCATAGCTGGACTGTCCAGTGGGCGCACCTGCAGCACGGGGGTCTGGGCACGGGCATCCACTGTCGAGAGCTGGGAGCACATATGGGCTGTGGTTCAGCCTAGCCCCCTCCCTAATTCCCTCCTCTGCTCCCTCCTCCCTGCCCGGTCAGGGTCGATACCTGGTGCATGAAGTGTGGCCTGTCCTGGAGGAGTGCCTGCAAGTGGGGTGAGGGACCCAGCCGTGCTCCAGAGGGTGCCACCATGACAAGGGGCACTGTGGGAAGCTGGGGGGAGAAGGCAGGCAGGAGAGATGCCATCCTCATCCTCACTGTTGTACATGTCGAATTTATATGCTTCTCATCACAACCCCACATGGTAGGTACCACGACTATCCCTTTTATACATATGT
This sequence comes from Tadarida brasiliensis, assembly GCA_030848825.1. NCBI lineage: Eukaryota > Metazoa > Chordata > Mammalia > Chiroptera > Molossidae > Tadarida > Tadarida brasiliensis. The sequence continues at coordinate 94,568,579 of CM061280.1, read as the reverse complement.
AGAAACTTAGGCTCAGAGAGTTTGAGTGATTTTCTCAAGATCAACCAGTTAATAAAGTGGCAGAGCTGGCCTCAACTCTGTCCTCTCACCTCCTTGAGCCCCAGTCCTCTCCTCTGTCACATGGGGATGGGGACACATGGCCATGCCTGTGGGACCATGATAGGGTCTCCTCTCCTGAGACAGGTATTGGGAGTTTGGGGAGAGCCTCAAATCTCTGAGACCTGCTAAGTGGGGACTTTCTTGGCCCTGTGACATCTGCATAAGTCACAGACTTGCCTGGGACCCAGAAAACCACTTCCTGTGCCCCAGCCGGGCCCCCCGCCTGGTGCCACAGTAAAGGTCGGCACCTGTAGGCCCAGGTACTCCACCCTGCTTGCTCCATCCTGGGCCCTGGGCCTCACCTGCAGCTGTGATGGTGGCATGGGGTTCAAGCAGGAGGAGGAGGCATGGGCCCCAGCTCGAAGGTCCCTGCCCTGGAAGGTTGCTGCTGGGCCCTTGGTCCCCAGAAGGTCTGAGGCCTTGGGTGCAGCCCTCCAGCTGGGCGAGGCTCCTGGGGATGGACTGAGCACCAAGGAAGGGACCAAGGGCTTGACTGGCCTGGGGTTGGGCATTGGGTCCTTGTCCGAGGTCAGGCTGTGGAGACATAGAGGGAAGGAGTTATACATGTGCTGGCGTGTATACAAAATACTCAACCACCTGAACCATGTGGACACCCTCTCTGGTCAGAGCAGGCATGGGCTGGGACATGTCTCAAAGGACCCCACAACTAGACCCCAGCTCTGGTCATATGTGCATGTACATGTGTACACACACACATTGGTGTCAGGAACATAGGTGTATGTGTCTGCATACATGCCCCACGTGAAGACTTGCACAGGTCAGCACATGGCTTGCCTGTGCATGCTGGCACAACCCTGGTGGGGATGTGTCCTCCAGAGGACAGTTGGGAGTTCAGAGTGGTTTGAGGGGCTTCAGCCAAAGTAGGTCTCAACTCTTTTCCCCACCACTTGAGGCTTGTCTTCAGGCCTCAGCCCTCCGGTCCTCCCTGCACCTGGCATAGGCCACACAACCTTTGCTGATCCCACTGGGGCTGGTCTCTGATTTTCTCCTGGGAGCATTATTTTACCCCAGTGACTTGGGCATATCTAGGAGTGGCAGGGGGCATGGACCCAAAAGATCCCTCTGCTGTGAGAGGGACAGATACTAGGAAGGCAAGGGCAGAAGCAGGGACCAGTAGTGAGGACGCTACCTGTGATGGTAGCACAGACAAAGGCGGTGGCAGAGGAGATGGTGAGAAGTGGGTAGATTCTAAGCGTGTTTGGAAGGTGGAGTCAGGAGAATTTTCTGGTGGCTTGGATCTGGGGGTGAGAGAGGGAGAGTCGAGGTGACTTCTGGGTATTAGCCTGAGCAGCTGGAGGGACAGAGCTGATGTGACCTGAGCTGAGGGAGATGAGAAAAGCTGGCAGGGTGTGTGTGTCTGTGTGTGTGATGATCCGGGTGTGGATGGACATGAAGAGTTTGGCATTAGATATATGAGTGGAAATATACAAGTACAGTAGTCTGGAGCTCAGACAGGGGCAGGGTCTGGTAATCTCTGGGCTCTTCCCTGCACAGAACTGGCATGGCAGGTGCCAGAGAGGATAGACCGGCTCTCTTGAGCTGGGGCCTGTGGGAGCTCCTCGACTCAGCCCCCACCGAAATTTACTGCCAGCCTGCCTCGAAGCCTTTGCACATGCTATTTGGCTTGCCTGGAATGTCTGCTCTTCCTCCTCTTCCCTTCTCCAAGACCAATCCAGAAAGCCCTTCACAGTGGCTCCAGAACCCTACACTCTCCAACAGGTGGGGTCTTGGTTTCTCAGAATCCTATAATCCCAGACTGAGAGGAAGTCAGAGCTGGAGGGGACTGCCTAGTCCAACCTCTATTTTACCGAAGGGGACACCCAGGTGCAGCATTCCACAGTCCCATGGCGACTTGAGAGCTCCGCTTCTTTCTCCAGAAAGTGTGTGTGCGCACATTTCACAGGCCCCCTGCTCTGGGGCTGTGTGTGTGTGTGTCTCCCCACCCCACCCCACCCCATGGCACAGGGTTGGGCACACAGCTGCGGACAACAGCCTGAGAGAGTGTAAGGAGGGTTCTGGAGGAGCACTTGTTCCTTTCTTTGCTGTCAGTCCATGGGTGTTATCAGAACTGTGGTGCTGAGGAAAGTGGAGGTGAAAATCCAGATATTCAACCCTTAGTCTCCCCTGGGGGTTAGAATATTACTGTATAAGAAACAGGAGCCTGCATCTATGGAGGCTCAGGACAAGGGCCTGAGAGAATGTCTGTGACTACGAGGAGGTGAGTGAAAGAATGAGTGAATGAATGAAGGTGGCTATCAGGGTGATGCTTCTATAAGCCAAGGAATGCCAAAAATGGCCAGCAAACCATGAGAAGCTAGGAGGAGGGCATGAACACTTTCTCCCTCACAGCTCTAGAAGGAGCCAACCCTGTCATCACCTTGATCTAGGACTTCAGGCCTCCAGAACTGAGACCATAAATTTCTGTTGTTTAAGTCACTCAGTTTGTGGTACTTTGTTACAGAAACCGGAGCAAACTAGTACCAATTTTGGTGAGTGAGTGAATGTTTTCTATTTTCTGGCTTGGTCCACACAGCTGGCCTGTGGTCACTTCTGAAGCTGCCTGGACACTTGGCCAGAGCTTATAAGAAATCTCTTCCCCAAACACATCTATAATGGCCTGACTCAGTGAAGCAGAGATGCATTCTCAGAAAGGGGACATGGATATGGTCTGTCTGGTGGTGGGGTACTGAAGGGCCGGGCTGGGCAGCTTCCTGCACTGTCTGTTGGGGCGTCCCTTTCTGACTATTTCTCAGAAGATGCATGGAGGATGTTTCTGGGACATAGATTGTGTTTTCATATCGGGGTCTGCATCTGGGCCCTGTTGTCAGAGCCTCCGACTTCCCCAGATTTTTCCGCCATTGACGTCATGGCGGCCGGATGTGCTGGGCTTCATCGGCACAAAGGAGGAAGACAAAGGGGCAGGCACCCCACCCCACAGGTTTCGTTCCGAGAATTGGTTGGCCCATCCTGCAGCCGACTTGGCTTAGGTGGGGCAATGTGGGTGCTGGCGGATGTGGTGAGTGACGTCCATCTGGCTACCATGACAAGCCCTGGGCCCTGTAGACCTGGCCCTTCTCAGGCAAGAATAGGCCCAAGATTTGATGCTTGGGGAACGCCATGCTGATCTCACACATACTGGGACCCTTGGGGTCTTCAAATGGTACTATGCCAGAACCTTAGAGTCACAGAACATCATTACTTAGATTCAAAGAATCCCAGAACCTCAAACCCAAAGACTCTCTGGAGTCCATGGGTCCAACTTCTCAGTATGTGAAAGCCAACGTCCCTGGTCCAAATTTACTGGAACTCCCCAAAGGATAGAGAGCTTACTACTTCATCCCGTTTCCTGTCTACCAGGCCTGGAATTACAATACACTTCCCCTCAGCCTTCCTCCTAAGTTCTATGAAGGCAGGAGGGTCAGCATTACCTCTCTACTTCCCCCAGCCTTGGAGCAGGCTCTGCCACTAACTAGCTACAACTCTCCTCAGGCTCATATGTAAATTGGGACAATAACAGTACCTATCTTCTAAAGTTAATGTACAAAATGCTTAGCAAAATATCAGTGACTTGTGAATAGACACTGCAGGGCCTCGGTCTCCCTGTCCATTCTGGGACAGTGTTCCCAGATTCATAACCACTCTGCCAGAGATGGGGAAGGAAGACAGGGGAGGTTGAGGCTGACGCATCTTTGGTGAGGACCTCATGGTGGGGAGCAGGAAAAGCCCTGGCCTTTGCCAGTATAGATCCACCACCAGGTTCTCTGGAAAGGCCCTGGGATGGAGGTTCCCAGAAACCAGTGCCAACTCTGGGGACATGGCTGAGCTCTGTCCCTAGCCAGACCCAATGACTAATATCATCCCAGTAACACCACCTTCTGCCTATGAGGCCTCCTGACCCATGGGCCATGGGACCCCACCCAGCCTAGCCCTTGGGAGGCTGAGTCCCACACTGTGACCATGGAGTCTCCTGCCTTAGTGAGGGTCCCATCTGTGAGAAGGCAGAATGAGGAATGGCAGCAGCTGGGGGACAGCCCAGGTCCCCTTGCCACCCTCATAGGTGCTGAGAGATAAATTGAGGCCCATAGTTGGGGAGAGAGACAGAGCAATGGTCCCACTGAGAGTCCTAAGATCTGAACTTGGGTCTCAACTCTGCCACTGCCTCTCTGTGAGGATTTGGGAGAGGCCCTCCCACCCATCTCCAGGCTTCAATGTGCTTCTCTTGTACACCGGGAAGGGGAGAAGTGTGGAGTAGGTGAGGGCCAGGGTCCTTCCACTCTGTGTCAGGGTGAGTTGTAAGGTGTCTGTGCAGCTTCAAGTCGACAACTGCTCCTCAATCCAGGGGACTGAGAGACAGGGACACATAAAGACAAAGAAAGAAGGAAACAAAGAGACAGACAGGGGAAGAGAGAGACACAGAAAGAGATGGGAGAGACTTTAGGTGGGACAGAGATAGAGTGAAAGACAGAGAATGAGACAGACAGTGAGAGACGCTGAGAGAAGGAGAGACGGAGTGTGTGTATGGAACCCATATATATGGAGAGAGAGAGAGAGATATGACCCAAGTAGAAACAGTTGCTGGCCTCTGGCTGGAGGAACTGATGCTTCCTGAAATGATGAGGAATAACAAAGGACAAGATGGGATCTGCACCAACAATTAGCAAAGCAGTGTGGCTCTGGTACAAGAGCAGACACTGAGGAACAGAACAGAATAGAAAGCTCAAACACAGATCCACAGCTAGAGGGAATGGAGTTTGTGATCAATGTGACATTTCAAACTGGAGGACAGTGTAGGATAGATTGTTTAACAAATGTTTTGGGGATCATTAAGGGGAAAATAAAATTATTGAATGAATGATCAGTCCATTTTCCCACTAACCTCCCTGCCCAGTTTGAAATGTCAGTATCATTATGGACCCTAAAAAAATTCCAGATCCATTAAAAAGATAAATAATAATATTTAATATGGATCTTGGGTTTATTATATTCCAGGCCCTGTGATAAGAACTTAACATAGTTAATAAATTTAATCCTCACAACCACCTTTGAGGTAGGTACTATTATAACTATCAAAGTATATATGAGGAAATGGAGGCACAGAGAGTTTTAAATGCCTGGCTAAAAAATCACACAGATGGCTGAGGTTGGGTTTGTCACAGACTGTCTGGCTCCAATACATGTGAACATTTATCTCATTTTCAAGTGGGAAAGAACTTTCTAAGCACAAAACCAGAGACAGTAACCACAGGAGAAAAGACTAATCTATTTGACTATATAAAAACATCACAAGTATCACAAAACACCGTAAGCAAATGGGAAAAGCAAATATCACTGTATATGTATGGTGATAGGAAGTTAATATCCTTTCTAAATAAAGAGCTGTGATAAATCAATAAGAAAAAAAGATGAACATCCTATTAGGACTAAAGACACCAGACCCCATAAAAGCACAAATGGTCAATAAACAGTAGAAATAATAAAAAAAATGTAAATTTCAACAATGTGGTAATACTTTTTTCTTACCTGTTATGTTGAGAAAGGATTAAAAAATGATAATACCCACCCAGGGTTAGCTTGAGTAGAGGGAGCATAAAACAGGACAACCTTTTGGAAGAACAGTTTCAAGAGAGGGTCAGAAGCCTTAAAAATGCACACACCTGTTGCCCCAGTAACTCCATTTTCAGGAATCCAAAGAACTAATCAGGATGATTATGGGAAAATAGCAGAAACAACCCAAATGTCCAGTGATGGGTATTTGGTTGAACCAATCATGGTTCATGCCAATGTGTGGTCAGTTCTGACAGCCATGAAAAATCATACGTTGAAACAATTTTTAGTGATCTACAAAAATGCTCCTATTAATTGAATAAAGCAGGAACAAAGCCAATAGATAGCATGATTCTAATTTAGTTAAAAAACAACAACAATACACAACTAACTGCTAACACTTAGTGAGCACTTGCTAAGCCTGCAGAGATGAGCTCACCCCAGCCTTGAACAGCCTGTTCTGTTCCTGGACATGGACTCTGGACACACACACACACACACACACACACACACACACGGTACTGGGAGTAGGACCTGTAGGACCACACAGTTAAACCACGGTTGATAATGGCATGAAGTGCCCCTCAGGAGGGTCTCCTTTCATTCAGTATAAGGACAAGTTCGGTTAAGTCCTCAGCCTGACCCGATAGCTCATAGTCCTCCGTTGAATCTGAGCAAACAGAATTGATACTCATTCTTATAAAATGTAGATGTCCTCATCAGCATTATTCAACACACTATTATTGAGCGCCAACTGTGTATAAAGTTCTGTGCTGCATGGTGGGTGGGAAGGCAGGTAAGGGAAGGCAAGATAAGAGAGCAGGTGAGATGGTGGGAGAAAGACTGAGGAAAAGAGACAAGACAGAGTGTGGTCAAGATGGAGGACAGAGACAGGGAAAATGGTCATACCAGATAAAGACAGAAGGATGGAGATTCTGAGTGCCAGGGAAACAGACAGAAGAGAGGGGCAGAGAAACACGGAATGAGTGAGACAGGGTGAATAGAGGCAGAGGGATGGGAGATAGTGAGAGAGAAGAAACGAAGAGAGGTGAGAGATGTAGTTGAAATTTCCAGTTATACCTGGACAGTATTTAAAGCTCTATAATTCATAAAGATTGGCAGTTGACATATTAAAAAATCCTACCCATTTACATATCAATTTAGTTATCTTTGCCTCCGACCAAGCATTGATTAAATATTTTACCTATGAATCTTCTGGCATTTATTATTACTATTATTATTGTAAAAAATACCTTACCTGACCAGGACCACAGTAGCTGCATGCATTTGGACTATACTGGAGGACCCCTGACCCTCCAGTGCCTACCTCATTGCCATCTCTGCCACTGGACCCGCATCTGGTGAGAGGAGCGGGGACACTCACCTTGGTGAAGTGGACTGACAGAAAAGGATCAGACTGGCTTGTGGGAAACTGTCATATATCAAAAACAACTTTGCTTTTATACCGAGAAGAAAACCCACGGTGTAGAAGCCACAGACCTCTCTCTTCTAATAATCCAATTTTTTTCGATGACTGTGTACGCTGATAATCACGGGGTGGGGGGGGGGTTCTCATAGTTTTCTCTCTCTCTCTCTCTCTTGCTCTGTTTCTCCTCTTCTTGATTATGAGACTTAAACGGAAATTTTGAAATTTTGGTTTTTTTCTTTGCCCTTTACGAGTCATCTGAAAATATGATTTCTTCCCCTCACCACAGAGGTGAGAGGTATCAATGAGATAACAGGACTCATGAGAAACCACAGTTTTTTAAACAAAAGTGTGTAGAGTTAGGAAAAAAAAAAAAACAAAGGAAAAGAACTCAAATAAATCACAGGGGCGTCCCAGGCATGCAGAGATACTACTCTGAGTGAGAGGATATTTGAGGGTCTCTGGGAAAAGAAAGAGAGGCACTGAAGCCCTATGTGTGGATGGAAAACACCAGGGAAAGAGATGGAATAGGGCTGAGTTTCCAGAGGCTTTGCCCTGCTCCAGGCCTCAGTTTCCCCTTAGGTAGAATTGATAAGGTCATCACCACTCTTACTGCCCAGGGAGGGGGAACTCTGGACACCCTTGCAAGCCATCTCACAGAGGGTGAGGGGCATGGAAGTTACTAGATGGAGAAAAAAGCAGGGACTCCTCCCCACCCCCCATAATTCACAGAATCGCAAAGTCTGAGAATCACTGGCTCCCAGAATCCACTGAGCATCACTGAGTGAGGACAGGTAGAAAAGTCTAATCTCATCATGTCTTAGGGCCTGAGAGCTCTGACCAAGAGGCCACCCTATAGGGAAGGTTCTGACCAGTAACCCAATATTAATGTATCCATTCCCACAAAGCCCAACCCTCCCATAGTCAGGGACACCATGGCCTGATGCTCTTGAGGCCCTCAGCCTTTGCGATTTTCTTCTTAGAAAAATCCCAGTTTCCAAGGTTTTAGGATTCCAAATATCTACCAACATCCCCGTAGCTGACATTTATCTCGAATTTTTCATGTGCCAGACACAGTGCTGAACACTTCTCAGAAACGGTCACATTCAATCCTCACCAAAGCCCGTTGAGGTCCATCGTGTCATCATGGCTGTTATACAGATGGAGAAAACGGAGGCACGAAGTAGTCAAGAAACTTGCCCCAGATCACAGAGCTGGCGGGTGGAGGCCCTGCCTTCCTTGGTGCTGGGCTTTGAAAGCCCCAAGTTTCTTTGAGCCCAACAGTCTCAGGTTTTAAATTCTAGGATGCAATGACAGGGAGGTTCTGAGATTCTTCTGGGGGGCTTGAAGGTTGTGCGGTTTTAAGGTTGTCCAAGAATTGGTGGCCGCATCTCCTCACCTCTCAGCGAGCATCCCCTCCAACCAGTGTTCAACAGGAGAGACCAGCACCCAGGGGCTTCTCCTGACAGGCTGAGACTTCCAGTCCCCAACTTCCCAGTGCCCTGCATCGTCTTGGATTCTGTCATCCAACGTTCACTCCAACCCATCCGCAAGACTGGGTTCAGGCCTGGGGAAGAGAAATTGGAAACAGCTTTTTATTCACATGGTACAAACCTAGTGGCAAGACCCACCCCTTCACCCCTATGTTTCTTTTCCTCCCCTCACCTCTCAAGCTCTCAAAAAAGAAAAAAAAATGTGAGCCTCTTTCCTCAACTCAGATTCACCTTTCTGGAAAAGCCCAGAGGGGGCCTGATGGCTTGGCTTTGTGAAGATAAGAAAAGAAAAAATAGTGAATAGAAAAAAAAAAAAGACCTAAAAAAATCAGCCAACAATGACAATAATAAAAAACAAAACAAAACACCCAACCCTCCTTACCATTAGTTCAAAACAAAACTGTCACTGGTTGAGGCTTCTGAGTTGGTGGGACACATCTGAGACCCAAAGATGGCCTGTGTGCCAGGCATCCAGGGGATGCACTAAAGTGGGTTGAGGTCCTCAGGTTGAGATCTGCAGGGACCCTGTGTACAGCAGGGGCTTAACAGATGTGGCATATAGTTGGGAGCAAGAGAGAGGGTAGATTAGTGTACTTGTCAAGAACGAGTCCTGTAAGCTGACTTTAGGGATGTCCCCAAGGTTAATGACCCCCTGCTCCCAATGGACTTGGGCCTGAACATTTCTTACACCTGCTGTGTAACTATTAACCAGGCCAGTGCTAGAAGCCAAGGCCTCATTCCCTGCCCCAGGTCTTGCCCCCTCTGAGAGGAAAGGCTGGTTTTCTCTCTCAGGGTTTGAGGTATGGGCTGAACCCCCCTTATGCTCTCCCAGACCATCTCTCCCTTACTGTCAGAGGAGTGGCCAGAGAAATAGGAGGAAAACAGAGTGAGAATGGTAACCCAAAGAGTCCCAGGAGGCTACTTGAGTGGGGCTCAGGGTGTGGAAGGTGTGATGCTGCTGTGGCTGCTGCAAGCCAGGACCCTTGCAGAGTGAGAGCTGGGGGTCAGGTAGGCAGAGAGGGGCAGAGTTCACCACCTCTTCTATGTACTGAACTATATCCTCTTGCACAAAGGCTTCTGGGGGAGAGTGGGCAGGATTAAACAAAGAGGTGGGTGAAAATCCCCCGAGAAGGGCATCTTTGACAAAGACTTGTAGACATCTGAGTAATTACACATAACAGCCAGTGCAAAGGCCCTGAGGTGGGAGTGTGCCTGATTTGCTCAAGGTCTACTAAGGAGGTTGGTATGGTTAGAGTCGTGTGAGAGAGCAGAAGAGGGATAGGAGGTGAGGTCAGAGAGGGGACAAAGGGGTTGGTCAGCCAATGCAGGAACTTGTAGGAGGAGGCCACAGGAGAATTGTGAGCAGATGAAACATCTTGTGATTTAACAGGATCCCTCTGATTGCTGAGTGTAGAACTGATTGTAGGAGGGTAGAAGCAGGGGGACCAGTGAGAGGGAGGCTACTGCAATAGTTCAGGTGACTGATGACGGTGTTGGCAGTGGAGTGGGAGAGGAAAGGGTGGCTTTGGGAAATATTGTAAATGGAGAGCTAATAGGATCTGTTGAAGGATGAGTCTGGGGGGCTGACTTGGACACAGACAATGCCCTAACTGGGTAGGCAGAAAGGACTCCCTGGACTACTCATCAGCTTGGACTTTTAGATGATAAAAAGTAAAGTTTTTGCCCGGGCTGGCTTGGCTCAGCAGTTAGAGTATTGGCCTGCAGACCAAAGAGTTGAGGGTTCGATTCTGGGCATGTACCTCGGTTGCGGTTCGATCCCCGGCCCTGGTTGGGGTCGTGCAGGAGGCAACCAATGGATGTGTCTCTCACATCGATGTTTTTTTTTCTCTCTCTCCCTTCCTCCCACTCTATCTGAAGATAAATGGAAAAATATTCTCGGGTGAGGATTTAAAAAAAAAGTTTTATCTCATTTAAGCTCCCATTATTTCATGATTTTTCTGTTACTTGCAGCGGAACATATTCCTTCCTGACCCATGACCCCTGGACACTGAGACATGAGGTGGTGGGGAGTTGGCTGCTGGGGGTACCGCCTTCCTCCTAGGAATGCTGTGAGTCAAAACCTTGCATACAGTAGGTGTTCAGTAAATCCTCCCAGGATAGAGGGGAAATGTATGAATGGACATGTTCAGTGGACAAAAGCTACAATTCGGTTCCCACAGGTGATACCTCAAAGAGAGTGAAAAGAGTTGACTAGATGGAGGAAGCAGAAGGAGTAGTGTTCTTGGGAGGGGGAACAGTAGAAGAGATGGAAACAGATAGAAAGGAGGTGAGGCCACTATGGAGTGTAAAGGGCTGAGTCAGGCAATAAGGACAGGGCTTGGATTTGTGATTATGTTAGCCCGTGTCTGTCAACATGCCCAATTAACTCTTGGCGACACAGTCAGGCTTAGTGTTTTGCTGAGATGGTTAGAAAAAGCTAATCTTCCAAAAAAGTTCAATTTCTCATTTGACCATTCACTCAGTAATGGTGCCAAGTCCTGGAGAATGCTGAGGATGACAAATAGTGGCTAGTGACACTCAAGCAGAGGCTTGGAGGTGGGCAGAGGAGATCCAGTAACTTAGACAGGAGAGTCCACTTTGCTTTCTTAGATCTCACAACAGGGTGCAATCTAGGTCTTCAGGGGCTCTGGGACTCACAGCTGGGGGGCAATGGGGAGTCATGGAGGATTAGAAGCAGGTAAATCCATTCATCAGAGGCATTATATAATTCTGTTACTTGACCACCCTACAGCCCAGACTGCTTACGCACAGTCCTCTCCTCTGGCTTCCTTATTGGCTCTTTATCCCCTCCTTCACACCACCTATAACGCCCCAGTTGGCTCTGCTCTTTCAGGTCTGCTCTCCATGTCCCTTTGAGGGCTCCACTTAGCTCTGCTCTCCCATTGGCTATTTGCCATCTCTCTTCTTTGCTCCCGCCTTCATTGCCCACCCTCATTGGCTCTTTCCCTCCAGTCCCGCCTCTGAAGCACTCACACACTGCCTCTTGGGCTCCTTCTAGTCTCCATACGGGCTAGTTCCGCTCTGACACCGCCCCTTGAAGGTTTCGTGCGCGCTCACAAGACTCCTCATTGGCTCACTGCAGCCATTACCTCCTCTACGCCACCAGCGCGCGGCTCCCCATTGGCTGTTCTCTGTTTCTAGCTTCCATGCACAACCTACCTACGCAACCCTGGGATGTCCTACTTTTTAGGCCTCTCTGTTCGCTGCCTGCTGATGGGGATCGCCCATAGCCATTCCATTTACCCTAGATGCCAATCCCGTTCATACTTCTCCATTAGCTGTGCTATTTCTGTCTTCACCCCAGACCCTACACCACCCCTATTCAGGCCTCCCCATTGATTCACCGATCACCCTGCCTCCTACACCCCCAATCTCGGGCATCCCTATTGGCTGCGTGCTTCTTCTGCAATCGATTCACCGCCTATGTCACCCGTGCGTGGCTCCCCATTGGCTGTCTGATACACCTGTCTTCATCTCACCGCCTACGGCTCCGTGAGCCGTACACCCCCGCGCGGGCCTTCCCATTGGCTGCCCGCCCCTTCAGGCCCTGCCCCCGCCGGTCCCGCCGCCGGTGCCGTCGGTGCCGCCGCCGCCGCCGATATGGCGCGCACGGCCCCTGTGGAACCCCCGCTGCGGCCTCCTGCGCCCCCCTCGCCAGTCGCGGGCGAGCCCCGCACCTCTGTCGAGGCAGCGGTGGCCCCGCGGAGGGTGCTGTTCGCCGACGAGGCCCTGGGGCTGCCGCTGGCGCAGCTGCGCCGCTACCGGCCGTGGGGCGGGCCCGGGGCGGGCAAGATGGCGGCGGTGGCCGGGCAAGATGGCGACGGCGGCGGGGCTGACGAGGACGACGATGGCGAGGATGGGGATGAAGGGGAGGAGGAAGAGGAGGCTTGCCCCGAGCCTTCACCGCTGTGCCCCGTCCCCGCTGGCGGGGGGTTTTACTTGGTGCCCACATTTTCGCTGCCGCCTGCACCGGGCCGTCTGGAGCGCTTGGGGCGCGTCATGGTGGAGCTGGAGGCGCTGCTGCCGCCTCCCGGAGCGGTCCCCGGGGGTTCCGGGGTGTGGGTGCCAGGGGGGCGCCCGCCGGTGCTGCGCGGGTTGGTGCGCGTGCTGAACCGCTCCTTCGAGAAGGCGGTGCACGTGCGGGCCTCACACGACGGCTGGGCTTCCTTCTGCGACCACCCAGCGCGCTACGTCCCGCGCAGCCCGCCAGGGGCAGGATTGGGAGGATCAGGAACCGGAGATCCCATCCTGGATCCGGGCCTTGGCCTGGTCCCCGGCCAGGCGTACGCCTCCTCGCCCGACGATGGTGGCCGCACTGACCGCTTTGCCTTCCAGCTGCCCTTTGCTGAGGGCGCGGGCGATGGGGCGCGCCTGGACTTCGTGGTGCGCTATGAGACCCCCGAGGGCACTTTCTGGGCCAACAACCACGGCCGCAACTACACAGTCCTGCTTCGGATCGCACCCGCTCCCACACCCACTGACGCTGAAGGGCTGCCCCAGCAGCAGCAGCTGCCGCAGCTGGAGCCACAGCCTGAGTCCCAGGGTCCCGTGGAGGCTGAGGCCAGGCAGCTGAAGAGCTGCATGAAGCCGGTGAGGCGCAGGTAATGTCTGCCAGCGCCACCTCCGCCAACGAAGGGCTGTGTCTAGGATGGAGGACAAGCATCCTGACCCAGGAACCCCTCAGGCCTGCTCTCCAGGACAGGGAGGAGGGTGCATTCAGTCAGCTAGTCAAAGAGTAATGGAGGCCAAACATGTGCTAGGCTCTGTATTACTGGGGTTTTATTCATTCATTTATTGAATTCCTGAATTCAAAGCCCTTAACAAGACAGACATCTTGCCCTCAAGGATCTTACAGGCTCCTATGGGAGACAGTTGGAAAAAACAACAAACAAGCAGATAAGAAACAGGGATAAGGTTAGCTGCAGAGAGGAAAGTAAAACTGAGTAAGGGAAGAAAGTTTGGGAGGGAATACCTGGCTTTGACAGGGTGTTCAGGGAGGGCCTTTGAGGAAGTGAGTCCTGGGTGATGATAAGTGGGATTATGCACAGATATGGAGGAAGAGAGTTTGTTGAAAAGGAAACAGGAGGACTTTTACCAGGAGGTGCCATTTAAACTGAGTCTTGAATGATAAAGAGGAACAGTTATGCCCACATATGGGAGCAAGGGTATTCTAGGCAGAGAGAACAGCAAGTGCAAAGGGCCCGAGGTGGGAATGAGCTTGGTTTGAATGATAGGTAGTGTGATGGAGTGGAGAGAACTGCAGTGATATGGTAGTGTGGGGGGCGAGGAACCTGATCCCCACTTGACAGCAGGAAACCAGAGTTCCAGAGAGAGAAGAAGCTGGTTAAGGAAGTGATGGCGCCTGGCTTTTCCATTTTGGCCATGACTAACCTTGAAGCCTGTGTACTCTCTTTATTGTTATGCTCTAATCTAGTGTGAGGCCTGCGGAGGTGAGTGGCTGAGCCCATGCTCTTACAAGGAAGCATTGGCTCTAGCAGAGGCAAATTCAGATAGGCCTGGACTTGAAGCTCTTGTCCTTTGTTTTTGCCATACCATCTGTGACTATTCAGGGCCCCGGGGAAAGAAACCAGTTAACCCCAGGAGGTCCTGAGACAAGATTCTCCTAGGTTTTCTCTATCAAGCTCTGAGTTTTTCAAGGGTAATAGATAGGCCTGATTCTTTTTGGAGTCACCTAAGTCTAGTGTGGGATAGGTAGATTCTCCATGCACATATGGGAAATATATTTCCCTGGTTGGGACAGGACTGGAAATGGGAATGGGAAAGTGCTTTTTGGACCTTGAATATGCCAGATCAGAAGCGTCTGGCTGCAGCAAGATGTTTGTGATCTTGGCAAGGCCTTAGGCTGTGAGTGGTTCGGAATGACCTAGCTCAGTTGGTGGGCAGATGTACCTGGGTACTGGAGCAAGCAGGCAAGCACCCACTTACCAACCTGTGAGCCCCACAGTAACCTGAGACTTAGTCTAAGGGGGACAGGCAGCATGGTTTTCCTTACAGTGTTAAGAGCGTAGATTCTGACATCAGTGCCTGGGTTCAGATTCCAGATCTCCCATCTATATTGGCCTTGTAACCTTGGCCAACTGCATTGTGCCTCAGTGCCCTCATCTGTAAAACAGATAATTATACCTACTTCACAGGAGACGAGTAAAAGCACTCAGAACCTAGCCTGGCTCATAGTAGTGCCATATAGGTGTAAGCTAATATTAGTACTCAGGGAATCACACATACAGTTCCTTGGATTCTCCTCCCAAACTCTGCTCTGCCTGTCACCAGCTGTGTGGCCTTGCCTCAGTTTTCTCATCTGCTAAAGGGAAATGACAGTCACGTTGTGTGGTTGGATTGGACGCAGCAAACGTGGGCAGGGTAACTGAAGCATGGTGGTAGCTGCAGAAAAGATAACAGTGGCTGGCATGTACTGATATCTGTGCTAGAGCTTCGAGTCCATTCTCTCCTGAGCCCTGCTGTGCGTGCTGTGTGCTATAGGTGCTGTGATTATCCCCATTTAATAGAGGGGGAAAGGGGTAGCTCAGGGAGCTAAGCCAGCTTGTTCTAGTTTACTCAGTGAGTGACAGGACCAGGGAGGAGATGCTATGGGCAGTTTTTTACTTTTTTAAACAGCCCCTCTTGAAGGCCTGATAGGATTCAGGACACATTCTGTACTTTGCTCTTGTTCCCAGTATATTATGCTTGTTTTTTTTTGTTTTGTTTTGTTTTGTTTTGTTTTGTTGCTTTATTGAGGGATAGTTACATAAAGTGTACTGATCTTAAGTGTAGGGCTCAATAGATTTTTACATATCTATGCCCTTGTGTAGTCATCACCCAGATCCAAGATACTGAGCTGTTCCAGTGTCCCAGAATCACCTTTTCCTAAGTTGTCATCCTAGCTGGCTGTCGTGGGAGCCCTGTCTGTAAGATGCAACAGTTTGGGTAAGTGGAGTTTGGTCATTTTAGAGTGTGAAAGGAAAGGAACAGAAATCAAAAGCTTGCAGGGCCAAGGTGGGTGGAGAGGGTGTTTTTCTTTTAAAATACATGGGTGGTTTTAAGGAGAAATTGAAGCAGCCCGTTCAGACAATTGTTTTGGTATCTGGCCCTAGGTCTGTGGTTCCTAACGTGACTTGTGATATTATTTTAAGTGGGCAGATGGCTTTTTGATAGCTTCTTTATCTTTTGATCTCAGCTCTTGCAAAGGGGAGGTTGGTGCTCATTGCAAGATGAGCGATAAGATTTTCTTTGTAGGTTGGTGGCTTTCTTGACGAGTACATTTCAAGTTATTATTGTTTTAAAACCTGTATGCTGCCAGTGACTTGGAGCGCTGTTGAAGAACAGCTGTCCCCTGAGACCCAGCCCTCTTGGAAAATGGTGGAGGATCTCAGGAGATAGTCTTAACCTGCTGGAGCTCTGTGGTAGAGGTCTTCCTATTCAGAAAGTGTTGGCTGCCAGCCCACTGTGCACCACGTGCAGCCACATCAGGTGGAACATGGGAGAAGTCAATGGTAGCCATCGGGATATCACTCAGAAACTGAAATGGCTACATTCCCCGGGTTGCTGGGTCAGGCTTTTGATAATCCTTAGGCTTAGAGATGATCCATCAGCAAGCATTTATTGAGGGCCTACTATGTGCTGGGCACAGTGCTAGGTTCAAACAGGGAAAAATGCACAACTGGCACTGAGATGTCAGAGGGCTTGTGGTAGAACTAGGTGGAAAGGGACAGGTACAGAAGGTTTGTCATTTGAGACCTGGCAGAGGTCTATGCACTTGGCTATCTGCATGCAGTGCCATCTAATCCTTTCAATGTTCCTGGTGAGGTAGGCTGTTTTATCCCCTTTTCCCGGATGAGCAAACTGAGGTTCCCAGAGTCCAGAGTCCCAGGGCTGGTGTGGGGAGGAGCCCTCCTGATCTGCCTTGGTTTAATGCCCTTCAGAGGTGTCCTATTCCTCTTAAACAAAGACCAAGAAAGCCTCAGCATGGCCTTCAGGCACCCTCTGCCCTCTCCCCCAGTCTGGCCTCTCTGGCTACTAGTCTCACCTCTCCTCGTCCTCTGTCTTTTGAGCTCCTATCACCATGGTCTTTCCAAGGTGCCTTGCCCCTTCCTGCCTCAGGGCTTTTGCCCATGCTGTTTCTGTCACCAAGAATGTTGGTCCTGTACTCCTTGCAGTCAGTCCTTGTTTTGATCCTTCAGTTCTAAGAGTGCTTCCTCTGGGAAGCCTGTTCATTCCAACCTCTTCAGGCCCCAGTTTTTTCATAGTGCCCATCAGCCAAGTAGGCAAGCCCTGTTAGAGAATGTTGTGTAGTAGAACAGATGAGCATCATCACAAATTCAGGATCATTTTCCACCCTGCCTGGCAGTCCTAATTTTCTTATCCATTTTTATCTCCTCCCTCATGTGATTCTTTCAAATGTTCTTTACCTTCAGACTTTACTT
This sequence comes from Tadarida brasiliensis, assembly GCA_030848825.1. NCBI lineage: Eukaryota > Metazoa > Chordata > Mammalia > Chiroptera > Molossidae > Tadarida > Tadarida brasiliensis. The sequence continues at coordinate 94,551,534 of CM061280.1, read as the reverse complement.
CCTGCTTCAAAAAACCAAATAGTAGAAGCCATAAGAATGGAACTCCCCACAACTTGTAGCCCCACGTCTGCAAATTGATTTCTCCTTTGTGTTACAGGGGAGGAGGGGGCCCTTTCTTCCCTCAGGCCAGTTCCTCCACTCATGCTCTGGGTTCCATTTTCTGCCATTTGCTCCAGAACCTGACATGATCAGTTTCCCTTTCTCTCCTGGTAGCTTTTCACTGCTCTCCTCACCTGATCCTCTGTTGGCCTTTATTGGCCTTTATACATGCCAGCATTTCTACTGTCTTAAAAATCTGTCCTTTGATCCCACCTCTGTCCACACTGCTGCTGGCCAGCACCTAAATCATGCTCCCCTTCATTGCCGACCCCCCCCCCCACAAAGAGTTGCCTACACTTGCTTCTTTATTTGCTTTGCTCCCCTGCATCTGTCAGATTCCATAGGTGGGGTTTTGGTTTTCTTCTTGAAGTGGTTGAGCACTCCTATTTAAAACACTTTCTTCCTTTGCCTTGAGACCACACTCTGCTGCTTTTCCTCTGAACTCCCTGGCGCTTCTGTTTCTCCTTGCCCTTCCTTTTAGCCTCATATATTCAGATTCGGTGTCTCCACTTAACTGATGTCCCAAAGATACCTCAAACTCCCCTCATTCGAGGTTGAATCTATTACTTCCCCCCACACAGTATTCTGAGCAGCTTCTCACTCCCTTATCCCCCTTCCTTGCTCATTTTCCTTCTAAGCATCCTAAGCTTTCCCTGACCTGTAGTCTTGGCCCGGTCCCCCTTGTTCTAGGACATTCATTCCTTTTCTGAAGGCATTGACCTCAGTTTGTAGTTAGACATTCATTAGGGGATTATTGGAAGACCCTCTTTGCCCTGCTAGACTGTAAGCTCCGTGAGGGGTAGGGATATGGTCCACTTTTATTCACCTCTGTATTCCTGCAGGGCCTGCCGTGGTGCCTGGCACTTAACAGGTGCTCAATAAATGTTTGTTGAAAGAATGAGTGTGAGTATTTTTTTTTTGATGTCTTTCTTCACAGTAAATTGTAAGCTTCCTAGTCAGGTTTGCTCACCATTCATCTGTCACTGGGTGGGTGCATAATAAGACCTCAATGATTTTTCAGGTGCACCTCTAGCTGAATGGATGGGAACCCAACCTACTTACCCAGTTAGTAGCCTTGGGGGAAACCAGAACAATCAAAGTTGAATCAGGATGGGCCAGGGGTCATCTTAGTTGTTGGGAGGGTGAGGACTTAGTGTGAAAGTGATCCTCTTTTAATCCACAGAAAACTGGTAGGGCATCATAGCTAAGGATGCGGGCCTGAGGCCTCATGCTACAAAAGTCGCAGAGCTGGGATCTGTGCTGGGGCAGTCCTGCTCTGGTGGCCCAGTTTTTAACTGCTGTATCAGGTTAGGTGATGTGTCTTACCAGCTGGGCAATGCTGGGCAAGTTACTTTCATTTTCAGAGCCTCAGTTTCCCTCAGTGGAAAAGTGGAGGGGATTATTGTTAATCACTTTATAGACAATTTCCCCATATTTCCTCAGTCCAGCTCTCTGAGGTGGGTATTACTATTATTCCCTCTTCACAGATGAAGAAACTGAGGCATAGAGAAGTTCAGTAACTTGTTCCAGATCACACAGCTGGTAGGTGGCAGAGCTGGGTTCATTCAAAATTACATGTCATGACCCTTTGTTGAGATGTGAAATCAATTTACTGGATTCCACTAAACACTTAAAAAAAAAAAAAGAAATAGCATAGGAAATCAGTGTATCACAACGTACTAAAGGTAAGTGTTTCTCAGTTATATGTATGTATATATATTTACACATGCATCGGGTGTGCTGGATTATGATGTACAATCTGTTTCTCACTGTTGGTCACAGCTAGATGAATGAAGTTACTGCTGTAAGAGAAGCTCATAGCACAATAAACTGCTCTCCTCCCTCCACCCCTCTGGATTGTCCCTAAATCCCAGAGTTGACACTGACATAGAGTAGCTGGGAAAGACAGCAATGCCCCACATAACGTGGTGGTTTTCACAGCCACCTTCCAACCCTGTGCTTTTCAGAAAGCAGATGGCTTAGAGTAACTGGGATTCCAAGTATCATGGGGCAGGTTTCTGAATTCTGAAGCCACCTTTCCTCCCCCCACCCCAGTCAGCTTTATCTTCAGGTTGAACTGGGGTCTGCTGAGTTTCCCTTTGGGTTTCAGTGCATGACCCACTTTGGGCTGGCCAAGTTCTTTGAAAACATGAGTGTTGGGGGTGCTTACGAAGGACTTGGGCGGTGGCGATGGCAGTGATGTGACTGCTCTGAAAGTCTGCTTTTCTCTTTCCCATGGCAGTTGTCAGCCCTTACTCACTTGCTTATTCTGCCTGGAGATTCACTTTTTTGTTCTGTCTTGGCTGGCCTAGGCTGGGGCTGATAGCAGCTCTTTCTGAAATCTCCCCCTGGTTTCTCTGGGTGCCGTCTGAGGTCAGCAGCCATTGAGTTTCCTGATGGCAGGAAGAATTTTCACGCCCAGAAGACTGGCATGCAGGCTCCTTCTAGGCTACACTGTCTTGACTAGTTCTCGTGAGCAACCCAAGGATACATGTCCAAGATGTCCCAAGGCCTGTGTGTTCCAGCTCACTATTGCCTGTTGCCCTTGAGGAGATCACCAAGTGGCATTTGTGGGGCTGGTGCCAAAAGAGCAGGTTTCCTTCTCGAAAATTAGTAAGCACACTGGAGGTACAGTTTTGTTCTTAATCTCTTCCCTCTCCATTTTTCTAAGAACCTCTCTTCTCTGTTACTGATCAGTGAGTGAGTCAGCCAGTATACATTGGTACTCTATGTCTGTCACTATCCTCCTTTTGATTAAAGTCATAGCTGCCCTCAAATGTTTACTGTGAAAGACAGTTCAAGGATATTTAGGTTTTCCTTTTTCTTAGGCTTACAGTTTCAAACACCGTCTACAAAATGGAGCCCTCTTTGGGTGTTATCAGTGTGGTGTGTGGTTAGTGAATGTAGAGACACAGTTCCTTGAGCCTCAGTTTCCATGTTTGTAAAAATGGAAGGGTGTTGCTTTGAAGGACAAATGTGAAGGTTTTCAAATTATGTGGTGTATCAATGAAAAGGGCCTGCAGAGGAGGAGGCGAGCAATAGATGCTTGTGCCTTTTGCTTTCATCTTTGACTTCGGAGGTAGGAAGTGACCTGTGTACTTCTGCTGACTTTGTGGATCTTGGAGCTGGCTGAATTGCTTGACCTGCTTTTTTGGGGTATTGCCTCTCTTCTCACCCTCCTCGGCTATGGAGGAGATGCTCTGGGGGCTGAAGAATTTGTTTTGTATTTGTTTTGTTTTTTTCTCTTCTTTCTCCACCTGAACTGTGAAGTTCTTTTCCTGTTGGTTGACTGTGCTCTGAATTACCTCCCTCTGTGCCCCCTCCACTTCTCTCTCACATACATCTAGGACTCTGGAGTGGCTTTTATTTTTTATTTTTAAAAATGTTTTTATTGATTTTTTTAGAGAGAGGAAGGGAGAGAGAGAAACATTGATGTGAGAGAGATACATCGATCGGCTGCCTCCTGCACACCCCCTACTGAGGATCGAGTCCACAACCCAGGCATGTGCCCTGACCTGGAATTGAACCGGGACCTCTCAGTCCATGGGACAATGCTCAATTCACTGAGCCACACTGACTGGGCTGGTATGGCTTTTAGAAGCCTGGTTGTTGTGTATGTCAGCTCTGGTCTAGATGGCAGGGGACAGCTTGCCTAGTCCTGCCCCTTTCTGTCTGTGAGTCTTCTTGAAGAGGCTTGCTTTAGAAGATCCTAGGAAGATGGCGTTTTCTTTAATGAAGGACTACACCAGCAAAAGAGGTTGGAAGTCACGTTGGGCCACAAATCCAAAGACCTGGATTTTAGAGTCACTGAGGGGACTGGTGTAGGACCAAGCCTATTTGCTCTGAAGTTCCCTTTCTTATCTGTGATGGGCAGGAGTTGATGGCTGGGCTTCTGGCATTACCCTCTCCAGGCCCTGTAGTACAGTGGAACCTCGGTTCTTGAACTTAATTAGTTCTGGAATGCTGTTCAAAAACCGAATCATTTTTTCCCATTAGAAATAATGTAAATGGAATTAATCCATTCCAGACCCCCAAATGATTCCCTGTTTTAACCTTTCTTATATACAGTACATGTTGGATGTACTATTTAATCTACAATAAACACTTTAAAAACAAAAAGAACATGAAATGCAAATGAAAATTTAACAAAAAGGAAATGAAATGTACAATAAAAAATGAAAATTTAGCCCAGCTGGTGTGGCTCAGTGGTTGAGTGTCAACCCATGCACCAAGAGGTTGCTGGTTTGATTCCCAGTCAGGGAACATGCCCAGGTTGTGGGTCTGATCCCTAGTGGGGGGCATGCAGGTGGCGGCCAATTGATGTTCTCTCTCATCGATATTTCTATCTCTCCCTCTCCCTTCCTCTCTCTCTAAAATCAATAAAGAAAAAAATTTTAAAAAATGAAAATTTAATAATAAAAGCAGCAACAAAAGCAAAAAGACAAAAATATTCACAGCACAATTTCCTGAGATGTTAACAACAGGTTTAGCAGTAAACTGACTCATACTCGCACATTCTCTCCTTTGTCACCTGAGAGACACATGACTGATCATACAGATAGATATCAGCATGAAAGGGTTGTCAGGTTGGGAAGTGAATTGTTCGAGATAGGAGACATTCAAGAACCGAGATTTGATTGCATTCTCATCCAAAGACCTCTGGTGGGACACGTGAACCCTAGTTCATGGAGAAAGACACACGTTCCTTCCGGAGCTTCAACTCTAGATCCATGTATGTGGTTCAGGTTTCCCCAAAGGGTGCTAATAAAAAGCAGTCCTTACAGCCACTTCTGTATCTGGTGGTTTCCTAGCCATATGTCCCATGAAGGCAGGGAAGCTGGGAATGAATAGGTGGGTAAAAGGCAGATTTAAAGAAAAACCTGAATGAAGAAGGAGGTAGGGATCTTGTCAATTATTGCTGCCTCCCTTTATCTAATCCTGCAAAGGATTGGAGATGGAGTTGGGGTAAGACCCCAGTCTACCTTATCCAAGTAGCATCAGTTTGTTGGTTGAAAGCAGATTTAGGAGCAGGAGGGCCTAGGTTTCGATCCTCACTGCTGACCTTAAGCAATTTACTCAGCTTCCATTTCATCATCTGTAAGATGATGATAATACTGCCTACTTCAGAGGATTAAAGTACCTATCTCATAGGGTTGCTGTGAGGATTTAATTAATAGTATATGTGGAACACTTAGCACAGTGCCTAACACCATAGTAACTACTGTATTTGGGTCAGCTAGTGATATGCTGTTTCTGTAAAGGTAATTGATTACATGTTTTAAAAAAATTGCAATCATTTTCAGAAATGTCAACATCATCAAGTTACCTCTAGGAAGAGAAAGATCTGAGCAATTGCCTCAGCTCCTGTCAGATTTCTGCATGTTTTAGCTAATGCTTCCCTCACTGCCTTAATCTGTGAACACTTGATACTCATATGAGAACAGTGATTTCCCCATGATCTCTGTGACTCCACACCTGGCAGGGACTGGCTGAAATATACTAGGCTTATGCCATTCAGACCTTGGGGTCTGATTTGTCTGATGAAGGAGGACCAAGACCAACAAGCATCTACGGTTGATTCAGCCCCTGTTCTGTACCAGACCTGGTGTCTGGCTTGATGTCCTCATTTCTCTTGACTGCCCTGTGCTTGGTGTGCACATCCTGGATCCCCTGTGCTGTATTTTAAGGTGAGAAGGGTGAGGCTCAGGGAGGTTAGGTGCCTTGCTAGGCTGATATGGCGATGGGAGGAGGGTTGGTAGTGGGACCCAGGCCTCTACGGCCCCGGGTTGCTTCCTTTTCTGCTGACCTCTTTCCCAGTCACCAGTCACTCTCTCCCTTTTGCTGCTTCCTGTGCCACATAGTCCTCACCTGCCCTTTCTTGAAAAAGGCGGGTCCCTCCATAGCTAGGAAGATGCCCTAATGAAATGATCCAAGTTGTTCAGAAAGCTATATCCAACAATTTCTGCTGAAGCCTGCTTTGTGGGAGTAAAATGGAGGAAACAACTAGCTGCTCAGTAAGATGGGAATGGTTACATACCTTATGGCAAGCTCATATAATAGGAGTAGTAAGCAACCATTTCAAATGTTTGCAGAAGTATATAATAGTGCTTCTTACTGTTAAATGGACAAAGCCAGTGTGAAATTATATCTGCAGAATCTAAACATTTTCAAAGAATGGCTGGAATTACATTTTCCAAATGCTAATTGTGGTTGCCTCTGGCTAATGTGTCACTTTTTATTGCTGTGTGCTTTTTTATATTTTGTAAATTTTTTGCAATGAGTGTGTAGGAATTTTATAATCAGAGGATAGAAGGAAGCAGCAGAAGAGAGAACAGAAGCTGTCAGGTGAGGGTGGCCACCACAGAGGCTCAGAAGTTGCTGGTGGGTGGCACAAATGGCTTCTCAGGGCGTCAGATCCATGCGTTCTCTCCTCTGCCCCACAGGCCTAACGAGGAAGAGCTGAGGATGAAGAGCATGGATGATAATATCCCTGCTGTGGGTAAGCAATTGGCAGGTGGTAGGAGTTTTAGCTTATATTTACCATGTCTTCCTCCTTTCCTTTCTATACAAATTAAGAGGCACCTCTGCCTTAGACCATCACAGAAAGCTTCAGAGGCAAAACTGCCTATTGGCTAGAACAGATTTTTAAAATCTTCATTATTGAGAGTATTACAGATGTCCCTCCTTGCCCCCTACCACCTAGTTCCAGCCCCGTCCCAGGCCTTCACCACCCTATTGTCTGTGTCCATAGGCAATGCATATACATTCTTTGGTTAATCTCTTCCCGCACCCCTTCCCTCTTCCCTCTTAAATTTTCTTAACCAAACGAGGCCTGCTTATAAACCTGCCTTACCCCAATGCTGCGCTTCTCGTCTCTCCAGCAGAGTGTCCTGATGTCCAGGGGTCAGTAGGTCCCCTGGTGGCTCCTACCCCTCTCCGTCCATGGCCACAGATGACACTTCAGGTAAGCAGGCCCTGGAAGCCTCTGGATAGACAGCCCGATGGGAGGCTGGGTGGTGGGGGATGACTTGCTCCGGGTCCACTCTAGGTTAGAGGGAGAGCCCCCAAATCAGAACCTGATGGTAGAATGCAGTTATTTACCTGGGCTTCTCTTAATGTCATTTGTTAACTTAGCAAATATTTACTGAATGCTTGCTGTGTGCAAAGCACTGTTAGGGATGCTGGCAATATGGTAGTGACCAAAAATGCTGTTTTCATGGGGTTTACTTACATTATAGTGGAGTGAGATATAACAAAACAGATGCTGAATGGCTAAGGAAAAAAATAAAGGGAGAGAGGGAGGGAAAGAAGGAGGGAGAGAGGGAGGGAAAGAAGGAGGGAGAGAGGGAGGGAAAGAAGGAGGGAGAGAGGGAGGGAGGGAGGGGGGAGAGAGAGAGAGAGAGAGAGAGAGAGAGAGAGAGAGAGAGAGAGAGAGAGAATGGGGTGGGTGGGGACAAGTTTGTAACTTTAGATTTTAGAGTGGCCGGGGAAGTGAGATTTGAACAAAGATCTGAAGAAGGTGAGAGCGTGAGCCACGTGGATAATTAGGGGAAGAACATCCCAGGTAAGTGCAAAGTCCTAGAGCAGGGCCATGACTAACCTGTGTGAGAAACAGTGAGGAACAGTGACTGAGGGGGAGTAGGGGGAGGTAAGGTTGGAGAGATAGCAGGGACAGATTGTATAGGGTCTCATGGGCCATGGAGAAGACTCTGGCTTCTACTCTGAGTGACAAGGGAGTTACAGGAGGGTCATGAGCTGAGAAGGGCCATGACCTGATTTGATTTAGGATTTAACAGGCTCCCTCTGGCTGCTGTGAGGGAAATAGACTGTAGGGGTGGGGGCAGAAGCAGAGGACTGTGAGGAGGTTACTGCAGTGGTCCAGGTGAGTAATGGCGATGCTGACAGCGAGGTGGAGAGATTCAGGAGATGTATGTTAATGTGTGTGTTAACTTTTTATTAGAAGTATAGGTAAAGGTAAAGAGACTAGTATAATGAACCCACATATGCCCATCACCCAGTTTCAAAAAATTTCGACACATGCCCATTCTTACTTTTTATACCCTACCACTTCCCTCCCCTTCCATTCTCTATGGAATTCTTTTGGAAAAAATCCAGACATTATTCCATCCATAAATACTTCAGTTTGTATCTCATAAAATTAATAACTCTTAAAAAACACAGTATCATCATCACACTTCAGAAAATTAACAATAATTCCTTAGTATCATCAACCATTTGATCAATATTCAAATTTCCTTATCTCATAAGTCTTTTAGGATCCAAACAAGGTCAACACATTGGTTGATGGATCATTTTAGATTTTTAATTTTTAAAATTGATTTTAGAGAGAGAGGAAAGGAAAGAGAGAGATAGATGGAAACATCGATGAGAGACAACATTGACTGGCTGCCTCCTGCATGCCCCCCACTGGGGATTGGGCCCACAACCTGGGCATGTGCCCTGACCGGGAATCGAACCGGTGACCTCTTGGTGCATGGGTCGATGCTCAACCAGTGACCCACACCTGCTGGGCTCATTTTAGATTTTTAAATCTCTCTCACTTTTCTTGCAATTTGTTTGTTCAAGAAACCTTGTTTGTCCTGTAAAGTTTCCCACAGTGTGGATTTGGCTGATTGCATCTATGTGGAAACACATTTCTTATTCAATTTTAATTAATTAATTAATCCTATTGAAATATTCTGATCTATTAAATTTAATTAATTTATTAAACTATTAATTTTATTAAATTAATTTATTAGATATAATCTGTTATTATTAAATTGATTTAAATAGAATCGATTCTGTTTAATTCTCTTATTCCCACTTTTATTAGCTGGAATTCTTCTCTAAAGAAAAACTTTCTCACCCAGCCAGTGTAGCTCAGTGGTTGAGCATCGACCCATGCACCAAGAGGTCGCCGGTTCGATTCCCGGTCAGGGCTCATGCCCAGGTTGTGGGCCCAATCCCCAGTGGGGAGCATGCAGGAGGTGGCCAGTTGATGTTCTCTCTCATCGATGTTTCTATCTCTCTCGCTCTCTCCCTTCCTCTCTCTCTCGAATTAATAATGAAAAAAAATAAAAAATAAAAACTTCCATCAACAGTCTGGCTACCTTGACAGTATATACTTTGAAGTTATATAGTTTGTATAGAAAAAGCTGTATAAATACTTATTTTTTCCCTTTTTATTTACCAGTTTTCAGAAGAAATCAGCTTCTCCAAAGGTGACCAAATAAAGGATTTTTGGTTTTGGTATATCATTATTAACTCACAAATTTTAAACATATTTGATGAGTTTTAACCCATTGCCCTTATTTTTTTGATGCTTAAATTGAACAGCCTCTGGCCAGTGGAAGCTTATTTAGATTGGCTCCAGAGTCCTTTTGACGCATACCCGTCATTCTTTGAGCACTTCTTCACATTCTGGTATGCCAGTATGTCCTAGACTCATCTGGTACTTTACCTGCTCCAAACCTGGAAACAGCCATTTATTTAAGGAGCCTTGGTTCCTTTTAGTGGAGAATGGTATATAGATCTGAGGACTAAGTGTGCTTGTTGCTATTAGATTGGTCATTGTTTCTAGGCCTTGTCAAAAGACAGAGCTGGGAATTATTTTTTTTAAAAGAAAAATTACATAAATTCATGTGAATGTTCTGGATATGTTTTGGAGGCCAACCAGCAGTATTCACCTCAGCTATATGATCTGGAGGAAGCCCTCTTTTACTTCATCTGATTTTGTTATTTTAATATAGATGACATAGTCTTTGGAATTTAGAGAATTATAGAAGGCTCTTTAAGGAGTTCTTATCTGGAAGCACCTATGGGGCTGGGTATGGGCTGTTACCAGTTCTCACTGTCTCTGCTTGTCCCATCCCCTCCTCTACTTCATTTCCTTCCCTTTCTCTTCCCACCCGCCAGGTTTCTGAAGTTACAATGACTGGCAAACTCCCAGAGGAAGGTGACATCCCCAGAAGCAGTCCGCCTGTGGCTTTCACAGAGGTCCCCCATACACCAGCCATCAGGATTCTCCCCTCCTCCTTTCTCTGTGGCCTGGGTGGCTCCCCCAGGGACCAGGCCTCGGGGCCTGATGCAAGTGAGGGGGCAGCTGGGCCTCTCCTGGAACCTAGTCAGCAACAGGTGGAAGCTGCGTGGGAAGTATTGAGTGAGAATGGAGGGGGCCGAAAGGACCCTATGGTAGGGGCTATTATGGACGAGCCCCCTGGGGGTTTGGAGGTCATGAGTGGGTTGGAGGAGCTGTTTGGTGAGGACACCATTGACCAGGAGCTGGAGCAGCTCTACCTGTCCCATCTGAGCCGCCTGCGGGCTGCTGTGGCTGCAGGTGGGGCAGGAAGTGGTGGGGAGGGCTCCACAGATGGGGGGGTGTCCCCCAGCCATCCCCTGGGCATACTCACGGACCGTGACCTGATCTTGAAGTGGCCTGGCCCTGAGCGAGCTCTAAACAGTGCCCTGGCAGAAGAGATCACACTACACTATGCCCGGCTGGGGCGTGGTGTGGAGCTCATCAAGGATACCGAGGACCCTGATGAGGAGGGGGAAGGCGAAGAGGGGCACTCCATGATACCCTCCAGCCCAGAAGGGGGCACCCCCAAGGAATCACCCCCGGAAATCCTCTCTGGGGCCCATTCTGTGGTAGCCACTATGGGAGATGTGTGGCTCCCGTGGGCAGAGAGCTCAGGATCAGACAGCCCTGTGGTTCTGGGTACAGAGGGTCAGATCACTGGGGCTCCAGAGAAGGGGATGTGCAAGGACACTGATTCTTTGCATATGAATAGGGTGATATCTGGGGTGACTGGGTTCCCAGGAGGGACAGAAGCTCAGGTGGAGTTCACCACTGAATGGGCAGATAGCTTGGTTCCTATATCTGGCAAGGAGCCAGCTGTTCCAGTCCTGCAGGGGCAAAATCTCACCCTCCTTGGTACCTCGGGGGCTGAAATCTGTCCTTCCAGCCTGGCCAGGCCCCATGTGAGCTCCCAGGATGAAGAGGGTTCAGGCCTAAGCCTTGAGTCCCCAAAGAGTTCTCCCACCCTAACAACCCCTGCAGAATGTGTGTGTGTTTTGCCTTCCCAGCTCTGGGGGCCCTTGACCCAGACTCTGGGGGTCCTGGCTGGCCTGGTAGTGGTCCCTGTGGCTCTGAACAGTGGTATGTCCCTCCTGGTGCTTGCGCTGTGCCTCTCTCTGGCCTGGTTCTCGTAGGAGCTGCTTGTGGGGCCAGCAATAACAAGTGTCCCCCTCTCTGGGGTCTGGGGATGGGCAGCCCCTGCACCACCCCCAGAGGGTTCAGATGGGATGTGTGGCCTGTACAGTGAGGGGATTCCTTACTTCTCAGAATGCTCGACTGGAGATAAGCCTCCCCGTCCCTGAGCTCTCTAGTCAGCCCCTGGCTCCTGTGGTGATACCAGTGGAGAGGAATGGGACAGGTGGATAGTGGGAATGAGAACTTTCAGAATGCAACTGGGCATGTCCTTCCTTCCCCCCTCCCCCCGAGCCTGTATTTATTTTTGTATAATTCTCTGGACGAGGGAGAGTGGTCGTGAGCTGGTCTTGGGGCACAATTACCCAGAGATATATTTATTAACAGCCAACCTGTGCAACCTGCTGGAGCTTTATTTTTAATTTAATTTATATAGAGTACCTATTATTATATGCCACAATAGAGCTCTATGAGAAATAATGTGTCTTGCTGTGCAGTGTTCTCCTGTTCGGGAATGAGTGTGCAGGGTGATCATATGGGAGGATCACAGTGGGGAGTGGCATTTAGGATGTGGGATGTGGTCATGCCTGCTGCTGCTGCTGCTGCTGCTGCTGCTGCTGCTGCTGCTGCTGCTTCAATATGTCCTTGAGGATCTGTGTTGTCTCGCCTTATTGTCCTAATATATGTGGTCTGGTGGCCTTTGGGGGCAGGTCCTTTGGTCATTTCCACATTTTGTCAGGGAGGGAGGAAGAGTGGCAGCCACATGAGGGTTTGGTGTCATACACGTGGTTGCAGTAGTGGATGTGGTCAGCTTTGGATGTGGGGATATTGGTTGTGAATCAGCCACAAGGTTTTGAAGTTACTTAAAAAAACAGCCGTTGACACCAGCTGGGAGACCTCTCTGTCCCCAAGATTGGGAAGGCCTCAGAAAGGACAGAGGAGCTAATATGCTGTGAAAAATTCATACCAGAGTTGCTGTCCACAGACATTGCATTTCTAGGTCAAAATAGGAAACCCAAAAGCTTTGAAAGAAAGGATAGATATATTTACTACATGCAAATTAAAAACTCTGCATAGCAAAACAAAATACCATATATTTATTTACTTCCCTTCACAGCAAAAGTTTATACTAGCTATCTTTAGTTATTCTCCTCCAGGGCTCCATTGCTTTTCTGAAACAGCCCAAAAAGTGCCGAAGTCACTGGTTGTTTTACCAATGGTCTAGTCTTAGACCTCATCTTACTTGATCTGTTGGCAGCATTTGACACAGTTGATCATCTCAACCTTGAAATCCTTTCCTCACTTGGTTTCCAGGGCACCACACTCTCTAGTTTTCCTCTTTGCTTACCAGTTGGTCTTCTAGAATAGTTTTTGACACACAGTAGGCATTCAACTAATACCCATTGAATGAAATAAATGAAGGAACAAACAAATATATGTGGGGAAATAGAGAGAGATGGCTAGAGAACTTAGATGGTCATTCATTGGTTATAACGTCAGTTCAATTCCACAAGTGTTGACTGACCAACTCTGCTCTGCTCTGAAGATAGATGAAGGAGATCACAGTGTATGGAGGAGACAGACATGGAGAAAGAATTTCAGTAGAGTGTGGTTAGTGCATTAACAGTGATGGGTACAGTGGGCTGTGAGGGCTCCAGGACAGATGCTTAGCCTACTGTGGGGACTCTGGAAGTCTTAGAGGACATGGTGCCTGAACCGAATTTTAAAAAATGAGAAAGAATCCATCAGGTAATTACCATTAGGTAATAAAGCAGAAGAGGGGGCAGTCCAGTTCAAAGGAATGGCACCACAGAGGTCTAGAAGTGGAAAACAGTTAGTGGAAACAAATCAGCACACCTGTCTTTCAATGAGTATATTCTGACTTTGTCAAACATCAAAATCCAGACATATGTTGGTGTCCTTCATTAGTGTGGTAATTTGATCAATGTTCAAAAAGGCAACTTTATGCCAATTGCATTGAAAAATTAGATAAAATGGACAAATTACTATAGACATATATCTTGCCCAGACTGTCTCAAAAAAAGGAAATCTTGAGCAGCTCTATTAAGTAACAGAACCTGTAGCCAAAGGTCTTTCTACAAAGAAACTCTGGGTCTAGATGGGTTCTCTGGTGAAACACTCAAGGAACAAGTAATTTCAATTTTACAAAAGCAATTCCAGAGTGTAGAAAAAGAGGGAGCATTGCTAATTCATTTTCTGGGGCTGATATAACCTTGATACTAAAACCTGATGAGTGAAAAACATATTACAGAACAATCTCAAGAAAATAGATGCATATATTTTAAACCAAGTGATAACTGCCTGTCTTAGTCTGTTCAGGCTGCTATAACAAAATAGCATAGACTAGGTGGCTAATAAACAAACATTTATTTCTCACACTTCTTCAGGCTGGGAAGCCAAGATCAAGGTGTGGCAGTTTTGGTGTATTGTGAAGGCAAACTTAGTAGGTCACAGACAGCTGTCTTTTCACTGTGTCCTCACAGAGTGAGGGGACCAGGTCAATCCTTGGAGTCTCTTTTATAAAGGTGCTAATTCCATTCATGAGGGCTGCACCCTCATGACCTAATCACCTCCCAAAGGCTTCACCTCTGAATACCATCACATTGGGGTTTGGGTTTCAATATATGTATTTTGAAGGGACAGAAGCACTCAGTCTATAGCACTGCCTAAGTCCAATAGAGATGCTCTTTGACTTACAATGGGGTTACTTCTCAATAAACCCATAATAAGTTGAAAATATTGTAAGTTGAAAATGAGTTTAATACACCTAACCTACCAAGCATCATAGCTTAACCTAGCCTACCTTAAATGTGCCCAAACACTTACATTAGCCTATAGTTGGGCAATTATCTTGAGTTTCACTTCAAGAGTAATTGCCTTCCTCTTATCACCAGAAGCAGAAGACACAGATGGGTGTTTTGTAGACATGATGGGTTGTGAAAACATCCAAAAAATGATGGCAACACAAATTACTGTAGAGTAATGGTTGTTTATTCTTGTGATTTTGTAGCTGACTGGGAGCTTCGGCTTGCTACTGCTGCCCAGCATCACAAGAGAGTATCGTACTGCATATTGCTAGCCTGGGGAAAGATCAAAATTCAAAATTTGAATATGGTTTCTACTGAATGTGTATCACTTTTGCATCATCGTAAAGTAAAAAAAAAATGTAAGTTGAACCATCATAAGTTGGGGACCATGTGTACATTAAAAAAGTATAATGTGACTAAGTTGGATTTGTTTCAAAACTGTACTGTGGCCCTGGCCATTTTGGCTCAGCGGTTAGAGCGTCGGCCCGTGGACCAAAGAGTCGCAGGTTCGATTCCGTTCAAGGGCAAGTACCTTGGTTGTGGTCCGTTCCTGGCCCTGGTGGGGGTCGTGCGGGAGGTAACCAGTTGATGTCTCTCTCTCGCATCGATGTTTGTTTTTTTTTCTCTCTCTCTCTCTCTCTCCCTCCCTCCCTCCCTCCCTCCCACTCTATCTGAAGATAAACAGAAAAATATCCTTGGGTAAGGATTAAAAAAAAACAACAACTGTACTGTGATTTAACATTTGAACTCAATCAGCATAATTTGCCCCATTAGCAAATTAAACAGGAAAAACCACAATTATCTCAATAGATATAGAGAAAGAGTTAGATAATATTTGACATCTATTCATGATTTAAAGAAACTTAGCAAGTTAGTTGAATAAACTTAACATAAAGGGTACCTACAAAGATTTACAATAAACTACATACTTAGTGAAATGTTAAGAGCTTTGACATTTGGAATGTGGCAAACATGCCTGTTGTCACCAGTTCTACTGAGCATTGTACTGGAGGTCCTAGCAAGCACAATAAGGCAGGGAAAAGAAAATATTTAAAGATCAGAAATGAACAGAATTGTCATTATTTGTAGATGATATTGTTGTATCGTAGAAAATCCACAATAATCCATGGATCAATTATTAGCGTTATTAAGAATGTTAGGATTTTTGAGATAAAATCCATATTTAAAAATTCATTGCTTTGCCCTGGCCGGTTTGGCTCAGTGGTTAGAGTGTTGGCCTGTGACCAAAGAGTTGCGGGTTCGATTCTGGTCAAGGGCATGTACCTCAGTTGTGGTCCCCGGCCCTGGTTGGGAGGCAACCAATCGATGTGTCTCTCTCACATCGATGTTTCTCTCTCTCCCACTCTATCTGAAGATAAATGGAAAAATATCCTCGGGTGAGGATTAAAAAAAATCCATTGCTTTTATATGCTAACAACAAAGACAAATTTTAATAAAGATACCATTTATGAACCACTTAGAAATTAACAAAAGAGAGCAAGATCTCTGGGAAAAAAAGAAAACCTTGAAAAACATTTAAAAACAATAAATAAATATATATGTTCATCAAATGGAAGAGTCAATGTCATTAAGCTGTTAGTTCCCTGTAAACTGTTTTGTAGGATCAGTGCAAATCCAGTCATGATTCCAATAGATTTTTGTGTATCATAACAAGTTAATTCTTAAATTTATGTCTAAGTGCCAACTAGCTAGGATATCCATACTTATTATAAAAATATAGCAATTAAGGTGGTGTGATATTGCTGCAAGGGTTGACAAATAGACCAGTGAGACACCAGTGGTCTCAAAAGCAGACCCACACTTATGGATATACAGAATAGGTGGCTAAGGAGGTACTGTGAGACTAGAGGGATATGGTTAGACTTTCAATAAATGGAACATTGGTTATCCATATTGAAAAAAAAAATGAAATTGGATCCCTACCTCACAACACAAAAATAATTCTAGGTGGATTAAAAACCTAAATGTGAAAGTCAAAACACAGAGAGCTTTAAGAATATAATATAGAAGTTACCTTCATATACTCATGGTAGAAAAGTTTTTCTTAAGACACAAAAACACTAACCATAAATGAAAATTATAAAACATTTAATTATGTTAAAATTAAAATGTCTGTTGATCAAAAAATACCATAGAGTGAAAACCACATATTGGGACACAAATTGGGAGAAGATGATTAATTGAAACATGAGTGATGAAAGAATCAAACCTAGAATATATTAAAAACTACAAATAGAAAACCCAGACGTGCCAATAAGTGTATAAATAAATTGTACATTCACAGAATGGAATATTGTACAATGAAAAGGAAAGATCTATAAGTACATGGAGCAGCCTGGATGAATCACACAGACATGATGTTGAGCAAAAGAAGCCAAACACAAATGATTACACCCTGTATGACCCATTTATACAAAGTTCAAAAACAGGCAAAACTAATTCATTGCTAGTGGTCAAATTATAAAGAAAAGCAAGGGAATAATTATCACCAAGTCATGATAGTGTTTACTTCTGGGGGAGGGAAGGGCTGTGATTGGGAAGGGACCCAGGGGACTTCTGGAATGTTGATAATGGTCTGATTGACTTGGGTGTTTGTTCATGGATATACAATTCATTAATATTCATTAACATGTACATTTCTCAGGCACCCCCTCCCAAACCATAACTAAAACTAAAGGCAGTGAGAAGTGGGAGTAATGTGACTCTCCAGGACTCCTCCACACAGGCTCTGGGCAATACCGGTTTCCTTGTCTAGACCACAAAGTGTAGGTGGCCTACTTCCTTCAGATCCTCCCTTGGGGTCAGGGTCTTGCCTTCAGTCCTGGAAATTATCGAGGCTCCCTCAGCGCTGTCTGTGGAAGTCATATTTGGGGGAATTGTTTATTCTGTGTCTCCTGACACCAGTCATGGAGTGAGGACATCCCCATCTCTCAAGGGATGGATAGGATCTGGCATTTTGTCCTTGGATGTTGGAGTCCATCTCCCCTTGGACCTCATTCATATGTGGTTTTAGATCCTGACAGATCTCATTTAAAAGCTAGAACAGCACCCTGGCTGGTGTGGCTCTGTGGTTAGAGCATCAGCCCGTGTACCAAAGGGTCGCAGATTTGATTCCCAGTCAAGGGCACATACCTGGGTTGCAGGTTCGATCCAACCCCCACCCCCCACTGCCCTGGTTGGGGCATGTGTGGTAGTCAACCAATCGATGTGTCTCTCTTGCATCAATGTTTCTCTCTCTCTCTCTCCTTTCTCCCCCCGCCCTTACACTCTCTAAAAATCAATGGAAAAAATATCCTCAGGTGAAGATTAATAAAATCCAGAACACCAAGTCCTGGTTGTGTGACATTCGGCAAGTCACCTGTCCTCTCCAAGCTCAGTTTCTCATTCATAATAGGAAGCTAATGCCCACCAAGCTTTGGGGCAAACATGTAATGGCTTTCACTTGTGACCACATTTGATTGATCTAGTAGTCCAGGCAGTGAAGCAGGGTGAGCAAGAGGAGAGGCCCTGGAGTGATACAGTCCAGGACTAAATTGCCACCATGTCACACGATGGGCAAGTCTGTACTGCACTTTGCTCCTCACAGGGTTATGGTGAGGGTTGAATGAGATAGCATGTCAGTTACCTAGGTCAGTGCCTGGCACAGAGCAAGCACTGAGTGAATGTCAGCTGTCATCAGCCCCCAGAACTCTTATAATAACTATCAGCCATGATACCCTGTTCCCGCACTCAAGTGTATGTATTATAGCAGTGGATAATACGAAGGGTGGGAGCCTCCTCATACCCCAGGCATCTTCCCAGCCTGTCCCCTTGAGAGACGCTGGGCCCCACACATACCCTTCCCAGGGGACCTGCACCCTCCTCTGTCTCTGAGGCTGACAGAGGGGACAGGGACATGATCACGTGGGGGTCACAGCACTGGGCACTTCTGACAGAAATGAGGACCTGAGAGGGAGAAAGGAAGTGAGTTGGGAGGACATGTGTTCCCTTCTCTAGTAGTTTTAAATTGATAATGTAACAACTTTACAACATAATAGCTTAAAACAACACAAATGTATTATCTTCCAGTTCTGGAGTTCAGAAGTTTCACCAGCTGTCATAGGGCTGCGTTCCTTTTGAAGGCTTGGGGGGAGAAATCATTCATTTGAATTTTCTAGCTTCTAGAGGCTGCCTGCAGTCCTGGCTGGTGTCCCTTTCTTCATCTTCAAAGCCATCAATAGCCAGTTGGTTCTCTCTTCAAATCACTCTTTCTCCTGTCTCCTCCTTACACTCATAAGGACCCTTGTGATTACATTGGGCCCACCCACATAATCCAGGATAATCTTCCCATATCAAAATGCTTAAATTTAACCACATCTACAAAGTCCCTTTTGCCATGTTAGGTGACATATTCTAGGTCCTGTGGTTTATGATGCATACATCTTTTGGGGGCGATTATTCAGCCTATCAAACACTCACTCCCACACCAGGCCTCTGTGGTGACTGCCATTGTTTCCACACTGGGACCACAGAAGTGGACAGATGGCCACTTGAAGGGAACAAGGCGTCCACCCTGTGGGGTAGAACAGCATGACACAGTTAATTAAGATTGAGTCATTCTTGTAATAATAGTAATAGCAACACCATCAGCATTTACCACAGAGTTACTCTGTGCTAGACGTTGGCTGATCACTTTACATAAATCATGCTTTTCTCACACCAACTCCACAATGTCAATTGCACTTTTACCACCAGTGTACAGATGAGGAAACTGAGGCCCTGGGTGAATTTTGTGTTCTCAACAGCCCTGCGAAAAGTCCTTTACAGGACCTTCCTGATCATCCTCTCCTTTCTTCTCCTTGTTACCAGGCCCAGTATTTTGATCTCACCATGGCCTCTGCTCTCTGTCCTCAGCTATCAGCACCTCAGCCTGATTGTCACCTGATCACATCCTACAACACCTCTAATTCCTGTTCTGGATGTCTGTGGTCCAGGGCGAGTCTGGGTCCAAACCCAAGCTTTCTGCCAAGTCAAAGTGCCTTTCCCTTTTGTTCAGGGAAGCCTGACAGAATTCTTGGTCCCATGGTGAGATCTGGGTGTCACCAGGCACAGCTCAGCTATGGTCTGTCCACATTATAGCAATACTCGTCTTTGCCAGCAGGGGTGTCACATTTCCTAGATTGGGAAGGCCTCACAGATGACAAAGGAGGGACAGAGCCTTAAACATTTATATTTGAGGGGGTCACATGCCTCTGGGTGCCACAGCCCCATCCCTGGTGTCAATCAAAGCCTCCCCTTCTTCCTGTGGATAGCTGGGGGCATCTTAGGGCCAGCTCTGCCCTTCCTCTTGTTGGACCCTGGTCCCAGTCATTGGTGTTCAGAGTGTTCTTCACGTGACCTTCCTCCCACTCCTGCACTTGTTCCTTTAACCAGAAGCTCATTTCTGTGGTTAAAAGGAAGGGCTCATATTTTCAATCTTCTTGTTCTCAGTGAAAGGTTGCATTATAGGTTTTTTTATTTTTCCACAAAATGGCCTGGCTCTGGGGCCAGGAACCCAAGGCAGGTTGGACTATAGCTCAAACTGTCCTGAGAGCACAGCACTGGATCCTGAAAGTACTGAGGGCAGCCCCAACCAAGCCTGGGCTTTAGGAAAAGGCCACCAAATCCCCATTCAGACCTGACCAGCTGCCAACCTGACTCCATACAGTCCCCTCCCAGGGCCTGAATGCTGGATCTAGAACCCCTAGCTAGGGTGAATAGATGCACCAGGGATGCTGGTCTGGGGCGGACACAGGTCTAGAAAAGGAAGCAGCAGGAAAGCTCCCTGTGGTTTGAGGGTATATATGGCTATAGGGCAAGAAAAGCCAACCCACAATCTGCCCATTCACCTGCTGTGGGCTGCAGGCCCAGCTCCAGCCCTCTCTGGCCCTGTCTGCTCACCTGCACAATGGGCACGATTACACTCTCACCATGCAGGGGATACTCATGAATGGAGGGAGATCTGAGTGAATGAGAAAGCAGTTTTGGCCCAAGAGAAAAAGGAACAGGTCGGAGTTGGTAGGGAAGGGCTGAACTGGGCCGCCTCAGGCACAGCGCAGTCTGTCTTCCTGGAAGTGCTCAGGGCAGTCAGGCAGGTAGGGAAGCTCTGACATCAGAACTGTAGGCCAGGAATCAGTTGAGGTCCTCTCTGTAGTGCTCTGGGATGGTCAGCTGCCTGTGTCATTGAATCCTTCCTTTTTGTCCTCATCTCTGCCCACAGGGAGCCCTGAGATGAGCTCACTGCCCCAAAGGTTACTTTGAACATACTGAAGTTCATAAAGCCGTGATTTATCACAACAGTGTCCCGTTAACACTGGTGTAACTTATCCAAACGGTGGCTCCCAGGTGCTGAAATGGTTTTGCTAATGAGTCATCGTTTATTATAGCCATAGCTTATTTGGTTATTCTCCTATTGGATGGTTAGGTTGTATATGATTTACTTTCTTGCCATCTTAAACTAGCTATGGTGAGCATTCTTGTGCATACATGTAAACCTGGGAGAGATACAGGAATATTCATATAGTAACACTATTTGTAATAGCAAAAATCTGGAAATAACCCAATTATACATCACCAGGGAATACATTGTGTTCTATCGACACCATGAAATACTGCACAACTTTGAGATAGAATGAACTAAACTACACACAGGCAAAAGTTAAGTGAAAGATGTCAGATATAAGAGAAGACACACTGTAAGATTCCTTTTTTTAATTTTTATTGTTGAAAGTATTACAGATGCCCCCCCCCCACTGACCCCCTCCTACCTGCTCCCACCCCCCTCCTGCTTTCCCCAAACTATTGTCTGTATCCATTGGTTATGCATATATGCATATAAGTTCTTTGGTTTATCTCTTTCCATCCTCTCACCCCCCTTCCCTTTGAGGTTTGTCAGTCTGTTCCCTACTTCCATGTCTCTGGATCTATTTTGATTGTCAGCTTATTTTGTTCATGATATTCCATAAATAAGTGAGATCATGTGGTGCTTATCTTTCTCTGACTGGCTTATTTTGCTCAGCATAATACTCTCCAGGTCCCTTCCTTTATATATAGCTCAAAAGCAAACAAGACTACTGTTAGGCATACATACACCTGTGTTAAAACAGTTTTGCAAAAAGCAAAGAGTTTCACCTGCTTGATTGGCATAATTTTAAAACTTTATTTTAGCCCTGGCCGGTTTGGCTCAGTGGTTGGAGCGTCAGCCTGCGGACCAGAGAGTCCCGGGTTCGGTTCCCGCTAGGAGCACATACCAACAAAAAAAACCTTTATTTTAAAAACTGTCTTACAGTAAAATTGACTTTGGAGGTTCTGTGAGTTTTAACATGTGTATAGATTCCTGTAACCACCACCACATTCAGGATACACGATTGCTCCATCACCTTACATAACTCCCTTGCACTGCCCCCTCATAGTCACACCCTCACACACAAATACAGCCAATTGGTATTTTACAAGGCGTGCCTATCCTTTTTCCAATACCACACTGTCTTGCTTACTGTAGCCTTATAGTAAGTCTTAGAACAGGACTTTTACCTCCATGGTTAAGTTGATTCCCAGGTGTCTTAACTTTTTGGTTACAATGGTAAATGGGATTTTTTTTTTTTTTTTTAGTTTCTCTTTCTGAATGTTCATTATTAGTGTATAAAAATGCTATTGATTTCTGGATGTTAATTTTGTATCCTGCTACTTTGCCAAATTTATTTATTAAATCTAGTAGCTTTTGGTAGAGTCTTTAGGGTTTTCTTTTATAGTAATTCTTAAAATCTGTGTTAGTCCTCCAATTTTGTTCTTCCTTTTCAAAAGTATTTTGACAATTCTAGTTCCTTTGTATTTCCACATACATTTTGGAATCAATGAGTCTGTATCTACAAAAAAGTCCTGCTGGGATTTTGATTGGAATTGCATTAAATCTACAGATCAATTTGGGAACAATTGACATCTTAACTATATTGAATCTGTCAACCCATGAACACAGCATGTCTCTTCATTTATTTAGGTCTTTTAAAAATGTTTCTTTCATCAGTTTCTTGTAGTTTTCAACATTCACAGATCCTGTACATGTTTTGTTAATTTTTTTTGAGGAGCTATTGTAAAATAGTAGTGTGTGTGTTTGTGTGTGTGTGTGTGTGTGTGTGTTTTAATCCTCACCTGAGGATATTTTTCTATTTATCATCAGACAGAGTGGGAGGGAGGGAGAGAGAGGGAGAGACACATCAACTGGTTGCCTCTCGCACTACCTGACCAGGGCCAGGGACGAACCGTAACCAAGGTACCTGCCCTTGACCGGAATCGAACCCATGACTCATTGGTCCGTGGGCTGATGCTCCAACCACTGAGCCAAACCGACCAGGGCTGTGTGTGTGTTTTAAACAAATTTTGGTTTGCTTTGTTCATTGCTGGTATATAAAAATATGCGTGATATCTGTGTGTTGAACTTGCATTCTGCAATGTTGCTAAACTCACTTATTAGCTCTAGTATTTAAAAAATAAATCCCATGGAATTTTCTATGCAGATAATCATGTCATCTGAGAATTGGAGTGTTTTTTTTCTTCCTCCCCAATCTGTAAGCTGTTTATGTCTTTTTCTTGCTTTACTGAACTGGCTAGGGCTTCCAGTACAATGTTAAATAACAAGGGTGAGAGTGGACATTCTTGCCTCATTCCCAATTTTAGGGAGAAGGGATTCAGTATCTACTGAGCTGTTCTGGTAGACAGATTGCACACATGTTATCACAAATTGTTCCTGGAGGGATGAATTGTGTGACTTCACTGGGAAGGGACTCATAGAAGCCTGTGCTCCCTTTCTCTGAATTTCATACTATGCACTTTTTCCCTTTACTGATTTTACTTAGTACAGCCTTATGCTGAGTTCTAGTTGCCAGGGCTAGTTGCCTTTTTTTAAAGAAAAAAAAATCCATTCTTACAATCTTTGCCTTTTAATTGGTGTGTTATACCATTTACAGTTAGGGTAATTACTAGTATGTTTGGATTTATGTGTAACATTTTATCATTTGTTTTATGTTTCTTCCCTCTATTTTCTGTCTTTCTGCTCTCTTGATTTCCTTTGGGTTATTTGAACATCTTTTAGTATTCCTTTTAAATTTACCTATTGTATTTTTGACTGTATGTCTTTTTAAATTTATTTTTCATTTTTTATCCTCACCTGAGGACATTTTTGCATTTATCTTCAGATAGAGTGGGAAGGAGAGGGGGAGGGGAACAGAGAGAGAGAAACATCGATGTGAGAGAGACACATCGAGTGGCTGCCACCCACACGACCCCAGCCAGGGCCGGGGACAAACTGCAACCAAGGTATGTGCCCTTAGCGGGAACCGAACCCAGGACTCTCTGGTCCGCAGGCCGACACTATAACCGCTGAGCCAAACTGGCCAGGGCATTGACTGTATGTCTTTGTATACTTTTAAAAGTGTTTCATCTAGGAATTAAAATATACATACTTAACTTTTCATAGACTACCGAGAATCAATATTTTTACCAATTCACATGGAATGTAGAACCCT
This sequence comes from Tadarida brasiliensis, assembly GCA_030848825.1. Taxonomy (NCBI): domain Eukaryota; kingdom Metazoa; phylum Chordata; class Mammalia; order Chiroptera; family Molossidae; genus Tadarida; species Tadarida brasiliensis. The sequence goes on along the minus strand of CM061280.1, from coordinate 94,527,838 downwards.
TACTACCACACAGGTTCCTTTAGTGTCTCCCTCTTCATGTTATAGTTATCTTATATTTTACATCTACATACATTGAAACCCCATCAGACAGTGTTTTAATTTTTGCTTTCAATCCTTAAATATATATATATATTTATTAATTTATTTTTGTTACAGATGTTTCTCCTTTTTTCCCCATTGACACCCTCCTCCCCATCCCCCCACCCCGTCCCCAGCTTTGTTGTCCATGTCCATCAGCCCTGCATATATGCGCATAAGCTCTGTGGTTCATTTCTTCCCTCCCCTGCCACCCCCTCTTTTGAGGGTTGTCAGTCTGTACCCCACTTCCACATCTCTGGGTCTACCCTGTTCCTCAGACTGTTATGTTCATTATATTCCACAAATAAGTGAGATCATGTGATATTTGTCTTTCTCTGCTTGGCTTGTTTCACTTAGGATAATACTCTTGAGGTCCCTCCATGTCGTCTCAAAGGATAAGAGATCCTTCTTTCTTACAGCTGCATAGTACTCCATTGTGTATATGTACCACAGCTTTTTTATCCATTCATCCACTGATGGACACTTGGGCTGTTTCCAGATCTTAGCTATTGTAAATAGTGCTGCTATGAACATGGGGGTACATGTATTCTTTCTGATTGGTGTTTCAGGCTTCTTAGGATATATTCCTAGAAGTGGGATCACTGGGTCAAATGGCAATTCAATTTTTAATTTTTTGAGGTAACACCATAGTGTTTTCCATAGTGGCTGCACCAGTCTACATTCCCACCAGCAGTGTACTAGAGTCCCCTTTTCTCCACACCCTCACCTTAAATATATTTTAATTAATTCAAAACGAGAAGAATAGTCTATGCTATTTGGCTAAATATTTACCCATTTCTGCTGCTCTTCCTTTAGGTCTGCTAACTACACATTCTTTTTGTTTTCTGTCATCTGTGAATGTATTTTTTACATATTTATTCCTGAAGGATATTTTGCTGAATGTAGAATTCTGGGTTGACAGTTCTTTTCTTTTAGCATTTAAAAAATGTTGAGACACTTCCTACTGGCCTCCATGATTTCTGATGAAAATTTTGTAGTTATTTTAATCATTGTTCCCCTATAAGTAATGTATCATTTTCTCTGGTTGGTTTTGAGATTTTTTTGTCATTAGTTTTCAGCAGTTCAATTATAGTATGTTTGGGCATGAATTTCTTTTTTTTTTTTTTGGTACGTGCCCCTAGCGGGAACCAAACCCGGGACTCTCTGGTCCGCAGGCCGACGCTCCAACCACTGAGCCAAACCGGCCAGGGCGGGCATGAATTTCTTTAGGTCTATCCTGGTGTTTGCTGAGCCTCTTGAATCTGTAGGTTTATGTCTTTTGCCAAGTTTGTGGTTTCCAGCAATTAATACTTAAAATATTTTTAATCACCATACTCTTTCACTTATTCTGGATTTCTGATGTCTTAGTATTTTTCTAAGACAGATGTCTTAGTATTTTTCTCATAGGTCTTTGAGCTTCTTTCATTTATCTTTCAATCTCTTTTTCTCTGAGTTGTTTGGATTGAATAATTTCTATTTATCTGTCTTCAAGTTCACTATTTTCTCATCTCCATTCTATTAACCCAGCCAGTAAAATTTTAATTTTGTTATCATATTGTTCACTTCTAAATTTCCATTTGCTTTTTATTTAAATATTCCCTTTTTTTTGAGCCAAGACTTTCTATTTTTACATTTGTGTCCAAAGCCTTCACGATTGCTGTATAGACTTTGACTGATAATCCCAACCTCTCAGTCTTCCCTGTATTGGTGTCCATTGATTGTCTTTCTCATGTTAGTTGAGATTTTCCTGGCTCTTCATATTATGAGTAATTTTTTTTTGTTAATCCTCACCTGAGGCTATTTTTTCCATTGTTTTGTAGAGAGAGTGGAAAGGGGGAGAGAGAGAGAGAGAGAGAGAGAGAGAGAGAGAGAGAGAGAGAGAGAGAGAGAGAGAAACATCAGTGGGAAAGAGACACATTGATTGGTTGCCTCCTACTCGAGCCTAACCAGGGTCAGGGATCGAACCTGCAGCCCAGGTATGTGCCCTTGACTGAGAATCGAACCTGTGACCCTTCTGTGTGTGGGCCGACACTCTAACCACTGAACCACACCACCAGGGTAATATTCTGAGTAATTTTGATTTATACGCTGGACATTTTGAATATGAGGTTATAAGACTCTTGATCTTGTGTAAATCCTATGGGGCATGTTGCCATTTCTGTTTTAGTATGCATTCTACCTTTCTTCACAGGCAGTCACTGTTTCCCTTGTCATCGTTGTGGAGGGGCCTGGACAAGGGAGAATGGTGGGCTGAGGAGGGGAGGGGTCAGATAAAGAGTCTTGGGGGCATTATTTCAGGTATCTGGGTCCTGGAGGCACCAAGAACTGCCCCCAGAACACAGAATCCGGAGTCCTCCTCGGGGTCTTGGGCGGGGGGTGGGGGGAGAATGTGGTGGGACTGTAACTGTGTCCCCAGGACTTGTAGTGCACCAAGCAGAGTGCCAAGGGAAAAGCGGTCACATCTGTCTTTATCACAAAGACTTTGAGAAAACAATCATAGACATTAAGTAAAGAAATGAGCCTGCCTGTGCTTTCCCACAAAACTTTATTGGTGTGTGTGGAGGGTGCCCAGTAAATAAGAGTATGACAAAGTCTGTACTTACTTGAGTTCTTGCGTTCATGATGAGTCCAGTTGTGAAACCAAACTTCATCAGAAAAGTCCCCAGTCTTTCACCATGTGCCTTAAGGTGATTCCTATGCCTGCTTGATGCTCACATAAACAAAGGCCTATTCGGTGTAATCAGAAAGTATGGACACTTGCCTGGGACTTACCTTGAAAGTATTTTCAAAATTAAAAACAAAATTACATTTTATTCTTTTAACTATGTTCCTCTGTTCTTTCTTTTACTCCCCACCCCCACCCTCTTCTTCTTTATTTCCCCCAATTTTTATTAAATTATTTTTGTTACTGATGTTTCTCCTTTCCCCCCCCAAGACACCATTCTCCCCATCCCACCCCCCACCTCCCTAGCATTGTTGTCTATGTCTATTGGTTATGCATACATGCATATAAGTTCTTTGGTTCATCTCATCCATCCCCCCTGCCTCCCTCCTCTGAGGTTTGTCAGTTGGAACCATACTCCTTTCTACGTCTCTAGGTCTATTTCGTTCATCAGCCCACCTTGTTCATTATATTCCACAAATAAGTGAGATCATGTGGTATTTGTCTTTCTCTGATTGGCTTATTTCGCTCAGTATAATACTCTCGAGGTCCCTCCATGTTGTCTCAAAGGATAAGAGATCTTTCTTTCTTATAGCTGCATAGTATTCCATTGTATATATGTACCACAGCTTTTTTATCCACTCATCTATTGGTGGACACTTGGGCTGTTTCCAGATCTTAGCGATTGTAAATAGTGCTGCTATGAACATAGGGGTTCATATATTCTTTCTGATTGGTGTTTCAGGCTTCTTAGGATATATTCCTAGAAGTGGGATCACTGGGTCAAATGGTAATTCAATTTTTAATTTTTTGAGGTAACACCATAGTGTTTTCCATAGTGCCTATACCAGTCTGCATTCCCACCAGCAGTGTACTAGAGTCTCCTTTTCTCCACACCCTCGCCAGCACTTGTTGTTTGATGATTTGTTGATGGCAGCCATTCTGGCAGGTGTGAGGTGATACCTCATAGGTGTTTTAATTTGCATCTCTCTGATGATTAGTGACATTGAGCATTTCTTCATATGTCTCTTGGCCATTTTTTCTCCTTCTTCAAGCAGGTCCTTTAAACATTTCTTGTAATACTGGTGGTAATGAACTCCTTTAGCTGTTTATTGTCTGGAAAGCTCTTTATTTTTCCTTCAATTTAAATTATAGGCTTGCTGGGTAAAGTAATCTTGGTTGTAGGTCCTTGCTTTTTCATCACTTTGAATATTTTTTGCCACTCCCTTCTGGCCTGAAATGTTTCTGTTGAGAAATCAGCTGACAGCCTTATGGGAGCTCTCTTGTAGGTAACTGTCTCTTGCTGCCTTTAAGATTCTCTCTTTGTCTTTAACCTTTGCCTTTTAAATTGTGATGTGTCTTGGTGAGGGCCTCTTTGGGTTCATCTTGTTTGGGACTCTCTTTGCTTCCTAGACTTGTGTGTCTTTTTCCTTCACCAGGTTAGGGAAGTTTTCTGTTATTATTTTTTCAAATAGGTTCTTAATCCCTTGCTGTCTTTCTTCTCCTGCTGGTTCCCCTATGATATGGATATTGTTATGCTTCATGTTGTCCCAAAGGTCCCTTAAACTATCCTCATTTTTTAAAATTCTTTTTTCTTTTTGTTCCTCTGATTGGGTGATTTTTGCTACCTTTTCTTCCAAATCGCTGATTTGATCCTCTGCTTCATCTAACCTGCTATTGTTTCCATCTTGTGTATTCTTCATTTTTGACTGGTTATTTTTTATGATTTCTATGTTCTTTTTTTAATCTCTACTATCTCTTTGTTGAAGCTCTCATTGAGTTTATCCAATATTCACCCAAGTTACTTGACCAACCTTATAAACATTGTTTTGAAGTGTGTATCTGGCAGATTGCTTGCCTCCATTTCATTTCATTCTTTTTCTGGAGATTTCTCCTGTTTTTTTCATTTGGGGCACATTTCTTTGTCTCCCCATTTTGACTGTGTGTTTCTATTTGTTTCTGTGTATTATGTAGATCTGCTATGTCTCCTAGGCTTGGTAGGGTGGCCTTATGTAGTAGATGTCTTGTAGGGCTCAGTGGCACAGTCTCCCTGATCACCTGAGGTAAGTGCTCTAGGAATGTCCCTTGTGTGGGTTATGTGAGCCCTCCTGTTGTAGATGAATCTTTAAAAATTTTTTTTTCTTTATTGATTTTAGAGAGAGAGGAAGGGAGAGGGAGAGAGAGATAGAAACATTGATGAGAGAGAACATCGATTGGCTGCATGCCCCCCACTGGGGATTGGGCCCACAACCTGGGCATGTGCCCCAACTAGGAATCGAACCCGGCAACCTCTTGGTGCATGGGTGGATGCTCAACCACAGCCACACCAGCTGGGCGTAGATAAGTCTTGATTACTGTTGGCTCATCAATGGGTGGGGTTGACCTTCAGGCTGGCTGACTATGAGGATTGACCCTGACCACAGTGTATGAGTTGCTGTACAGGGGCTGACCCCACAAAGTGGAATTTGCCCCAGTAGGGTCTGTTGCCTGCTGAGATCTCCCTTGGAATGTGTCGCTTGTGGAGCTAATTAGGTTGTACTCTGATGTGGTCTGAAATCTGCTACCAGGTGTGTTGGTTCTGCAGCCTCTTGGGAGGGACTCTGGTGAGGTCAATGTCAGACATTGCCTGTGACTGGCCCCGGGCTACCTGTTTGGAGCTACAAAGTGATCCACAGTTTGTGGCTGCCTCTGCTGGGCCTGGGTGTGCATGGGAGGGACCACGTTATGTACCAAGGCAGGCCTTCACCAGCATCGAACCCAAGGGCAGGTCAGCAAAAGGCCCAAGGCATCCCAAGATATGCCTCTGCCTGCCAGCTGCCTGTTAGGCTCAGTCACTAAAAGAGCCTTTGGTGGTATGTGTGATGTGTGAGGTAAGTTCTCAGTGAGTCACCAGGTAAGGGCAAGTGGTGGTCTTCAGGTTGATACAGGTTCAAACCTGGTACCAGTGCTGAGTCTGAGGTCACTCAGCAAAAATTTTAGGGTATGCCAAGGCCAGCTGCCCCCCACTGGGGGCCTGCAAACTTTTGTGGTGGGGTGCAGTGTCAGGGAGTTGTTGGGGTGATGCCAGCAGAGGGAGGGCTTTGCACAGGAAACATGGCACCTGTTGGGTGTGTGAGGAATAAATGGCCCCTGCCCTAGAGCCACAGAACTCAGTCTCTCCCTGTTTGTCTATACCAGCCCAAGTTTGCCCAGACCTCCTTCTAGAGCCTTCCAAGAAAGTCTATACCGTGGGTCCAGGCTGGCAGCAGCCAGCAGACTCCTCCACAGCATGTGAGTTCTGCAGGGTGGGGCCACTGGGAGCCCAGAGGGTGTGGCTAGTGGATCTCCTGTGAGGGGGAGGTACTCACGGGAAGGTCTCCACCCTTCCCATGGTCTGGGGGAATGGCCTCCACCTCAGAGCTACACAACTCAGTCACTGACACCCGCGGTGTCTGCCTGGACCTCTACACCTCAGCCCAGGCAGCTCTTTCTAGATTTTAACTCTTTTTAAAGTAGTATCAAACCCCACTTGCAGGGCAGGGACAGAAGGGTTTTCTTCAGGTCCCCATCATGTCAGCCTTTGTGAGATGCTCATCTTCCCTGCAACATATCTCTAATGATGCTGTCACTTGGAAAGCTACCTGCTCCCGATTCTATGCTGACATTGATCTTCTACACCCAGTAAGGTAAAAGTCGTGGGTCTATTAACTTCCCTGGATAATTTCAGTCTCTCTTACATGGTTGTGAATGAGCTAACCAAACCCTCAGCTGTGTACACTCATGACAATAGCTCCATTTATTGAGATCTTTCATAACACCAGGAATAATAATAACTCATATTTACAGGGTATACACTATCCGTTATCAATTCTCTGAGCCAGATTCCATGCATGTATGACCTTGTTTAATCCTCACAATAAAGGTGGGCCAGGGTGTACACAAAATTTATAATTGAATCCAGTCAGAAGCAGATTTGGGGATTCAAGTTCTAAGTTAAAAAACTTTGCTCTTGCCCTGGCCGGTTTGGCTCAGTGGTTAGAGCGTTGGCCTGCGGTCCAGAGAGACCCGGGTTCGGTTCCCGCTAAGGGCATGTACCTCGGTTGCAGTTTGTCCCCGGCCCTGGTTGGTCGTGTGGGTGGCAGCCACTCGATGTGTCCCTTTCACGTCGATGTTTCTCTCTCTTTCTCTCTCTCCCTCCTACTCTATCTGAACAAAAAATGAAAAAATGTCCTCAGGTGAGGATAAAAACAAACAAACAAAAAAAAAACTTTGCTCTTTTCTTAGAGTAAAAGCTCCTGAAAAGTGTTAAATACAGAATAACTGATAATGTATATGATGACTTTAGTTGTGATCTGATGTTTTTATAAAATATAAATATAAATATAAATATAAATATAAATATAAATATAAATATATATATTTGACTTAAAAGGCTTTGCTCTTCCCTTGAAGGAAGGGTTTCCCAATCTTTGGTATGCAGACCTCACATGGTGTCCCAGGTGAAATCATGGATACAAAAACGAACATTTAAAAATAACAATGTGCTTTTCTTATAGTGCTACATAAAACTATAACTAGAATACTAAATTTATTTGGGACAGTTTATGGGGAGACAGAGAAAAGAACTTATGCCACAAGCCTCATGGCAAAATGCCACAATATCCCTTGCAAACATGCTTGTTTTTCAAAGTTATTCAGAGTTGGGGAGGGAGCAGCCACAGATCTCTTTATTTCTTCTACAAAATCCTTCACTGGTCTGACAGTCACCAGATCTCACTCAGAAGCATCCCAACTGCCTGATTCCAGCCTTATGCTCCTATTACTATACACAATGACAGCAAGTTACATCTCTGAGCCCCCATTTGTATCTTCACACCACCCAAAAAGAATTCTGAAAAATATAAAGACCCTACTCAGAATGGCATGATAGCATAAACAGAAATGATCTCTCTCGCTTATAGAGGTTTAAAAATATTCCCTGACCCAGCCCTGGCCGGTTTGGATCAGTGGTTAGAGCGTCGGCCCATGGACCAGAGAGACCTGGGTTCGGTTCCCACTAAGGGCGCGTACCTTGGTTGCAGTTTGTCCCTGGCCCCAGTTGGGGTTGTGTGGGTGGCAACCACTTGATGTGTCTCTCTCACATCGATGTTTCTCTCTCTCTCTTCCTCCCTCTCTCCCTCCTGCTCTATCTGAAGATAAATGCAAAAATGTCCTCGGGTGAGGATTAAAAAAAAAAAAATTCCCTGACCCAAAAGGACTGAAAATCTATTGTTCAAATAAAAATGAAACTAAACGTAGGGTATCCCAATTTGCCTCAAAATATGTGAGCAGTCCCTAGGCCGTAGAGCTGGGTGTAAGGATTAGAACCTATGCAGAAGGGGTAAAGGAACTAGGGGGACTTGCTGAAGCAAAAATAACTTGGATTCTACCTATGCTGTCTCCTTAAAGGCTATGGCATAAAATAGCCATGGGTTTCAATCCTGGCTTTGACATACACTGACTGTGTGCTGGTCGGAAAGGTCTCTACATCCTTTGGGACTATTTTCCCATTTCTAAAATAAGAATTATAATATTTACACTAAGTGATCACTATGATGAATAAGTGCGATAACATACTGATACAAATGGTGCTTGCCATGGAGGGTGTCACACTGGTATGGCAGACAGACACATAAACAGAAGAGCAGTTGAAGTGCAAAGGAGGAGCACAGGGAAGGGACCTAGAACAAATGCAGTGAGTGGAGTGGCCATGAAGCAGGAGGAAAACAAAGAGAGGAGACTCATGAAAGAGGTCAACTGGACTTCCCCAATCCACTGATCACTGGGTTCATGTACTTGATTCTGATATAAGGCCGAGGGACATCTATGCCTCCTCACACTTAAAACTAAAATAACCAGGTCGGCACTGTTGTGTTTATTCAAAAAGTATTGAGAGTCTGTCTAGTCTATTCATCAGCCCCTTTGTATATGGGAAGACTTTAGTGGATTAGCCAATGCAGCTCTTGCCTAAGGGCTGATCTGAGAAACTGTCAGTGACTAAGATTCATTATAAACATAAAAGTAGGCAATGCACTAGTACTAGATGCTTCTGGGAAAAGTGTGGGGTAAAGGGCAAAAGTACCCTGTGCCAGGGGTCCCCGAGAACACCCTCAGGCTTGATTATCTGCTAGGAAGACTCATAGGACTTGGAAGCTGTTATACTTATGGTTTGGTTTATTTTAGTGAAAGGATACAGATTAGAATCAGCAAGGAGAGAAAGCACATGGGGTGAAGTCCAGGAGAAATCAGATACAAGATTTCTTTCCCCTGTGTGCTTCTCATTATAACTATCTTTCTGCTTTTAATATTGTCTTTTGTCTTAATTCACATTCACCATTACTATTTTTCCTTGCTCTGCTTGCCCCATAACTTCTTTTTCTTTAATTTATCTGGAATTTATTTTTTTACAGCTTTATTTCCAAATTGACAAAATGTTTTTCAAAGTGACCGTACAATTTTGCATTCCCATCAGTGAATGAGGGTTCCGGCTGCTTTACATCCTCATGAACACTTGGGATGGTCAGTTTTTAAATTTTAGCCTTTCTAAAAGTTGTACAGTGGTATCTCCTTGGGGTTTTACTTTGCATTTCAACATGTTGAGCATATTTTCATGTGATGATTTTTCATCCATGCATATTCTTGTCTGCTCAGATTTCTTGTACATGCTTTTTTGGGTTGTTTGTCTTCTTTTTAAAGGATGTACTATTTATTTTATTTTAATGTTTTGGCATTCTGAAATTTTACAGTAATATACTTTTGTCTATGTCTTTATTCCTTTGTGCTGGATACTCATGGCCTTCATTTTTTTAAGAAGCATTCATGCAACACTTCTTTGATAATTTTCTCTGTTCTCAGTATGTGGAAATTTTATTTTTTATTTTATTTATTTATTTTAATACGTTTTTATTGATTTTTTTAGAGAGAGAGAGGAAGGGAGAGAGAGATAGAAACATTGATGTGGGAGATAAACATTGATTGGCTGCCTCCTGCACGCCCCCTACTGAGGATGGAGCCCGAAACCCAGACATGTGCCTTGACCCAGAATCGAATCGACAACCTTTTGGTACATGGGAGAACACCCAACCAACTGAGCCACACCAGCTAGGGCTGGAAACTTTCTTAATTTAATTCCAGACCACTTCTATTAAGGCTTTATTTTTTTATTGTTTCACTCCTTTTGTCTGTTTATTCAACTTTCTGGAAGGCTTGCTCAACTTGCTTGTTTTTTCAAGTATTACACTGAGTGCTTTTTATTAGCTACTTGATTTCCAAGAGATTTTTAATTTTTAAAAATTAAATTTAATGAAAAAATTAAATTAAATTAAAATTTTAAAAAGATAAAAAGCAAAAAAAAAATCTATTTTTCGACTTTTTCTTAATTGAAGGATGCTGAAAACGTAAGTGTACAGCTTACCCCATTAAGGGCTCCATGTTGGGTTCTGATACCAATATTATGGCAACTTCCTACAAAATATTAGAAACTCATTCTTTCCCTCCCCAGTGGAAAAGGTTACAGAGTGCTAGACCTGTATGTTTTCCACAGACTTACAAGCCCTGACAGCTCCCCAACCTGACAATAAATTAAAAAAAAATTTTTTTTCTTTATTGATATTAGAGAGAGAGAGGAAGGGAGAGGGAGAGAGAGATAGAAACATTGATGAGAGAGAACATCAATTGGCTGCCTCCTGCATGGCCCCCCGCCCTGGGGATTGGGCCCACAACCTGGGCATGTGCCCTGACCAAGAATCGAACTGGTGACCTCTTGGTGCATGGGTCGACGCTCAACCACTGAGCCACACTGGCCGGGCCTGACAATAAACTTTTGAAAAGGACAAAAGATGGCCCATGAGGAGCAGGAATTCTTAGGTTGTGTTGACTTTGGTTGGAGTTAACTTTCATTGAGCTAAGTTAAACATGGGGACAAACTGAAAGCCAGAGAAAACTGGCTGTTTGCTTTTCCCCTTAGTCACCTGATGGCTGACTTTGATTCAGAAATTTGGGTGAGGAGGCACTCAAAGGGAAGACAGAAAATATGGTCAATGAGGAAAGGTGAGGAGATTTTATTTTCTTGCAGAAAAAGATAAATCCCAGACGGTCAGTTTAGACTCAAGTCTGCCTATTAAAGGTGGTTGGGAATGTCTTTCAATTTGATAAAACTTTGTTTTGGATCACAGACCTTTGTCAGGAGCTGTGTGGCTGGGTCAGAAGCCATGCTGAAGAATGCTGTCAGCCCCTTCAGTCAGGGCACCTAGCGGAAGAGATACTTATCTAGGCTGTTGGGATCATCATCCCAGGTAAGGTAAATACTTGTACACATTGGTCTGTATCACAAGGACAAAGGCCCCAGGAGGACCAGAGACCACCGGATGCATCTGCTGGGCATCATGAGGCTGAGAATCATGTGATGAATTCCAAAAAGAAGCACCAGCCCCTCCAGGTTGTTTAATTCCAGAAACCTCAGGTGATTAGGGCCAGGAGCACCTGAAATTCTAGGACTCACAGGCCAACTATTTGCAGCAGTTGTGGGTAAGGAGTCTCTTCCCCCCTCATTGAAACAGTCTGCTTTTCCAGGTATACTGGTAACAGCCATTGCATAGTTTAAAAATTATTTATTTTGCCTGGCTGGTGTGGCTCAGTGGTTGAGCATCGATCCATGCACCAAGAGGTCGCTGGTTTGATTCCCGGTCAGGGCACATGCCCAGGTTGTGGAGCAAATCCCCAGTGGGGGGGATGCAGGAGGTGGCCAATCGATGTTCTCTCTCATCGATGTTTCTCTCTCTCTCTCCCTCTCCCTTCCTCTCTCTCTAAAATCAATAAAGAAAAAAATTATTTATTTTTAAACTGTGATAAAATATACATAACATAAATGTTACCATTTTAACCATACAATTCTGTGGCATTAAGTACATTTACACTGTTGTGAACCATCATTATCATTCATCTCCAGAAGTGTTTTTCATTTTGCAAAACTGAACCCTTGAACCCATTAAATACTAACTCCCCATTTATCTCTATATCTCCTCTTGCACTCTTTATATTGGTAATTTGTCTTCTCTTTGTTTTTTGTTTGTTTGTGTTTTTGGTCAGTCTGGCTAGAGTTTTATTGATCTTTCCAACAAACTAACTTTTGGTTTCTTGATTTTTATCTATTGTCATTCTGTTTTTTATTTTCTTGATTTCTTTTCTCATCTTTATTATTTCATTCAGCTTACTTTAGGTTTGTTTGTCTTTTCCTAATTTCGTAAAGTAGAAGCTTAGATCATTGATGTGAGGCCTTGACAGTGTTCAGGCCATATTACCCCAAAATATGGCATCTTGGCATATTGAATATTTTAAGATGCAGGAGTTTGAGAAAATGGCAGAAATAGAAGGTCACTGTGACCTTCCCTGATTCTTCTCTCCTGACAGGTCATAAGACCCTCATGTGAGCACTGGCCGGTTTGTCTCAGTGGTTAGAGCGTTGGCCCGCAGACCAAAGAGTCTGGGGTTCAATTCCAGTCAGGGGCATGTACCTGGGTTGTAGTTTGATCCCAGGCCCTGGTTGGGGTCGTGTGGGAGGCAACCAATTGATGTGTCTCTCTCACATCAATGTTTCTTTCTCTCTCTCCCTCCCTCTCTCCCACTCTATCTGAAAATCAATGGACAAATATCCTCTGGTGAGGATTAAAAAAAAGACCCTCATGTGAGAGGTGCCCTCCCTGTACTCAGAGGAAAGGAGCTTCCTTATCTCTGAAGACACAGGGACACCAAGGAGAATCCTAATGGATAGGCCTTGCTAAGTTTACCCCATTGAGTACACTTGACCTCATACTCTGACCTATCATATTTCTCGATAATTTTCCACTCTTCATCAAACCTAGCTTAAAACTACTTAGGTCTCACTATTTCGTTAGGTCTTCACTTCCTTATGAAGGCTCCTGTGTCATGTAAAACTTACAGTAAAATAAATTTGTATGCTTTTCTCCTATTAATCTGTCCTTTTCAGTTTAATTTTCAGACCCAGCCAGGGACCCTAAGACGATCAAGGGAGACTTTTTCCTCTCCTACAATTTTCTCTTCTAACATAAGCATTTAACGCCATAATTTTCTCTCTAACCACTGCTTTAGCTGCATACTATACATTTTGTGTTCTCAGTGTCATTTAATTAAAAAATATTTTCTGATTTGCTTAGTAACTTACTCCTTGATGCACGCATAGGTTATTTATATGTGTCTTTAAATTTCAAACATTTGGGAATTTTCCAGATATTTTTCTATCATTGATTTCTAGTTGAGTTCTATTATGGCCAGAATACATAATGCACATTGTTTTAGTTCTTTTAAATTTAAGATTTTGTTATGACTCAGAATATGGTCATATGGGCACTGATTCTTCTGCCTCCTTCTTTCACTTATAAAGATCCTTCTGATCCTACACAAGGGCCATAAGATAATCTAAAATAATCTCCCCATCTCAAGAAGCTTAACTTAATCACATCTGCAAAGTCCCTTTTGCCATGTACGGTGACATTCACAGGTTCTGGGGACTAGAACATGGACATCTTTTGGGGGGGTCATTATTCTGTGTACCACACCTCCTTTCCCTCCCCTAATCATTTTTGGTGACTGTCATTCTCCCCACATTGGTCCACAGAGGTGGAAAGGTGGGCCCTACCTCTGAGAGTAGCAAGATCCCCATCCCACAAAGGAGAAAAATACAACAGTCGATGGCCACTAGAAATAATAATACCAACAATGTAGATCATAAGTTACCATTTACTCTAGGCTTGCCATGTGCCAGTGCTTTGCATGGATTATAGGTGCCACTATCACCACTTCACAAGTAACAGTCTGAGGCTCAGCAAGATTCTATGATTTTTCCCAGTGTCATACAGATGGAAGTAGTGGAGGAGCCAGGGTTAGAACTTGGGCTTTCTCCATAGCCTGTGCCTCTAGCCACCCACCTCAAGTTATGACTATGACCCCCAGAAGGGTCAGGGGAGGCTTCCTCAGAATGGATCATTTATGAAGCTAGAACTATAAGATGGATTTTAGGGTCTGCTAGTGGCCAAATCACTACCATTTATGGACCTACAGAGAGGCTGTTTGGCTCCACCTCTCTCTTTTGCTGACTCTGATATACTCTTTCTTCTCTCTCTCTCTCTCTCTCTCTCTCTCTCTCTCTCTCTCTCTCTCTCTCTCTCTCTCTCTCCCACACACACACTCTCACACACAGAGAGCATGGTATCTTCTATTTATGGTTTAATTTACATAACTTGGGATTATGACACTCATCACATGTGGCCATACCTTACACAAAGCTCCACAACCTTGTCCCCAATTAAAGTGGCCTTAGTTGTTGAGGGTGAGGAGGAGGCAGCCAGGGAGAGTGAAGGTTTCCTTGGGGCATCTGTGGGGGTTGGGAGTGGGCAGCCAAGTGTGAATGGTGCAGATGTCTGGACTAGGACTTCTGGACATATCAACATCTGTTCCCAAATCTCCTCTTGCCAGCCACCAGGCCTGCTCTTCTACCCCAGGAGCCTCTGTAGCTCCCTCCCCCATCTCTATTCACTGGGCATGTTACATCCTCTCACCTCCATTTGTGTCCTCTCACCCAGCACCCAGCCCAGCCTCAGAGGACCCCTCAGGACCTTCCCTGCAAGCACAGAACATTATGCAGGACAGACCTTGCTATTGCCCCCCACACAGGGGTCTGTCATAAAGTCCCTGTTAGGGCAGAACTGAAAATCTCTGGGATCCAGGTGAAACTCCAGACCCAGACTGGGAGTCCAGGGTGATTCCCCCAGGGCTGGGGGGAAGGGGAGGGTTTCTGACAGGAGGAGCTGAGATGAGTGTCCTGTCAGGAGTTGGGATGACACTATGTGGGGTTGGGTCAGTGGACACAGAGAAGAGACCCTGGGAGGGACAGGGCAGAGTGAACATGAGGAGTGCCCCATCTGCTGTCCATATGGGCTTTGGCATCTTAGCCCTAACTGGATGACCCAAGCCAGTTAGTTACTTGCCTTCTCTGGGCTTGAGTGTCCTCATAAGTGGCAGGGGTGACAGGGTTTTCTTCCAAAAGGCCTAGTGAGGATTAAGTGAGATAGCACCCAAGAAGTGCTTGAAATCAGCCATAGAAAAGAAGGAAATTCTGCCATTTACAACAATATGGATGGATCTTGAGGGCATTTTGCTAAGTGAAATAAATCAGGAAAAGACAAATACTGCATGATCTCACTTGTACTTGGATTCTAAAAAAACAACTCATAGAAACAGAAAAGATTGGTGGTTGCCAGAGGCAGGGGATGGGGAATGGGTGAAGGGGGTCAAAAGGTACAAACTTCCAGTTATAAGATAAATAAGTTCTGGAGACCTAATATACAGCATGGTGACTATATTTAACAATACCGTATTGTGTATTTGAAAGTTGCTAAGAGAGTAGATCTTAAAAGTTCTGATCATGAGAAAAAAAATTGTAACTATGTGAGGTGTGTTTCTTTTGTAGTCATGATTTACTCTACTGTTTGATATTAACAGTTCATGGTCAGTACTGCAATCTGCTCCTGATCCTGTCTTGGCAGAGAGAATACAGTTTCTCCATCTCCTGCTTCCAATTACATAGTCTATTTGATTTCTATATTGGCCATCTGGTGGTGTCCATGTACAGTCACCTGTTTGGTTGTTTGAAACACGTTTGTTCCCTGGCTCGGTAGCCCAGTTGGTTAGAGTGTTGACCTGATATGCCAAGGTTGCACGTTCGATCCCTGGTCAGGGCACATACAAGAATCAACCAATGAATGCATAAATAAGTGGAACAACAAATCAATCTCTCTCTCTCTCTCTCAAATCAATTAAAAAAAAAAGAAACACATGTTTGTGATGGACAAATTGTTGGCTTCACAGAAAATCCACAAACCAATCTCCTGCTTCATTTCTGACCCCTTGTCAACAGTTGCTGATGACATTTGATTCTGCTTTATTGCCTGCTTTTGCATTCCAATCACCTATAATTATCAGTGTGTCTTGTTTTGGTCTGTGATCAATTTCTCCTTGGATACTTGCATAAAAGCTTTCCAATTCATCTTCTTCAGCCAACATTACATACACTTATACAATGTTATAGGTCAATTATATTTCAGTAAAGTTGGATAAAAAGAGAAGTGCTTAGGACATTGCAAATCACATAGATCTATGGTTACCTAAAACAGTTATTCTTCCTTCCTTCCTTCCTTCCTTCCTTCCTTCCTTCCTTCCTTCCTTCCTTCCTTCCTTCCTTCCTTCCAACATTTTTTATCTTTATTGATTTTAGAAAGAGAGGAAGGGAGAGGGAGAGAGAGAGATAGAAACATCGATGAGAGAGAACATCAATTGGCCACCTCCTGCATGCCCCTCACTGGGGATTTGGCCCACAACCTGGGCATGTGCCCTGACCAGAATTGAACCAGTGACCTCCTGGTGCATGGGTCGATGCTCAACCACTGAGCCACACCGGCCGGGCCAAAATTATTCTTTAAATTTAAGTTTCATAACTTTTTACCACATCGCATTAAATCTCAGATGCTATGGATCATGTGTGACAGCACTATTTTAAGTAACCCTTAAGAAAGAATGATGCCCTCTCATCTCAGTAACTATAAGATGCATTCCTGATTTCTGATATGTTGAAATGTAAAAAGGGCATTTTAGAATTGATAAAAATATAGTATTTTTCATTGTTTATTTTTACAGTTACCTTCTGTGGCACTCTATTGTTTCTAATTTTGTATAGCGATAGAATATTTTCTTTTTTAAATATTTCATTTAAAAACAAAAGTGATTTGATCTAATGAGAAATTTCACATCTGTATACTGTATTGTGTGTTCACCACCCCAAGTCAAGTCTCCATCCATCACCGTTTATCACCACCCTAGAAAATTTGAGATGATTGTACTAGTCTGAATGGAGTCCTGGCCCCTTAGCCTCTCCCAGCTTCCCAGAAGGATCTTTCTGAGGTCAGCTGCATAGAAACTCACACTGCATGGTGCCCACACTGAGGGCACTCTGGATGCCCACTCGAGGATGGAAATGGGAAGGGTTAATTTATCAATTAAAGCATCTGTTCAGGGGTGTCCACACAATATCAGGTACATCCTGACTGCTGGAAACCTGGCTGTCACACAGGCATCACTCAAGCCCTCAGGTGTCACACAGTCTGGTGAGGAAGCCCAACACAAACACAGCACAACAAAAGGAAAAGAAAACTTACCACAGTATGTGGTTATAAGGATGAAACTCCGGATCCAGATGGCCTTGGTTCACATCCTGACTTCAAGATTTCCCAGCTGTATGACCTTTGGCAGGTTTCTAAACCTCTCTGTTTCTCAGGTGCCTTATTTGTAAAATGGAGAAAACACTACCTACCTCATTGGCTTGTTGTAAGGACTATTACATGAGTTAATATTTGTAAAGAATTTAGAACAGGTCTTGACATATAATAAATTTTCAATAAGTGCTTGCTAATGAAAGAATTTAAAGCATTGAATTAGAAGTTGAAGAAGGGACACATGGGAAGAAGACATAATGATCTCCTCAGATGTAAAGTGGAGAGGGTAACAGCACTGTCCTTCAAAGTTTATTGTGCTTATTTTATTTCATTTTTCTTAAAGTGTGGTCCTAGGGCTAAGTCCTCATTCCTCATCAGGGGGCCTGTCCCCTTCTCCATTCTGGATGGCACTCCTGTTAATGTGGTCCCAGTATCCAAGATTTCCCTGTGGCTCCCAAAGGTCCCTTCCCAAAATGACATGGAACCCCCTTTCACTGCCATACAAGGGCCCAACTAGGTGTCAGGGCCTCACTCTGGGCCCCATGAAGGTTACCCCAGGAGACCTGACTCCCCCAAGACTGTTAGGATCTGGGGAATCTTTATCCTTACATTGTCAGTCTGGATGAGCTTCTCATTGTATTTTCATCCAAGTCATAAATGTCAGCCCATTGAATTTGTGAATGAGAGAATGAAGCTGAAAGGAATGACTTATCTTCTCCCAGGCTCCTGAGCCAGTCCTCCCCAAGCCCACTCTCTGAGATAGCCCAGGGAGTGGTGTGGGGCCAGATCTCAGGTGAACACAGCCCAGTCTCCACTCCTCCCACAGGGATCACGCTCTAGCCTCTTGGAGTTGGACACTTTTCTTTGCACACATATATGTTCCATTTGCTTGTCCCTGTTAACATCCTGTCCTGTAGAAGGCACTCACTCATCCCTGCAGGTACACACAGGTCCCACTCTCTTAGTATGATGTCCAGAAGGCGCTCTGTGGTATTACATGAGCCCTTGTTATTATTATTTTTAAAAATAAAAAAAAATCCTCACCCGAGGATACTTTTTTCCATTTTTATCTTCAGATAGGGGGGGAAAGAGAGAGAGAGAGAGAGAGAGAGAGAGAGAGAGAGAGAGAGAGAGAGAAAGGGAGAGAAATATTGATGAGAGAGAGAGACACATGGATTGGTTGCCTCCTGCACGACCTCAACCAGGGCAGGGCCAGGAACTGAACCGCAACCGAGGCACGTGCCCTTGACCACAATCGAACCCACGACTCTTTGGTCGGAGGGCTGACGCTCTAACACTGAGCCAAACAGGCCAGGGCGAGCCCTCATTATTAATTTCACTCTGCAAGTCACTGGCTATAAATGGTCATTTAGAGCCCCTCTCCCACCCCACCCCTGCCCCATAGTTTGCTTGTGCCATCCTTGTGCACATGTGTGTTTCTTTAGCATACAATCTTAGAAGTGGAATTGCTGAGACAAAGGAGTCAGTCATTAAACAAACACCTAACAAGTGCCTACTATGTGCCAGACACTGCTCTAGGCACTGGGGAGATATCAAGGAACTAGAAAACCACACGTTCCTGCTTTGGTGGAGCTGACATTCCTGTGGAGGATGTTTCCAGTTTTTATTTTGATAGATGCTGTTACATTGCTGTCCAATTACCGACATCTTCATCAGCCTCTCCTAGGGCGTGAGCTTTGAAGCAGGTGGATGGACTCCTTGGCCTTAGCTCTCTGCAAGATCTCAGGGTCAGGGTCTGAGCCGGTCCATTTGGGGACGTGGGTGTGGAGTGGGGAGAGATGTGGATGGAAGGGTCCAGGGAGTGGGAGGGGGCTGAGAAGGACAGGTGCACAGAGTATTTGCATCAAAGCTTCCTTAATCACACCACTAGGGGGCATATGGGAGTTAGGGATGAAGGACCTAGGATAGAACCATCTTCCCAGGTTATACCACTGCAGGAGGCAGAGAGGGAGCGGTCCGCTCTGGGAGGTACCACTGGGTAGGGGACGTCTATTTTGGAATAAACCAATGTGTGGGTCAGGGGGACACACTAAGGGCCATTACCATCCCCGTGAAGAGGATTTCCACACAAACCCCTGATGGGTCAGGAATGGCATTACCTTGACCATCCGCAGCCCCCACCCATCTTCCCGGCTCCAATGCGAGTCCCAAGCAGGCATCCATTATTGGACTGTGACCTCCACCTCTCCTAGGCTTCAGTTGCAGCTTCGCAGGTTCTGCTCTTCAAGGTACTATGATTTTGAATCAGTGGCTTGTGCGTGTATGGGCAAGCGATTGGATACAAGGAGAGGGGGGCGGGCCTTAAGGCTCATTTTGGGATCTGATTGGATAATGCGAGCTTACGCCTCTCCCAAGCTTTTGCTCCGCGCAGAAGAGGCGTACTCCAAGACGCGCGCCGAGCTCCTATTGGCGGCTGGTTTAGCTCAGACGGTGGTTGCGTGGCCAGAGTTCCGTGCTGTGGTGGTGGGGCTTTAGGGATGGGGAACGGGTTCGAATCCCGACTTCGTGCCTCAGTATGTTCACTTGTCAAAGGGCTGAAGACGGTACTCCTGTAGCGGAATTCACAGATGCGTAGCCATGCTCTGCCTCTTAGTGCCGCGGTGATGGGGGCTGACCTCTTGTGAGCAGTCTCATGTTCCCCATTCAACCCTAAACTCAGTCACAAACCCAGCAGGTGCCTTTGCCTCCTTTTAGTGCATGCATCTATGCATTCCCTCCACTGCTAAAGTTGTATCATCGGAGATTTAGTAAAATTTCGCAGTGGTCACTTTATTCAGCAGAAACCCTGCTTTGGTGGAGGGCTCCTGACTGCAGGACCACAGAGCAGAACTCCTTAAGCGCAGTCTCCAACAGTTGGTGCTTTTGCGATTAAATATTTCCCCATGTAAGCGTTCTTTTTGTAATTCCAGACATACATTAAGGACCTGTAACCAGGTTTATCTTGAAACTACTGCAATCTGCTTTTAAAACACAGCATAAATCTTTATCGAAAGGCAACAACAAACACTTGTATTGGCAGTATATATTTCCAACATTTCCTCTTGCGATGCATAGGAATGTGGGGAAAGCTACAGTCAAAAAATAAAGTACATGTAAAAGTATGGGAGGAAAAAGCAAACTCTAAATGTGAATACAAGCATGCACTAATGAACCTAACTCTTGATCAAACTGATAACCCACAGAGAAAAGTATTCTTCTAGATCATTTTCTTTGGCTGTGTCAGTGTATTTACTGGTCATCACACAAGAAAAGGGCTCCGCCTACACAGCCTTCAGTATTCAACTTTTTTTCTTTTTGTCAAGACTTCTGAATGCTTCCAGTTTGTTTTAATAAGGATGCTAACATTTACCCAAAGCCAATTTCTCCAGGAAAAAGGCAGACTAGAAAAGCAGTCTGTTTAAATTGGTTACGTTTCTGGAACTGCCTCAGAGTATGAGTCAGAACTCGGTAAGAAGGTGGCTGGAGAAGTCTCACTCTCCTCCTTGGTCACTTCACCATTTCTCCAGCACTCAAGTAGTCCAGATCACTGTTTCTGGTTGCTGAGGGCCATAACTGAGTGTGGTGCTTGCATTAACCCTTTCTTAGAATACCACTTTGATCTTTCCATATCAAAGTGGCTTCTGAGAAGTTACAATCTGTGACTGCCTCTACTTATGATTGCTTGCCCTACTAGCCCTAACATGGCTCTAAAATCCCCTTGTTATACCCTTCTTCTGGAAAAAAAAAAACACATAAAAATGGGACTGTTTATACTGCAATTAGCAGCTATTAATAGCCTGGTTGATCAGATTAATGAGTCACTTAATGCATTTCTGAGGGGATGTGATCTACAGGGGTAATGAAGAATGGGTCACTTTTAGTGGACAAGGGAGTTTGATGGGGAAAGGTCCTGAAGGTTTTTTCTGGGGACCCAGGTCACAGTGAGAGTTCACATGGTTCATGAAGGAGAAGGAGGAGGGTGCAGAGGGGTTGCCAAAAGGAAGAAGGGAAAACCTTGAAGGAACACATGTTTTACAGTTACTGAAATATTCTCTTCCCTTTACATTCTTTATGTAGCTCCCTCTCTACACATGCTTCCACATGTTCCCAAGGAAAGTAACCCAGAAAAAACAGTTTTGCTTAAGATAATAGTAAAGGCATCAGTTGACTTCACACAGCTCTTAATTAAGAACTGATTCTTTGTCCTATCCAGGGGCTTGCACTTGTAACATTCCTATAGTGTCTGTAAAATCCCCGTTAGAATACAGTTTGTGAAAAGTTAAAAATATAGAATGAACACATGCATCACATGTTACATTCTCTGGAAATAGTTGGGGGCAAGACATTTATTAAGGACCAACACCTGTGAAAGGAAGGGGACAGAGGTGGAACAGGGCAGAGAGAGAGAAGTAGAACTATAATGGAGAGCCCAACACAGCCTCAGCCAGCCAATATGGCTGGGAACTCTGGAGTGAGTGTCTTAGTCAGCTCAGGCTGCTTTAACAAATTACCATAGACTGTGGAGTTTAAACAACAAATATTTCTCACAGTTCTGGAGGCTGGAGGTTTGAGATTAGGGTGCCAGCATGGTTGTGTTCTTGTGAGAATCCTCTTCCAGGTTGCAGACTGCTGACTTCTTGCTGTATATTTACATGATGGAAAGAGCAAGCTAGGTCTCTGGCCTCTCACCCTGATGACCTATTAACCTCCCACAGGCCCACCTCCAAATACTATCACATTGCGGATTAGAGTTTCAACATAAAAAATTTTTTGGAGGGAGGACCCAAAGATTCAATCCATTGCAGTAAATATTTCCTATCATAATGTCTTGTGTTGGGCTGAGTTGGCCAGGCCTTTATCTTCCCTACCTCTCTCAGTCACTGCTTGTGGGCTGTCTTGGAAAGGCCATAACCTCAGGTCAGGTGGCTCTCTGAAGCTGAGGCAGGCCCCGAAGGAGTTGGAAGGGGCCTGTGTGACACAGGTTTATGTTTGCACAGCCTGCCCCTTGTGCCACATGGACCCACTTCCCCACCTATGATCGAGGAGCTGCTCCTTCAAAATTCTGTTGGGCTTCTGTTCCTGAGGGGGTAATTCAGAAAAGGGAGATTAGTGGGATGAATGATAGCCTCTGCCATGGCAGCTGATCTTAGACAACTGCACTGGGGAATGGAAATATCTAGACTTTTCAAGGGCTGTTGGACACAGGGTCTGAGTTGACACTGATATCTGGAGACCTGAAGTGTCATCATGGCACCACCATTAGAGTGCAAGTGTACAGAATCAGCTAATAAATGAAGTCCTGGCCCAAGTCCAGCTTACAGCGAGACTTTGTCTAGCATAGAGTGGGGTACTGGGTTCTTGGTCCCACCTAGTGGTCATTTTGCCAGTCTTTGAATATATAATTGAGATTGACATAATGGGCAGTTGGCACAACTTCTACATTGATTCCTTGGCCTGTGGGGTAAGAGCTATGATAGTGGGGAAGGCTAAGTGGAAACCTCTGGAATTACCTGTTTCCTGGGGCTGCTGTAACAAAGCACCATAAACTGGGTGGCTTAAATAACAGAAATTGATCATCTCACGGTTCTGGGGTCTAGAAGTCTAAGATCAAGGTGTCAGCGGGGTTGGTTCCTTCTGAGGGCTGAGAAGGAGAATCTCTTCCATGCCTCTCTTGTTCTGGTGGTTTGCTGGCAGTCTTTGGCATTCCTTGACTTTTGCTGCAACATCCCAATTTCTACTTTCATCTTCACATGGTGTTTTCCATGTGTGTGTGTGTGTTTGTGTGTGTGTCCAAATTTCCTCTTTTCATGAGAATACCAGTCATATTGGATTAGGGGCCCATCCTACTCCAGTATGACCACATCTTAACTAATTACATCTGCAATGACCCTCTTCCCACATAAGGTCACATTCTGAGGTACTAAGGGTTAGGATTTCAACATATGAATTTTAGGTGGACACAATTTGACCCATAATACTACCCTTTTTCACTCAGCAAAGGTGATAAATCAAAAGCAATATTGCACCTTGGGGGTATGGCTGAGATTAGTGCCACCTTTAAGGGTCTAAAGGATGCAGGAATGATGATCCCCATCATATATCTAATTTGCCTGTCTGGCTCTTGCAGGAAATGGCTGGATTGTGGAGGTTGACAGTATACTGCTAGAAGCTCAATCAAATAACAGCAGCCCCAGTGGCAAGCAGATGTAGTATGATTGCTAGAGAAGATTAACAAGGCTTCAGGTACATGGTACGTGGCCCTTGATTTGTTGAAAGCATTCTCTTCTATCCCTATGAGAAAATAAGATCAGAAACAGTTTACAGTCACACCGAATGGACAATAATATTAATTCACAATTTTTCCCCAAAGCTCTCTTTACTCTCCTGTCTTCTGTCGTAATTAGTACAAGGAGGTCTGGACTGCCTGGATACCTCACAGAACCAGCTGTAGAATGAGAAAAGAAAATCACCTTATTCCTTTGTAAAGGAATTTCAAGTGGAGTAAGCTGGTGACTTGAGGTTTTTGCAAGGGGAATGGCAAGTTGGAGCTGGTTTCTGGATTTTCCCTGAGGTCTCACAAACTCCATAGGCTGGAAGGCTTGCTCTGCTGGATGCCCAGAAGCCCGACTATTCTCAACACCAAAAGTGGCAATAGCATGGACCATATTTCTGCTTTTATTTGTAGATGTTTGCAGCTATAACTGCATCTCATCCCATTGTGAGTGTGGGCTGGGTGTATGTGCATTTTAGTGGCATTTGTTAGCAACAGCAACACTTGGACGTCAGCCTTTGTTACATTGTAGGTCCTGTTCAACTTCATAAGAAGCTTGAGGAAGGGGTTTCTGTCCCCAGACCGGTGGACCCCAGACCAACATGCCATTTGTAGGCATATATGTCCAGATGCAGAAGAGGGAAAGGAGCCATTCCTCCTGACCACATTTCAGTGGAGCTGCCCCAGTGCCCCCACCCTGATCCCGGTCTGAGCCTCACACAAATATATAGATCTCAGCTGGGAGCAGGGCCCCTCAAACTCTACTTTCATGTGGAACCCTTTGTGCCAGAATTGAGAACAGTATATTTGCCAAACCTTCAGTGGCCTCAGGACTGTCACCATCTGAGATCACTACCCTGTTCCGTCTGTTTCTCAACATCCTGGATGAAATCTGTGGGCTATCATATAGCTTGATTTTAAGACAACTGGGCTCTCACTAGGTGGTGTAAGCAAGAGACTGCCTTTTAGTGGACACTGTGGTCATTCTGTAACAGCCTTTGTCCTGTTCAGGTCCCCATCTGCATCTAGCTCTTTAGGACCCTCTTGTAATCCCTTGACCACTGGGAATCTGGGAACAGGGTACAGAGTAGACTGGAGGGGGAGGAGCTTGGGAACCAATTTTGGGGTCAAAAGAGAACAATGTAAGTCTCAGCAAAGGCTGGAATTATCCCAAACCTCAACTCAAGGTTAACCTCAGTTTTATTAAGCCATAGCAATGCCTGTTAGATTTTTACACTCTTGCCAGGTAAATAAATACAGATTAATTTTTTCTCAGTTCAATGAAGTTTGGAACAATGTATTTTTAGGACATAATCTTGCTTTGCCATCTTTATAACTTGCAAATTTCACTTCCCTTTGGAAATTGCACAATACTCTTATTTAAAAAAAAATTTCCCTTATTTATTTTTAGAGAGAGAGGAAGGGAGAGGGAGAGAGAGATAGAAACATCGATTAGCGAGAACATCGATTGGCCGCCTCCTGCATGCCCCGCACTGGGGGTTTGGCCCACAACCTGGGCATGTGCCCTGACCAGGAATTGAACTGGCGACCTCTTGGTGCATGGGTCAACGCTCAACCACTGAGCCACACTGGCCGGGCCAATGCTCTTATTTTTAAAGCAAAGATATTGTGAGCTTAAATTTTTCTACAAATTTATTGAGTTATAATTGACATTCAATAAACTGCACATATTTAAAGTGTAGGTGATTTGATGAGTTTTGGCATATGTATACACCCATGAAACTACACTGCGATCAAGATAGTGAACATATACATCATTCCTAACAGTTTCCTTATGCCATTTGTAATTCCCCCTGCCGCCCATTCCTCGTACTGTCCCATCCCCATGCAACCACTGTCAACTTTCTATTTGTATTTTCTAGAATTTTATATAAATGGAATCATGTAGTACATATATATTTTTTGTCTGGCTTTGTTCACTCAACATAATTATTTTGAAATTTATCCATGTTGTTGCTCTGATATGTTAATTCCATATCCCCATCTAGCAAGTCTTAAGTTTCCAATTTTATACTCTCATTCCTTTGGCTAAAGACCCTAATAGCTTTTATAATACACACACTCTTGGGAAAGGTGAAATTTAGACATTATCAACCATGTACACTTCCCAGTCACTATTATTCTTTTTTTTCTAAAGGGTCCCTTCAATTCCCACCTAGAGGTTAAGTCTTGCCTCTACAAGAAATGCTGTCTGTTTTCAGTGGAAAATTTTGGAGCTCTGCTTTAACATTCTGGGGTTCAGTGTTGGGTCTGTTTGTTTCTAAATTGCTTCTGGGTCTTTATAGCCCATTTCAGAGAACTGGACTTCTGTCTCGTTGCTTCAGCCTGGGTATCTACCATGGCAATAACGTCCCCTCCCCTATGCTCTCAGACTGGAACTCTGTGCCTGTATCTTTCCAGTATATCCTAACACCTTTCCCCAATCTGACCACCTATGGAGTCAAGTTTTGGCTCTGAAAGGTAGTCTGGCATCCTTAGTCTTGCTCCCTACTGTATGATGCCTCTGAGGCTGACTGCCAACCTACTTAGACTTCCAAGAATCACCATTGATGTGTAGCCTTCCCCTTGATACCCTGCCACCATACCCTGAGAGCTAGCTGGAATTCTTGGCACTTCAAATTAGAGTTTCTTCTGCGCCCTCACCTAATTCACCTAACTACTGACCTGAACTGCCCTCTGTCATTTGTTCCCACAGCTGCTGGGCATTATATTCATTCAGCCTCCACCTCTGAAGTTGAGCCTTGTGAGAAGGGAGTGACATTGGTTAATAAAATTATATAGGTTTCAGGTGTACAATTCTATAATACATCATCTGTATATTGTATTGTGTGTTCACCACCCCAAGTTCAGTCTCCTTCTATCACCATTTATACCCCCTTTACCCTCTTTCTACCTTCCTCTGCCCCACCGCCCCCGTCTTGTAATCACTATACTGTTTTCTGTGTCTATGAGGTATTTTTTTTTCTTAATCTCCCACCTTTTTCACCCAGCCCCTGAACCCCTGTCCTCTCTGGCAACCATCAGTCTGTTCTCTGTAACTATGAGTCCGTTTTGGTTTTCTTTGTTTGTTTATTTTGTTCTTTAGATTCTACATAAAAGTGAAATTATATGGTACTTGTTTTTCTCTAACTTATTTCACTGAGCATAATACCCTCTAGGTCCAGCCATGCTGTTGCTAATGGTAAGATTTCATTCTTTCCTATAGCTAATATTTCATTGTATACATACCACAACTTCTGTATCCACTTGTCTATTGATGGGCATTTGGGAACTTCCATATCTTAGGTGTTGAAATAATGCTGCTATGAACATAGTGGTGCATATATTCTTTTGAATTAGTGTTTGGGTTTCTTCAGATATATACCCAGAAGTGGAATCACTGGGTCATAAGACAGTTCCATTAAAAAAATTTTTTTTATCCTCACCCGAGGACATTTTTCCATTTTTTGTTCAGATAGAGTGGGGGGGGGGGGAGGGAGAGAGAGAGAGAGAGAGAGAGAGAGAGAGAGAGAGAGAGAGAGAAAGATCGACGTGAAAGGGACACATCGAGTGGCTGCCTCTCGCACGACCAACCAGGGCCGGGGACAAATTGCAACCGAGATACGTGCCCCTAGCGGGAACCGAACCTGGGTCTCTCTGGACCGCAGGCCGACGCTCTAACCGCTGAGCCAAACTGGCCAGGGCCCATTTTAAATTTTTTGAGGAAACTCCATACTGTTTTTCACAGTGCCTGCACCAATCTATTCCCACAAACACTGCATGAGGGTTCCCTTTTCTCCACATCCTCACCAACACTTGTTTGTTGATGTATTGATGATAGCCATTCTGACAGGTGTGAGGTGATACCTCATTGTAGTTTTAATTTGCATTTCTCTGACAATTAATGACGTTGAGCATCTTTTCATATGTCTATTGGCCATCTGTATGTCCTCTTTGGAGAAGTATCTATTGAGGTCCTCTGCCCAATTTTTAATTGGTTGTTTCCTTTTTAGTGCAGTTTTTGTCAACCCTGGCTTCCCATTGGAACTTCCTGTATCTATGAGGCTGTTCTTAGGAGAGCTTTTTAAAAATATCAATTTTCAGGCCCCACCTTAGACTAATCAAGCTAGGTCTGAGGATCAGGCATCAACATTCAAAAATTATTTCCTAGGTTATTTGAATGTGAATCTGGGGTTGAAAATGGCTGATTTAAAACATATATTACCAATAAACCTTTGGTAAAATGTCAGTGGCAGTAAAAAAAAAAAAAAAAAAAAAAAGTAAAACATGAAGTCAACCAGCTTATTGAAGATTGGTATATCAGACACTTTTGGAAGACCATGCTTGAGAGAAATAAAACACAAGCTAACTATTTGTAGATGGTGAAGCAGAGAGAACTAAAGGGACATTAGAGCTGCCATTTCCGGACTTCCAGGTTTACCTCATGTAATTAAAACTAACCAGAGTCTATGACAATTATATTTTCTAAGTCCATAGAGAGAATAAAAACAGAAGGGAAGGGAAGAAAAAAAAATATAACTCCCAAATTTAGTGTATTCTGTAGTCCTTACAATATCATTTGAAATAATTTATTATACAAAGTGGCCTGTGATACCTTCTTAAGTCCTTTACTTGGGCCGCCATCAGCATTTTGCAGTCATAACTAATGGACCCAGACACCAAGATAGAAGATATTGAAGCTGTGTCTGCAGAACAACATGGGACAATGACACGAGACCAAAAGAAGATTCATTTTGTACAGGTGTCCCAGAAGGATGTACATTCAGGAATGCTGCAAAAGTTAGAAGACATGCCTCAATCATCATAATAGGTGACTAGAAAATGTGCTCCTAAAGAGAATCATAGCATTTTTTACAAGTGTACAATTCAGTGTTTTAGTATATTCACAAAGTTGTGTAATCATCACTATTTTCTAATTCTAGAACATTTTTACTATCCCCCCCAAATAATCCTTTACTCATTAGCAGTCATTTCCCATTCTCCTTTCCTCCCAGGCTTTGACAACCACTAATCTATTTTCTGCCTCTATGGATTTGCTTATTCTGGCCGTTTCATATAAATGGAATTGTACAATATGTAGCCTTTTGTGTTTGGCTTCTTTCAATTTGCATAATGTTTTCAAGGTTCAACCATGTTGTATATGTATCAGTACTTCATTCTTTATTATGCCTGAATAACATGCCATTGTATAGATATACCACATTTTGTTTATACATTCATTTAGGCTATTTCCATTTTTTGCTCTTGTGAATAATACTGCTGTGAGCATTTGTGTACAAAGGATTTTTTGTGGACACATGTTTTCATTTGTTTAGAGTGTATAGCTCAGAGTGGAATGCTGGGTCATATGGTAATTCTATGTTTAACTTTTTGAGGAACTGCCAAACTGTTTTCTACAGCAGCTGTACCATTTTACATTCCCACCAGCAATGTAGGAGGGTTCCCATTTATCTACGTCTTCACCAACACTTGTTATTTTCTTTTTAAAAAAATGTTTTAATTGATTTTTTAGAGAGAGAAGAAGGGAAAGAGAGATAGAAACATTGATGTGAGAAACATCAATTGGCTGCCTCCTGCACACTCCCTACCTGGGATTGGGCCCACAACCTGGGCATGTGCCCTGACCGGGAATTGAACCGGGACCTATCAGTCCATAGGATGACACTCAATCCACTGAGCCATACTGGCAGGACTATTTTCTGTCTTTTTAATTATAGCCATCCTACTGGGTGTGACGTAGTATCTCACTGTGGTTTTGATTTGCATTTTCCCTGATGTCTAAGGATGTTGAGCATCTCTTTCATGTGCTTTTTGGCCATTTGTATATCTTCTTTGAACAAATGTCTGTTCAGGTCCTTTGCCAAATCACCATTTCTGTTGCAACCTGCTGGGCAAGCCAAACCATATCATTTGCAGCAATTGGCCTCAAACCATCAGGACTTCATCAATGACTACCAGCTTCCCTATTTTTGGTTCCAGCTTCCAACTCTGGACTGTCCATAGAAAGACAGATCTACTCCCCAAACCAATCACATAAGGTGCTCCATTTTTAATTAGCACACCTCTAGCTTCCCCTGCTAACAGCCTCTAATCAGGCCTGAGAGATTGAATATATAATAGAAGTGGACAAGGCCAGACCACATATAAAAGCAGAACTTTGAGCCACAACCTGAAGCAACTTGACTAGGAAACCAACCACTTATCCACAATAAACATCCCAGGAAGCCAGACTGCTGTAAGTCAGGCTTGCAGGAATCCAAATTGCTATCTCTAGTGACAATCCAGGAAGCTAAACAATAACTTCTGTGACAATCAGCCCCAAATGGCAGGGACTTTATTGATAACTGACAGCTTCCCTAATTTTTGTCCCTGCTTCCTTCCACCTTGGAACAATAGGAGAAAGCCCAATTTGCTCCCCTAATCAATCACATAGGATGACCCACTTCTAATTAGCCACCTCCAGCTTCTCCAGGCCAACAGCCTCCAATCAGGGCACACCTGAAGCCTTACCCTTTTTTCACTATAAAGCTTTCCCACTCCTCTGCCTGCCTTTGAGTCTCTGTCAAACACAAGTGATAGTAGCTGACTCCCTTGCTATAGCAAGCTCAGAATAAATAGCCTTTGCTTTTCTCATTTGGTTGGTCTTTTTTTATTTCCATAGGGCACACCTGAAGCCTTCTGTTTTTTATCACTATAAAGCTTTACCACTGCCCTGCCTGCCTTTGAATGTCTGCCAAACACAGTGATGGCGACTGATTACTCCCTTGCTATAACAAGCTCTGAATAAATAGCCTCTTTTTGTTCTCATTTGGGTGGTCTTCGTTTGTTTTCACAGGATGGTTGTCAGATAAAATATAAGCTGCCTAGTTAAATTTGAACTTCAGATAAAAAACAAACAATTTTTTAATATAACTGTGTTCCAAACATTGCATACTTGTTATTTGCTAAATCTGGAACCCTAAGTACATGTAAAAATGTAAATTCACACAGAGTTCTCAGAGAGGGGTATCAGATACTGGCTTTCTTAACACAATTCAGCCAAATAATTCTGCTCAGCTGAGCCCTCTGGTTTGTTAAGTGCCCATTAAATGACATTTCTGTTTTGTTTTGTTTTGTTGTGTTTCTGTACCAGACCAGAGCTTACCCTCCAATCAATACATGCTTTGATTTCTCTTTATGAAGATAGGGGACTTTCAAATTATTGTCTGGGTTTTAGTGCCAGACAATACAAGGCATTTCATTCTAAAAGCCCTTTTCTCCATGTGTGTTAATTAGAGTTTTTTCAATAGTCTCTGCTGCCAGTTTCCTCTGCTCTTCAAACCCAGTAATGTTAATTCAGTCGCACAAATCCTTGGAGATGCATGCAGGCTTCATTGCTGATTTATTTTTGTCTTGACCAGATGGCTCCAGGTTCCTGTGACTGCACAGGAGTCTTTTGGATTATCCTGTTTATCTTGCCCAGTGCCCAAGGTAAGGGGTGATCTTCACAAAGCACCTTTGTCAGCAAGATAAGCCATTTGCTACGACTGCTGCTTGGATACCATAACCAAAGTTATTAGATTTAATATATGTTTTCTAAACTCCATAGCAAAAGCTGGGAAATATATATATTTTTTGGTGCAGCCAGTGGAAGGGCAGAAGCCAGCAGGACTCAGCAGAGAGGGAGGAAACTCTGCAGGGGGCTCTGAAAGCCCCTGACTGAGCCTTTCTTCGCCTTTAAGGAGGTGGCCATGAAAAAGATGAGCAGAATATCTTTAATGAAATTAATAAACATGCAAAGGAAGATGTGATGTTCAAAGAATCAATAAATCAAAAGTGACAAATGCAATATTTCACTGTGAGATTGAGGAATTCAATTCATCCAAAGAGAACACTTGGCTTTTGTTAAAAAGTAATCCCCATACATTCCCATACAATGAAAGCTCTTATATCAGCTCAGGCTAAAGCTGAATGTGCTCTGGTTAGTATAGGTTTTGAAACCTTGAAAAACATGCAGGAAGCCACCCAATACAGAGATTTGTGGCATTTGGACTTCTACACATGTGCACACACACATATACACCAGAACACATACAATCCAGGTATTATGAATTACCATTGTCAGGGGTTTCAGTCACCAAAAATGTTTATTGTTTAAAATGCTAGAAGGACTCACAATGAACACAGCTTGTCAGATTGTTGGTTCTCATTTCTAGATCAGGTCCTCTTATGGGCTACCCATGCAGTGCAGACTCTAAAAGCAGGAGCTACTTGGCCTCTATCCTGGAGAGCGCAAATCAAGAATTTCTGACTTTTGGGGTCTAACTAGCCTGCTATGTGCCTTGTTTTGGCTGGCCCTAGGCAACTCAAAAGTTAGAAAAGCAGTGTGCTTACCTCATAAACCAATTAGAGGCTTTTGCCTACAAATGCAATTACAACACAATACTGTCCATGAAGAGTGTTTCATAAAGGTAAAAACATGTAATTGAGTAATGGGAGAATGAATCTGGGAATACTTTCCTGATTTAATCTAGACCTTGAAAGCTGAGAACAACTGTGACAGATAGATGAGTTCTGCATATGCTTGAGAGGGGTAGGAGTCAGGAGAGAGAGTTATGGTACATTCAGTGTAAACAAAGGTAGAAGCCAGAAAGAACAAAGAATGTTTACAAAACTGAACAAAGTGGTGTTTTGCAACATGGCTGCAAGAGGGGCTGAGGGAGAATGAAGAACAGAAAGGCAATGTTGTCGGGCCGGTGTGGCTCAGTGATTGAGCATCGACCTATGCACCAGGAGGTCGCCAGTTCGATTCCTGGTCAGGGCACATGCCCAGGTTGTGTGCCTGATCCCCAGGCGGGGCATGCAGGAGGCAGTCAATCGATGTTCTTTCTCATTGATGTTTCTATCTCTTTCTCCCTCTCCCTTCCTCTCTCTCTCTCTCTAACATCAATAAAGAAAAAGAAATTTTAAAAAAGAAAGGCAATGTCAATGATAGATAACCCAAATCACAATGATAACAGCTACTACATATTGCCTGCTTTATATTGGCATTTTGTTAAGTGCTTTTTACCCATTATCATATTAAAAGCACACAACACTCTGAAGTAGGTATTGTTATTCCTATTTTACAGATAAGGAAGCTGAGGAACAGAGAGTTTATATAATTCAGGGTTTCAACCTAGGGTTGTAAGACCTGGTGCTGAGGAATTCTGTTGGGCACCAGAAGGAGCTAAGATGGGGGATTCTGATTATCTGGTAGGTCTGACTTTGCTCCTTCATACCTTCCTGCATTCTTGCATTAAGTACCCTCACCCTCCTTTGCCTTTTCACAGTTCACTTGAATTGTTAAGTTCCACCACGGCCATGCTCTTGAAGTACTGGTTCATGTGTGTATCTTATCTCCCCAACTCACCTTCTATTTCCTTAAAGGAAGGGATCTTCTCTGTACCTTCCTCAGAGCATGGAACTTAACTAACACACATGGTTAACTGATTGATTAGGATTCCACCAAGCATTTAAGCTAAGCTCCTTCCTACTTGTAACGCTCATAATGCTTATTGACTGAGATTGAATGCCTTCATCATCAATTTCATCTGGGAAGGCAGCTTTTCTGCATATGTGCCTGATACAGTGCTGGGCACTGGCACTTTTGTGCACTCCCATTTTACAGGATGAGAAAACTAACACTCATAGAGGTTAGGTAACATGTGTCAAAGAATAACCCAAAGACATACTGTTAATTATCACCACACTAATTTATTTGAATACCAAAAACTAATAACTGATTTTATCTAACAAAGGATTTATCTACCAGAAAGATGAGGAAAGAAGGAAAATCATAGCCATATTGGAAATGGGTAAACTTTGCTTTCCTCTTGTTGGGTGAGCTGGCAACCAGCAATGGGCCAAATGGGGTGTTCTGCCCTTGGGCAGCATACTGTGTCCTCAAGGAAAACAGATTAAGTTGTTTATGGATTTCTCAGAAACAAGAGCATTGGGAAGTTTTGTTTTGAATACTTGGAAAGGCTTAATGAGTATACCCAAAGTGTATAGTGTATTTTAAATACACTTGATTGATTACACAAAAAGAAAATCCCAGAGGTGCACATTGAAAAGGCAAAAATGTGTTGTTTATGGTATCATTGACACTGGCTTTCATGTACCCATTGATGTATACCCTGGAGTTTAAATGCAGTACTTGTAGTTAAAAGGACCTGAAGTGGTCCTTTCCAATGCAATTCTACGGAAGACTTTCATTGGTGTCTCTTTCCAGT
Source organism: Tadarida brasiliensis (assembly GCA_030848825.1). Taxonomy (NCBI): domain Eukaryota; kingdom Metazoa; phylum Chordata; class Mammalia; order Chiroptera; family Molossidae; genus Tadarida; species Tadarida brasiliensis. Next base: position 94,494,253 of record CM061280.1, on the reverse strand, counting down.
AGCCCCAGTCTCCTGACTGCAAATCACAGAAAAGTGTATCTGGTGATATTCTCTTTGAGGACGCAGCTTGCACCTGTTGAGCATATGATGTTGTTTTTGACAATATTTGACCAGCTTGAAGTGTTAAAAAGGTGAAGCCTGATGGAGGAGGAGTCACCACAGTCTCGCGGGTTCTCCTGGAATCATTTTATATGAGGGCCTCTGAGGGCTTTGAGATGAAGATCACATAATCATTAGAACTAATGGATAGATTTTTAAGTCAGGGGAGAGTAAACTCTTCTAAAAATTGGGATGATTTTGATTTTACAGGATCAATAGTCTATTCAATTTTGCCAAAACTTTATGAGTCAATATGAACAAGAAAATTTTTGTTTTAATGGGAGTACCTTACACAGTTTCTCAAGTATTTCACCTGTAAAGTGAGATTATCTATCAATAGAGAGTAATGAATATAAGTAGCCCCTCTTATTTGTGGTTTTGCTTCCTGCGGTTTCAGTTACCTGTGGTCAACTGGGATCTGAAAATATTAAATGGAAAATTCCAGAAATAAACAATTCATAAGTTTTAAACTGTTTGCCTTTCTGAGTACCATGATGAAATCTTGCACCATTCCCCTCTGTCCACCCGGGATGTGAATCATCTCTTTGTCCAGGAAATCCACACTGTATATCGAGTAGTAGTCTTCTCGGTTATCAGATCAACTGTAGTATCCCAGTGCTTGTGTTCAAGTAGCCCTTATTTTACTCAATAACGGCCCCAAAGCGTAAGAGTAGTAGTGATGCTGGCAATTCGGATATGCCAAAGAGATGCTGTAAGTGCTTCCTTTAAGTGAAAAGGTAGAAGTTCTCAAATTAATAAGAAAAGAAAAAAATTATATGCTGAGGTTGCTAAGATCTACAGTAAGAACAAATCTTTTTTCCATGAAATTGTGAAAGAGGAAAAAGAAATTCATGCTGGTTTTGCTGTCGTACCTCAAACTGCAAAAGTTTCAGCCATAGTATGTGATAAATGCTTAGTTATGATGAAAAAGGCATTCAATAAGTAGGTAGAAGACATAACAGAAAATGTGTTCTGACTGATGACAATGTGTTGTGCCAGAAAGCATTGAGCCTATATGAGGACTTGAGCAAGGGATCCCGTGAAATGAGTAAATAACCATGTTCATGTAACTTTTATTACAGTATATTGTGATGACTATTCTGTTTTATTTTATTTTATTTTTATCCTCACCTGAGGACATTTTCTCATTTTTTGTTCAGATAGAGTGGGAGGGAGAGAGAGGAAGAGAGAGAGAGAGAGAAACATCGATGTGAAAGGGACACATGGAGTGGCTGCCTCCCGCACGACCCAACCAGGGCCGGGGACAAACTACAACCGAGGTACGTGCCCTTAGCGGGAACTGAACCTGGGTCTCTTTGGACCACAGGCTGACGCTCTAACCGCTGAGCCAAACCGGCCAGGGCAAAAGAAAGATCTCTTATTCTTTGAGACAACATGGAGGGTCCTGGAGAGCATTATGCTAAGCAAAATAAGCCAATCAGAGAAAGACAAATACCACATGATCTCACTTATTTGTGGAATATAATGAGCAAAATAAGCTGATGAACAAAATAGACCCAGAGACATAAGAAGAAGTAGGGTTCAGACTGACAAACCTCGGAGGAGGGGGGTGGGGGGAGAATTTATGCATATATGCATAACCAATGGACATAGACAACAATGCTGTGTGTGTGGGGGGGGGGGTTGATCGGGAGGAGGGTGTCAATGGGGGAAAAGGGAGAAACATCTGTAACAGAAATAAATTAATTAATAAAAAAAGCATAATATATATATAAGGGTTCGGTACTATCCACAGTTTCAGGCATCTACCAGGGGTCTTGGAACATATCTGCTAAGGATAAGGAGGGATTACTGTACTGTCCAGGTGGGAAGAACAAAATCTATCTATCATCTTTTTTTTTTGGCAACATAGTATTAGCCTTTTATTTATTTGTTTTTGTTAATCCTCATCTGAGGATATTTTCCCACTGATTTTTAGAGAGAGTAGAAGGGAGGGAGGGAGGGGTGAGGGGGAGAGAGAGAGAGAGAGCGGGTGCGAGAGAGAAACATCAATGTGAGAGAGACACATCGATTGTTTGCCTCCTGCACCTGCCCTGACCAGGGCTGGGGATTGAACCTGCAACCCAGGTACATGCCCTTCACTGGGAATTGAACCCGCAGCCCTTTGGTGAGCAGGTCGACGCTCTAACCACTGAGTCACACTGGCCAGGGCAGCAACATAGTATTAGCCTTCTGGCAAGGGAAGACTTCAATCCATAAAACTAACAAACCATAACTAAAGTGTTGTAGGGGAGAAAATATTAGGTGGACCGGAAAGTAATGTCGTTTCTGTGCATTTTGATATTTGGTTGACATTTATCAGCTCATTGTGTACTTCAAAATCCTGCCAAAGACATTTTAAGGTTAGAGTGACTTGTTTACTCGTAAATAATTAAATCTTAATTTTTTTTTTTTGCAATTTATAGTGAATGGCCAGCCAAATACCAGAAGAGGTACATATCCAGCATTGTATGCTTTTTGAGTTTCACAAGGGTAGTAACGCAACAGTTGCTACCAAAAACATTTGCGATGTTTATCCAAGGGCATTAGACGTTCGTAAATGCCAAAGGTGGTTTTCTAAGTTCAAATGTGGTCATTTTGATCTTTCTGACTCGTATCGATCAGGAAGACCAACAACTTTAGACAATGACATGTTAAGGGTGGAAGTGGAAGCAAATCTGTGTCAGACAATTGAGGAACTGTCAAACACTCTTAACCAACCTTGGTCGACCATCCAAGAACATTTGCAGCAGATTGGTAAAGTAAGCAGAGCAGATGTTTGGGTCCCGCATAATCTGTCCGAAGAAAATAAAGCTAACCGGTCCACCACATGCGACTTATTGCTTCAGCGGCACAATACAGAGTGTTTTTTGATCGCTTGATCACTGGAGATGAAAAATGGGTCCTCTATGATAATCCAAAACGCAAAAGGCAGTGGCTCTCTCCTAATGAATTGCCACAAAGTACAGCTAAGCCAGGTTTACACCCCAAAAAGGTACTTTTGTGTGTTTAGTGGAGTATTCGCGGGGTCGTTCATTTTGAAGTGCTGAAACCTGGACAAACTGAATGCAGACCTTTACTGTGAACAATTGGATTGAGTAAATTAATCTTTAATTGAAAAGTGCCCAGCGATTGTCACCAGAAAAGGCGTTATTCTGCAACACGATAATGCAAGACTGCACTGCGCAAGACGAACACTGGAAAAAATTAATGAATTGGGGTGGGAGGTATTGCCTCACCCACCATACTCGCCTGATATTGCACCATCAGATTTCCGTTTATTCCGATCGCTACAACATTTTCTAAGTGGGAAAAAATTTGAAAATTTGGATGATGTCCAAAATGCCATCTCCAGATATTTTGCTCAAAAACCAATTGATTTTTATCGATCCGGCATTGAAAATTTGCACACTAGATGGCAAAAGGTTGTTGATAACGAGGGTGATTACATCATTGATTAAAAATAAAAACTTGTTAAAAATTTGTTTGAATTAATGTCGTAAAAACACGACATTACTTTTCGGTCCCCCTAATAACTTTTTCTCTGTCTTCTTAGTTCGGTTACCAGGGGGCTTGTGAATTAAACTGACAAAAGACAGATTAGCAAGAGGAAAAACAGTTCCAAACTCTTTCCTGTAGACTTATATTTTTTAGTAAAAGGCAAAAGATTTATGCGATCTGAAGAGAAACCATAGACTTATATTTTTTAAACTGTCCAGTAATATACTCATTCATTTTTATGTGGTTTATCCCTTTAAAAAATCCCTTTCCATAGTTCTACAGCAGCTGTACCTTATCCTTCTGTCACCATGCCTGTTTCTAAGGGCCCACTTTTAGGTCATTGTTTCTAATCTGTTGTAGAAAGTAACTAGACAAACAAGCTTGTTAGTAAGTATGGGGAGGAATTCCAAGTCTGAATGATGGTCCAGGGCAATGGAACAGTTCAGCTTTAGAGCACAGGCTGTGTTAATGGCTGTTTCTGAGCTCCAATGCTTTGCTTGGATGATTCCTGCCTCCCACCTTTGTAGAAGTGGGTGTCAGACTGACACCCCAGGAGGACATCACTGTGAACATAAATTTTACCAGAGTCTTGTGCAAGGTCCTGGTCTGTGAATGTCAAAGAAACACATAACTCTCTTGATTCTTGGGGACTCAATCTAATTTTGTATAGTAAAACTTCCCAAGAGCAAAGCAACACATCACACATTCATTACATATGAAGTGGTTCACCACTGAAGGAGTACATCATAAAGATTTCCTGGAAAAGAAATGACAGATATGCTTCGGTGAGAACAGGAGAAGACTGTTACAATATCATTTGCAGAAAAAGGTAAAATCATGACTCTCACACAAATACAAAAATGAACAAATGCTAAATAATTAATTTTACTCCTATTAAAGAGAACCACTGCCTGACAATACTTAAAACAGTAAAAACAGACTTTATTCAGGAACTTACTGCATTAGGGTTTGTAAACCAAATTAATTTTAGACTGTAATAAAGAATAAAAAGTGCCTTGGCCGGGGGTGGGGGGGGGGCTCAGTGTGTTGGAGCATCGTCCCGTGCACCAGAAGGTTGCAGGTTCGATTCTAGGTCAGGGCACATACCTAGGTTGTGTGTTCGATTCCTGGTCAGGGCACGTACAGGAGGCAACCAATTGATGTATGTCACATCAATGTTTCTCTGTCTCTGTCTCTTCTCTTTCTCCCTCTCTAGTAAAAAGAAGAATAAAAAACATTCAATTGAGCAAAAAGGAGCTGCAGCCTGGGAGACAGATTTAGGTAGTAACCTAAATTGTGTTCCACCGAGACAAAGGGGAGGCCATCTTTTATAGTGGAAGTTCCCACCTAGGTTCTCAATTAGGTCCATTTTATGTAATTGAGGTATCTAAACTGTGTAGTTCTAATTGGACGGGGTAGGTCTCAGTCTGTTGGTAGAAGGATGAACCAGGGCTTGCCTGCAGTGGTTGACTTAGACAGCGCATAGTGCAGGAAGCTGAGAGTTCAGTCTGAGTTTCTTCCCAGTATACAGAGTACATGATGAGCCCCTGTCAGCAAATGGCCATTAGACTCCTATTATTTATAAAATTTGGGCCCTTGGTTGACCATGGAGAGTCCATCTCAGCAGATACATTTCTTCTTGGAGTTCACATCAAATGAATCTTTTTGCTTGGGGGCCACAGGGTAGAGACCTCAGTATAGAAATGAGCTCAATTCCAAGTACAACAAAGACAGTTGGGGATTTTATAGCCTAGAAGTAGAAAGAGGTGGCTCAGTGTTGGAAAATTACTAAGAGAAGATATCAACAGTAGGGAGATTCTTGCTGAAGCCAGGCCCCACTGACCAGATATCAAGGGTGAGGGATTCTTGCTATAACCAGGCTAGGCAGCGCCCCCATCCCCAAGGATGTAGGGGTTGAGAAGAGGGCTCACATAAGCCTGACTAAAGTTTTGCCAAGGAGAGTCTTTGTCACTTCTATGATATGAGAGAACCAGGCAGATGTCAAAACAGGTTTAAAGGAAAAGTCAAAAGAGCACAGATTTCTATGAAATGAAGGAATGTTGAGATGAACTGCAAATGTCCACAAAAATGGTTTTGCCACAAGGGGGAGGAAGTTACTTAGAAATACTACCAAACAAGACAGAATTTCCCTATCTGTCAGTTACCAAGAGTTTACAAAGAATTTCAAAGTAGCTCAAAGACAATGAACAGGGCTAGAGCCCGGAAGGACTTGCTATAGGTGATACAGAGTTTCCCACTGAAACACAAATATGTCTCTACAAGGAGCTCTTAACAAAGTGAATGGAGGGGTGAAAGGCAGGGAAGTTAAAGAGTAGAGATTTAGGATGAGTGAGCAAGTCACAAAAAGTTAACCCAGTTGGTTGAACTTGGAATATTATCAGCATGAGATGCAGTGATATTTTTCAGGGTGAACGAAAAGGTTTGATTTCAGATTCTCTAAATCTTTAATACATAGAGTTCCTGTGTGTGCATATTTGATCCTAATGGCTTTAGGATTTCTATCAGCTGATTCTAGCTGCTTCCAATTCCTGTGGGTACAGACCTTTTTATTGAGCCAGGTCTTTTCTGAAGTTGATCAGTATGAGTTTTTTAAACGTTGGATAGCTTTGAACTGTGTGTGTGTGTGTGTGTGTTGGGGCGGGGGAGGATGGGAAAAGAAAGATGGAGATGAGAAATTTGGTATATTTCATCTTTCTGCATTGGCTTTAACTTTAAAAATAATTCTGTACTCCTTTTAAAATTTCCCCTCAGAACAGTTTTGTTGAGGAGAAAATTGCACATTCTCTGCACATTCTCTTTTTCTTCATCATTTTAATGGCTACAACTTTGCTCTGATGAGGCAAAAGGAGTGGCCAGAGCTTCAGGAACCACGTGCTGAAACAGAGGGACTAAGTTACATAGGTGGGGCCCCTAAGGGGCATAAAAAGGCAAGAGGAATGGGAATATAGGTAAGTATAGTGGGGGTGGGGGGAAGTGGGAATGTTGGAGGAGACATAAAAGAAGAGAGCTAGGAAGTCCCACCACAACAAATGGTTTAATCAGGAAATGGGAGCCAAAACTCCACTCTTGCTAGAATGTGGCCATGCAAATTCTGCTCAAAACCTTTCTGAATGCAAGCTATAAGGGAGGAAAAGGTTTTCCTTAAACTTCTTAGGGTCCCTGGCTGGGTCTGAAAATTATACTGACAAAGAAGACTAATAGGAGAAGAGCATACAAATTTATTTAATATACATTTTACATGTGTTAAAACACAAAATTCAACTGAGTAAATTTGAATATATAATTAGTGGAAGACTTTTATAGGCAAAAGAGGCCAGGGAAAGGAAAGAGCAGATTACTTCATCTTTCTTTGGGGGATGGAAGGGGTTTATCCTACCTTACTACTGCTGATCCAGAAATTCTAGATTGATTTAAGATTACATTCCTGGGAGAGGCTGAAACTGCAATTAGGTTAGGTACTGAGTCTTGGTTTGATGATATGGGCTTAGCATAAGTGACTCCATTTTGAGCCTGTTATCTCTTTTTTTTTAAACATAGGACATGGGAACCTTCATAAGGAAGTGAAGACCTGAAGAAATAGACCTGAGTATTTTTAGGCTAGGACAGTTGTAGAAGAATATGATAAGCAAGGAGTATGAGGTAAGTGTAGTCAACTGGGGGAAACTTATCAAGGCCTGTTTGTTAAGATTGTCTCTTTGTCTTTGGAGATAAGGGTGCTCCTTTCCTCTGGGTATAGGCAGAGCACCTCTCACATCAGGATTTTATGACCTGTTAGGGAAGAAGAATGGGGGGGAAGGTCAGAGAGATCTTCCTGCTTCTGTTGTTTTCTCAAATTCCTTCAGCTTAAAATAGTCACTATGCCAAGGTGCCATATTTTGGGGTAGTTTGTCTTGATCCTCATTACAGCCAAGAATCTTTGTTCCTGTTTTTATTAGAAAGTATTTTTTTATTAAAAATAATCACCCTGGCCGGTTTGGCTCAGCGGTTGGAGCGTCGGCCTGCGGACCAGAGAGTCCCGGGTTCAGTTCCTGCTAGGGGCATGTACCAATAAATAAATAAGTAAATAAATAAATAAAAATAATCTTCATAATTTCTTCTATAATAGAATTCCCATAGACACCTTAGGTTTTATAGGATTTGAGGGGATAATTATGAATACTCAACGGGTAATTTTTAAAATGAGATACAATTGACATATAACATTGTGTAAGTTTAAGGTGTTGATTTGAACATTTATATATTGCAATATAATTACCACTGTAGCATTAGCTAACACCTCTATCCCATCACATGATTATCATTTTGGTAAGAACACTTATGATCTAGTCTCTTAGCAATTTGAAATATAGAATACAGTATTGTTGACTATAATCATTATGCGGTGCATTCATTCTCCAGAACCTATTTATCCTACATAATTGCAACTTTGTACCCTTTGACCAATTTCTCTCCAGTGCCCCTTCCCTGCAGCTCCATGTAACTAACCATTCTACTCTCCATTCTAAGAGTTCGGCTTTTTTAGATTCCACACATATGTGAGATCATATAGTATTTGTCTTTCTCTGTCTGACTTATCTTACTCAGCATAATATCCTCAAGCCTCATCCATGTTGTTGTGAATGACAGGATTTCCTTCTTTCTCATGGCTGAGTAATATTCCATTATATAGATATCCATATATAATCACCACTGTAGCGTTTGCTAACACCTCTGTACCATCACATACTATCTATCTATCTATCTATCTATCTATCTATCTATCTATCTATCTATCTATCTATCATCTTTACCGATTTATCTGTTGATGGGTGCTTAGGTTGTTTCTATATATTGGCTATTGTGAACAAAGCTGCAATAAACATGGGGGTACAGATATGTTTTCGAGATCCTGTTTTTCTTCAGATGTATACTCAGGAGTGGGTTTGCTGGATCATAGCGTAGTTCTATTTTTAATTTTTTGAGGAATCTCTATACTGTTTTCCATAGTGGCTGAATCAATTTACAATCTCACTAACAGTGTACAAGGATTCCCTTTCTCCACATCCTTGCCAACACTTATCTCTTATTTTCTTGATGATAGACATTCCAACAGGTGTGAGGTGATATGTCATTGTGGTTTTGATTTGCATTTTCCTGATGATTAGATGTTGAGCATCTTTTCATATACCTATTGGCCATTTGGGTATCTTTCTTGGAAAATGTCTATTCTGTTTTTCTGACTTTTAAAATTTGATTTTTTTTTGCTATTAAATTGTATGTGTTTTGAAATATATTTTGGATATAAATCCCTTATCAGATATATGGTTTGCAAATATTTTCTCCCATTCTGTAGTTTGTCTGGGTTATTTTTGGTTAGATGACTTTCTCCCTTTTTTTTTTTCTTGGCGAGTAGAGCAGGAAAAGCAATATGGAGCTAAAATGCCACATTTGTGTCTTTGGATACATTTAGACCATGGTCACAGAGTACCTGTGTTGTTCAGATGATACCTAATAAAACTATGGTTAGCTTCAGTTGAACTGAGAAGTGACAAAGACTCTCTCCTTGACCAAACTTTAGTCAGGCTTCTCTGAGACCTCTTTGCAACTAGGCCTTGTCCTTAAGTCCTGTCATTGGCCTGAATAGTCCAGTTGTAGCAAGGATCCTGCTAAGTCAGTTTAGAGAGACTACTTCACCCTTGATATCTGATCACCCTGGCTTGCCTTTAGTAAGAATCCTGTTGAATTGGTTTAGCAAGAATCACTCTACCCTTAATGTCTCCTCTTAGTAATTTTTTGCCCCTTGCCCCTTCATTCTGCTAATTGGCTATACATCTCCACTTGTCCTTGTTGTATTCAGAGTTGAGCCCAATCTCTTCTACTGTGATAGTCTTGACACTTGAAGGGGTCCAGAATAAGCCACTGTGGCATGAAAACTATTTTGAGAAGGCAGAACTTCAGTTCCTGAAATCTCTTATTTGCCTAAAAGCAGAGCCTACCAAAGGAATTCGATTGCCATAAATCTCCTTCCTAGGAGCAACCAGGAAAGACCGACTCTTATAATTAGAGATGAGTAGTCTGCACACCTGGCCAAAACAGACATTGTTACAAACTACCATATCTCTTATCGGTTCTCCTAAGGGTCCATTTGTCTTTCCAAAAAGTCATTTGTTTTCCTGTAAGTGCCCTTCTCTCCTGACTCTCCCCCTATTAAGATGGTATGTAAGTCCCCAATTCTAAACACCTCCTCGAGTCACATTTTTTTCTGTGAAATCCTGTATGTATACATAGATATAAAAATCTGTCTTTCCTCACTCGGCTGATGTGGCCCAGTGGTTGAGCGTTGACCCATGCACCAATATGTTGCCGGTTCGATTCCTGATTAGGGCACATGCCCAGGTTGTGGGCCCAATCCCCAGTGGGGGGCATGCAGGAGGCGGCCAATTGATGTTCTCTCTCATCGAAGTTTCTATCTTTCTCTCCCTCTCCTTCCTCTCTCTCTAAAAATCAATAAGGAAAATAAATACGTCTTTTCTCTTGCTAATCTGTTGTAGGGGAGGAAAAACGTATGTTTCTTCTACCTATCCTAGGTTCATTGGCTGGGGTCCTGCAAATTAGACTGACAAAAGGCACATTGACAAGAGAAAAACAAACAGAAGTTTATTAATGTGTACATTGTGCATGCACATAGGAATACTCAGTCATGAGTAACCCAAAAAGGTTGTTAGAAATTGGGCTTATATAGCATATCAACAAAAGAACAATCTATTTTTATTTTATTTTATTTTTTGTTAAATATCACCTGAGGATATTTTTCCATTGATTTTTAGAGAGAGTGGATGGGAGGGAAGGAGAGAGAGAGAGAGAAACATTTATGTGAGAGAGACACATCGATTGGTTGCCTCCTGCACGACCCCAACCAGGGCTGGGGACCGAACCACAACCAAGGTACATGCCCTTGACCGGGATTGAACCCGTGACTCTTTGGTCCATGGGCCAATGCTCTAACTGCTGAGCCCAACTGGCCAGGGCCAGAGAACTTTTCTTATATCTGCTTCTTTTTAATTGCCTTCAGCTCAAAATAATCCTTATGCCAAAGTGGCATACTTTGGGGTGGCATATTCTCCTACTATTCACTGTCTTTTGTCAGTTTAATTTGCAGGCTCTCAAGCATTGAAGCTAAGAGGGTAGAGGAAAAATTTTTCCTCACTGACGTACCTATTGCCATAGTCCTGAATAATGTCTTACAATTTTAACAAGTGTCAGAATCATTTTTTCTTTAATAGAAAGGATTTTTAAGAGTCTATAAGTTAACTTCTGTCTCAGCTTCTTCCTTTTCCTTAAAAAATTCTTTTATTATAAAAGCTTATCATATCTCTTTATTATGCTACTTGAGGACATTAGGCAAATTGCATTGACAGATCATTTTATTGAATTAAATTTTGGTATTTTTAAAGCTGTTATTTTTTATGCCTTTGCTTACTGAGCCTTCCCAGCACTAAACTGTAGAAAGATACTAAAGTGTAGAAAGAACACTTTCTATCCATTTCCTTTGTTTTTCTGAGCTAGCAACAGTGGTTCAAGTTCCAAATAAGTAGTATTTACTGAGAAATTAAGTGCAGGGTTACTTCCATGCTGGGTTTTTTTGGGATTCAATTTTATGCATTCATTCAAGGGTGATTTGTAAAATCACCTGTTTGCCAATCTTTGTGTTAGGCATTGATATTAGAGTTGAGAATGAGACCAACATGGTCCCTGACCTTCATAGTGCTTACAGTCTAGACTCTAGACAAATAAAAGCCTGGCCTCTGTTCAATCTATCTCTATAGGCAGGTGCTGTGTGCTGAGATAAAAACATAAATAAAGGCTTCTTCTGGCCTTTGAGGAACTTACCTTGTAGGGAAGACAGACCCACAAAGAGATGATTTCCTTACATTAAAGTAAAATCTGAATTGAAAAAAGATATGTATAGAATTTTCAGCCAAGGCTCCTAAAGGATGTGACATTCAAAACTGATAGATTTAAAAAAAAGGAGTAGATATTCTAGAGGAAAAGTCATAAAGTCTTGGAAGAAAAAATAGCATGGTGTATAGAGAACTACAGAGAATTCAGTCCAACCACTAAAATAAATCATGGAGCAGGGGATTTCTGGAGACAGTAGTGAAAGCAGGGGTAATAAGGACAGGCTTGGACTTTCACTTCTAGCCAATGAAGTATTTGAGGGGGTTGTGCTGGTTATCTTCTGCGTATTCCCCTAGATCCACTTTCTTCTCTTTCTCTCTCTTGCTCTGTGCCCAAAAGGCTGAGCCCTCACAGACTGCATCTCCTGGGCTCTCAGAGTTCCAGTTATCTATAACTGCATAACAAAACACTCAAAACCTAGTGACTTAAAGCAATCACAATAATTGCTTATTACTATATCTCTCATAGATCTTGGGGGTTGACTGGGCTCAGGTAAAAGTTCTCAGTTGGGGGTCTCTCATGTGGTTTCAGTCAGACAGATGATTGGTGCTGGATTCATCTTGAAGGCTTCCTCAACTCACTTGTCTGATGGTTGTGCCAGCTGCTAGCTGGGACTCTGCAGGAGCTTTTGCCTGGAAACAGCCTACACATGGCCTTGCCAGGTGGTTTGGGCTTCCTCATAGCATGGCTGTGTTCCAAGGCTAAGCATCCCAAGAAACAGAGCCAGGCAGAAGCTATATTGCCAATTATGGCCTAGCCTTAGAAATTATGTAGCATTACTTCTACTACATTATATTTGTTAGAGGTGAATCATTAAGGCCAGCTCATATTTAAGTGGAGGAGAATTAGACTCCACCCCTGATGAGAGGACTGAAAAATAATTTGAAGATGTTTTAAAACTACTCTATCCTCTAACTTTGGCTTGACTTTGGATAATGCATGGGTGTGTGTGTGGGGAGGGTAGGTGGGAAGAAGGGGGCACCAGCAGATCTGAACACAATTAGAGAGTTTGCAGGTATTTACAAAAATAATTTAATATTTCATTTATTAAAATGTTCTATATTTAGATTAATATATATTTAAAGATAATCATTATTAAAAATGCCATATACAATGTACTACAATACACTTTAGAAGATGTTTTCCTCTTTACAACAAAATTTCCAGCTTCATTAATTTACTACCAAAGCAAAGAGCTTATTGCTTTAAAAAAGGAATATAAGAGAGAGGCAAGATTGCTGAAGCCTAAGGAAGTTCCATCTGCTTGCTCTTAGCACTGGACTGGACTTGAGGCTAAACTGTAGAACATTTGACATGAAAAACCACCTGAAAATAGCTGATTGGAATGTTGTGAGCAGGGAACGTCGAGAGGGGACAGGAGAAGACACGGAGTGGGTAAGCCAACTCGTGCAGCTGTGCAGCGAGACTGGGAAGACAGAGGGAAGGTGGGGCAGTGCAGCTCCTGCCCCCTGGGAGCATGAGGTCTCAGCCCCCCACAGAGATCCCTAAAGGAGAGCAACAAAGAAGGGAAGGGGAGCCTACCTAACATCAGACAGTGGGATTAGAGGAGTTTCAGCCCACCGGGGGGACTCAGACAGCACTATCCGAGGCTAAAAACAAGTGTTTGGTTGTAATACACAATCAGGAAGCTCACCCTGATTGTGGTTGGTGGGAAGGGCCACTAAGCAGAACTCTGGACCTGTGGAGGGGTCTGAGTGGATCACCCAGCAGTGAATCTGAGGGGCTGACTATTCGCTGAAAACTTTGATGGGGGCTAGTCAGAGTGCCCTGGGAGAGAGGTGCAATCTTCTTCACCTCCAGCGAAGTGGAGGTGTCCCTTCCCTCACCCATGGAACAGCTCTGGGCTGGAAATTGGCACGCAGGTGGCTGGGCTTGGTGGATGCTGGGGATTCGTATATCTGGCCAGGTGGGAGCCTGGGCAGAAGTCCCAGCGAGCAAGAGCCAGCTGTGCTGAAAGATTAGAGGGCCAAGCAGGGCTATTAATTTCTCCTTTTTTTCTTCTTTTTAAAATTCTATCCTCTCCTGCTTGGGGTGGTGACCAGGGGGTGCCAGCAACCCAGGAATAGCTGAGGCATTGGAAAGAGGAAGCAACTGCCTGCCCCCACTACAAGCTACAGGCACTATCCCCAATACAAATCTGTTTAAACCATCATGACCAGACTTGATACCCCGCAGAGCCCAGTTCTGAGGAGGAAGGGAAAGCAGCCCAGAATAACTACATTCAAGGGGCAAGCCCTAAAGCAGACCCAGCCTCTGGGCTAGGGAAACCCCTCCTACCAGACTTGGGGTCCTACCCTGCAGGGCTTTAGCCAGGTCACCCAGGGCCAAGCAGGGACAGCGATTCACATTGTCCTGCACCAGAGAACTGCCCAAGAGGACAGGGACCCACACCCAATGGGCCAGATCTAACAACATCAGAACAAAATCCAGTGAGCTCCACAAATAGCAGATCCAAGGTTTGTTGTTATGGTGGTGGTAGTTTTTGTGTTTTCTTTTGTTTTTTATTTTTAATTCAATTTTTTTCTTCTTCTGATTTTTTACTTTCCTATTCTATATTTTATTTTATTTAGCATTATTACTTTCTAAAATTATTATTATTATTTCATTCATTATTGTCTACCTTTACTTTTTATATTTACCCTATTTCTGGTCTCTGACTTCTTTGCTTTCATATTATTTCCCCCCCTCCTTTAATTCTTTTGATATTGCATCTTCTAGTATTATTTGTGTGTGTGTGTGTGTTTTGATTTTCTTTTAATCTTTTTGTTGAGGCTGTTGCTTTTATTATTGTTGTTGCTGATATTTTTTTCAGTTTCTTTTTGGTTTGGTCTGCTTTTGCCTTGTTTTGTTCTGTCAGCACCTATATAACAGCTGGTACGACAGGGTCGAGGTTGAGACTCACAGTCAACAACCCTGAGGGCTGAGCCCACCCACAAATGGACAACAGCAATTTGTGGAGAATTGCACATAACCCTCACAAGGGTCATTCCTAGAGCACCCAGATTCAACAGGAGAATCCACATAACCCTCACAAGGGTCATTCCTAGAGCACCCAGCACAGAAGATCAAGGAGACTATACCACTGGGTCCCACAAGAAGGCCAACCCACCAAGACTAGGAGATATAGCAGTCTTATCTGAAACACACACACACACACACACACACACACACACACACACAGAAAAAAACCCCCATAAAGAAACAGCACAAATGGGGAAACGAAGAAACAGGCCCCAAATGAAAGAACAGGAGGAATCTCATGAAAAAGAGCTAATGAAATGGAGGCAAGCAATTTATCAGATACAGATTTCAAAGTAATTGTTATAAGGATGCTCAAACAACATAGTGAGAACTACAGTGAACTTAGTGGAAACTTTATCAGCATGAAAACAGATATAGAAACAATAAATAAGAACCAATCAGAAATGAAGAATGGCATAGCTCAAAAAAGAATAACCTGGAAAGATTCAACAATAGATTAGAAGAAGCTGAGGATTGAATCAATAAATTAGAAGACAAGGTAGAAAAAAACACCCAATCAGAGCAGCAAATAGAAAAAAAAAAAAAACCCACCAAAAACCAGGAGGATAGTTTAAGGGAGTTTTGGGACAATATGAAACAAAACTATAACTACATCATAGGGGTACCAGAAGGAGAAGAATCTGAGCAAGTAATAGAGAAACTGTTTTACGAAATAATGACAGAAAACTTCCCTAACTTGGTGAAGGAAAAAGTCACTCAAGTTCAGGAAACACAGAGTCCCAATCAAGATGAACCCCAAAAGACCCACACCTAGACACATCATAATTAAAATGGCAAACGTTAAAGACAAAGAAAGAGTATTTTTTTTATTGCAAAGAAAGACTTTTAAAAAATATGTTTTTATTGATTTTTTAGAGAGAGAGGAAGGGAGAGAGAGATAGAAACATTGATGAGAGAGAGAGAATCGTTGATTGGTTGCCTCCTGCATGCCCCCAGTGGGGCTTGAGCCCACAACCCAGGAATGTGCTCTGAGCGGGAATTTAACCAGTGACCTCTTGGTGCATGGGGTGACACCCAATCCACTGAGCCACACCGGCTGGGCACAAAGAAAGTCTCTTAATGGCAGCAAAAGAGAGACAGAAAGTTACCTAAAAGGGAGATCCCATTAGACTGTCAGCCGATTTCTCAATAGAAACACTGCAGGCCAGAAGGGAATGGCATGAAGTATACAAAGTAATGAAAAGCAAGGGACTGAATCCAAGACTACTCTATCCAGCAAGGTTATCACTCAAAATTGAAGGTGAAATAAAGAGATATGCAGACAAAAAAAAAACAAAAAAAACAAGGAATTTACTACCACCAAACCAGCACTGCAAGAAATGCTAAAGGGACTGTTGTAAGTAGAAGAAAAAAATAGAGAAAGAAAGAGGAACACAGGCATAAAGAATAAATATGGCAACAAATAAGTACCTATCAATAATAACCTTAAATGTAAATGGCTTAAATGCTCCAATCCAAAGACATAGGGTAGCTGGATGGATAAGAAAACATTATACACACACACACACACACACACACACACACACACACACACACACTGTCTACAAGAGACCCACCTCAGAACAAATGACTCACACAGGATGAAAGTGAAGAAATGGAAAAAAATTTCCATGCAAATGGAAACAAATAAAAAGCTGGGTTAGCAATACTCATATCTAATAAAATAGACTTCAAAATGAAGGCCATAACAAGAGACAATGAAGGACATGACATAATATTAAAGGGGTTGATACAATAGGAGGATATAACCCTGTTAAACATATATGCACCAAATATAGGAGCACCAAAATATATTTTAAAACTTCTGGAGGACTTTAAGATAGAGATAGACAGCAATACAATCACAGTAATGGACATTAACACCCCACTGACATCACTGGATAGATCTTTTAGACAAAAAATTAACAAGGAATCAGAGAGCCTAAGTGACACACTAGGTCAGATAGATTTAATTGATATTTACAGAACATTTCACCACAAGGTTATAGATTGTACATTTTTCTCAAGTGCACATGGGACATTCTCTTTTTGATTTTTTTCCTTTATTGATTTTAGAGAGGGAGAGAGAGATAGAAACATTGATGAGAGAGAACATCGATTGGCCATCTCCTGCATGCCCCCACTGGGGATCGGGCCCACAACCTGGGCATGTGTCCTGACTGGGAATCGAACTGGTGACCTCTTGGTGCATGGGTCTATGCTCAACCACTGAGACACACCAGCCGGACGATATGGGACATTCTCAAAGATAGATCACATGTTAGGACACAAACTAAGTCTCTACAAGTTCAAGAAGATTGAAATCATATCAAGCATCTTCTTGGATAACAATGGCATGAAACTAGAAATCAATTACAATAAAACACTCAAAAATATTCAAACACATGAAGGCTAAATAGCATGTTATTAAACAGTGAATGGGTTACCAGTGAGATCAAGGAAGAAATAAAAACTTCCTGGAAACTAATGAAAACGAACACACAACAACACAAAATCTATGGAACACAGTGAAAGCAGTCCTGAGAGGGAAGTTCATAGCATTACAAGCCTACCTCAAGAAACAAGAAAAATTTCTAATAAACTATCTAACCCTACAACTTAAAGGATTAGAAAAAGAACAAGAAAATCCCAGAGTAAACAGAGGGAAGGATATAATACAGATCAGAGCAGAAATAAATGACATAGAGACTAAAATTACAATACAAAAGATCAATGAAACCAAGAGCTGGTTCTTTGAAAAAAAACAAGATTGATGAACCTTTAGCCAGACTGACCAAGAAACTAAGAGAGAGGACCCAAATAAGAAAGTCAGAAACGGAACAGGTGAAGTAACAACTGACACTAGAGAAATACAAAAGATTGTAACAAAATACCATGAACAATTATATGCCAACAAATTGGACAACATAGGTGAAAGAGACAAATTGCTAGAATTATACAATCTTCCAAAACTCAACCAGGAAGAGTCAGAAAATCTGAAAAGACCAATAACAACTAAGTAGATTGGAGCAGTAATCAATAAACTCCCAGCAAACAAAAGCCCTGGTCCAGATGGCTTCACAGGGGAGTTTTACCAAACATTCAAAGAAGAACTAACACCTATCCTCTTCAAACTATTCTAAAAAATTCAAGAAGAAGGAAGACTTACAAGCTCTTTATATGAGGCCAGCATTATCCTAATTCCAAAACCAGATAAAGACACTACTAAAAGCAAATTACAGACCAATATACCTGATGGACATAGATGCCAAAATCCTTAAAAAAATGATAGCAAATCGGATCCAGCAATATATTAAAAAAATTATTCACCACGACCAAGTGGGATTTATCCCAGGGATACAAGGCTGGTACAATATTCACAAATCAATAAATGTGATATATCACATAAACAAAATGAAAGATAAAAATCATATGATCATATTAATAGATGCTGAAAAAGCACCAGACAAAATCCAGCCCCCATTTTTGATAAAAACTCTCAAGAAAGTGGGAATAGAAGGATCATACATCAACATAATAAAGGCCATATATGACAAACCTACAGCCAGCATCATATGCAATGGGCAAAAACTAAAAGCATTTCCCCTAAGACCTGGAACAAAACAGGGATGTCTGCTTTTACCACACTTATTCAACATAATACTGGAAGTCTTAGCCACAGTGATCAGATAAGAAGAAAACATATAAGGCATCCAAATTGGAAAGGAGGAAATGAGACTGTCATTATTCGCAGGTCACATGATATTGTACATAGAAAGCCCTAAAGACTTCATCAAAAAACTACTGGAATTAATAAATGAATTTGGCAAAGTAGCAGGATACAAAATTATCATCCAGAAATTGATGGCATTTTTATACACCAATAATCAACACCCACAAAGAGAAACTAAAAACACAATCCTATTTACCATTGGAATAAAAATTTTAAGATACTTAGGAATAAATTTAACCAAGGAGGTAAAAGACATGTTCTCAGAAAACTATAGGACATTGAAAAGAGAAATAGAGGAAGATATAAAAAAGTGGAAGCATATACCATGTTCATGGATTGGAAGAATCAACATCATTAAAATGTCCATACTACCCAAAGCAATCTGTCGATTCAATGCATACCTATTAAAATACCAATGGAATATTTCACAGATTTAGAACAACTACTCCAAAAGTTTTTATGGAACCAAAAAAGACCCTGAATAGCCACAACAATCTTGAAAAGAAGAACAAAGTTTGAGGGATCACAATACTGGATATCAGGTTATACTACAAAGCTATTGTAATCAAAACAGCCTGATACTGGCACAAGAACAGGCATATAGATCAATGGAACAGAACAGACAACCCAGAAAGTGACCCAAGACATTACGCTCAATTAATATTTGACAAAGATGCAAGAGCATACAATGGAGAAAAGACAGTCTCTTCAATAAATGGTGTTGGAAAAATTGAACAGGTACATGCAAAGAGTGAAACTATACCACCAACTTACACACAAGAATAAATTCAGCATGGATAAAAGACTTCAATTAAGTTGTGAAACCATAAAAATCCTAGAAGAAAAGGTAGGCAGCAAAATCTCAGACATCATATGTAGCAGAATTTTCATTAATACATTGCCCAAGGCAAGAAAAACAAAGGAAAAAATGAATAAATGGGACTATATCAAACTAAAAAGCTTCTGCACAGCAAAAGAAACCAGCATCAAAATGAAGAGGGAACCCACTGTATGGGAGAACATATTTGCCAACGATACATCTAATAAGGGGTTAATTTCCAAAATACATAAACAACTCATACAACCCAACAAAAGGAAGACAAACAATCCAATTAAAAAATGGGCAGAGGGCCCTGGCCAGTTTGGCTCAGCGGTTAGAGCGTCGGCCTGCGGTCCAGAGAGACCCGGGTTCCGTTCTCGCTAAGGGCATGTACTTCGGTTGCAGTTTGTCCCTGGCCCTGGTTGGTCGTGCGGGTGGCAGCCACTCGATGTGTCACTTTCACGTCGATGTTTCTCTCTCTCTCTCTTCCTCTCTCTCCCTCCCACTCTGAACAAAAAATGAAAAAATGTCCTCGGGTGAGGATTAAAAATAAATAAATAAATAAATAAATAAATAAATAAATAAATAAATAAATAAATAGAAAAAATGGGCAGAGGACCTGAATAGATATTTCTCCAAAGAGGACAGACAAATGGCTATGAGACATATGAAAAAATGCCCAACATCACTAATCATCAGAGAGATGCAAATTAAAATGATGATGAGGTATCACCTCACACCTGCCAGAATGGCTACCATCAACAAATCATCAAACAGTAAGTGTTGGCGAGGATGTGGAGAAAAGGGGACTCTAATACACTGCTGGTGGGAATGCAGACTGGTGCATTCCCACACTGTTTGAGGAAAACTATATGATGTTTCCTCAAAAAATTAAAAATGGAACTGCCATTTGACCCAATGATCCCACTTCTAGGAATATATCCTAAGAAGCCTGAAACACCAAACAGGAAGAATATATGCACGCCGATGTTCATAGCAACACTATTTACAATATCTAAGATCTGGAAACAGACCAAGTGCCCATCAGTAGATGAGTGGATAAAAGAAGCTGTGGTACATTTACACAATGGAACACTATACAGCTTTAAGAAAGAAAGATCTCTTACCCTTTGTGATGACATGGAGGGACCTGGAGAGTATTATGCTAAGTGAAATAAGCCAGTCAGAGAAAGACAAGCACCACATGATCTCACTTATTCATGTAATATAATGAACAAAATAAGCTGTTGACCAAAAGAGGTCCAGAGTCATGGAAGTAGGAAACAGACTAACAAACCTCAGAGGGAGGGTAGGGTAGGAGGGGTGGGAAGAGATAAACCAAAGAACTTATATGCATATATGCACAACCAATGGACACAGACATTAGGTTGGGGAAAGCAGGAGGGGGGTGGGAGCAGGAAGGAGGGGGTCAATGCAGAAAAAAGCGGGACATCTGTAATATTTTCAACAATAAAAATATATTGAAAAAAAAAGCTGTGGTACATTTACACAATGCAGCTGTAAAAAAAAGAAGGATCTCTTACCCATTGAAACAGCATAGAGGGACCTGGAGAGTTTTATGCTAAGTGAAATAAGGCAGTCAGAGAAAGACAAGTACCACATGATCTTACTTATTTGTGGAATATAATGAACAAAATAACCCAATGAACAAAATAGATCCAGAGACATGGAAGTAGGGAACAGAATGACTAACCTCAAAGGGAAGGGGGTTGGGGGGGAGACAGAAAGAAATAAACCAAAGAACTTGTATACATGTATGCATAACCAATAGACACAAACAATAATGCGGTGAAGGTGGGGAGGAGGGCAGGAGCCAGAAAAAGGGGGTCAATGGGGGAAAATGGAGGGATATCGGTCATACTTTCAACAATAAAGATAAATTAAAAGTAGTTTAAACATTAAGTTGGATAGAAATCTTAACAATAAGAGAATAAAATTAACTACCACTTAAAAATAATCCAATATCCAAATCCGCATGACACTTAACCTTAAGGAAGTAAGGTTATATGCATTACATGAGAGTTTGCAGGTATTATCTGTTCACCCTGACTCCCTCCTTGTCTGGCTGTGGATCCATCATGACTATGGTTCTCTACCTGTAGCCACAGCTCCTGTCTCCTGGCCTTTCTCCCACTGCTCCAGTTCTCACTCGGTTACAGTAACATTGCTTCCTCCCCTTGCCTCTTCACATCTAGGGATGGTAATGGCTTCTCCCTGTTGCTGTTTCCCAGTGTCTCACCCCCCTTAGTTGGTTCCTTTAACTCTGCCAAAACTTCTGTGAATGGCCCATTAATTCTATTCTTTATTTTAATTTAATTTTTATTTTTTATCTTTATTGTTGAAAGTATTACAGATGTCCCCCCTTTCTCCTCCATTGACCCCCTGCTCCCCGCTCCCACCCATCTCCTGCCTTCCCCACACTATTGTCTGTGTTCATTGGTTATGCATATATGCATGTAAGTTCTTTGGTTTATCTCTTCCAGTCTCTCTCCCTCCTTCCCTGTGAGGTTTGTCAGTCTGTTTCCTACTTCCATGTCTGTGGATCTATTTTGATCATCAGCTTATTTTGTTCATTATATTCCATAAATAAGTGCGATCATGTGGTACTTGTCTTTTTGACTGGCTTATTTCACTTAGCATAATACTCTCCAGGTAATGTAATCATTTTGAATAAACCATCTTTTTTATTGCCATGAAACTGACTAAATCAAGGGGCCAAAATGAAGGTAGAGAGACTAGCTGGGAGGATGTTATAATAGCAAAAGTGAGAGATGATAGAGGCCTGATAATAGTGGATGGACTCTAGATGGAATATTAAGGTAACATTTTTTTAAAATATGTTTTTATTGATTTTTTTTTTTTTTTTTTTAGAGAGAGGAAGGGAAGAGAGCTAGAAACATCAATGTGAGAGAGAAACATCAACTGGCTGCCTCCTGCATGCCCCCTACTGGGGATCGAGCCCACAACCCAGGCATATGTCTTGACAGGGAATCGCACTGGGATCTCTCAGTCCATGGGATGATGCTCAATACACTGAGCCACACTGGCCGGGCTATTAAGGTAAATTTTGTAAAATGTTGTGATGGATAATAGATTATAGGGACTAGGTACTGTAAACCAAATCTGTAAGGGGTTAATGTCAAGAGGAGCAGACAGAAGATTAGTACAGATCAGGAAGTTACCAGAGGTCGTTTTAGAGGTCACAGGGCAGAGGTGATGACCCCAGGAGCCAGAAATGCCACATAAGCACTGATCCTAAGCCAGAAGTTGTTTGGCTCAGTTTTGTATTCTTGTTAGAGTTGCAAGAATTAAATGCGCTAAGTCACACAAAACTGCTCTGAATATTGTAAAGCACTATATACTGTGACATCCAATGGGAGCTAGTATTATAATTACAATAATTATTTTAATTCTTTCTGGGTATTTGTATATCTAGCTTAATAAATCTTGATCATATACAGAAGGGAATTTGAGCTCAATTAAAGAAGCTATAGAAATGGCATTTCCCCATGGCTCTTCTGGTGAAACTGGAAAGCTTCTATAATTTAAGATCCACTCTTTCCCACAAATGCTCATTCTTGTTTATCTGTCTACTCACTGTCACTACTTACTGTTCTTTGCCTTTAAGGAAGGGGGCAATAACACAGATAATTCTCTACAGTTGTGTTACTGTCTTTGCAATTTCTAAATCTCATACTATGGGGTGGATGCTGCCTGTGAGTGATGGTGACTAAGCAATTTGACAGTGAGCTACAGGTTGGTCCAAGGTGAAAATCAGGCAGATAATGTAGAGATGGACAATCCAGTTAATATCCCCAATCCCTATATTTTTAATTGTGGTAAAATATACATAACATTTACCATCTAGGCTATTTTTTAAGTGTACAGTTCATTAATGGTATGTATATTCACATTGTTGTACAACAGATCTCCAGAACTTTTTCATTTTTTCAAACTGAAACTCTATACCCATTAAACAATAACTCCTCATTTCCCACTTCCTTCAGCCCCTAGCAACCACCATTCTACTTTGACTGTTTTAAATACCTCATATAAGTGGAATCATACAGTATTTGTCCTTTTGTGACCGGCATATTTCACTTAGCATAATGTCCTCAAGCTTCATCCATGTTGTAGCATTTGTCAGAATTTCCTTTATTTTTAAGGCTGAGTAATATTCCATTGTATGTATATACTGCATTTTGTTTCTCCATTTACTCTCAGCTTTTTGGCCATTGTGAATAATGCTGCTCTCAGCACTTTTATAGAGTCTCTATCCCAAGATTTGTGTGCAATGTATTTTTGGTCTGTGTTCAGGTGTGGTGTCTTTGAAGTCTTTTGGGTCTGTATCCCAAGGTACGACTCTGAGGTATTTGGAATCTTTTTCTGGGTGTGAGGTTTTAAAATCCTTTGATGGTCTGTGTTCCAGGGTTTGAGTCTGAGGTAATTAGGTTCTGTATTCAGTGTATGTGGTCACTGAAATCCTTCAGAGTCAGTGTTCCATGGTTTAGGTCTGATTTATTTGGGAGGTCTGGGTTCAGGGTCTGAAGTCTTAGAACTTTTAGAGAGTCTGTCAGATTTGGTTCTGAGGTATTTAGTGTCTGAGGTCAGAGTGGGAGGTCCTTGAACTCTGAGTAACTATGCCCCAATGTTTGAATTTGAGGTATGTGGGGTTTGTGTTCAGGGAGTGTGGTCTCTGAAATCTTTGAGGGTATGTGTTTCAAGGTACAAGTCTGAGGTATTGGATGTCTGTGTTCAGGGCCTCCTATCTCAAAACTCTTGAGACTGTGTCCCATTGTAGGGGTGCAGGCATCTGAACGTTTGTGATCATGATGTGAAGTCTATGAATAATTAAGAGTTTGTGTTACAAGGTCTGAGTCTGAGGTATTTGTGAGACTCTGTTCAAGGTATGAGGATGAGGTCTCTGAAATTTTAGATGGTCTGTGTTCAAAGTGTGGGTCTGAGGTATTTGGGATCTGCTTTTAGAAAGTGAGGTTTCTGAACTCTTTTTCTTTTTTTTAATTTATTTATTTTTGTTACAGATGTTTCTCCTTTTTTCCCCATTGACACCCTCCTCCCCATCCCCCCACCCCATCCCCAGCTTTGTTGTCCATGTCCATCAGTTATGCATATATGCGCTTAAGTTCTGTGGTTTATCTCTTCCCTCCCCCCCAACCCCCTCTTCTGAGGGGTGTCAGTCTATACCCTTCCACATTTCTGGGTCTACCCTGTTCCTCAGACTGTTATGTTCATTATATTCCACAAATAAGTGAGATCATGTGATATTTGTCTTTCTCTGCTTGGCTTGTTTCGCTTAGGATAATACTCTCGAGGTCCCTCCATGTTGTCTCAACTGAACTCTTTTTAAAACAATTATTTATTTATTTATTTATTTATTTATTTATTCATTCATTCATTCATTCATTCCAAAATAGAGATTTATTTATTAAGAATTATTTAGTTTCTGCATAAAAATCACTAATTGTTCCTCATTGGATTTTTAACACACAATTCTTTGGGGGTTCCTCTATTCACCCCAACACTTTAAAAAAAAATACAGCTCTTGTTAGCACCAGGAAGGACAGTTAAGGCAGCGAGGTGTTTTCTTGGGTCTCAGCGTCTGGAAGGCTCACTGTCTCCCCGCTGAGAGAATACACATGGTAAGTAGTTTCTTAGGTTGGAAAGGCCGTCCCTGAAGAAAATACTTATGCAGAAGAATGCAAATTCAGTCATCTGGTCAATTATTTGTACCTGATAGCTTTAAAATAAAGTCCCCTTGGTCACAGTCATCAAAGGCTTGCTGGTTGTTTTCAACTATAAAAAACTGCCTGGAAGAAGACAGTAAGAAAGAGCAGGGTCGATAATGACAGTGCTGTGAGGCTGGGCTCTGCGACCACATGAGGACACTCACCAGTTTGCTTTAAAAAAATCCCATAGCAGGGGTCCTGTATAATTTCAAATTAAACTCCTCATGGTCCTTAAACTACCCAAAATATCACTGCACCACATCCTCATTTTTAAATTGAGGTGCATGACAGGGCTCCCCCAGAGTCACTACCATGTGGGGGGAAAAACCAAAAAACCCTAGGACTTGACTTATTAGCAACATTAATTGATTTTTACCACACTGAAATGAAGGTATAGTCAGTTTGTGCTGTTATGAAATTAAAAAGTGATTCAGAAGTAGGACCGTTATTTATTGCTCCGTTAGGGTAGACCCCAAAAATGACTTTTAAAAATCCAGGGCTGTTTCCTGCAGACCCCAGTCAGACTCTGGGCCGCTCTGAGGGACGCAGGCCAAGGGCAGCCTGCCAGCTTGATTCACAGTGATTTTGGATTGTCTGTTTCTGTGAGTGGCTGCCTGAGGGGCGGCGGGTGGCCCAGGTGTGCCCGCTGCTGGGCACACCTACACCTTGTAGTTGAGCTCGGCGTTCATCTTGGTGTACATCTCGTAGATGACGTCAATGGTGGCCGTATAGTTGACCAGGAAGAGGCGGACCTTCTCCAGGCACTCCTCCTCTGTCACGTTCTGGCCCTTGGAGAGCGCTTTCAGGAAGTCGGACTTATAGGGTGCTGCATACAGCGCTGCCTGGAAGATCTGCACGATCCAGCCATGGTACTTCTTGAGGGCCATCTCGTAGGCCTTCGTGGCGTTGACATGGATGAGGTTGGGGTGGTTCTCGTCCGGCTCCCCATCGCAGATGCTCTGCAGGAAGACCTGGATGAAGCGGAGGCTTCTCTTCAGTCACATCAGCGCCTGCGTGGCCCCCACTTTGGGCCACTCTGCTTGGTACATTTTCTTCTCCACCTCCAGGATGTTCTGCAGCGTCCGGAAGCTGTCCGGGTCGGTGTCATACACAGCTTTGATTTTCATGATGTTGCCACTTATGTCTGCCTTGATGGGTGTAAACACTGGGGGCCCAAGGCAATCGAAGAAGGGAGGCAGGTGGGACACTGCTTTAAGGAAGGGCCCGGTCTCGATCTTGCATGTCTGCGGGCAGCGGCTTCAGCAGGTGCTCAGCCAGCAGTGCCATTTCGGGTGGAGGCCAGTGGTGATGCCCCTCCCGCCACCGCTGTCAGCACTGGGGCCGTCACTGCCACCGGCCGCAGACTCTGGGGACGCCAGCCTTGGTTTCTGAACTCTTGGAGGCTCTCTTCCAAGGTTTCTTATATATTTTAAGTTTCCGTTCCAGGTGTGAGGTTACTGAACTGTATGAGGTTTCATGCCTCGAGGTTTGAGTCTGAGGTATTGGTGGAGGGGGGTGTATGTCTATATTTAGGGCAGTGAAGTCTCTGAACTCTTTGAGGCTCTCTCCCAAGGCTTGAATCCATTATATTTGGGTCTTTTTCAGTGTGTAAGGTTTCTAAATGCTTTGATGGTCTGTGTTCCAAAGTTTAACTGAGGTATTTAGATGTCTGTGTTCAGGATGTGAGTTCCCTAAATTATATGAGTATATGAGTCCCAAGGTTTGAGTATTAGTTAACTGGGGGGGGGGGTGTCTTAATTCATGATGTACAGTAAGTGACTTCTTTGAGGGTCTGACCCTAGTTGTTTGGTAGCTGGCCTTGGGTGATTAGGGCAGAGGAATAGTGGTCTGGAGTGTGAGAGCCTGTTGGAGGAGGTATTTGGGAGTCCAAGTTCAGGATGTTAGTTCCCTGAAGTATTTCAGAGTCTATTATCTAAGTTTTGAGTCTGAGGTATTTGGGGTCTGTATCCAGGGTTTGGGTTCTCTGAACTCTTTGAGTCTATGTTGCATGGTTTGAGTCAGAGGTATTTGGGAACTGTGTTCAAGTTGTGAGGTCTCTGCGCTCTTCCAGGATTTATCCTATGATTTGAGCATAAGCTATTTCAGCACCAGTATTCAGGGTTAGAATTCTCTGAACTCTTAGAGGGTCTGTGCATTAAGCTTTGAGGCTTATGTATGTGTTTGGTGAAATCCGGTCAGTGTGTGGGGAAGAGTCTTTATTGTGGTTTCCACAGGAAGGACTGGGTTAGGCAGGGTAAGCAAGTTTAGGATTGACTAGTTTGAATAATTTCAGTGGGCTTTGGGTACAGGGGCTGTTCCTATTTGTTTGGTACCTGCCCCTAGGTGATTAGGGCAGAGGAATAGTGGTCTGGAATATGATAGCCTGATAGAGGAGGTGGCTGGGGTGTGGGCTCTGAATTGGTTGGTTTGTATTTGAAAAGTACTCTCTTGATAGAGTTGCTTACTCTTTTTCTAGGACTTGACTAATCCTGGGAGGGGCAGTCCCTTCAGGGACAGCAAGGACCCAGCTGTTAAAGCATCAGAATACAAAAAATAAAAAAAATAAAAGACAAATAATGCAACATCTCTGAAATCATTGAGGGTGTGTGTCTCAGTGTCTGAGTCTGAAGTATTTAGTGTGCTCTGGTTAGAGTGTGAGTTCTCTGATCTCATTGGAGTTCTATGCCCTAAGGCTTGAGTGAGGCAATTGGGGGTCCCTGACCAGGGTATAAAGTCTCTGAACTTTTAGAGGATCTCTTCCCCAAGGATCAAGTCTGAGATATTTGGTGAGTCCATAGTCAGAATATGAATCTCTGAAATCACTCAGGAGTCTGTGTTTCAGTGTTTGAATAGACAGTGTTTGGAGGTCAGTGTTCAAGGGGTGAGTTCTATGTCCCAAGTCGGGTTTGAATTATTTAGGGCCTGAGTTCTGAATGTGAGGTCTTTGAATTCTTTCATTGTCCTTTTTTCCCAATTTTTAAGCTGAGATTTTGGTATCTGTGTTCAAAGTGTGAGGTCTTTGAACTCTTTGAGGGTGTATATTCTAAAATTTGAGTCTGAGGTATCTGGGGGTTGGTTTTCAAGGTATGATGTCTCTGCACTCCATAGTGTTCTGTTTCCCAGTATTTTATTCTGAGATATTTAGGTGTCTGTGTTCAGGGTGTGAGGTCTGTACAGTCTTTGAGGGTCTGTGTCCTCAGGTCTGAGTGCTAGGTAGATGAAGATCTTCCTTCTTTGCATGAGATCTGAACTCTTTAAGTGTATGTGCCAAGGTCTGAATCTGGTGTATTTGGATTCCTATTTTCAGGGCATGATGTTTCTAAACTATTTTATGATCTGTCTTAATGTTTAAGGTGAGGTATTTGTGTGTTTTGCTGAGGATGTGAGGTCCTTGAGCTCTCTGAAGGCCTATGTCTAGTAAAGGTCTGTAAAATGAGAACTAATCTAAAAAGAACCCATTTTCATCTGGGGGCTGTCTTATCTGCCTTACATATATTTCTCTGCTAAATTATAAAAAATGCCTACCAAAAATGGGAGAACACACCCATTAGAGCAGCACAGAACCACTCTGAAGCCCTGAATGCCACCCCATGGCGTAGTCTTAGGGTTCGATCCATGTGACAGGTTGCTCTGATAACTTAAACTACCACTTAACACTAGAGTCTCTGACATCTTGGGGAGGTTAACTCAGGACTGGGTTCCAGACAACCAAGAATCCATCTGAGCTCTTCTCCTTAGCAGACTGTGGACTAATGATTCCTGTGGGGTACAGCCCAAATCGAAGCAAGAGAAAAATCAACACACTTAACACCTTAGCTAAAGCCAGAATCTAATGTTACATGGAAATGTTCAAATGAATGCTGAGTGTAGTCCTGATAGCCCAAGTGCTTGGCATCCAGGAGGTATTCAATACACACAGGGTAAATGAGTGAATCCGAGGTGCAGCAGGTTATGGGAAAAGAGCTCATATTTACCAGTAAAAAACTCTGAGCTTACAGTTTAGTTTTGACTATTATATCTTGTGTAACCTTGCATAAGTTAATTCATGCCTCTGAGCCTAATGTCTTTTTTAGCTGTAAAACAGGCACTGTCATACCTATCAGACAGGTTTATTGAGAAACTGTGGAGATGGCTTATCTACACAAATGGAGGCCCCAAGGGCAGTGTATGGGCCAGAGTAGGGCAGTGCTAAAGGTCACTGTTTTGAACAGATTATTATAACCCATGCTGCTAGGCACTGCTGTGCTCTTGGAGGCCATGAAAATTGGCACTCACTTGGTCAGCCGTTTGCATGCACTCTTGTACTTTCGAGGGCTGGCATTTCCTCTGGTGGCATTCATTTCCTGGAGCACCACACCAAATTTGACCATATAATAACCAGTCTCTTCCAAGATCAGCTATCATCATTTCTGCAGTAATTCCCACAGTAAGGACACTCTGCATATATTGTTTCTAATTCTCACAATAGTAAAATAAGGTAGGGCTGCATCAAAACTCTAGCATATCCATAGTAGATGTCATCTCAAAAGGGAGCACAAAACAGGATCCAGGAATAAGTTCATACACTTAGCTAGTGTGTGGAGCCCCATCTTCAGAGCTACCCAAGAATGGATGAATTGAAACTAATGAGAAACAATGCAGTGTCAAGAGAACTGAGTGCAGTTATTTTTCTTTTGCTGCTTTCAAGATTTTCTCTTTGGCTTTGGCTGTTAAATTTTTTACTACGACAGGTCTAGGCATGGCTTTTTGTGTGCTTATCCTACTTGCAGTTTGTTGATCTTTTTGAATGTGTAGATTAATTGTATCATATTCAGAATTTTTTCAGTGGTTACTTCCTCAAATAATTTTCTGTTCATTTCTCCCTCTCTTCTCCTGGTACTCCCATTATGTGTGTGTTGGTACACTTCATTGTGTCCCATAGGTCTCTGAGGCTCTGCTCATTTTTCTTCATGTTTTTATCCTTTCTGTTCCTCAGATTGTATAATCTTTAATGATTTATTTCAGGTTCACTGATTCTTTTTATTTCTGCCAGCTCAAATCTACTGTTAAACCCCTTTAGGGATTTTTTTTTTTTAGCTTTAGTTATTGTACTTTTCAACTCCAGAATTTCCTTTTGGTTCTTTTTTTATAGTTTCTATCTCATTATTGATATTCTCTATTTGATGAATCATTGTCATAAAAGTTTCCTTTAATTGTTTAAACATGATTTCCTCCCATTCTTTGAACATATTTATAATAGCTGCTTTGAGGTCTTCGCTAAATCCTACATCTGGGTCCTCGTAAGGTGGTTTCTGCTGCCTGTTGTTTTTAAAAACTGTACAAGAATTACATTCTCCTGTTTCTTTGCATGTCTCATAAATTTCTGTTGAACATTAGGCATTTCAGATAATATATTGTAGCAACTCTAGATTCTAATTAGTTCCACACTTACTCTGAGGCTTGATGTTGCTGTTTTTAGGTTAGTTTATTTGTTTAATGTCTTGCCTAAACTAACTCTATGAAGTGTATTTCCCTCACAGTGTATGTACAGTCTCTGATGTCACTGCTCAATTTTTTTCCTCCTTTAAAAAATTTTTTTAAGCCCAGTTTTCTAGAGGTTGCTCCAGGTGAGCATAGCTTAATAGTCAATCAGTGATTATTTAGAGGTTGAGCTTATGCTCCTTGAGCCAGTGATGGGGTTCAGGACATGCTATACCAGACTATGGCACCTTGGCATATTGAATATTTTAAGCTGAAGGAGTCTGAGAAAATGGCAGAAGCAGGAAGGTCACTCTGACCTTCCCCTGACCCTTTTCCCCTGAAACAGATCATAAAACCCTGTGAGAGGTGCCCTCCCTATATCCAGAGGAAAGGAGCTTCCTTATCTCTGAAGACCAGGGGACACTGAGAAGAATCTGAAAGAACAGGCCTTGTTAAGTTTACCCAGTTGACTAAATTTACCTCATACTCCTTAACCTATCAAAATCCTCCATGATTGTCTCCTCTTCATAAAACGTAGCATAAAAATACTCAACTTTAGCCTGGCTGGTGTGGCTCAGTGGTTGAGTGCTGACCCATGCACCAGGAGGTCACTGGTTTGATTCCTGGTCAGGGCACATGCCCAGGTTGTGGGCCCAATCCCCAGGGGGGGCATGCAGGAGGCGGCCAATCGATGTTCTTTCATCGATGTTTCTATCTCTCTCTCCCTCTCCCTTTCTCTCTCTCTAAAATCAATAAAGAAAAATTATTAAAAAAATACTCAACTTTAACCATTTCTTTAGGTCCTCACTTCCTTATGAAGACTTCCATGTCATGTAAAACTTAAATTAATTTGTGTGATTTTCTCCAGTTAATTTGTCTTTGTCAATCTAATTTTCAGACCTCACCAGGGACCGTAAGAGGGTTGAGAAAAACTTTTTCCTCCCCTTGTCAACATAAGAAACATTTAAACCTATAGAGAATTTTTGTGAGTTTATTTGAGCCAAATTGTTGACAATTGTCAGGAAGTAAAATCTCAACGGATTGAGATAATGTTTCAGAGAACAGCAGTTTTGCACCTTATTTTATACATTATAATCAAAAGAGGATGCAAGTGGGTTATATAAAATTCACTAGTGATAGATTAGGGAGGTAGGAGAAAGCAAAGTGGGGAAACTTGGGATTGGATGAAAAATAAAATGATAGACACATCTTTTACATAGGTGGGTACAGGATAGTTAACAATCAACAATTAATAACAATGAGGGGATCTGTGGTCTCCGCAGAGCGGTGCCTGTTCTTTGAGAGGTCCGGAAAAAGGAAAATTGTTTTGACATTCCAAAGACATATTATCATAGATGCAAAAACACAATAGACAGGCTCAGTTAAGGTAAAGATTGACCTTTGTCAAGGAAGATGCCAGCCTAGGACATGACTACCTGCCATAAACTGTTTTTAGTTAAAAAAATTTCAGATCATCCTTTGTGTTTACTTTAGGTCTTTGAGTTTGCAAGGCTGTCATGCAGGTCTTCCTTGAGCTTGTTAGGTTACCATGTGGCTCCTTTTTGTCCACATCCTACACCAGTAAGGGATTAAGCCTTTGCTGATGAATCTGTGAGTGGCATGTGAGGACACTTGACATTCTGCCACATGTTCTAATGGAGACTAGTAGCTCTCAAGTGCCTGCTGTGGTTGCTTTTTAGTGGATGCAGCCTGGCACATATGCATAGCCTTCCTGACCCCCAGGGAGAAGTATGGTCTAAATAGGGCACTTCTGAGCTATTTCCCTGGTTTTCTTGGTTGAACTGCTGGCTGATTTGTAGTTTTGTCTTTTAGTACTGGTTTCATAAAACTATTAGCCTTCTCTTAACTGTCTGACAGTAAAATAGTTATTGTTTTCAACTATACCCTTATAAATTCTCAGACAGGGCCCCTATCACAAAAGACAGATTAACAAGAAAAAACAAACAAAAGTTTATTAACACGTATACATGAGAGATTCCCAGGCAAAAATGAGTAACTCTTAGAAATGGCTTAGAATTCAGGCCTAACTACCATTTTAATTAAAGACAAAAGAAATAAAGGTGTAGGGGAGGCCAGTTATGGGGAATTGGCCAGAAAAAGTAAACAAGGATAAAAAGTAAACTGGTAAACAAGGATAAGGTTGTTATGCAGATTTAAATCAGTACCTTCATTGATGAGAGTCTCTAATGATTTAGTCATTCTTCCCTTCCTGGTATAGACAGGGAGACACCTTTACAAATGGAGATTTCTTTTATAAATGTAAATGTCTCTTACAAAGGGTAACTTCTACTCAGTTTTCAGTGCTGTTTCTAAAAACAATCAGCTATATACCAAAGAGGCATATTTTGGGATAGATTTTCTGATCTCCTATACTTCACACTCTGTTCAAGTAAAATCAGCTCCTCAGCAGAGCTGCGGAGCTCCTAGTCCTCCAGTCTTGCCTCTCCCCTTGGGCAGAACCTCTGTGCTCCTGCAGATAGGGCTGGGGACAGGGATAGTGGCCTACTTCTCTCAGAGTGACACGTCTGCCTATAAGTGGGAGCTGTGGGAGAAGAAGAAACTTTCCTCTGCTCTTCAAGGTTTTTTTTCAGATGGTCTAATAATTAAATCTACATGAGACAAATTAACAAGAGAAAATAAAATTTAATTACATACATACATATGGAAACTCCATATACATGAGAGAGTTAGAAACCCTACATACATGAGAAGTTCAGAGACAGAAAAGGAAAATGAAGTATTTATGTCATTTGAGCTAAGGATGAGGTAAGGTGCCTTGGGACTTCAGAGGGGAGGAAAGTCATTGTAGGACGATAAGAAGAGCAGATATTCAGTAATTAGTAGTTTGCCCTGCCATATAGATAGGTTAAAAGGTTATGTCTGACAATCTCTTATGGGCAAGGCCTCTAATTTAAATTCTTCTAGGTAGTTAAGGGGAGGAGTGCAGAAGTTTCTCTTGAGCCTGAAAGATCTTGGTTGCCTTTATCTCAAAACAATCCATATAACACAGAGGTACATCTTGGTGTGACTCATTCTGAACCCCTACAGAGCTGAATGGAACTGTAGGTCCTGGTTTCTCTGCTTACTCCTTCCTGCATAGAACCTCCACCCTATGAGCAGGATCTGGTGGTGGGGTTTGCTACTGGGGTCCCAGTATTGCCTCGCCTAGGTACAGCCTCTCCCTATGAGTGGGGCTAGGAGGGGAAAGGAAGTCCTGGTCTTCTGTGCCATGGAATAGAGCTTCTATAACACAGAGCTGGTGGTGGGGGAGTGAGGGGACAGATGAGAGATGACTGTGGCCTGCCCCTCCTGGGGTGAAACTATAGCACTGAAACTGGGAATGGTGGATAGAGGGATCCCCCATCTTCTTGGCCGCACTTTCCTGGAGTTAGAGCTTTCTGCAACACAGAGCCTAGGAGGAAGGGTGAGTTGTGGGGAGGGAGGAAATCAGGTTCTAGCTGAAATGCCACAAACGCCCATCGTTCTTACCAAGTTTATTAGATTTTCTTGAATAAATGCTTCTCAATTTGTGGTATGACCTTAGATTGACTTCCAGAAATTTAAATAGTTGTGTTTTATAATTTTCACCTGTTATTTTTTAAAAACTGGCATGAAGTTCCTCTGACCTCCTCACCTTGTCCAGAAGTCCCACCCTATCTTACTGTTCTTGGTGAAAATACCACAATCCAAGTGAATTAACAAACAAAATACAACAAATGAAACAAAGGCTTGCATTCAGAAAGACTTTTTTTTCTACAGTTCTGTCCATGACTCAGCTGTACCTGCTGTCGAAGATCTCTGTTCCATTTGTGACTCACACTCTTTTGTCCTTGGAGGCTTGAGAGCCTTTGTTTAAAGTCAAAGCAGCCTAAGAAGAGTTGTTCTGAAACTGTCTACATGTGCACCCCTGCCTCTATAGCAACAGCCCCTTCATTTGCCCAAGGACAAAGCCATCCTAAGGTATAATCACTTGTCAAGGACAAAACACCCATGGTACCCATCTGGAAGACCACCCAGCATACTGTTTCACTCCATCCCCATTGCTCATGACATACCTCATCTGTTCAGTCACTCAGCAAATATCTGTGTTGCATCTATGAAGCATGGCCCTAGGGCATAGCAGGGAAGCTCACCAATTTTTGGTCTTGTGAATTTACATGCTGTCTCCTAACAGGAATTGCTTTCCCCCTAGTTTTTGCCTTCTCATGTATTCCTGACTTAA
This sequence comes from Tadarida brasiliensis, assembly GCA_030848825.1. NCBI lineage: Eukaryota > Metazoa > Chordata > Mammalia > Chiroptera > Molossidae > Tadarida > Tadarida brasiliensis. Next base: position 94,459,628 of record CM061280.1, on the reverse strand, counting down.
CTGACCATTTCTCCTTCCTCTGAATTTCTGCATATCCTAAGACAGGGATCAAGCATTCAGCCTTCATCACCAGATGCTCCTGCGGTGGGTGAGCTTGCCTGGGGCTGCTTATTGCTTCTTTGAGCTTGATGTCTGTCCTGCAATGAAGGGATCTTGTCCTGATTCTTTGCCATTTCTATAGCACATGCGTTTTTTGTTTTAAAATTTTGTTTGACTGATTATCACACATGTTATTCTGCCCTAAAAACAGCTACTCCAGATAGAGTCTTAAGAAAATACCTTGTATTTGTATCACACTTTAGTCATTTGTGTTCACATATGTTATCCTGGTGTATTCTCACTATAACCCTATGATACAGTGAGGCAAGTAGGTATAGGTACTATTTCTCATTTTACATAAAGGAGGGTTGATCCCACCAAAGGTAATTTCAGGGGTTTGTCTAGGGTCACAGAGCATAGGAGTCCCAAAGTAAGAATGGATCTGAGGTCTCCCAACTCTTAGCCTAGTGCTTAGTTCTTTCTATAGGACTCTAGAATTAGGAAATACCATCCCATCAAGAGCAATCAGTACCTCAGGTTAGAACAGAATTTGGTATGCCTAGAATTCTCAATCACTGGGATGGGACAAGAGACATTCAGCTGTTGACTGAACTCTGCAGGTAATTTGCAGACTTCCATTTCTTTTTAGTATCCTCCTCTACAAAATCAGTAACTAAGATGTACAAATAGGGCTCCTCTATAATCTTTACATTTATAATTGTTGGCAGTCATTCCAGGTCCACTGCCCAGCTGTATAGGTTCCCACTTTCTGGGCTTGCTTGCTTTGTGATGTTGAGTAAGTCACCATATTTACCCCCTTTGACCTTGACTTTCCTATAATGTAAAATAGGGATTTAATACCCCTTTCTCTATTTATACTTCAACAAATCATAGGTTATAATGTAGATGTCCTGGGACAATATACCTTGACCCAAAGGTTAAAAGATCGGGACAAATGGAAGATCTCACTCTAGCCCCAGCTCTGACATGGGTCATTCTTCAACTTCTAAAGCGTGATTTTCCCTCTGTAGCCTCACAGAGGATCTATGTCTAATCTGTGAATTTTGTGTGTAGCATTTACAATCTTATGCTGATCACAGTCTTGTTTCTCTTTCCTTATTGGGTTATACTAATATATTTGTATAGTCCATTCTTCTCAAAGTAGTGCCTTCTACGTTATCTCATACAATTCCTAAAATAACTCTTGTCACATGCAGGCTAGGTATCTTCACTTCCATTTCTCTCCTCAGCTTCTTCACCCCATCAGTACCAGTCCTTTTATGGAGCCTCACTGGAGCACCTCCTCCAGAAAGCTTGCCTGATTAGAGCCTGAGAGAGCACAGCACCCTGCACAGAGGACGGGCCTTAGAAACACTTGATGCTTGAATGAATGAATTTGTGACTCCCTAGTAGTATCATTTGGCAGAGAAAAATAGATTCTGACTTTTTTTTGTTTTTCTGCTTTACGTAAGTACAAAATGCTACGGTTTTAAAAACATGAGCATAGCTGACATTTGGGGAATGGGCACCTTAAAAATTCTCACCATGTGATTACTTCATTATTACATCAGCATCATTTTTTTTTTTTTACAAAAGGGAAGAAATGTACAACTTCACATTTTAAAATGTCTATTTAAAGCCTAGATGCTTTTAAGCAGCACTTAATGCTTTCTTTAAATGTGCTGAGAGGATGGAAAGTTTGGAGACCCAGAGACCATCTTTCAGCTTTGCTCTGGAGGAACTGTGTGATGTTGTCTGAGATTTTCTGTTTATTTTTTTCCCCCAGGAGGTTAAAAACAGTACCTTTTTGTATAGTGCCTAAACCCATTAAATAAAAGGTGTTTTAGGGAATTTGGGAGTTAAAGGCAATTATTCAGACAATCAGGCTCAGATCCATCCTGCCATGAAAGAGGAAAACAAAGTGTGCAGTTAGACCTGAGATGTCCAGATTGCCTGTTGACATTACTCAGATTCACAGAATGAATTATTACATTGCTGTGTTACTAGACCACCTTTTGGGGAGGGTGTACATTAGTTTGTTAATACTCATAAGTGGGTCACTAATGGCTTCCAGCTACTGACCTTACAGCCAAAGAATAGCAGACACCTGAGGAAACTCTGAATCACTGGAATTTCTAGGTTTCTAAAGGACTTCCATCTTCCAAGGGCAGCCCTTAAATTAACATTCAAAGAGTACCCAATGTGTGCTGGACATTGTGCTGGGTGTTTTACATAACTTCTTTCTTCCTTTAATTCTCCTGACAACGCTCTGAGATCAGAATTTACAGATGAGAAAAACAAGGTTCAAAGAAATCAAAGTGCTCCCAAATAGCTGGTCAACCTGAGATGAGTGCCTCTGAAACTTTGCTAGTTTCCCAAGTCCTCGATCCATTTATTGCAATTACACCTGCTTCTGGAGCATTCTGGGCATGACCGAAGTTAGTTAATTATTGGTTAGATTCATTCTTGAGCACTCAGAATGTGCAGGCATAATACCAGAAGCGGAAGATACTGAGATGAATAAGGCAAGGCTCAACCTGTCAAGGAATCTGATACGATACTGGGTGGGCCTGATACACGTCTTTGTGACAGTAGTATGATGTGGGCAAACTGTTGTGGAATGTCAAAGGAGATGGTGATCAGTTGTTTCCTAGAAAAGTCCTTAAGGACCACCATAGAAGGGAGAAGTCTAAAACCCCAGGGTCACCTGGACCCAGAGTCTATTCTTCTCCTGCTCTAGACCACATGGTTAGATGGTGAACCTCACATAGGTTAGTTGGCAGTAAGAGGCAATACTGCAGACCAGAAAGAGCCAGGCACTCAAGCTCATGGGACTGGGCTCAAATCCCAGTTCTGGCATTATAATACGAGGTATGTGGTACAACTTACTTAACTTGTCTGACTCTTGGGGCTTGCCTTTGTAAAAATATTAGGATAAAAATGCCAGCTTTATGAGATTTTTGTGGAGCAGAAATTTCAAGGCCCTTTATATTTTGGTTCTACTCTCTCTTCACAAATGCCAATTCCTATCTCAGGTCCTCCGGATGGAGGGGGCTCTGTTAGGACACAATCAGTAGGAAACCAGGCTATTATATTCTGCAGCCTCAGGTGAAAAGAAATCAGGCCAAGGAGGCAGACAGGCAGGCACCATAAAGTAAACCAGAGAAATATCAGCACCAGGGTCTGGCCAGGACGCTCAGGTGTAACATCTCAATGATTTGTGGGAAAACAAATAAAATGGGAATTACATTTGCCAGTGATAATATTTGGGTGCTGATAAGGAGGGGCAGACCATTAATATTAACAAGCTGGGGCTGGGAAAACCGACAGAATGGGTTTAATTCCAATCTACTCAGGAATAAGACCAGCCCTAGAATGAGGCACACTCCCCAAAGGTCCCAGGCCACACTTTTTTTTTTTTTATCCTCACCCGAGGACATTTTTTCATTTTTTGTTCAGATAGAGTGGGAGGGAGAGAGAGGAAGAGAGAGAAAGAAACATCGACGTGAAAGGGACACATCGAGTGGCTGCCACCCACACGACCAACCAGGGCCAGGGACAAACTGCAACTGAGGTACGTGCCCTTAGCGGGAACCGAACCCGGGTCTCTCTGGACCGCAGGCCGATGCTCTAACCGCTGAGCCAAGCCGGCCAGGGCCCAGGCCACACTTTATGAGCTAACAAGACAGATGGTTACCATGCTGTATTGCAGTTGGGAAAGGGGAAAATGCCACTGTAGATCACCTGTCCACAGGCCAGCAGTAACCAGGTATCACCAAGGGGAGGCCACTGCCCCTATTAGATCCATTCATATGAAACTGTAGGTGTGATGTGGTGTTTGCGTCTCAGCTGCTTAATAGTAACACTGTCTCCTTATTTTGGCCGGGCTGCCACAGGGGACAGGTCCCTGACTAACTGGATGAAAGGAGATGCCTTTGGGGGAGGCAACAGGGGGTTTGTGGTTAGGACAGGAAGACATGGGCACATGGGGCACAATGAGAAGACAGATACTTTCTGGGATCCGCAGTGTAAACCCTGGGTGAAGAGCACGTTCTAGATTCCTGGATTTGGATAGATGGTGGAGGCAGCAGTGTATGAATATCTGAATTTTTACCAAGCAAACAACAGTTTGGCTTTATAAGTGACTGTGGTCATAATCACAGTTGTATTTGGGGGTCCCCAAGACCATCCTTTGCTTTAATGAAGTCCCTCAGCCTACTTGGTTCATTAGAAGGACTCACAAAACTAAGCAGAACTATTATACTCTTGATTATGGATTATTACAGTGAAAGGATATAGATTAAAGTTAGCAATGGAAAAAGGCTCATAGGGTAGAGTCCAGAAGAGACCAGGTACAAACTTCCAGTTGCTCTCTCCCAATGGAGTCATATGGACAGCACTTAATTCTCTCAGCAGCAATTTGTGACAACATGTATGGAGTATTGTCAACTAGGGAAGCTCATCTGAGCCTTGGTGTACAGGATTTTTATGGGGGTGGGGGGTTAGGCAGTCATAGGACACTCATGTAATTCTACTAGCTACTAAGTCTCCAGTCCCCGAGAGATCAAACTGATACCACATAGCCCAAAGCCCCCACCATAAGTCACACTGCTGACATAAACTACCTGGAGTGGCCAAGACCTCAGATAATCAGAGACAATCTTAACGGGCAGGACATTCCAATGGCTTAGAGGTTGTCTCCTAGGAGCTGGGAGAAAAGGACCACACCTTTCTTAGGAGTGTGCAGGGGTTGCACAACCCAGACCTGTTGAGTTAATCCTTTACTGAACAATGGCAGAAATATAGGAATGCTAGTCCCTCTCCTTCCTTGAGAACAGGATTGGTTTGGCATGTGGCTAAACCATGTGTATGCCTCTTTTCTACCCAGCTGAAATCTCATTTGGTTGCTACGTTTGGTAGGGCCCAGAGGTAGTGTTGTGAAGAGGGACATGCACTGGATCAGGAGGAGGAAATGTGGGTCAACATCAGAGCTCTGTCTCAACTGACTGTGGAACCATAGAGAAGTCCCTCAACCTATTTGCTTTCAGCTTCATCCTCTGTCACACGGGATGGGTAATATTTACTCTATTTTCTGTGAGCAACACCAACCCTTATTGGGAAGACTAAATTAAATAATGAATGTGAAATTACTTGAAAGTTTAACATGATACACAAATGAGATATCTGTGATTAAAACAGTGGTTTGCTATTCAACACGCTTTCAAGGGAAGAAATACCAGACAATTCCTGATTGAGGACATTGGCTAGGGCCAGTGGTAATTTAAACAAACAAACAAATTTTAGACTACTTTATAGAGCAGTTTTCAGTTCACAGCAAAATTTAGTGGAAGGTACAGAGATTTCTCATGTACCCCCTGCCCCCACACATACATAGTCTCCCCCACTAGAATGGTACATTTGTTACAATTCATGAGCCTATGTTAACTAACACATTATCACCCCAAGTCCACAGTTTACATCAAGGTTGTCTCTTGGTGCTGTACATTCCATGGGTTTGGACAAATGTATAATGGCATATATTCACCATTATAGTATCAAACAGGGTAGTTTTGGCAATGTCTTCTTAGGTGCAGTGTTAACTCCATTCCTGAAGGATTGACCTGAAAACCTCAAAGATGATTAAAAATGCTGTTAAAATCCCTAACAAGAGGGCCTGCTAATGCTACCCATCATCTTCATTGGATATATGACTAGGCTTCTGTCTAGGAGGCACCTGCACTGGTTCAAACAGTTCTCTTTTGAAATCTCCAGAGCAAGTTGATCAGCATATTATTTCACCAGAGAGATCTGGAAGGGGCTGCCACTTATGGCCATGCAGGTTGCAAACCATACAACACCAGGGGGCGCTATTCACATAGACTACAGCATAATCACACTCCTTGGAGTTGGGCGATGTGGAAATCCTGATTCTGGGAAAGATCTAAAAGGATCTATTTAGAAGTTTTCTGGCTCTATGTTCAACCAGGCTGTGCTAAATCAGATTCTTGTAGTTAGGTCATTTTTAGATTTCCCTATGTCCAGAGAGTGTGAAAAGCAGCTTACTACAAATCATTTGCTTTAGGTAAGAGTTACTGATTCTTTCTGTGGAACTGCTTTCTTTATCAACAGTCTTTCTGATATAGAGGGATAGAAGGACTCTGACTCTTGATGTTTAGGACTTCAAACATGGTGGCCCCAGATGAAAGATGCACTTGAGTGGGAGGCTATTAGGCCCAACTCATACTGTCTTGAGTGGCTGCCTATTCCTCCTTCCAGGATTCTCCTCCCAAGGTTGCCACAGAGTAAAAAGGACAAGACTTTTCAAAAAAAAAATCCTCACCTGAGGATATGTTTTTACTGATATTAGAGAAAGAAGAAGGGGTGGTGGTGGAGAAAAACATCAATGTGAGAGAGAAACACTGAATCTGCAACCTAGGTATGTGCCCTGACCAGAATCGAACCCACAACCTTTTGGTGTACAGGACAATGCACCAACCAACTGAGCCACTCTGCCAGGGCAAAAGGACATTTAGGAATATGCCTTAGGGTAATATGGCAATGTTTCATTTTCATGAATCTTCTATCTCTCATTGCCACCAGTGGCTGAGACTTGATGACAATGAAATTATGCTACCAAATTGAAGGCCAATGATACTCATTGTGTCATTAATTAAATTTCACTCATTTAACTGATTAGGCAAAATGCAAATGTGAAAATGCTTTCTAATGTTTTTTTTTCCCTTTGTTTATAACTGCCAATAAAGATTCTTCATTAAGCCTTCAGCAGAAAGCATTCCATAAGCTGGCTTTTTCTTCATTATGAAGACTCACTAAGTTAAATGTCCTTTTCACTCCATTAATATAGGATGGTTGCTGACTGTTCACTTCAGTCTTGTCTACACAATCTCCATTTCTTAGATCATTGCCACAGCCTTTGCCATACTGTTACCTTAGCTAGATTAGGGCTACAGAGACCAAGAAAAGTGGTGGCTTTTATTTTTCTCCTTTAAGAAAGTATCATAAAAGAATAATAGTCCCATGTAATTTGCAAAAAAAAAAAAAAAAGACAACAGGTTTGATTTGTGTTACTTGAAGAACTAACAAGACTTCTTTGAACACTTTGGTCATGAATTTTAGTAAATAAGTTTGATCCCCTAGCATTTCATTTATTTTGTGTACTTTAATTATTATTATTTTTTTTATCATTGCTAACTCCTGGACATATGTTTTCCTCCTCATGCTTTAGCTGCTGTATTTGAAGTCATCCCTGCCCCTGATACTAGATCTCCTCTTCTTCCTGTTCTACTCACCTTGCTAATTTCTAAGATCCCAGAGCTTCCAGTGTAGGGTCAGGGAACACATAGAAGACCACTGAAGGGTCCCTCGGACCAATTAGCAAACAATATCCTATGGAGGGAGCCCGCGGACAGCTGTGCTGGACTCTCAGTCATCTTCTGCCTCCACAAAACCTCTATATATATACACAAAGGTGAGTAATTGCAGTATCTAAATGACCATACAAGTTGCCATTTCTTTCCTTTTCTTAAAGACACATCCTGAAACACTTAGGAAATCAAGGCAGGGACCATATATGCGTTGGTTTTCCTTTTAAAAGCACTGCTTGTCCTCTGCCCACCTCCACCAACTCTCTCACATTTCCAACATCATCACCTAATCACCTTTAAAATATAAATGCCCACCTCCCCAAGGATCAAGAGGAGCCAAAGGGAAAAAAAAGGGGGGGAAGATGCCAGGAAAGTCATTGACACCCTAAAGAAGAATTTTTTTTCCTTTAGGAGAACTGACTTTCCGGAGACAGCAAATTAAAGTTCCTTCCTCATCTTTGTGCTGTGAAATCATTAAAGTGCACATATGTACCAATATCCCTTACTTTGTATTCATAACCTTAAACCAAAATGAATCTATTGTCACAAGGAGTTAGCACATTTGTTAATGGCGACTGACCAAAAGCCCGAATTGTTTAAGAAAAGCAGTTTTTTGTTTTGTTTTGTTTTTGTTTTGGTATGTGCCCCTAGCGGGGGGCCGAACCTGGGACTCTCTGGTCCGCAGGCCAAGCTCCAACCGCTGAGCCAAACAGGCCAGGGCATGCAGTTTTGGATATAAACAACAACAGGGAGAATTACCTAGTGGCCATGCAACATTCTTCTGCTTAAAGAGGAATAATACTCCCCATACTCTATTTCTGGGAGCTTCTGCTCTGCTGTCTGAAGTGAGGTTTGAGTGGCTAGAGAGAAGAGAATCCTCAATTAATAGGGAGAAGATCCTACAGTTTCACCAATGCATTCATTTAGCTAGTGAACATTTTTTACGCACTGATTTTGAGTCCAGACTTTTACTATGAAAAGGCAAGCTTGGAAGCAGAGAAATGAAGTTAGTGGTCTTCATGCCCCCCTGTGAAAGATGGTGGTGCCTGGCTGGAAGGTGATGGAGTCAAAGATGGAGAGAAATTAACATCTTTAATATATATTTAAGAGGAGGAGAAGTCAACCAGATTGGCTGGATGATTAGATGTGGAGGAGGGGCAGATGTGGGAAAGAAGTAAGTCAAATGCAGAGCTTCTGCTCTCCAGGAGCTCACAGAATGCTTGGGAGGCATAACCTGTAAATGTAAACTTTAGACATTTCAGGCAGTTTAGTGTAGTGGAACGAATCTGGGTTTTGAAATGAGCCAAAATTGCCTTATATTCCTGTCATACCATTGATTAGCCACATGATAGAACACTCGATCACTTAAACACATTGTATCTCAATCTCCTTATTACCTTACAGGTGGTTATGAGCTTTCATGTGTGAAAAGCATGTGGCACCTAAGAGATATTCTATAAATACTAGTAAATATTTCTGTAAAATAATAGTTATAATCATTACTATAATACTAGGAAAAATAATACCAGTCATTATTATGTAAAACCATTAGAAACAGTTATGGGTTAATACATATTTTGGGGGGTCAGATATATATATATATTAAAGAATATTTTTCTCTAAAAGATTCTGAGGAATAGAAAACTCCTTCTATTATACAATTAGGAAATAAAATAGAAATACATTATCATGTTTCTGAATATACCTGGGCAATGGGTTTCATACTTCTCTGGATCAACATTTTATCCTTATGATCAGGAAATTCTTCTGCATATCTGACTGCAATCCCTCCTGCTTTATTTTAGCCTGTTTGCCCTTTCCCAGTTCCCTTAGAGTTCTTCTTGTTGTTCCAAGTGCAGTTATTCTCTTGTCAGGGAGTGGTTTATCAATATTGTCTCAGACATTTTTGTGCTGGGACTAGCTATATTGCTCTGATTTCCTAGTTCTGCCTAAAGAATATGTTGATTTATTGCCTGGAATTGGCACTGTCTTCTCTCTATTCCTTGACCATCACTTTTCTATCTAGAGAAAATATTTACACATTTAAATTCTTTTTCAAAATATTTCCATTTCTGATGGAAATGTCCTGGAATTAGTGACAATGATTGCAAAACAGTGAATGTACTAAAAACTACTGAATTGTACACTTTAAAATAGTGAATTTTATGTTATGTGTATAATTTCTCAATAAAAAAAAAGCTTTGGTAAAAAAAATAAATGCTTTCTTCTCCTTCTGATGCCTTTGTGGTGGCTTAACTTGAATTTGTCTCCTGGATCAATGCATAGAACCTGTGCTTCTGTGTAAAACTTTGCCCAAGCCAGCGTCCAGATAAGCTGTTCTACATCCTTGATATTTGGAAATATTTATTCCCACTTTATAGGCGGGAGCCTGAGACAAAAAGATGTGGCTGATTGATCCAGAATCACCAAGCTGCCACACACCTACACAGAACTGATCAGACAGCACAAGCTGGCTGCTGCAGGCAAACTGGACTTGGCAATTTCTGTCCTTAGAGTGTCCCCAACCTCCTTCTTCAGGGGCACCTGCAGCCAGCCCTTGCTCTCTTCTATTTTTCCTTCTTCTGATCAAATTTGCTTCTGAAAAGGTCCACTTTTGGCACATATATCAGAGCAGGTGTTACAGCTCTTTGGGAGATTTTCATTTAAATCCTCATCTGTATTTAGGAACTGGAAGGGGTTGTTCCCTGTAGTGTAAAGCAGGCAGTAACAAGCTGGTGGGGCAGCTCAGGGAGAGAGTGATCTGTGTCCTCCCCAGAGCTCTTCCAGGGTTGTCACATCGCTGCCATCTATTCTGTCTCTCTACCTAAAGCCAACAGCACATCTGAATAATGAGTTCATTCTTCCTGTCAGCTATCAGTGATGCTGACTGCGAGGCTCCACTGCACAGTGTGTGCAACACCCACAGTGTATGAAGCCATATGGTCAGACAGAGCCAGTCTCTGACCTGGCCATGCGCACAGATTGCTGGCAGACCTTGAGTGGGTTATTCTGAACCTCAGTATCCTGGTCTGCAGTCTGGCCACAGTAACCCCTATTTTATAGGATTAAATGGAAGCAAGTGTGGAGTTTCCGGTTCAGCATAGTGCCCAGATTGCAGAGCCTTGTAAATTTCCTTTTCTCCCTGTTTCTAAGTCAAAACGTCTGAGCATGGCCCATGTTTTCATTGAAGTTCCTGTCTTCAGTCCTAGTCTCTAAGGCAGAAAGGAAGGAAGGAAGGAAGGAAGGAAGGAAGGAAGGAAGGAAGGAAGGAAGGAAGGAAGAGCAAGCTTGGGGTAGCTGCAATTTGTAATGAGTCACCGTGCCACAAGAAATCTTGAATATGTTGCCATGTGTTGAATTGTGTCTCCTAAAATGATATGTTCAAGTTTAAACCCCAATACCTGTGAATGTGACCTTATATGGATATATAAGGTCTTTGCAGAGGTTACTAAGTTAAGATGAGATCATCCTGGATTTAGGGTGGGCCATAAATCCAATGATTAATGTTCTTATAAGAGAAAGGGGGGGCATTGAGACACAGAAACATGAAGGCAGAGATTAGAGTTACGTTGCTACAAACCAAAGAGTGTCTGGGGCTACCTGAAGCTGGAAGAGGCAAAGAAAGATTCTCCTCTTATTCAGAGGCATCATGACCCCGATGACACCTTGATTTCAGACTTCTGGCCCCCAGAACTGTGAGAGAATAAATTTCTGTTTAAAGCCACCAAACAATTTGTTAATTTGTTATGGTAGCCACAGGAAACTAGTACACTGCCTGAAGAAAGGACAATTATTTATGCACTGACATATCCAGAGAAACTAGCATGCATGTTTGCTAGTGCATTCCCATCTGGGTGTGTCTACAGCATCAGGAGAGGCAGGAAGCCTCCCAGCAGTCATCTCGTCTCTCTCCCCAGCTCTGGGTAGAGCTGGCACCTGCACATGAATGGTCCCACCCCATGCCCAGATTGCACACAATGGAGTTATCGACTGTGATGTGTTACAAGGGGGTTGTCTATGCACCTCTTCACATGGAGGCAGAATAAACACATGGCTCTATAAAAATGTTCTCACGGAAAGGTCTGGCCCAAAGCACAATGACAGGTGTGGTAATTACATCTCCCCAGGAAAACAAATTGCTAGTTACCACAGTGCTAAGCAGTAGCTGACAACTTTGCTTGTTGACCAAAAAACTTCTTGAAATTGCTTTTGATGAAATCGGATCAATATGAATTTCCTTTTTATGCATTGCGTCTATCAATTGAAATGGAAGAAGAAAGCCATTACCAATTTTCATAAACAGATAGATAGACAGATTTATGATCCACCCCCACCCCCAAGACTTACAGAAACAAATGGGAAGGAAAAGGTGCAGTACTAAGTGTGCGTACTTTGAGAAGAGGACAAATAAGAACAAAGCCCCACTGACGCACATGGACAACTTTGTATCTCTGCCTGCAGGGCTGTGTGTGTGTGTGTGTGTGTGTGTGTGTGTGTGTGTGTGTGTACCAGAGGGAACCTGAGGTGGCCACGTCTTTCCAAGTTCTGTCCCATAGAAAGTTGCTTACCCCATCCCTCATCACTAGAATAAAATTATTTAAAATATATAGCATCTAAAAGTGTTAAAATGTACAGTGGGCTCACATAGCAGTGATTTATGCCTATGAGACCACACAGCCAAAACCTACAAGGAGAGAGCTGGGCTACTGTCTGGCACAGTAGCTCACTGTCTACACACCAAAGGCAATGTGTCAGAGGCAGGGGACATCTGTGCCCTCCTGTTTGCTGGAAGCCACTTTGATACCTCAGCTCTGAGGTTTCCTTTGAAGGAAGAGGGAATGGGATGTGTGCAAATTTTAGCAGTGTCCCTGGCCAGTTTGGCTCAGTGGTTAGAGCATCAGCCCACAGACCAAAGAGTCGTGGGTTCCATTCTGGTCAAGGGCACGTAACTGGGTTGTGGTTCAGCCCCCGGCCCTGGTCGGGGTCATGCGGGAGGCAACCAGTCGATGTGTCTCTCTCATGTAGATGTTTCTCTCTCTCTCTCTCTCTCTCTCTCTCTCTCTCTCTCTCTCTCTCTCTCTCTCTTTCTCTCTCTCTCTCTCTCTCTCTCTCTCTCTCTCTCTCTCTCTCTCTCTCCCTCCCTCCCTCCCTCCCTCCCTCTCTTCCTCCCACTCTATCTGAAGATAAATGGAAAAATATCCTCAGGTGAGGATTAAAAAAAATTTTTTTAAACAGTGAATTCAACTTCCTCTCTTCAGCAAAGCTAAAGGGCCTACTTCTCAGAATGATCCCATCTGGCATTTAGATAACACAGGATTCAGTTCATCCCTCTCAGAGGAGCTTATAGTGGGGCCTCTGTCAAAACGCCAGGAACAAGAGCAGAATACTCAGTTTGTTTTCTTTCTTTTTTTTTTTTTTTAATCCTCACCCGAGGACATTTTTTGCATTTATCTTCAGATAGAACAGGAGGGAAAGAGGGGTGAAGAGAGAGAGAGAAACATTGATGTGAGAGAGACACATCAACTGGTTGCCACTCACATGGCCCCGGGGCCGGGGACAAACTGCAACCGAGGTACATGCCCCTAGCGGGAACCGAACCTGGGACTCTCTGGTCTGTGGGCTGACGCTCTAACCGCTGAGCCAAACCGGCCAGGGCCCCAGTTTGTTTTCTTACACAGGACTCTGAGTAGTACTTGGCCTGGACATGCTCCCACTCAATTCCTTTTTTTTTTTTTTAAGAGATTTTTTGTCGTTGTTAATCCTCACCTGAGGATATTTTTCCACTGATTTTTAGATAGAGTGGGAGGGAGGGAGGGAGAGAGAGAAAAATATCAATGTGAGAGAGACATATTGATTGGTTGCCTCCTGCACAACCCCGACCAGGGCTGGGGATTGAACCTGCAACACAGGTATGTGCCCTTGACCGGGAATTGAACCCATGACCCCTCAGTCCATGGGCCAACGCTCTAACCACTGAGAAAAACCAGTCAGGGCTCAATGCCTTTTAATGGAGCAAAATCATGCTTGGTAATAAGCAAGAAGAAGATCTATTATATATTTTGACATATTTTTTTTCCTCACCTGAGGATACTTTTCCATTTATCTTCAGATAGAGTGGGAAGGAGGGAGGGAGAGAGAGAGGGAGAGGGAGAGAGAGAGAGAAAGAGAAAGAGAGAGAGAGAGAGAGAGAATGAGAGATCGGTGTGAGAGAAACACACCAATTGGTTGCCTCCTGCACGAACCCGACCAGGGCCCAGGACTGAACCGCAACCGAGGTACGTGCCCTTGACTGGAATCAAACCCATGACTCTCTGGTCCAAGGGCCGATGCTCTAACTGCTCTAACCGCTGAGCCAAACCAGCAAGGGCTATTTTGTCATCTTTAACCAATCTTTGCATGAGTTTCCAAAATTTGGTTAAAGAGAAATGTTTGATTAAATTGGGGAGGTGCAACTCAGGTTTCTCTTAGAATTTCTACCTGAGTGGAATCAAGGAACCCTGAATGCCTTTAGAATTTTAACCCTGTCCATGAAATATATGACAATCCTCTGTGTGTTTTGTGTGTGTGTATGTGTGTGTGTATGCATGTGTGCTCATACTAGAGGATACAGTAAGTACTTATATCTTATAGTTGCTGACGCAAGATGGCTTAAAGACCTGAATTTTTCATCCATACAAGTAATGTATTTGTTCAAATTGAACAAAGTATGAAGAAGAGTCATAAAAATGATTGGAAGAATGAGGTGAAGTTAAATAATTTAGTGTGTGTAGTTCAAGGAAACTGCTGCTAGGAGAGTTGGGAATGTGCCTCTGCCTCAGGGCTGTGAATCCCCCAAAAAGGAATCTGCAGGATAGTAAGAGGGCACTATAGAGGAGGAAAGGGGCAGAAAGGAGTTGAGGTGTGTCTTGGTTAGCTTGAGCTGCCATAATATGAGTGTGTGTGTGTGTGTGTGTGTGTGTGTGTGTATTTTAATCCTCATCCCACCCGAGGCTATTTTTCTATTTATCATCAGATAGAGTGGGAGGGAGGGAGGGGGGGTAGAGAGAGAGAAACATCAATGTGAGAGAGACACATCGATTGGCTGCCTCCCGCATGACCCCACCAGGGTTGGGGACAAACTGCAACCGAGGTACATGCCCTTGACCGGAATTGAACCCGCGACTCATTGGTCTGCGGGCTGACGCTCTAACTGCTGAGCCAAACTGGTCAGGGTGGAATACGAGTATATCCTTATTAGATGGCTACAACTAGGTTAGAAAAGGAAGGAAGGAAGGAAGGAAGGGAGGGAGGGAGGGAGGAAGGGAAGGAGGGAGGAAGGAGAAATTAGAGCTAGTAGGACTATGGGGTTGCGGCTCTAATCCCCTGTGGGAAAAATGAGGAATGAGAGGCAGTGCTTTGTCTTGATCATGCAAGCAGTTACCGGCAATTTGTTCTGGCCAACAAAACTCCAGGTGACTGTGTAATCACTAATCTAGGAATAGGAATAGAATCATTAGTTTTTCTGCCTGAAGAAATTTTTTTCTGTCTTTTGATTTAAAGGCCAAAGGCTATTCACCATGTCACTGAGGATTATAAAACCTTTATGAAATATTCATCAAAGTATTGAATTGAATGTGTGATAGAAAGGAGAGCTGGGCTAATTTAAATCCCTACCATACCTGTCTTAATGAAGTAAAATAAGATATAAAAATTATAGCAGCAAAGACTACTGTGGAAGCCATCAACCACACCCAATGCTGTGAGCTCACAGAAAAGCTACTGATTTTCTTTTTAATCCTCACCCGAGGATATGTTTTTATTGATTTTTTTGAGAGAGAGAGAGAGACAGGGAGAGATAGATAGATAGATAGATAGATAGATAGATAGATAGATAGATAGATAAATAGATAGATAGATAGATAGATAGATAGATAGATAGATAGATAGATAGAGAGAGAGAACGAGAAAGAATCATCGATGTGAAAGAGAAGCACCGATCTGTTGCCTTCCGCATACGCCCCAACTGAGGATCAAACCTGCAACCTAGGTATGTGCCCTGACCAGGAACTGGACACACAACCTTTTTGTTGTATAGGACAATACTCCAGCCAACTGAACCACCTGATCAAGGCAGGCCACTGATTTTCATCTCTCTGGTGACTAAATGGGAATCGGGCAGTGGCCAAAGGTAATGCAAAGAAATGTTCCTCTCTTACCATGATTGTGTGGATCTCATGGGCTTTTCAAAATGACATGTGGGTCAGTATTTCCTGGAGCCTAAACTAGCATACCTTCCTTTTCCCATCTTAAGAGAAACTTTTTCTAGATCCTCTTGCTTAGGAAAGTCAGAGGCCAATGTATATTCATTCATGTCTCCATCTCACGTTCACCCTGACTTGCTAACCTGATCCTTGCCAAGTTAGGCCAAACAGAAAGCAGTTACAACCTTGATATATATCTCAGGTGTTGTGATGGACAGAAGGAGGGAAAGGAAAACACGAGGCTGGAACGTAGTATATCCACTATATTGCACAACCATCACCACTATGTAGGTTCAACCCTGTTGAAACCGAGCTGGTCTGATCTTGGCAAAGGCTTCCTCTCATTGAGTCTCAGGACCTCCATTGGCAAATCCAGAGAATGAATTCATTTTTACTAAAGAGCCATGCAGTCTTGTGATTCTATAATTGTAAGTACAGTGATAAGATATTCTTCCATACTTAGGCTGCCAATTGGAAAGTGCATTCTGCTTTCATTTCCTAGTTTGCTGATGGGAAATTTTAAGTTAGGCAAGGTTGTGAGAGGCCCAGAACAATTGGTGATGGAATCTCATCTCCAATTCAAGGCTCTGGTTTCTAGCTTCCTAGTGCATTAACTGCCTTGTAGGGTGTATGTTGCCATTATATTGGCCTATTCTAAGTGCCATTCTGAATGATACCATTGACTGGGCAGGAATGTCACATTATTAAAATATCTTGCAGAGTCTTAGTGAGATGTATACTCTCTAGGCATATGTGGTACTGTTACATATTTAGTTCCTGCCTATTATCAAAAATTTGAAACAGTTTACACTATAAACATAGGAATGGCAATCTTAACAATCCAGGAGGAAAATTTGGGCAGAGAAGTCTCCGAGAAGCATCCCAAAACTAATGGCTGGTGAAAATAAACCTCTCCCTCTCTCTTTTCTGTTTCCTTTCTTTTTCCTTCTCCCTCCCTTCTTGATTTGTATTGTTTTCTCTTTTCTATCTTTCTTTCTTTCACATCTATCTGGTTTAAGGCTAATTGAGCCAGGTTTCTAAAACCTAAAGTCAAAAGCATCCTAATGGATACGTCATTTAATTCTCATGGTAACTCATTAGGTATGAACTAGAATTACCTCCATTTTACAGATGAAGAAAAGGGGGAACAGAAGGGTTGGAAAAGTTGCCTAAAGTCACACAACTAATAAATCTATGGACTTGGGATATTGATCAAGAAAGTCTGAATCCAGTGGCTACACCATCAACCATTATAATATAAGCTGGTAAATATGAAGTCAGATTTTAAACTAGGTCTGTTTGACTTAAACTCCATTTATACTGCTACCAGACTATGCTACCTATGATAAAAATGATGATGATTATGACAATAACAGTAACAGTAATAATTATTATAGCTGACATTTATTGAGTTTTTATAGTGGTCCAGGTTTAGTCTAAATATTTTTAATAAATCAACTCATTTAATCTTCACAAAACCCTATGAGGTGGGTGCTACTATTATCCACACTTAAGAAATATTCATTTCCATTCATATTCATAAACTGAAGAACAGAGAATTTATTTTTAAGAATTTTAAATTAAGATATAATTCACATACCACAAAATTTACCCTTTTAAATATAAAATTTAGTAATTTTAAGTATATCCACTATGTTGTACAACCATCACCACTATGTAATTCTAGAACATTTTCATTATCCCCAAAAGAAAGCCTGTATGCATTAGCAGTCACTCTCCATTCCTCATTCCCCCCAGCCCCTGGCAACCACTAATCTACTTTCTGTCTCTATAGATTTGCCCATTCTGGATATTTCATACAAATACAATCATACAATATGTGGCCTTTTGTGTCTGGCTTCTTTCATTTGGAATAGAGAAAAACAGCTACCATTTATTGGTTGCCATGACTACCATGTCCTAAGCACTGCTATCAGGAGCTCTATGTGCATTATCTCTAATCCTCCCAATGACCTCGTGGCAAAGTAGAACTATTATCTTCCCTTTAATAAGGAGACTGAGTCACAGAGCTGTTCAGCATTCTGCATAAAGTGCGACAGCTCATACATGGCAGAGTTAAAATGCAAACCCAGATCTATCTGTGTTCAAATCCCACACCCTTTGTGCTCCATCCCTCTGCCTCAGGTTAACAAGTATGTAGGCTAGTAATGTGATGGTCTTGAAGCCAGGGCAAAGGAGTCAAAACAGCCTGATGATGGTGGGAAATACAGCCTCAAGCTCTCCTGGATTTGGTGCCTGGTAGTGGGTGGGGGCAGGGGGTGCCTCCCTCCCCAACCTGGGCTCTAGACCTCAGCAAACTTGTCTGCTGAGGTCCTGCTTGACCTCCTTGCTCTGGAGCTTCATTAATGCCCTAGGTGCACTCTTTGATGTTATTCAGTTTGGACATATAAGTTGAAGAGCTTATATGGAGGAATTTCTATATTTCTTCATCTGGCTTTGGTTACACATGGAATCATGATGAAGCAAGTCAAGACTTCTACAATGGGAAGAAAAAAATCAATGGAAATTCTTCAAGCATTTCTCTAAGTCTGCAGCTTGGCCACATTTCCTTCTGGGGCTCACTGAATGGACACCAGCTTCCCTACTGTAGATGGGCACCAGAGGCTGACAGCTCATATGTGCTTCCACATGAGGAGGTTTTCGAGTTGTCCAATGATTTGGTGCAAAGAGGCCCATTTATGCTGTTGATCTATACTGACACTTTCTCCCAATGTAAAGCTCTTTAAGGTTTAGCCTGGTGGCATCTGGGATAACACACTTAGAAAAGAGAAGATTGTGTCTAATTGATAAAGCTGAGATTTGCACTATTCAGTGGTGATAATTATTCTTTGATGGCTTTGGAGGATTTTACATAAAAGAGAAAAATCATATCTCAAAGAGAAGATTCCTAGAATGTTAGAGCTGAAAGTGACCCCAAGACTAAGTATTCAGACCTTTTTTTAGAGACAAATAAATTTACCAAGTCCAAGAAAGAAGTGTGACACAGGGCCAGAGTGCATGTGGTATACATAGGTGCCAACGGGACAGCCCACAGGGGTCATGGTACTCTGGATGCTTTATTCCGTGAAGCCTTGGCTTCAGTGATACCTGAATTTCAATGACGCAAACATATTAGGTGGTGCTCATTGTATCATAGATTCTTTTGGCCCTTGGTGATGTCACATCACTGGTTCTCTTTTTATGAAAATTTGCCCTCTGCAGGGTGGGTTCTGGTCACCAACCAGAAAACTGATAATGACAATGATGACATCATTTCAGAAACCCCAGAGAGTGGTGAAAATGACTTGTGCTCTAGTGATTTGAGAGGATGCTTTGGAGTACCAGATTCCCCCAGCTGCCACCTCAAAGTCACTCATCTGATATGCCCCTTTCTCCCTCTAAAGAACCAACAGGGTAGCCTTATAAGGGAAGAGGAGACAGTGCATGTTCACCAAGCAGAACCAAAATACCCAATGCTACAATTAGCTCTCCCCATTGGCCAGCCCAATTGGGCCCAAAAGAGCCCAAAAGAGCTCTTTTATTTATATACTATACAAAAGCAGATGTTTGTACTAATACTTGTAGACAATGAAAAATTAAGCAGTGTTTTCCATGTTCTGTATAAAAAGGCACAGAAATGAATTCTACTTTCCTAGAAATAGTGCCTTCCAGAAAAGTTTGTTTCAATTATTTGGAAAATGCAGGTCTAACCAGCTTATTTCTTCAGATTGCTATACTTATTTACTGTTACTGCAGCTAGAGGCCTTTACGAGTCACTGTTAAGTTCTCAGAGGAAGTGAGAAGCTGGCAGGAAAGAGGGTGTCTGGAGGAAAACCTTTGTCTTTTGACGTTGGGGACAATGTGTCTCAGGCTCCCCTTGTAAACTTTTTATCTTAAGATAATTTTAGACTTATAAAAGGGTTGTGAAAATAGTACAGAAAATTCCTTTACCCAGCTTCCCCTTATTTTAATATCTTATATAACCATAGAATACTTATAAAAAGACATTAACCTTGATACAATACTATTAACCAAAATATAAAATTCATTCAGATTTCATCAGTTTTTTCCACTGAAGTCTTTTTTTTTCCTCTACCAAGATTCCACATTGCATTTGTCACCTTAGTCATATCGTATCTCCTTACTCTCCTCCTGTCTATGACAGTTCCTCAGTCTTTCCTTGTCTTTCATGATCTTAATATTTTTGAAGAGTAGTGATCAGGTATTATATTTTATAGAATGTACTCCAATTTATGTTTGTCTGATGTTTTCTCATGATTAGAATAAAACACAAATTTCTCATGATCAGATAGAAATAGATTGAAGTTAGGAAGCTCTTTTGAGGCTAACCTTAAGAAAGAAAGTTACTGGCTTCCTGGATCCTCCATCAATGTTCTCTGTCCATCTCCAGTTCTCTTCTATCTACCCTCAGTGGCCAAGACTTTATAGGCACTTGCTCTGTGTCCAACCCAGATAGTGGAGGCATGGGGCACTGCAGAAGAAAGGTGCCCTTTTCCTTTTCTTTCCACTTTTTTAAAACAAGTGTCCTCAAATTCTAGGAAGAAATCCCAGTCTCCTACATTGAGACTACCAGGAGGCACCACAGTGCTTCTTTTGAAATGGTTTAAGCAGAGGGGCAGTCCCTCTTGCAGCTGAAATTCATGATTACATTACTTTTGTGTGAAAAACAATGATGTCCCATTAGCAAAAATATTAAACTTGCAATGTTGGCACTGAATTCTGGGAGAGCTTCCTGAGGTTGCTTCCCCAACTAGGTGATAAGATGTTTCATCTCAGAGGTTCTGATATTTCTTACTTTGGGTGGAGAGAGAAACAGCAACTCTTAGTTTTCTGGAGTTTCCAGAAAGACGAGAAGTATTATGAAATCATCAACATTGTAGCTCAGAACATGATCCTTCCAATTTATGCCAATGGCTAAGATTTTTATCTTTTTCTGATAAAACTCTGGGGCTTTTTTCATATATCTTTTGAGTATCAAAGCTAGAAGATATTGTTCACAGTCCTGACATTCTACAGATGAGATCACTGAGGTCAGAGAGGGAAAAACAACCAAATTACGCAACCAGTGAAATCTCTATTGCCCATTTTCTAGGTGCTTAATTCTGTACTGGCTGGTATAAGGCAAATAGGTTTATAGGGCATGGTTCCTAGCCTTAAAAAGGTTAAAGATCTAGCATGAGAGTGACTGCTATACCACTTAAAGTAAAAGTGAACAAGGCAGGAGAGTGTGTGATTGTGTTGACATTAAGTGTCATAAGAATTCATAGACAAGTCCATTAAAATCTCAGAAAGGCCTTAAAGGGGAGGATCTTTAAAACTGAGATGGCTCTTTAACAATTGATAAGATTCAGAGAGCTAAAAAGTCAGACTGTGGAAGGCCCCAAAAGCCAGGCAGAAAAGGTTGGGCACATGAGTGACATGAGGGAAGGAGTGTTTATAAAAGTTTAATTTGCCTGAGATGTACAGTGGGACCAGTTGTTGCAGGCTGGAGAGTCATGGCCAGGCAAATGTGAAATTTATTTGGGGCCTCCCAGAGACAGCACCAAAGCACTGTGGTCCACCAGTGAGACTAAGAATCAAGTAGGAAAGGAAAACTGCTGTAAGGAACAAGTGGAAGAGACTTTTTGGGGTAAATGTATCCCTGGGTGTTCCTTAAATTTTAATTGAAAAAGTATATTAGTGGACCTTTTAAATTGTTTACTATGCACTAGCCATTGCTTTATGTGCATTCGTTCACATAAGTTCTTTTCTATAGAGGAGGAAACTGAGGCTTAAAACGTAATTAACTTCTCCAAAACACAGGGCCAGCAGATAGCAAAGTAAAGTTTCCCAATTAG
Organism: Tadarida brasiliensis; assembly: GCA_030848825.1. NCBI lineage: Eukaryota > Metazoa > Chordata > Mammalia > Chiroptera > Molossidae > Tadarida > Tadarida brasiliensis. The sequence continues at coordinate 94,438,106 of CM061280.1, read as the reverse complement.
GGCTGTCTGATTTCAGAGCCCCTATCTGTCCCAATACCCTAGACATGGCTGCATTGTTTCTTGTATATTAGAGCTGGAGAAACCTTTGGATTCTTGTCCAAACTCTTGTTTTGATGAAGAGCTAGCCAAAGCCCAAAAGAGGGAGAGTGGTGCACCTAAGTCCTGATCATTTAGCTCTTCTGCAAAATCTTGGTGCCTCTGACACCAGGTATGCTGGTACAGGGATGGAGTATCTGATCCTGAACACTCTGTGACTTGGGGGAACAAACCCTCTCTAAAAGGGCTCAGGCTTTAGACTTTTCTGACTAAAATCAGAGTCCCTACCTTCTTTGGAGACTCCTCCCTCTCCAGTTGTGACTAGATATCTGGTTCAGGAAGAGGCCAAAAGGGGGGCTTTCCTGGTAGGAGCCCAGGACTGCATGCAGGAGCCCATGCAACTAGAGCTGGGAAGTCAGTGGTGGACTGGTGGACACAGATGCCATCCCATCTTTGTATTTGATTCCCATGATTATGAAGGCATTTCTGTTTGGACAAGTATCTTTTATAACATGTCCACTGTGTGTCCTTGGGCAAATTCCTTACTCTTTCTGAACATCAGCATTTTCATTTGTAAAGTGAGAATAGTGATCATTTTGGCCTTTTTAGGGTTATGACTGTGAAAGTGAAATAGCTTTGGTTAAGTACACAGAGTAGACCCTCAATGAGTGCTACTTCTTTGAAATACCTTGGCAGGATAAGCAGCAAGTGGTAGAGTGGCAGGATCACTTCATTTGGAATCAGACAATGTATTGATGATGCATTCAGGATCTAACTTGGGTGTGGTCTTGGGCAAAGCAGATAGGCTCTGGCTGTAGTCTTTCACTTATAAACAAAGTTTATCCTAAATGGAGAAAGTAGTAATCATTAAGAAGGCACATGGTGTGCAAAGCTGTGAGGAAGGAGAAGCAGATAAAAAAAGAGAGGGGAGAAGAAATTGTCCAGAAATCTACTTTACTTTTTTCTACCTCAGATATTTGCCAAAAACCTTTGTTTTCATGGAGAACACAAGCCTAATAAAAATGTAACTATAAAGTACAGGTAGTTTTGGAACAACTTAACCATAATATTAATAATATTTATGACAATACATCATTTATTGAGTATATGCTATGACCAAAAACTGAGTTGAATGCTTATACAGAGTGTTCCCTTTCTCCCTAAAAATCCTAAAAGGTAAGATTACTGAACATGACTTACAGGTGAGAAAACTGAATTTCAGATATGTTGAGCTAATAGTCTTGGTCTCACAGAAAGGAAGCAGTGGAGATGGGGTCCTAACTCATGTTTCCTGGGCTTCAAATGGCTTGCTCTTTGCCCTATACCTAGATGTTTCTCATTTTCACTAAGTGCCAGCCTTTCAGTAGGTCTGGTAAAGAGGCTACATTTTTTTTCAGAAGTAGTAGCCAGACCATAAAGCCTTCCTTTTGTTCCTTTCTTAGAACTGGTTTTCAGAAATACACAAAGAAATCAGCTCTGCTCCCTCTCAGTCTTAGCCTGTTTAGGGTCCAGTGGTATTTCACCTTCGCATTCTTTACCTTATGAACCAGATGTGATTCTAAACATCATCTGAAGAGTTTCCAAAATGAAAGTTCATATTCAAACACACTTTTGCCACAGTTGTAAATATTTGAAATACTTATGCTTTGGGATTTGAAGGCAGATTCAAAAAGAAGTATTCCAAAAATGGCTTTAGGTTTCGAAACACCACTGAGATAGTAAATGACTACTTTAAAAATGAGCAAACCCTTGGTATGCAGCTTGGCCCCTCCCACATGCACCCAGTCCCAGGAGAGGCAGCCACAAACTGTGGATCACTTTGTAGCTCCAAACAGGTAGCCCAGGGCTGGTCACAGGCAGTGTCTAGCATTGACCTGTACTGGAGGCTATCCTAAGAGGCCCCAGAACCAAAACACTCAGTGGTGGGTTTCAGACCATATCAAAGCATGACCCAATTAGATCCACAAGTGGTACAACCAAAGGGAGATCTCAGCAGGCACCAGACCCTACTGGGGTGAATTCCACTTCATTGGGTCAGGCCCTGTACAGAAGCTTATATGCTATGGTCAAGGTCAGTCCTCATAGTCAGCCAGCCTGAGTATCAACTCCACCCACAGATGAGCCAACAACAATCAAGACATCTACAGACTGGCCAGTGTAGCTCAGTGGTTGGAGTGTCTGCCCGAGCACTGAAGGGTCATGGGTTTGATTCCTGGTCAAGGGCATGTACCTGGGGTGCAGGTTTGATCCCCAGCCCTGGTCAGGTGCATGCAGAAGGCAACCAATCAATGTGTCTCTCTCACATTGATGTCTCTTTCTCTTTCTCTCTCTCTCTCTTTCTCTCTCTTTCTCCCCTCCCTCCCTCCTTCCCTTCCACTTTCTCTAAAAATCAATGGAAAAATATCCTTGGGTGAGGATTAACAACAACAAAAGACTCACCTACAACAGGAGGGCTAACATAACCTACACAAGGAACATTCCTGGAGCACCTAGCTCAGGTGATCAGGGAGACTGCACCACTGAGCTCCACAGGACACCTACTACATAAGGCCACCCTACCAAGACTGGGAGACATAGCAGATCTACCTAATACACAGAAACAAATACAGAGAGGCAGCCAAAATGGGGAGACAAAGAAACATGCTCCATATGAAAGAACAGAAGAAAGCCCCAGAAAAAGAATGAAATGAAATGGAGGCAAGCAATCTACCAGATGCAATGGTCATAAAGGATGTTCAAGTAACTTAGGTTAAGATTGGAAAAATTAATTGAGAACTTCAAGAAAGAGATAGTAAGCATAAAAAGGACATAGAAACCACAAAAATAAAGACTCAGAAACGAAGAACACAATATCTGAAATGAAGACTACACTAGAAGGAATCAACAGCAGACTAGATGAAGCAGAAGACTGAATCAGCGATTTGAAAGACAAGGTAGCAGAAAACACTCAATCAGAGCAGCAAAAAGAAAAAAGAATCCAAAAAGTGAGGATAGCTTAAGGGACCTTAAGGAGAAGAGAGAGAGGAAGGGATTGTGAACTTACTTGAAGAAACAATGACCGAAAACTTTCCTAACCTGTTGAAGGAAAAAGACGCACAAGTCCAGGAAGTGCAGAGAGTCTCAAAAGAGTTGAATCCAAAGAGGCCCACAGCAAGACACATCAAAATGGTAAAGATTAAACACAAAGAGAGAATCTTAAAAGCAGCAAGGGAAAGACAATAACCTATAAGGAGACTTTCATAAGACTGTCAGCTGATTTTTCACCAGAAACATTTCAGGCCAGAAGAGACTGGCATGAAATATTCAAAGTGATGAAAAGCAATGAACTACAATCAAGACTACTCTATCCAGCAAGGCTATCATTTAAAATTGAAGAAAAAAATAAAGAGCTTTCCAGACCCCCCCCCCAAAAAAAAACACACAAACAAACCAAAAAACATACACTAAAGGAGTTCATTACCACCAAACCAATATTACAAGAAATATTAAATGGACTTCTTGAAGAAGAAGAAAGAAAAAAAGAATAAATATAGTTAAAAAGAATAAAAAGGCAATAAATACTTACCTATCAAAAATCACTTTAAATGTAAATGGCCTAATTCTCCAATCAAAAAAACATAGGGTAGCTGGATGGATAGGAAAACAAGACCCAGATATAGGCTGCTACAAGAGACCCACCTCAGAACAAAAGACACACACACAGACTAAAGTAAAGGGATAGAAAAAGATATTTTGTGCAAAAGAAAATGAAAAAAAAAAAAGCTGGGGTAGCAATACCTATATCAGACAAAGTAGACTTTAAAACAAAGGCTATAATAAGAGACAAAGAAGGACATTACATAATGATAAAGGGATAATCCAACAAGAGGATATAACCCTTGTAAACATTATGTACCCAACATAGGAGCACCTAAATATATAAAGCAAATCTTGATGGGCAAAAGGAGAGATGGACAGTAATACAGTCATAGTAGGAGATTTTTAACACTCCATTGACATCAATGGATAGATCTTCCAGACAGAAAACCAACAAAGCAATAATGGTCATGAATGACACACTGGACCAGATGGACTTAATTGACATTTTCAGAGCATTTTACCCCAAAGCAGGAGACTATCCATCCTTTTCAAGGTCACAGAACATTTTCCAGGATATACCACATGTTAGGATGCAAAAGAAGTCTAAATAAATTTACGAAGACTGAAATCATATCAAGCATCTTCTCCAACCACAATAGTATGAAACTAGGTATCAATGACAAGAAAAAAAAACTAAAAAACTTACAAACACACAGATGCTAAATAACATGTTATTAAAAAATGAATGGATTCACAATGAGATTAAGAAATAAATAAAAAGATACCATGAGACAAATGAAAATGAAACCACAACAACCCCAATTCTGTGGGACATAGTGAAAACAGTTCCAAGAAGGAAATGCATAGCAATACAGGCCTATCTCAAGAAACAAGAAAAATCTCAAATACACAATCTAGCTTTACACTTAAAAGAACTACAAAAGGAATAACAAACAAAGCCCAATGTGAGTAAAGGAAGGAAATAATAAAGATCAGAGCAAAAATAAACGAAATAGAGTCTAAAAAATTACAAAAGATTAATGAAACCAAGAGCTGGTTCTTTGAAAAGATAAACCAAATTGACAAACCTTTAACCAGACTCATCAAGAAAAGAAGAGAGAGGACCCAAATAAATAAAATCAGAAATAAAAGAGAAGTAACAACTGACACCAAAGAAATACAAAGGATTATAAGAACATATTACAAACAACTATATGCCGAAAAATGGGACAATTTGGAAGAAATGGATAAATTCCTAGAAACATACAATCTTCCAAAACTGAATCAGGAAGAATCAGAGAATCTGAATACACAGATTACAACCAGTGAAATTAAAGCAGTAATCAAAATACTCCCAGCAAACAAAAGTCCTGGACCTGATAGCTTCACAGGTGAATTTTACCAAACATTGAAAGAAGAACTAACACCTATCCTTCTTAAACTATCAAAAAATTCAAGAGGAGGGAAAACTCCCAAGTTCATTTTGTGAGGCCAGCATTATCCCAATTCCAAAACCAGATAAAGACACGACAAAGAAAGAAAATTATAGGCCAATATCCCTCATGAATATAGATGCTAAAATCCTCAACAAAATATTAGCAAACAGGATCCAGAAATACTTTTAAATGATCATACACCATGACCAAATGGGATTTATTCCTGTGATATAAGGTTAGTACAATATCCACAAATCAATTAATGTGATACAACACATAAAGAAAATGAAGGTTAAAAATCATATGATCATATCAATCAATAGATGCAGAAAAGCATTTGATAAAATCCAACACCCATTTATAATAAAAACTCTCAGCAAAGTGGGAATAGAGGGAACATATTCCAACACAATAATGGCCATGCATGACAAACCCACAGACACATCATGCTCAATGGGCAAAAACTACAAGTGCTTCTCTTAAGATCAGGAACAAGACAGGGATATCCACTCATATTCAATATAGTACTGGAAGTCCTAGCCACAGTAATCAGACAATAAGAAGAAATAAAAGTCATCCAAATCGGAAAGGAAGAAGTAAAACTGTTATTATTTGCAGATGATATGATACTGTATATGGAGAACCCTAAAGATTCCACCAGAACTGAAAAATAAATCTAGTAAAGTAGCAGATACAAAATAAATATTAAGTAATTAGTTGCATTTTTATACACCAATAATGAACTATCAGAAAAGTAAACTAAGAAAACAATCCTATTTACAATTGTATCAAAAAATAAAATACCTAGAAATAAATTTAAGCAAAAATATAAAGTACCTGTATTGGGAAAATTATAAGATACTGAAGAAAGAAACTGAAGAAAATATAAATAAATGGAAGCATATATAGTGCTCATGGATAAGATGAATTAACATCATTAAAGTGTTCATACTACCCAAAGCAATCTATAAACACAATTCCTATCAAAATACCAATGGCATATTTCACAGAACTAAAACAAATAATCCAAAAATTTATATGGAACCATAAAAGACACTGAATAGCCACAGCAATCTTGAGAAAGAAGAACAAAGTTGGCGGAATCATGCTACCTGATATGAAAGTATACTACAAGGCCATAGTAATAAAAACAGCATGTTACTGGCATAAAAACAGACATATAGATCAGTGGAACAGAATAGAGAGACCAGAAATGAACCCATGCCTATATGATCAATTAATATTTGACAAAAGAGGCAAGAACATACAATGAGATAAATATAGTCTATTCAATAAATGGTTGTGGGAAAATTGAACAGATACATGCTAAAAATGAAACTAGACCACCTTCTTACACCATATACAAGAAGAAATTTGAAAGGATTAAAGATATTAATTGTAAAACTTGAAACCATAAAACTGCTTAAGGAAAACATCGGCAGTAAAATCTCTTAGCAATATTTTTTCTGATATATCTCCTTGGGCTAGGGAAACAAAAGAAAAAATAAACAAATGGAACTACATCAAACTAAAAAGTTTTTGCACAGGAAAGGAAACCGTCAATAAAATGAAAAGACAACCCACTGAATGGGAGAACATATTCACCAATGATGTATCTGATAAGGGGTATCCAAAATTTATAAAGAACTTATAAAAGTCAACACCAAAAAAACAAACAATCCAATTAAAAAATGGACAAAGGACCTGACCAGACACTTCTGCAAAGATATACAGATAGTCAATAGACATATGAAAAGATGCTCAACGTCATTAATCATCAGAGAAACGCAAATTAAAACCACAATGAGATATTATCTCACGCCTGTCAGAATGGCTATCATCAGTAAATCAACAAACAACAAGGTGAGGCTATGGAGAAAAGGGAACCCTCGTGTACTGTTGGTGGGAATACAGACTGGTGTACCACTATGGAAAACAGTATGAAGCTTCCTCAAAAAATTAAAAATGGAACTGTCTTATGACCCAGCAATTCCACTTCAGCGTATATATCCGAAGAAACCCGAAACCCAAATTTGAAAGAATATATGCATCTCTATGTTCACTGCAGCATTATTTACAATAGCCAAGATATGGAAGCAACCCAAGTGCCCATTAATAGATGAGTGGATAAAGAAGTAGTGGTACATATATACATTGGAGTATTAGTTCGCCTTAAAAGGAAGGAAATCTTACCATTTGTGACATCGTGGATGACCTAGAGGTCAATTATGCTAAGTGAAACAAGTCAGAGAAGGACAAATAGCATATGATTCCACTTATATGTGGAATCTAAAGAACAAAATAAATGAACAAAAAAATGAAACATAATTTTATATATAGATACAGAGATCAGACTGATGGTTGCCAGAGGGGGAGAGGGTGGAAGGACTGGGTGAAAAAGGTTAAGGGATTGAGTACAGATTGGTAATCACGGGGATGTAAAGTACAGCATAGGAATAATATTCAATAACATTAAAAGTCAATAATATTGTCATAACTATGTATGGTGCCAGATGTGTACTGGAAATATTGGCAGGAACACATTGCAAAGTGTGATTGTCTAACCACTATGCTGTACACCTGAAACTAATACAAAATATCGAGTGTAAAATGTAATTGAAAAAAAATGTGCCACAGTTTACTTACATAGCAAGTCCATAATCATGCTTTTATAAATTAAACTGCTTGGTAAATGCCATGTACCTACATCTTTTTTTCACATCCAAGGCAGTTTCCTTAACATAAAGAAGCACAAATACCTGGCCACAGGATGTGTGCAAGTTTTAAAGCTTATGTAGTTGGATTTATCTATTCTTTTGACCTTTTCTGGATACCTGTTATGCTTTAAATGGCTTTGCAATTTTTCAGTCCCTAAAAAAGCTTTTACGCACGTGTGGGGAGACTGCAGGCTCTCTTGAGGGTCACTGAGGCATCCGCACGGAGAGGAAAATTTGGAGGGGCAATTAGCAGGTGCGATGCAGGATTGGGAACGTTCCTAGACACAGCCTGAAAGTTTTTTGGGGGGGGGTGGAGAAGGCAAGGATAAGTCCTTTCTGGGATTGGGAAACAATTCTCTACGCCCAGTGGGGTGGAGCTTGCAACTGAGGGAGGGCTGGAACCACCAGCCACATGACACACATTACTTACTGTGCAGTAGTGTGGGTGTTACCACGCATACTTCTGAGGCTTGGGACTGGCTGGTGGAGTTGACTCTGCAGAGGTGGTGTTTAGCTGGCAGTGAAAGGTACTTACCATTTTCATTCCCTTTCTGTTTCTCCACGAGTTTCTCTGCTGTCTGGTGGCAAGTGAGTGTGAACAGGTGTGAATGAGTGCTTGTGAGGAGAGAGTTAGAGGGCTTCAGGCGGGTCTGGAGGGCTTCAGGTGGGTTCTGTAGCCTCAGGGAAAGAAGGTCCTTTAGGTTGTGGTCTTTCTCCTTTCAGATGTCGCGGTCACCATGGCCCTTGTGGCTAGACCAGGGCAAGGGAGGATGGTGGGCCATGGAGGGGAAGGGTCAGCTGAAGGTGGGGAGAGTTATTTGAGGTGTCTGGGTCCTGGAGGCCCCAGGAACTGCAGGCAGAGGACAAACTCAGAGGTCGTCCATGGGGCCCGAGAGGGGGCGGGGATATTAGCCCATGCAGCACACGCAGGACGCAGTGCGCATGCCCAGCGCCTGGCCTTCCCATGAGCCACCGGTTTGGCAGTTGTGCAAGGTTCGGTGCGCAGAGCTGGGCGGGTCGCGTCTTACGGTTTCTTTTTCGTCGGCTTTGACTCAACTGGTAGGTCCACCAGGTCAGTCCTACCGGGAGTTTAAGTGTGAGTAAGTGTAAGGAAAGAGCCAGCGGCCCTTATGCTTATTGGGGTGGCTCGCCCTGTGGCCTCCGAGGAGGAAGGTCCTCGAGGTCGTCCTCTTTCTCCTTACAGGCATCAAGGCCGCCATGGCCCTTGTTGTAGCAGAGCTAGGACAAGGGAGGTTGGTGGGCCGCGGGGGCAGGGGCTCTAATGGAGATGGGGCCAGTCTTGGGGGTGGTGTTGGAGGCATCTGAGGCTTGGAGGCGCCTGAAACTGCCAACAGAGCACAGAATCTGTTGTCAGTGGAGAGCTGGATGTGGCTATATATTACAAAATCTATTTATACTGGCGAGTGTAGTTGTGAAACTAGATCTCTTTAGGAAAGTCGTACATTTTTTTTAAGAAAGTACTTGAATGGTCCCTTCTTTCCCAAATTGGCGTGAGAAGCAAAGGGGTTTGCAGACAGCAAATCACATTGAATATCATGTAATTGGAAAATGAGCAGTTATTATTATTATTTTTAATCCTCACCCAAATATATTTTTCCATTTATCTTCAGATAGAGTGGGAGAGAGGGAGATAGATAGAGAGAGAGAAACATCGATGTGAGGGAGACACATCGATTTGTTGCCTTCCCCCCCCCACGACCCGACCATGGCCAGACCCAACCGCAACGGAGGTGCCTGCCCTTGACCCGAATTGAACCCAAGACTCTTTGGTCCACGGGCGGGGACCTTCTAACCACTGAGCCAAACCGGCCAGGGCCGGGCAGTTAATATTAATTCAAGACTTATTTTGGAAATCTCACCAAGTGTAAAAAAGAATTTATAACCAGCAGTTGATCAGGGAAATAGTCCAGTATAATTATTCTTTTTCATGATTTTTTGCTTTCAGTGTGAAATATGGACCCACGAGTAACATCAAGATCTAGAGGAAGACCAGATGGTCAAGAGTCTTTCGATCGGGTTGAACCTGTGGTTGTGAGTGCTTTAACATCTTACTTCCATTCAGAAAAATTAATTTTTCTGAAAAAAAATTGCAAAATTGTTGAACCAATACAGATCTGTTGTGTAAAGGACTTCCTTACTGAAAATAGGTGAAAACTGAATGTTATGAATGACGCATTGAGCAAGGAAACTTATATACTGCTGTTGCCTGTATATGTATATTGATATGAGAGCCTGGAAATCATTCCAATGGCTTTCCTATTGTGTTTATTAATAAATAGCACACAGCCCAGAAAAGATTAAAATGGTTTCTAGAATTATCCTCGCAGATAACTCCTTTTTTAGAGTATTTTTTGTATAGGAAGAATAACTTTATTAAGAATACTTACAAAGACGAGTCTAGGAAAAACCTTTTCAGATTTGTGATTAGTTACTCCGTGTAGTATGTATATTTGTGCTTTCTATTGTTATAGTAGTAATAAGAATACTTTTTATTTGTATGCACCCTCCCACAAGGCCCGGCGACCAACTGACAAAAAATCTCAACAAGAGGAACTACCAACTGAGAATCTGTATGTTGAACCTGGACAAGAGGGAGGAGAGGGAGCACCTGCAGTTAAAGGTGAAGAGGGGATGAAGGAACATTTTGTATTTCATTTATGATGTTGTACTAGTAGCAGGAAAAAAAAAAGTTTCCCTGAAAATTGGCTAGAAATCTATATAGTAAGGAAAGGTATAGTTTGCAGCTGCAATCCCTCTCTCTGATAAGTTTTCCCTCTTTTAGCATTTTACCTATCCCATATTTTAAATTATTTGTCATGCCTGGAAAATATAATCCTTGCCAAGGGTCTATATCAGCAAATCAAAGGAAACAATATAAAATCTAGGAAAAATTATATACTATTTCACTAGTTAAACTTGGTCATCTTGAAATGTTTTAGGGGGCTTCTTTTTTTTTTATCCTCACCCGAGGACATTTTTGCATTCATCTTCAGATAGAGTGAGAGAGAGAGAAGGAGGAAGAGAGAGAGAAACATCGATGTGAGAGAGACACATCGAGTGGTTGCCACCCACACGACCCCAACCGGGGCTGGGGACAAACTGCAACCAAGGTACGTGCCCTTAGGGAGAACTGAACCCGGGTCTCTCTGGACCACAGGCTGACGCTCTAACCGCTGAGCCAAACCGGCCAGGTCTTTGCGGGCTTTTTAAGTCATTGCATAAAAAGTTTAAGCAAACCTAGGTATATTTTGGTTAGCTCTTAGATTGTGATTAAAATTTTTTTCATAATATAGAGAAATAAAAATGTAAAATCCTTTCCTAGCTGCTGTTTAGTCTTCAATATTTTTGTCTTCCTGAGCCATAATCCAATTGTCACATATTCTTTTTTTTAATATCTTTTCACTTAGAAAAGATTTAAAACTTACGCCCTGGCCGGTTTGGCTCAGCGGTTAGAGCGTCGGCCTGCGGTCCAGAGAGACCCAGGTTCGGTTCCCGCTAGGGGCACATACCTCGGTTGCAGTTTGTCCCCGGCCCTGGTTGGTCATGCGGGAGGCAGCCACTCGATGTGTCCCTTTCACGTCGATGTTTCTCTCTCTCGCTCGCTCCCCCTTCCCACTCTATCTGAACAAAAAATGGAAAAATGTCCTCAAATGAGGATAAAAAAAAAGATGTAAAACTTACAGAAAAGTTATAAGAAAGTACAGTATACTCTTATATCCTCTTTTCCTCCATTCACCAATTGCTAACATTTTGTCACATATTTCTCTCTCTTTAGATATTAATACACGTTATTATTGCTAAACCATTTCAGAGTAAATTTCAAATATAACTCTACTCTCTATTCAGTATATATTTCCTAAAAACAAGAATATTCTCTTACATAACCCTAGTACAATGATCAAATAGTGTGGGGAAGAACTGTTGTGGGGTGGGGTGGGTGGGTGGAGGGGGGCAAAAGGGGAGTGAAATGGGGGATATCTAATACTGTCAACAATTTAAAAAAATTCAGGAAATTTAACATAGAGAAAATCATGATTATTTAATATGTAGTCAGTTGGCCTAGCAATGTCTTTTAGAGCATTATTTTTTCCTGGTCCAGGAATCCAAGACCCCCCATTGTATTTAGTTTAGTTTTTTTTGTTTGTTTTTGTTTTGTTAATCCTCACCTGAGGATATTTTTTCCATTGATTTTTAAAGAGAGGTGACAACTAAGTTATCTTAAACAGTTTTAGAAAAAGAAACACTTCATAGAGGAGGTAATATATGACAAATACAACTCTGTTTTCTAGCAGAAAACCCATTAATGCTCATTGCTTTCTTATGCATCACATTTATTATAATACTAACCTAGAGAGCTTTATTTAATAGCACTAATTTATGGTTTACTACTTACGTTAATAACTCTTTATTTATATAAGAACCTGAATTGGAACGTGAAATGCAGAAAATGGAACTGGGAAAGGCTGGTGGTGAGCGTGCAGATGGCTCTGATGTGAAAGACAAGAGTCCAGCTCCTCTGGCGCCTGCTAAAATTCCAAAAGGTATGTTATCCATTAAGAATGCAAGTCATGGGGTGGCTCTTTTCTACAATATTATTATACTTTCATAACACATCACACATACAAAGATTTGTTGAAAGGTAATTCAGACACCAAATGCTTGATTCAAAGATAGTGTCAGGGAAAACAATGAATTAAGTCACAGCCATGTTATTGAATTATAAAACATGAAAGTATTATTACTTTGGAATAGAAGTCCTTTAATATACAAGACAAGTGATAAGATACCTTTTAGAGTATATAAATTATTTAAAATACCACAGTACTAATTGGATATCTAAACAACACAATAGTATTGATTTTTCTTAATTTGCCAGAACTGTTTCTCAAAAATCACTTTATCTTACAGACACCAAAAAATAATATGGATCTGTATGTTTTGGCTTTTCTAGGTTGGTTTGTTGGTTTTTTAAAGTTGTGAGCCAGGCTGAGAAATGGTACTATTTTCCTTCACATTTTAATTTCATCTATGATGGTAATGGCTTAAAACTAGTGTGACTATGTCATTTTTATCATTCAGACCAGGACATTCTTCAGAGTTAAAGGGGGTGCTATAACCACTTACACTAGGACAACAGGTGCAAGTGGAAATGGCCAACTTACTACAAATAGGTCATATAAAAGTTGAACTAGATCAATGAAATATTTTTGTACAAAAAAGACAAACCAAATAGAATGCTGCTCTTTGCCCTCTCTTTAATTAAACAGTATGACATCATTATTTTAGCTAATATATATAATTAGAAGAATATTTCAAGTCAGTGTATTTGAGTAACACTGGGTTTGCTTGCTTGCTTGTTTTGCTTCTTGGAATTTTTGTTTGGTTGATTTTACTTTAACTGAAATCATTGGCAGTTTTAACTCTCTATTTAAAAGTTATCTTCAAATAGGCTCAGGATTTAATCTTTTCTGGGCTTGAGAAATCTGTGTTTCTTCATACCACCAAAAAGTGATGCATTTAAAAAATTAGTGCTCATATGCCTGAAAGTGAATATTAGCATAGAAGTCTATGTATTGGTTTGGGTTCTGGTTTTAGTTTCATCTTATAAAAGCAAAAGTGTAATATCATTTGTATAACTTTATTATCACATAAGTAAAGGTCTATTAAGTAATCTACCCAATTGTTATGTTTATATTTTAGGTGATGGACTGTGATACGTTAAAAAGAAGAGAAGCCAAAGCCACACACACATGCTGTTGTTATATTGATAATTTGGCTTATTAAATTCTCTCAATAAAGTTCTACAATTTTCTCAAAGAAGTCATGCACATCTTTTGTTAAATCTGTTTCTAGAAACTTGATACTATTATAACTGGTATCCTAAAAAACTTCAAGTTCAACTTATTTCTTAAATTAATATTATTTTTATTTTTAAAAATCTTTATTGTTGAGAGTATTACAGATGTGTCCCCTTGTTTCCCCCATTGCCCCCCTCCACCCAGTTCCTGCTCCCCCTCAGGCCTTCACTGCCCTTTTGTCTGTGTCCATGGCCAAAGCATATAAATTCTTTGGTTAATCTCTTCATGTCCCCCCTCCCCACTTCCCTCTGAGATTCATCAGTCTGTTCCATGTTTCCATGTCACTGGTTCTATTTTATTCATAAGTTTATTGTGTCCATTATATTCCACAAATAAGTGAGATTATGTGATACTTGTCTTTCTCTGATTGGCTTATTTCACTTAGCATAATAATCTTCAGATCACTCCATGCTGTCTCAAAGGGTAATAGATCCTTCTTTTATTACAGCTGCATAGTATTCCATTGTGTAAAGGTACCACAGCTTTTTTATCCACTCGTGTACTGATGGGCACCTACAGCAAGTGCTTCCTCTCCTTCCAATGTCTCAGCTGGAACCCCCTTGTCACCACCCCAAGCATGCAGAGATGAAACAACAACAACAAAAAAACAAAACCAAACCAGCCCTGTGTGGCTCTCTAATCTTTCAGCATCACTGACACTTGCTGGGTGGGGTTTCTGCCCAGGCATCTTCCAAGCCAGATGTCTGAGTCCCCTGCATTACCAGGCTCAGCCACATGAGTGTAGATTTCCAGCCCAGAGCCTAGTGGGTGAAGGGGTGCCTTCTCTTTGCTCTTCTCTTTTAAATTTTTATTATTTTTTATCCTCACCTGAGAACATTTTTGCGTTTATCTTCAGATAGAACGGGAGGGAGAGAGGGAGGAAGAGAGAGAGAGAGACATTGATGTGAGAGAGACATATCGACTGTCTGCCACTCACACGACCCCAACCGGGGCCGGGGACAAACTGCAACCGAGGTACATGCCCTTAGCAGGAACTGAACTCGGGTCTTTCTGGACCACAGGCCGACGCTATAACCACTGAGCCAAACCGGCCAGGGCGTGTCTTGCATTTTTAATCAGTCTCGCCAGAGGTTTACCAGTTTTATTAGTCTTTTCAAAATAAACCAAGTTTTGGCTATGCTGATCCTATTCTATTTTTGTTTTATATCTTGTTAATTTTATCTCTCATCTTTATTATTTTTTATTTCTATGTTTAATTTGCTGTTCTTTTTTCTAACTCCTGTGATGTTTAGTTCATTAATTTTCAGACTATTTAATGTACATGTTTAAATTATAACATTCTCTAAATAGGACTTTAGCTTCTCATAGATTTTGATATATATTATTTTTGTTATTCAACTCAAAATATTTTCTGATTCTTATTTTGAGTTCTTTGACTTATGGATTACTTCTATGTGTATTTCTTAACTTTTGAACATTTGAACACTTTCTGTCTTTTTGTTATACAGTACAAATAACTGATATAGCTGTTTACAAGAGACACAGCTAAAACATAAGTTGAAAGTAAAAAGGATGGCAAAAGAGATTTTGCACAAAATAGGAAAAATAGGCTTCAAGATAAACAAGCATTATAGAAATAAAGAATACTTCATGTAGAAAAATTCAATTCATCAGGAAGATTTAACATTGTTAAATATGAACCTAATAGCATGGCTTCAAAATGTAATGGAAAAAATTGGCAGAACCACAAGGAGAAATTAATAACAGTAAGCCGACAAAAATCAGTAAGGATATGTAAGATTTGCACATCATGATTAACAAATTTTACCTAATGGGAATATATAGAACTTTGTATTCAGCAACTGAATACATATTCTTTTTAGTGCAATTATTTATTTCCACTTGTCATATGTATTCCATGATAAAAATTGACGGCAAAATTTTTGTTTTCCCCATGATGTTGATTTTGCTGTTTCTGTTTCTTTGAATATCAAATTTAAGTATCAAATAATCTTTTTTTTTTTTTTCATTGCTGGGGGTCCCTTCCCTGCCAGTGACCTAAGCACTTGCTTAGTTGGCCTTTAGGGTAATGTAGCACTGATTCTGGTCCTTCCTTCTGGTTTTCATCCCTCCCAGTCCATCACCAGGTACTGGATTGCTGTAGATGCAAGAAAGTCTAGTATAACCTGGACACCATGATCAGTTTGCACATGTCATCTGAGGGCAAGACATAAGTGCCAGATGGATGGGAAGAGCCTTTTAAACTAGGTGCATCGTGACAATAGGGAACCCATTTGAGTGTTTCATTGCAGGCCACTGAAGGCAGACATTAATTGGAAGAATGCTGTGGTGCTTCAAGGCAATGAAGTAAAAGTTGACTTAGCAAGGGGAGGCACCAGGGCAGCTCTGGGAACATCAGCTGTAGTGGTTCTGCCCCTCATGCCTAGGTGTGTGGAACAAAACTCCAGAGCATGGAAGATATGGCACCTCTATCTCTCTATTTTACCTGAGAAGTGGCAACCTTCACTGCACCATGGAAGAACTAGCATAGAGGCAACCTGATGGGAGTCAGGCATCCTATCCTTAAGGGCTCCCGATTCCTCACCATCAACTCCTACTGAAAACCCCAGGGGGAATCCTCCCCAGCTCTCATCTGTTACCTAACCTGGGACTCCACTAGTGCTTGAAGATCTTGGAGTGGGATCCTATAGTTCAGGCATCTTTCTCAGCCATAGGGAAGGTGCTAACTATAGGCATAGCCTTGTTGTCCCTGGTCTCTCCCATTACCCCTGGGCTGCTCAGCACCTGTTGGGCCAGAAGACCAGCTGCCAAACCCTCAATCCACTCGTGGAATTTGGGAGCCCAAGGAGGAGACAAGGAGTGGGCACAGCCACTGCAGAGTGCCAGTAAGATGGGCAAAGTGACGTACCTGTTCAGTCCCAGGGTTCTTGGGAGCTCTGTCCCTGCTAGTCTGAGATCCAGGTCTGCCCCAGAATGGATCTGGGGCTTCATCTTTCCTGGACCAGGGAGGGGAGGAATCTGGGGTGGGAAGGGAGCCTAGGACTGGCTCAGGGGGTAGGCTCAGCCACAGAGATGATGTTCTATCACAGCTTCTGACTGCGCTCCTCAGGACCCAGTCTCTGAGGGGATATTTCACAGCCCCAGAAACATTTCTGGACTTGGTTACCCCTTTATCCCTGGTCCCACAGTGCTGGGGAAAGCTGCCTAGATGAGGGGGGAAGGATGAAGGAGGAAGATCAGGGCTGTTCAAGGGAATGCAAAGCCTGTGCTCCAAGAACATTGTGTGGGGTACAAGGTAATATCTCTCCAGAGGCCTTTGCTGAAATGCAATGGACACTGCCCTGGATGAGAATCAAAGGAACTGAGTGTTCTCTTGGTTCTACTTCTGAAAAGCTATGCATTTACCTGTAACATGTAGATGATACATATTTTTTGAATCTCAGCCCTGTTGCCTGTAAAATGTAGACAATTCCTACCTCTCAGGAATTCTGTACAGATTAAATTAGATAAAAAATGAGCATTAGCAAAGGAATAAGCTAGGCCTGTTCTCTTGTTTATTTTGTTCATTAGATTCCACATATGAGTGAAATCACATGGTACTTGCCTTTCTCTGACTGGCTTATTTCATTTAGCATAATGCTCTGCAGATCCATCCATGCTGATGCAAAGTGTAAGATTTCCTTCTTTTTAACGGCTGAGTAGTATTCCATCGTGGAAATTTACCACAGCTTTTTTTATCTACTCATCTACTGATGGACACTGGGGCTGCTTCCAAATCGTGGCTATTGTAAATAATGATGCAGTGAACATTGGGGTGCATATATTCTTTTGAATTAGTGTTTCGAGTTTCTTTGGCTATATTCCTAGAAGTGGAACCTCCAGGTCATAAGGAAATTCCATTTTTCATTTTTTGAGGAAACTCCATACTGCTTTTCACAGTGGCTTCACCAGTCTGCAGTTCCTACCAACAGTGCATGAAGGTTCCCTTTTCGCTACAGCCTTTACAACACTTGTTTGTTAATTTATTGATGATAGTCATTCTGACAGGTGTGAGGTGATATCTCATTTTAATTTGCATTTCTCTGATGATTAGTGACGCTGACCATCGTCTCATATGTCTATTGGCCATCTGTATGTTCTCTTTGGAGAAGTATCTATTATGGTCCTTTGCCCATTTTTTAATTGGATTGTTTGTTTGTTTTGTGTTGAGTTTTATAAATTCTTTATAAATTTTGGATATTTCCCTGGCTGGTGTGACTCAGTTGATTGGACATCATCCAGTGTGCTGAATGGTTTCCAGTTCGATTCCCAGTCAGGGCACATGCCACTCTTATTTAACATAGTACTGGAAGTCTTAGCCACAGCAATCAGACATGAAGAAAAAATAAAAGGGATCCAAATTGGAAAGGAGGAAGTGAAACTGTCATTATTCGCAGATGACATATTATACATAGAAAACCCCAAAGACTCCATAAAAAATCTGCTAGATTTAATAAACGAATCTGGCAAGGTAGCAGGATACAAAATTAACATCAAGAAATTGATGGCATTCTTATACACCAATAATGAACTCACAGAAAGAGAAACTAAAAAAAAAAAAAAATCCCATTTACCATTGTGGCAGAAAAATTAAGATACCTAGAATAAACTTAACCAAAGAAGTAAAGGACCTATTTGCAGAAAACTACAGGACATTGAAAAAAGAAATAGAGGAAGATATAGAAAAGTGGAAGCACATACCTTGTTCATGGATTGGAAGCATTAACATCATAAAATGTCCATACTACCCAAAGCGATCTATAGATTCAATGCAATCCCCATCAAAATACCAACAACATATTTCACAGAACTAGAACAAATACTTCAAAAGTTCATATGGAACCAAAAAAGACTCCGAATAGCCACAGCAATCTTGAAAAAGAAAGACAAAGTAGGTGGGATCACAATACCGGATATCAGGTTATACTACAAAGCTACTGTAATCAAAACAGCCTGGTACTGGCACAAGAACAGGTATATAGATCAATGGAACAGAACAGAGAATCCGGAAATTGACCAAAGACACGCTCAATTAATATTTGACAAAGGTGGGGAGAACATACAATGGAGTAAAGACATCCTCTTTAATAAATGGTGTTGGACCGCGGGGGAACCCAGGTGGAGCGGGGGTGCCGCGACCCCGCCACCACGGGGGAACCCAGGCAGAGCGGGGGAGCCAGGAGACGCCCCCACCGCGGGGGAACCCAGGCGGAGCGGGGGTACCGGGAGACGCCCCCACCGCGGGGGAACCCAGGTGGAGAGGGGGTGCCGGGCGACCCACTCCACCGCGGGGGAACCCAGGTGGAGCGGGGGAGCCAGGAGACGCCCCCACCGCGGGGGAGCCCAGGCGGAGCGGGGGTGCCGGGCGACCCACTCCACCGCGGGGGAACCCAGGTGGAGCGGGGGAGCCAGGAGACGCCCCCACCGCGGGGGAGCCCAGGCGGGGCGGGGGTGCCGGGCGACCCCCCCCACCGCGGGGGAACCCAGGCGGAACGGGGGTACCGGGAGACGCCCCCACCGCGGGGGAACCCAGGTGGAGCGGGGGTGCCGCGACCCCGCCACCACGGGGGAACCCAGGAGGGGCGGGGGAGCCCGGCGACCCCCCCACCAACGGAGGAAGCAGGCAACACACAGGAGAACTGAGCAAACTGAACAACGAAATTGACCCAGAGACATGGAGGGTGGAGTACGGGATGACGGGCCTCAGAGGAGGGCGGGGAGGCGGGGGAAAGAGATAAATCACAGAGCCTATGTGCATGGGTGCATAACCAATGGACATGGACAACAGGGATGGGGAGGAGGAGAAGGGGAGGGGGAGGAGGGTATCAAGGGGGGGATAAAAAGGAAAAACATCTGTAACAAAAACAAATTAAAAATAAAACTTTGAAAACTAAAAAAAAAAAATAAATAAATAAATGGTGTTGGAAAAATTGAACAGCTACATGCAAAAAAATGAAACTAGACCATCAACTTACACCATACACAAGAATAAACTCAAAATGGATAAAAGACTTAAATGTGACTCATAAATCCATAAAAATCCTAGAAGAAAATGTAGGCAACATTTCAGACATCATACACAGCAGAATTTTCACTGATACGTCGCCTAAGCCTTAGGTGACCTGTGGGTTGCGACCCTTTTGGGGATCAAACGACCCTTTCACAGGGGTTGCCTAAGACATAACAGTAGCAAAATTACAGTTATGAAGTAGCAACGAAAATAATTTTATGGTTGGGGGTCACCACAACATGAGGAACTGTATTAAAGGGTCACAGCATTAGGAAGGTTGAGAACCACTGATAAGGCAACAGAAACAAAGGAAAAAAATGAACACATGGGATTGCATCAAACTAAAAAGCTTCTACCCAGCAAAAGAAAAACCATCAAAATGGAAAGGGAACCCACTGTATGGGAGAGCATAATTGCCAATGATACATCAGATAAGGGGTTAATTTCCAAAATATATAGAGTGCTCATACAACTCAACAAAAGGAAGACAAAGAAACCAATTAAAAAAAGGGCAGAGGACCTAAAGAGACATCTCTCCAAAAAGGACATACAGATGGCCAAGAGACATATGAAGAAATGCTCAATGTCACTAATCATCAGAGAGATGCAAATTAAAACAATTATGAGGTATCACCTCACACTTGCCAGAATAGCTGCCATCAACAAATCAACAAATCAACAAGTGCTGGCGAGGGTATGGAGAAAAGGGGGCTCTAGTACACTGCTGGTGGGAATGCAGACTGGTGCAGCCACTATGGAAAACAGTATGGTGTTTCCTCAAAAAATTAAAAATTGAACTGCCATTTGACCCAGTGATCCCACTTCTAGGAATATACCCTAAGAAGCCTGAAACACCAATCAGAAAGAATATATGTACCCCCATGTCCATAGCAGCACTGTTTACAATTGCTAAGATCTGGAAACAGCCCAAGTGTCCATCAATAGATGAGTGGATAAAAAAGCTGTGGTACATATATACAATGGAATGCTATGCATCTGTAAGAAAGAAAGATCTCTTATTTTTGAGATGACATGGAGGGACCTGGAGAGTATTATGCTAAGTGAAATAAGCCAATCAGAGAAAGACAAATACCACATGATCTCACTTATTTGTGGAATATAATGAACAAGGTGGGCTGATGAACAAAATAGACCAAGAGACATAGAAAGGAGTATGGTTGAGACTGACAAACCTTAGAGTAGGGGTGCGGGGGGGGGAAGGATGAGATGAACCAAAGAACTTATATGCATGTATGCATAACCAATGGACATAGACAACAATGCTGGGGGGTGGGGGGGCAGGATGGGGAGGTGGGTGTCTGGGGGGAAAAGGAGAAACATCTGTAACAAAAATAAATTAATAAAAATTGGAAAAATAAAATAAAATAAAAATAAAAATAAAGTCTATTTTGTCAGATATAGGTATTGCCACTCCAGCTTTTTTTTTTCTTTCCATTTGCATGCAAGATCTTTTTTCACACCTTTACTTTAGTCTGAGGTGAGTCTCTTGTAGACAGCATATATATAGGTCTTGTTTTCTTATTCATTCAGCTACTCTATATCTTTTGATTGGAGCACTTAAGCCATTTACATTTAAAGTGATTTTTTAAAAATTTTATTTTATTTTTTTTTTTAAATTTTTTTTAAATTTTATTGTTGAATGTATTACAGATGTTCCTAATTTTTCCCCCATTGTCCCCCTCCTCCCCATTTCCGCCCCCCTCCTGCTTTTCCCCACACTGTTGTCTGTGTCCATTAGTTATGCATATATACATATAAGTTCTTTGGTTTATTTCTTCCCACCCCCCAACCCCCCTTCCCTTTGAGGTTTGTCAGTCTAATAACGAATTTATACTTCTTAATCCCTTCACCTTTTTCACCCCTCCCCCCAGCCCCTACCCATCTGGTAACCAACAAAAGTTCTCTGTATCTATGAGAATGTTTCTGTTCTTCTTGTTCATTTTGTTTGTAGATTCAATTGTTGATAGATATGTATTTATTGCCATTTTGTTTGTTCATATTTTTTTATCTTTTTCTTCAAGAAGACCCTTCAACATTTCATATAATAATGGTTTGGTGGTGATGAACTCCTTTAGCTTTTCCTTGTCTGGGAAACTCTTTATATGGCCATCGATTCTAAATGACAGCTTTGCAGGATAGAGTAATCTTGGTTGTAGGTTCTTGCTTTTCATCACTCTAAATATTTCTTGCCACTCCCTTCTGGCCTGCAAAGTTTCTTTTGAGAAATCTACTGACAGTCTTATGGGAACTCCCTTGTAGGTAACAAACTGCTTTTCTCTTGCTGCTTTTAAGATTCTCTCTTTGTCTTGAACCTTTTGCATTTTGATGATGATGTGTCTTGGTGTGGGCCTCTTGGGGTTCATCTTGTTTGGGACTCTCTGTGCTTCCTGGACTTGTATGTCTGTTTCCTTCCCCAAGTTAGGGAAGTTTTCTGCCATTATTGTTTCAAATAGGTTTTCGATTTCTTGTTCTCTCTCTTCTCCTTCTGACACCCCCAAGATGCGAATGTTGGCACGCTTGAAGTTGTCCCAGAGGCTCCTTACACTATCCTCATTTCTTTGGATTCTTTTTTCTTTTTGCTGTTCTGATTGGGTGTTTTTTGCTTCCTTATATTCCAAATCCATGGTTTGCTTCTTGGCTTTACCTACTCTACTATTGATTCCCTGTAAATTATTCTTTATTTCAGTTAGTGCCTCCTTCATTTCTGACTGGTCCTTTTTTATGCTCTTGAGGCCCTCTCTAAGTTCACTGAGGTTCTCACTAAGTCCATTGAACATCCTTATAAGCAGTATTTTGAACTCAGCATCTGTTAGGTTGCTTAACTCCATTTCACTTAGTTCTTTTCCTGGAGTTTTGTTCTGTTCTTTCATTTGGGACCTGTTTCTTTGTCTCCTCATTTTGGCTGCCTCCCTCTGTTTGTTCCAATGTATTACTTAGTGAGAGGTGTGGGGCTAGCTGAGACCAGATGCTGCTTGTTTGAATGATTTCAGGAAAAGCTGAAGCAGGCTCCAAGACAGGCCAATCCTATGGTTAAGCAACTGGCAACAGCTTGGGTGGGCCTGAAAGTTGGGTGGGGCGGGGCCTCAGGGAATCACCAGGGCGGGGCCAACAGTGTGAGCCAGGTAGCTGGAGTCCCAGATATGGCGGCGTCTGCCGGCTCAGGAAGGGCTCACCAAAGGAACAAAAGCCTCTGATAGAATGTCTGTCCAGGAGAAAGCTGCTTCTCCAGCCTCGCTCCAATGCCAAACAGCTCAGTTCTTCCCCATATGACTCTGGTGCCTTTCAGGCTCCCTCCCGCACGCTGGAGCCTGGAGGGTGAGAGTCCGAGTAAGTCCGTGCACGGGCCCTTTAAGAGGAGCTGCGGGGGCTCCAGCCGCCTCAGCCTCAGTTCCTGCTGGTTTTTCCAGCCAGAAGTGATGGGGCCTTCTCTTCCTGGCACTGGGACCCTGAGCTGGGCACCTGGTGTGGGACAGGGACCACTCAGCCCTCTGGGAGGACCTTCCCAGCCGAGGTATCCCAATTTTTGTCTGCCACACGTGGGTGTGGGACCAGCCCGTCGTGCCTCCGCCCCTCTTACCAGTCTGGATGCGGCTTCTTCTTTAATTTCGTAGTTGTAGGACTTCCATTCAGCTTGATTTCAGGCGGTTTTGAATGATGGTTGTTCTGTAGTTTAGTTGTAACTTTGATGTGGTTGTGGGAGGACGCGATACCGCGTTTACCTACGCCGCCATCTTGACCGGAAGTCTAAAGTGATTATTGATAGGTACATATTTATTGTCCTTTTATTCTTTTAATTATGTTCCTTTGTAGTCATTGTTTTCATCTTCTTTTTCAAACAGGCCCTTTAACATTTCTTATAATACTAGTTTGATGGTAACAAAATCCTTTAGCTTTTTCTTGTCTGGGAAGCTCTGTATTTCTCCTTCAATTTTAAATGCTAGCCTTGCTGGGTAAAGTAGTCTTGGTTGCAGGTCCTTGCTTTTCATCAGTTTGAATATTTCATGCCAATCCCTTCTGGCCTGAAATGTTTCTGTTGAGAAATCAGCTGACAGCCTTATGGGAGCTCCCTTGTAGTTAACTAAATGTCTTTCTCTTGTGGCTTTTAAGATTCTCTCTTTGTCTTTAACCTTTGCCATTTTAATTATGATGTGTCTTGGTGTGGGCCTCTTTTGGTTTATCTTGTTTGGGACTCTTTGTGCTTCCTGGACTTGTGTCTTTTTCCTTACCAGGTTAGGGAAGTTTTCACCCATTATTTCTTCAAATAGTTTCTTAATCCCTTGCTCTCTCTCTTCTCCTTCTGGTTCCCCTATGATGTGGTTGTTGGTATGTTTCAGTTGTCCCAAAGTCCCTTAAACTATCCTCATTAAAAAAAAAAAAATTCCTTTTTCTTTTTGCTCCTCTGATTGAATGTTTTCTTTCTACCTTGTCTTCCAAACCACTGAGAACTAAACTTGTTCTAAAGGCACTTTGAATGTTGGTTGTATCCAAATCTGAATTTTCTCTGGGACCTGGGCTAGAGTCCAGAATACACTGGAAGTTAGGGTCAGCTACTTGAGAACCATTTACAGACTTACCTCATACCCTGTCTCATCTCCTCAATCCCTCCAGCCTGTCAACCCTTCTTCCTCTCTAACACTCACTGCAACCCGGGGCTCCAGCACACCAGACCACACTATTTGCTCTCTTATGCATAGGTGAGTGCAGCAAGTGTCACACCCTAGGTCTGTAAATGAGACCCTCAAGCAAGGATTGTCCCAGCCTGCATCTGATGTCCAAGATGAAATGCCAAGCAGAGATGCATGCAGTAGAACAGTGTGTGGGATATAGTCTCATGTATGTGTGTGTGTTTATGTGTAGGGTATACGTATAAAATATGCTTGCATATTCATGTTCTATGAATATGGAAGAATACCCAATTTTTATTTATTTATTTATTTAAAAAAATTTTTTTTCTTTATTGATCTTTAGAGAGAGAGGAAAGGAGAGGGAGAGAGAAATAGAAACATCGATGAGAGAGAACATTGATTGGCTGCCTCCTGCATGCCCCCCACTGGAGATTTGGCCCACAACCTGGGTATGTGCCCTGACTGGGAATCGAACAGGCGACCTCTTGGTACATGGGTCGATGCTCAACCACTGAGTCACACTGGTCAGGCCACAGTTTTTATTTTTATGAAAATTTATGGATGAGTACACAAGAAACTGTTAACAGTGATTATCACTAGGCAGTGGAACTGGGATGATGGGCAGGGAGGAGAGGGGACATTTTTATTTCTACCAATCATTATCACTTGAATTTTTACTGTGTGCACATATTACTTTTATAATAATGAAAACTTTAAATAAAAATATATAGATGATAAATTGATATGTAGATATAGATGATAGAAAATGGATATAGATAAATGATATATAAATAGATAAAGAGCTAGAGACAGGCTGACGGACACACAAACATATATCTCTGTGCCTCAGTTTCCTCACAGATGAAATGGCACCTATTTCGTAGGATATAATTGTGACAATTAAATTACCTAATGTATTTGAGCCCTTGGAACAGTTCCTGGCACACAGTAAGTGGTCAATAAATGTTCTCTTTAGTGCAATAATGGTGTGGAGGAAGATAGGCTGACTTGATGTAATAATTTCTCGCCATCTTGTGGTCATTATATGTCATGCAGGAACATTAATGCCAATAAGAAGCATGTTTTCAACCCTCCGTGTAGGTGAGTATTCGAGTTCTAGTCCCGTGGGGTGGCGGACCTATGACTTTTAAAATAAAAAAAAAGTATAAACAAACAAACAATCAATCAAATAAATAACTTTATAAATAAGTAGCTAGATAAGACTTATAGTCCTCTTCTCTTGTCATCTTTGCTTTCAGATCTGAATCCCCAGCCCTGAAAGTGTTAATGAGAAACAGAATATTGATTGGTTTCTGCTTGTTTTAGAGTCTCTCTTTATCCATTAGGCTTCTTAGTTATAAGCACAGAATCCATTCTAGCTTCTTTAATCAGAAAAGAGATTTTTAAAAATGGCTATTAGGAATAGCTCAAGGAAATCTTCAACAAGCGAGAGAATCTGGCTTGAGGGCTAGGCAGCCACAAGTTGGTGCAATCCCACTTCCTCTGGGGACAGCCACTGCTGAGGTTGAAACCAGGACTGTGCCATTAGAACATCTATTAGTGCTGCCTGTGAAAACTTGGTATCTCTTGGCCATGTTCTACCATTTTTAATAGGCATGGGTGCCACTGGACAATTGTCTCCTGACCCAAAGTTTTGATGAGGAACATCTGATTGGTGGAGCGTAGGGCTCATACCTCTCCCCTAGGCTGAGTTCTGGTTTTCACCTTAGGGAGGCAGGGCTCTTAACTCAGAGATTCCCCAAATTTAGAAAGGTTATTCACAAGAGGCTGAATAGAGCAGGGATGATGTCATGTCCTTAGGGAGAGGATATTGAGTGTCTGTGCTTCAGAATCCCATGTCCCTTCCTGTCTAGCAATAGGTTTTATGTGGTCCAGGCACTACTGGGAATCCAGGTCTATCTAATTCTGTGGTCAGATTCCATAATGCTTATCTAGGGGGCAGAGCATGGTGATACCAGATGAGAGGGTTCTTTTAGGCTGGGTACTCCATGTGGGCAGGGACCATGTCTGTCTGGTTTACCACTGCATTGCCCATAGCTAGTTTGGTGCCTCAATGCATGAATGAAGGATTGATGGAATGAATAAACAAATTAAACTTGGCAATTTCCCTATGTTATATGTTTTCACTGAGACTTGGGGTCCCTAATCTCAGGAGAAGCCTAAGAGGTGCAATTTTGTTAAATAAGGAAAATCAAAAGAGAGGTAGTTCCACACATACCAAACTATATCTTCATGTAGGGTTTCTGACTCCCCTCCAGAAAAGTTCTTTCTGAGCACACACATTCATTGTCTCAATTCAGGTGGAAAGGACAATAAAGTGTGTACCTGGAGATTTTACTGTCTAACCAGATACTTTCTTGAAAAAATTATATGGTTAGGACATATTTCCTGGAGGAATACGTGCAGTATTCTGAAAGTGGAATTGCTCAAGATTGCCGGGCCTGAAGGCTATTGTAATTGAACTTTTACATCTAGCCATAGGCTCAGTCATTGGCTTCAACATTTTCTCTTGCATCAGTGAACGGCAAGTCCCCATCTCCAGCTGTGACTGTTGAAAGGCACAGACCACCAAAGGGAGCAAGTGTGCCTCTGTTGTGGATCATGGCACTTCCAGGTTGGACCCACTCCCAAATTCTGTTCTGGAAAACACCACTGTTGCTCAGCAACAGGGAAGCCAGTGGTGCAGGGCCCCATGCCTCTACAGTCACCTGAGATGTGGAAAGTAAAAGCCTGCCTTCAGATCACATCTACTGAAGCACTTTGGAACTTACTGACCACTTGAAATGTGGCCTGTCATCCCTCATCATTTCAGGGGTCTCCAAGACCACACATACACATTCAGTGAATTACTAGGACTCATGGGACTCAGTATATGATTGTACTCATGGCTAAAGTTTATTACAGCTACAGGATGTATAGTAAGATCAACAAGGAATAAAAGACACAGGTGGGGTCTGGAGAAATTCACTCACGGGCTTCCTTATGCTTGCCCTGCTGTGAGAGGCCATACCAAGCACACTCTTTCCTAGCAGTGGAAATGCACAATATGTGAGCTATGTTTTTGACCAAGAAAGTTCATTTAGCGCCCAAGGGCTTTTTTTTTTCAGTTGGGGGATTGTCACTAGGAACCCTCTACCTTGCACGTACCAAAATTCCGGACTCTCAGAGGGAAAACAGGAGTTCAGCATAAATGACATTGTACAAGCAGGTTAGGCACAGCAAACCATCCTTATCAATTTGGGAACAAGTTAAGGGCTGTGTTAGTTTTCCATTACTGTTATGACATATTATCACAAACTTAGAGGCTTAAACATTTATTATCTCATAGTTTTGTAAGTCAGGAGTTCAGCACAGGTCTCACTTGGCTAAAATCCAGGTATCGGCAGGGCTGCATTCCTTTCTTGAGGCTCCAGGGGAAGATCTATTTCCTGTTCACTCAGGTTGTTGGCAGAATTCAGTTCAGAGGTCCCTGTTTTCTTGCAAGCTATAAACTGAGGGTTGTTCCTAGCTTTTGGAGGACAGCACATTCCTTGGCCTGTGGCCCCTTCCTCCATCTTCAAAGCCAGAACAGTTAGTCGACTCTTTCTCAAGTCTCATCTCTCTGGTCCCTCTTCTACCATCTCATCTCTCTGGCCACAACTGGGAAAGGTTCTTCATTTTTAAGGACTCATGTGATTAGACTATACTCACCCAGATAATTCAGGATAATCTCCTCATCTCAAAGTCCTTAATCTTAATCACATATGCAAAATCCCTTTTGCTATGTAAAGTAACATATTCATAGGTTCTAGAGATTAAGATGTGAACATCTTTAGGCAGCCAATATTTTGCCTGCAAATGCCAAGTTCCCAGATACCAGCCATAGATCAACCTCAAAAGCAGGGCTTTCTAAAGACAACAATATCAGGTTTGCTATATTAACTATTTTCTGTATACCCATGCATATGTAAAGGTGACATCATGATTCCAATAGTATGTGGCCATATCGTGCTTGTAATGTCTTTGACTTCATAGACAACTGGACCCAGGGCCCAGCCCACATGGAGTCCTTTATGTTCCAGACACACTCTAATGTCAGGGCTGCACAAGGCTGTCTTCCCTTCACTTTCAACCATGATAGGAGCCATGGTAAAATAAACTGTTAGGCCATGGTGATTATTAGCATTGGGCTTGGCAGAAAGTAGATTCCAGTTCAAATTCTTAGCTATGTACCAAGAGCAAGTTACTTATTCTCTCTGATTCTCATTTCTCATCTCCTTAGACATATAACACCACTATCATACAGATTTAAATGACAGAATGCACATAATACATTTATAAGACAATACCTTCCAGATTGTAATGGCTAGTGTGCTAGGAGATGAAACATCCAATAGGAGCAAAAACAAGATTAAAATATCTTATTCCTACAAGAGCTTCCTCTTGGGGGACAAATAAGAGGCAGAGGCTCACTTTTAGGCTCTACCTTGGTTTTCTCTCCTCTTGAACCCTTATCTCTTTATTGACAAACTTATTTCTTTTTCTGTTAAAGTGTGACATCATGAATTATTAACTTTTGTTTTTCACCCCCAGCTCCAGCTTGCCCTTGTACTCCTGGCCCTGCCTCAGACACAGCAGGTCCAAGGCTTCTGCCCCAGGGTAGAGTTATTTTCGCAGAAATGCAAATAGAATCAAAGAGCCCAAGATCAGCTATTGAGTTTCAGAAAAGACTTCAGAACATTTACACAGAGGAAAAAAGGACTAAAAGAAAGGCTTTTTGAGTTGTAGGACCTTAGATCTTTTGAATAGCAAGCGATAAGGACCTGACCTATCTATAGGCATAAAAGAATATGTGGTCTGTCCAAAGGGCTTCCAGTCATCCCAGACTAGATAAAGCCCCCACAGACTGAAGGGAGGGCTGAAAGGGAGGCCAAGAGATACTGATGACATTCAAGGCCAGGGGATTCCAACCCTCATTTCAGACTCCAATGAACCATAAAAAGAAACACTCCTCTCTCTCTCTCTCTCTCTCTCTCTCTCTCTCTCTCTCTCTCTCTCTCTCTCTCTCCCTCCCTCCCTCCCTCCTTCCCTCCCTCCTTCCCTCCCTCCCTCCTCACCGGATCTGAGTTCCCTCTCATCTCTAAATATCACAGTGGTACAACCTAGAGGACCCAAAAGGCCACTCAATTAACTTTTAGTCTGGCCCTGAGGATTGAGAAAGAGGAATGGTCTCTTGTGTTAATAGAAAGAAGGTCCAGTACCAGCTATCAGGGTAGCAGGGATTTGTAGTTAAAAGCTTGTATTGTTAAAGACATAGAGTTTGTCTGGTGTGGATCCTCAGCAAATCACTTTAGGTCCTCTGAGAAAAAAGACACTGGTCTATCGGCTTGGCAGTCACTATCAGGTAAAGACCCCATTCTTCCCCTTACTAGAACATCCATGAGGTTTCCTGATGGCAAGGTGACAATGCCTAGGTCACAACAAGTGAACAAAACACACCCAGACAGATACAGAGCCACTTGCTAGGCAGTCAGTTGTTCACTGAGAAATGTCCAGTTCCCCATTTCTGGTGGATTCATGCCTGGCCAAGGCAGTGAGCAAAGGATGATGCCAGGATGGAATTTTAAGGAACTAAAATTGGGGCAGATTAAAATGGTTAACTCAGTGATGTCCAATCCCTTCTGCCTGCAATTACTAACCCTCCATGACTTCTAGCTTAACCTACTGAATATGGGGGAGGCTTCATGTATCCACTGAATAAAATAAATAAAAAATGTCCTGAGAGTACTGTGTATCATGGTTAAAAGCAAATAAATATTGTTTCTCTAGCTGGATTGCATAGCTGTACATCAGGGGGAACCATGAGTCCCACTGAGTCATAGGCAAACCTTGGAGATATTACGAGTTTGGTTCCAGACTACCACAATAAAGCTAGGTGTACTTTTTCTGCTGGGGGAGGGTCTTGCCTTCAATTTGTAAAAAATGTAATGCTAGTGAAGCGCAATAAAGCAAAGCACAGTAAACTAAGGTGTGCCTGTATAAGCAAACTGTGGTGTACAAGTTTCTTTTTGTGCAATTTTCAAGGGAGAGGGGCTGTAGATGTGATCAGATTCTCAGGAGGATCTGAGACTGACAACATTTTTGCAGGACAGCATCCTGGATCTGTGCTTTATTAACTGTGCACCCTATGAACACTCAGTTACAATCCCCACATCATGTTTTCCCGCCTGTGGAGTGAGAAAAACAATACTGAGCACACAGAGTTATTGTGAGGATTTAATTAGAAGGTGCTTTGTAAATAAATTGATTTTTAAATGAGGGGTATTCATGTATTAGCCTTCCTTATGATTCCCAAATGAATAGTTCTATTACATAAACAGCAATTGGTTAAGATTTTGGATAGCAGAGATACACATTTTAAAAAATGTATGTGTACATAGTTTATATGTGACATAATGACATGCTTAATCCTATATTTTTCAAGAAATCTTTGTCATAGATTATTTGGTATTGTAGGCTTTAAAACTAATGATGCTGTTGATAATGATAATTCCTTGTACTTGCGTAGTCTTCACATTTATCTCATCGGTTGTTGACAAAGCCCTCCTCTTACTCTTGTAAGTGAAATGAGGCTTTTGCTGGGTCTGCAGTGTTTGGTTGCCATGGTTTGAGTTCATTTCATAAGCTGTTGCTTGGCAATCCCACGCATCAGCTGGCGCTTTTCCTCAGCTTTCTCACTACACACTGTCTGAAGTATAATGATATTGAGGCTGGGCAAAGGAGGATGAAGGTGCCTGAGCACTTTCCACCTCCCCCCCACAGTGTTCTTATCATGGTGCTAGATAGATGAGTTGAGAGCAGAGCAACAAAGTGATTGTGAACATGGGATTTAGAGTCATGCAGACCTGGGTTCAAATTCTGATTCTGGATCTGGCTTGGTATGTTCTTTACCTATTCATTTAGAAGCCTGTTTGAGTCTCAGTGTCCCCATGGGTAAAGTGGGGGTGATAATACTCAGCTCCTAGAGTGGCTGGGAGGGTTGAGGGAGAAATTCCATTTAAAGCACCCACACATAGTAGGTGCTCAGTAGCTGTAATCTATACTAATAGGGATGGGAGGTAGTGGAGCCATAACTTTTCTAGTACTGCAGTAAAATGCTCTGATGTAGTAGTCAGCTTGGATTTAGTTTGTATAGTTATATCCCACTTGCCTTTATATGTAGAATGAGTGGGCCCACTGAAAAATCTATGGAGTAAAACAGGAATTTATAAATAATCAGGACCAAGGAAAAGAACAGAGGGTGTTATTACCAAAAGGAAGACAAATAGGGATGCAGCAGGCAGAATATATCAAAAGAAGATGTTCACTCCAGGTAGTGGGTGAGTAGGCACTATGCATTCAAAGGGGCTTGCACTGGGGAGGCCCATCTCCTACCTAGACAAACACATACCCACAGGCAGTAGTGTGCTGATAAAACAGCTCTCAGAGGGAGAAAACCCCAGATTTGTATCATTTGCCTATTTCCATGGTTTAAATATGTCCTAGTATGGTCAATTTCAAGCTATCGACCTGTTTGAACAGAATGTGGAGTTGGGAAGAGATGCCTACAATCTACTCTCAGAAACTCATGAGTCTACTCTAGCACAGAACTTATCCCTTCCCCAGGAGCAGTTTTATTTGTTTTTCTCACTGGTGGACAGTCCCAACAAGCTCCTTTTCTGTTTTTATAGCAGTTTAAGGAGGTCAGTTCTCAAGAGTGCTCTTCTGCCCTTCCGTTTCCCCAGACTGGAAGGATATAACTGAGGAAGTCTTTGTACAGGCCCAGCCCACATCTTTATAGGCTGGCTCCTGTGCCCTTTCTTTCCCAGGTCTGGGACCCCATGACCTTCATAGGATCCAAAGACTTGGGAGCTAAGAATCACCTAGGTGAATGTCCTACTCGAGACAGTGTTTCTTTCAAAGTTATCTTCTTTTATCTTTTTTTATATAACCCAACTCAAACACACTGCCTTTGTCATAGTGTTTCATATTCTTAGTCAGTTTTACCATATATATGACCTTAGTAGTTTTATATTAGTCACCAACCAGTTTTTAAATTAACCATTTTAAAATTAATCTGTGCCACAACACAACTTCTTCATCTAATAGAACTTTAGTGTACTTGTCTGATTCTTATAGCTGGAGTAGACACACCACCATTGGGGGTTTGCATTTCCTATGGACTGATTGGTCTCAAGTGTCAGTCAGTGATTTTCATTCACAAGAGCACATTGACCAGCTTTTGGTAAAAATATGCTGTATATGTTTTACATTTTACTTGATCCATAATTTGTATTTCCTTCCCATTCAGTATCTGGCAATGTCCTGATGAATGGCTTCTGCAGTTACAGTGCCCCAAAACATAGTTTGTCCCCTATAAATCAGCTGGACAATACCAGGGGTTATATTTTGTACAGATAGTAGAAGAAAAAATTAAATATAATATTCCACAACTTTCTAAAGTCAGTAGGCCCTTTTTTTAAAAAAAGAAAACAACAACAACAACTGATTTTAAAGAGAAGAAGGGAGAGAGAGAGAGAAACATTGATTGGTTGCCTCCCGTAGGTGCCCTGACCAGAGATGGAACTGGCAACTTGAGTATGTGCCTTAACCAGGAATCAAACCGGCCACCTTTCAGTGTATAGGACAATGCTCCAACCAACTGAGTCACACCGGCCAGGGTGAGTGTAGGCCCTCTTAACAGAAGAATTTTAAGGAGTGGGGGCTAGGGACCAAGTCATCAACCTCAGTATAATTAATGGCCTGTCACAGATCTGAGGGGGGTTTTAGTAGTAAGTGGAGTGTACAAGTTTGGAAGGAGAAGCTAGAAGAGACTTAAATTTTCCTGAAAGAATAAGAGGAGAGATCAAGAGGATCTGGGCAAGATCCCTGAGGGAGAGAACAAAGCCAGGGAAAATGAAAGGCTGTTTCTGAGATGGTGCAGGTGAAGGGGGAGACAAAAAAGAAAGACTTGGGAGAAGAAATAATGTTTCCTGAGGATTTTCTAAATTCTGTGGGGGCACCCCCTCAAACTTATCTCCGCATAATAAATTTTCATTTAGCCCTGGCCGGTTTGGCTCAGCAGTTAGAGCATCGGCCCGCGGACCAGAGAGTCCCGGGTTTGGTTCCTGCTAAGGGCATGTGCCTCGGTTGCAGTTTGTCCCTGGCCCTGGTTGGGTCGTGCGGGAGGCAGCCACTCGATGTGTCTCTCTCACACCGATGTTTCTCTCTCTCTGTTCCTCCCTCTCTCCCTCCCGCTCTCTCTGAAGATAAATGCAAAAATGTCCTCTGGTGAGGATTAAAAAAATAAAAAAATAAATAAATTTTCATTTAATTCTACAATGTTCATTGTTTGATGGGAATGGATTCTCTTTGGTAAATATGAACAAAATCTGGCTTCAAGATTTAGCTATGGAGACGAGAGCTTGTGGGTCTGGGAAGCAGACATGTAGCTTATATTCACTCTTGTGTGAATGAAGGAACATCTTTGCATGAAAGATCTAGTGTTTAGCACTTGCTGGTTAGGCTGGGGTAAGGGTATTTACTTAGCCTAGCTTGAGAAGCACAGGCTAGAGAGGCATGGGAAGGACAGGGATGGAGTCTCCTCGAATTTGAGCCTACAGGGTCCTGGAATTTCTCCTCTAGCTGACCACTCAGGAGTAGGCCTGGGCTTTATGTTCCTCAAAGATGCTGCCCAGGAGGGCCAGACCCCTGCTAAGAACAGCTCACCAGCAGGAATAAGCATACATTCTGTTGTAAAAAAAAAAACCACAGAGTGAACAATGATTTAATTACTAATGTTTTTAAAATACTTGAAAAATGTGTCTGTCAAGAAGGAGCTTGGGGACCTTCACTCAATAATTTTTATCTTTCAGCCTTTGTACCCAAGTATTTAAATGTTAGTTACGAGTGAGGATGCACCCTGGCCGGTTTGGCTCAGCGGTTAGAGCGTCGGCCTGAGGTCCGGAGAGAACCGGGTTCGGTTCCCGCTAAGGGCGTGTACCTTGGTTGCAGTTTGTCCCCGGCCCTGGTTGGGTCGTGCGGGAGGCAGCCACTCGATGTGTCCCTTTCACGTTGATGTTTCTCTCCCTCTCTCTCTTCCTCTCTCTCCTTCCCACTCTATCTGAACAAAAGATGGGAAAATGTCCTCGGGTGAGGATAAAAATAAAAAATAAATAAATAAATAAAGAGTGAGGATGTTATTTAAAAAAAATTTTTTTTGTTAATACTCACCCGAGGATATTTTTCCATTCATTTTTAGATAGAGATAGAGTGGAAGGGAGGGAAAGAGGGAGAGAGAGAGAGAGAGAGAGAGAGAGAGAGAGAGAGAGAGAGAGAAACATCGATGTGAGAGAGACATATTGACTGGTTGCCTCCCGCACAACCCTGACCAGGGCTGGGGATCAAACCTGCAACCCAGATATGTGCCCTTGACTGGGAATCAAACCCTCAACACTTCGGTCCATGGGCCGAAGCTCTAAACATGGAGCAAAACCAGCCAGGGCGAGGATGCTATTTTTTATGCACCATTAAAAAGTCTTAGACGTTTTCGTGTCCACTTTTACATTTGGGGCCAATTGTCAGATACTAAGAGGGTTTATTTCTAATTTATTTTCAAGAAATTTTGCCTAAATGCCTTTTTAGAAGATTTACAATTACATCTCCAGCTGTGATTTATTTAGAAGCTAATTGTTTGAAAAAGAATAAGCAGGGCGTGGCCAAGATGGCTCTGCAGCCACTTAAGGTTCATGTTCTTTTTCCATGAAATTGGAATCATGGCTAGGGGCAGCTGCCCAGCTGGAGGTTACAGTTCTTAGCACCCCACCCCACCCCCAACTCCATTCAGGTGACTAGTACTTGCTAGTGGACTATGAGTTACTATGTGGCCAATTAAAGGTCTGTGCCTTCACCATTGTCTCTTTTCTTATCTGCCAACTAAATAGAGGGAACATCGGTGCCCTAGAGAGGAGGAAAGTGACAAGATAGGAGGCTACCACCAAGCAAGAACATCATCACTGGGTTTATAGAGCAATAATTAAACTTCTGTTGTGTTAAGTCACTGCAATTATTTCGGGGTTTATCTATGATACTAGCTAGCATTATTTTAATCAATAGAGATCAATCAATCATCAGTCTTGTACACAGAGCATAACCTTGGAATGCACTTTGCCTGTCCAAACGCTCTAACTGAAATAAATTTTGGAAAATCATACAAAAATAATGCCTGGGGTGATGTTGGTGGTGGTATTCTTTAGTAAGTCTTCAGTCTGAGCTGGGTTAGGTCCCACCAGGGTTGCCTTTCAGGAAAAGGCACAGGCAAGAGTACCCAGAACTGGGCCCCAAAGAGGGGGTTTAGGAATTTGTCAGTTGGAAAAGACACAATGCTAACAGGCATGTAGTTTGGAAATACAGCCAAAGGGTAGAAAACTAAGAGTGCAGGTTAAACAAGGGTATCAGACTGGACAAGTGAAGCTTAAAAAGACAAAGGGAAGATAAGTATCGAAGTTTCTGGGGATGGTATGAATGCAGAGATAGGGAAGGGCTGGTTAGGACCTAATTTGATGGAACTACCATTAATGTAGTTATCTGTATGACTAAGCATTGTGTATTTTTCTTTGGGCTGCCCAGGGCCCTCCCAATCCACCCAGCCTTTAGCTAACATCTGAAAGTGCTGCACATACAATCTCAGATTGATGGGATACATCTGGGAATGTGAGGGTGCAAGGCAAGCAGAGAGCAGGTGCCTCAGTCACCCTGCAGTGACTCAGTAAGTTGACTCTTCTGGAGCTTGGTGCAGTTCCAGGTGGTCCCTGGAGATGGGCAGAGCCTGACTGTCCAGCTCCCACATATGGAGCCCTAGAAGTTTACAATTGTCACTCTTTTTCTTTCTGCTAAATATGATCTGTAGATTCTAGTCTTTCCTCCTTATCTCCTCCTTCTTTGGACCTAAGCCTCTGATATCAGTGTTTTGGGCAAAAAAGAGTGAGACATTTTCCTATTAAATCAATTTATTTGGAGAAGGGAGACACAGTAACTAAAAACAAATTCCATTGAAGATAGGAGGTTCCTATTGTTCAGGGAAAGTAGTTCCTCCACCAACATATGATAGGACTCCTTTCATGTGGTCACTAGTCTGGGATTTGTGGGCAGTGAGAGAGGCTCTGTACCTGACATGCCTTAATGAGGGCACCTAAAAATAAGAACAAGTTGTTGGAAGTGGTTGTCTGAAAGGTATCCTTAGTAAAGAGAGTTCTTTTTTTTTTTGTTAATACTAACCTGAGGATATTTTTTCCATTGATTTTTTAGAGAGAGAGAGAGAGAGAGAGAGAGAGAGAGAGAGAGAGAGAGAGAAACATTGATATGCGAGAGTTGATATGAGAGAGGTATATCAATTGGTTGCCTCCTGCACGCACCCCAACCAGGGCTACCTCTGCCACAGACAGGAGGTTGGGGAATCAGAAAGTTGCTTTGCTGACAGCTAGGTTCAGGATCACACCACCTTAGCCACAATCCTGGGATCAGTAATCTGCCACCATAGCCATTGGATCTCAGAACATACTGCCTCAGCTGTGCTCCTGAGATCAGAAAGCTGCTATCATATCTGTTGTTCCAGAGCCACCCCATGCCTGCTAGATTCACAGCAGGAGGCCTCTCATATTGCCACCTCTTTTCCCACTTTACTAAACCTTCAAAGATGATTCTCACATGAGTATACCTGATTAGCAGAACCTAAATTAGATCCATTTACTTGTTTGAAAGGAGTAAGAAAATAGAGCGTTTAGCTCTCCAACCTCTGTCATCAAGGAAGGTGCACTAGAGAGGGGTTGGAAGAGATGTTCAGCAAGGCAATCTATAGAGTTTACTAACAGTCATTCCCTGCCCAGAAAAAAGCCCTCATCCCTGCCCTTTACACTCTGAGACTGGCCTTTCATGATATGGAACAGGCCCAATTAGATAAAAGCTTCAATTCTGAAAGCAAAATAATGCAATATAATGTTATTGGGCTGAGGAACATTATGCTGAATACAGCTTTCATTGATGTAAATGATACAGACAATAAAAAATATAACAAGGCTAGATCTATAAAGTGAATATTATTATCTGGAGAAGAAACTAAACTTGAAAAATAAATTTTGAGAATAAATGTATTAAAAAGTTGTGACATCAAGCAACACTATACATTTTTCAAAGATTCAAACATATCCAAGAAAAATTTTAAGCATATTAGAGTGTTTGTGATGGAGAGATGGTTTGAGATAGTAGGAACTTTGGGTAAAGGAGAAAAATAATAAAATTAAATTAAAAAAGAAAATAGTCTGTACTGACTGATGATAAAAGTGTGCCATAATCTGTATGGTATGAATAGTTCAACTCTTGATTTTGTAACATTTACTTTTTTGAATATGTTTTTATTGATTTTAGAGAGACAGAGAAACATCCACGTGAGAGAGAAACATCGACTGGTTGCACCCTGACCAGGGACCAAACTATGCCCTGACTGGGAATCAAACTGGTGACCCTTTGGTGCATGGGACGACACTCAGCCAACTGAGCCACACTGGCTAGGGCTTGATTTTGTAACATTTAAATAGGATACATAAAAGTTACCAAAAGTGTTAACGTGATTAAAAGGATGCATTTCAAATGAATTTGCAACTGAAAACTTCATGAAAACACTGCCAAGCAGAGCAGGAATAATTGACTTAAATAAATTAGATTTAAAATATAAAAATTGCAACCTACAAAATGGGAAAATATTTGCAAACCATATATCAGATAGGGGGTTAATATCCATTATATGTAAAGAATTCATTAAACTCAACAACAAAAAACCAATCTGATGAAAAAGTGGGCAGAAGCACTCAACAGACATTTTTCCAAATAAGACATCCAAATGGCCAACAGGTACATGAAAAGGTGTTCAACATCACTAATCATCAGGGAAATGCAAATCAAAACCACAATGAGATATCACCTCACACAGTTAGAATGATTATTATAAAAAAGACAAGAGATAACAAGTGTTGAGGAGGATGTGGAGAAAAGGGAACCCTTGAAACACTGTGGGTGGGAATGCAGATTGGTGTAGCCACTAAACAGTATGGAGGTTCCTCAAGAAATTAAGAATGTAACTACCATACAACCCAGCAATTCCTCTTCTGGGTATATACCCAAAGGAAAAGAAAACAGGATTTGAGGAGATATTTGCACTCCCATGTTCATTGCAGCACTAGTCATAATAGCCAAGATATGGAAACAACCTAAGTGTCTGTTAACGAATGAATGAATGAAGGTAAATGTGATATATTTATATGAATGCGATTCAGCTGCAAGAAAGAAGGAAATCCTACCATTTGCAACAATGTGGGTGGAGCTTAAGGGCATTATGCTAAGTTAGATGTCAGACAGAGAAAGACAAATACTGTATGATATCATTTATATGTGGAATGCAAAAGAAGCTGAACTCATAAAAACAGAGTAAAATGGTGGTTACCAGGGGCTGGTGGAAGGAGGAATTGAAGAGATGTTGGGGCAGGGGGAATTGAAGAGATACTGGTTAAGGGAACAAACCTGCAACTAGTAGATAAATATGTCTTGGAGACTTAATGCACAGTATAGTGATTATAGATTGTTGGGAGCGGTGTCACTGGAACAGCGACCACCATGGTTTGACATAGTTCCGGGTGAGCTCCACGGTTTGACATAGTCCCTGGAGATACGAAGACCTCCATGGTTTGACATAATCCTTGGAGATATGAAGACCTCCATGGTTTGACATAGTCCCTGGAGAAGTGAATTCACTGCATGGCAGGAATCACGAAGAACAGTGACTGAAGATATGAAGTAATGGGAAAATAAAAATGCAGGATGGCAATTGAAGGAGACTAATCTCTGCTTTCTCTGTCTATCTGTTAGCTGTCTGTTAGGAATCATTATAGAAGTAACATGTAGATGATTAATGATGTAGAGGGTAGAAAAGATTGTAGGAAGAAAAGGCAAGAAAGTAATAAAGATTTAGGATAGGAATATGGAAGCTTGGAAGGATCTTAGATAGGAGGAAAGGTCAGGAGTCTAAAAGGATGTCTGGGTGAAGGATAAAATAGTTGGTAATTAACATGTAATATACCTAAGAGTTGGGTAAACAACCAAAAGAATGTCTGTACTTATTTGCCTAAAAGGTTTAGGGGAAACAATGTAACCTGCAGATATATATAAATAAAAACTCTTCTGCTTAAACTAGCATTAAGAAGAAGAAGAAGAAGGATCAAGCACCTCCTGTCTCACAAGTCTTTCTCTCGCGGACTCTGTCCACACCTTTGGGAACCCCTGGACCTGCTGAGGCTAGACCCCCGCAATAGATGATGACACTGTATTATAGAAACCAAACTTGCTAAGAGACTGGATTTTATTCCCACCAAAAAAAAAGAAATGATAAATATGTGATGTGATGGAGGTGCTAGCTAGCCCTACAATGGAAATCATATTACAATATATAAATGTATCAAATCATCATGTACACTATAACTTACACAATGTTATATGTCAATCATAGCTCAATTAAAAGTAACAAAAATAAAATATAAAAATTGAAAGAAAATCACTCTCAAAATTCTGAAATACATGCAAATATGTAATTTGTAAAAAGCTTAGAAAATGCCACACAGGGTTTAAAAATTAATTAAATGTCCAAATGGAACACCTAAGAATGTTCACATTCTCAAATCTGATAGAACAGTTATGGTATCAAAATAATATCAAGCCTGATAAAAATTGTGCAAATGACAAGTTTATCGAATATGTAAAGAATATACAAAGAAAAATCATTGAAACATTTTATTTTATTCTATTTATTTTTAATTGGATTTATTGGGTGACATTGGTTAATAAAAGTGTATAGGTTTCAGGTGTACAATTCTATTACACATCATCTGTATATTGTATTGTGTGTTCACTACCCCAAGTCAACTATCCTTCCATTACCCTTTACCCTTAAATCTATGCTTAAGAATTCACAAACTGAAAAAGTGGCTAGAACAGTAACCTAAAATAGTTTAAAAATGAACACAGTCAATTGTTACAAAGTATAAACTATTGTTGGGAGATACTCATTTTCAGCCAATTTTCAAACTTAAAAAGTTTATGAAAACTTCAGAAACTGGACAGAATAAAATTGCTTACCTTAAAAGGAAATTGAAATAAAAACAAAAATATCAAAAGAACCACAATAAGGAAACAATTACACAAAAACCTAAAACACGTCTACTTGATTCATAAAATCATTGAAAAGAGAACCCAAAGCCATTCAAATTTATTGAAAGCTCCTAGTTGTTGATTATAAACATTTCATTTTAAACCAATTAAATGTTTAATAATTTTGCCCAAATTGTACAATGCCACCCCCTAAAATTTATTCTTTCCCAAGTTTTCCTGTATCCTATTCAAACTATGTCCCCCACACAATTAGGCACCTGCTGAGTAGGCCAGGGGGAATCGCTTTAGCACTTACAAATGGAAACAGAGCACATAAAGATCAGGGCTCTCACTTCTGCCTTTCACACCATGAAACAACTTTGCCAAACCAAAGGTTTTTAGGTTGGCTTATCCCATCATGAAATAACCTTTGCTCACAGCAAGGACCACAAAGTACTCCCAACAGTTCCCAACCGACCTAGCCCTCCTCCTCCTTAGTAGCATTCTCCCTCCCTAAATAGAATCAGAAACTTCTTCCAGAGCTTGTGGCAGTGCGAGATCATATTGATGTGATAGGAAGAAAACCCTACCTGCTTCCTCTCCCAGATGGCTTCTGCAGCTGGGTGATGATGGTCAACCTTGGCCTTTTTCCTTTTTGTTGGCTACTGGAGGTGACTTGGAGATTCTTCAGTTTGTTGTAAATGTCTTCCATGTACAAGCCAAAGGCTGAAGCACTTAGGTGGAATATTGATGGAGAAAGGTGAAGTCCCCGGTCTGGGAGTTGGAGCAAGTTGAAGAAGGCAAGTGCCTCATGTTGGGGGGAGCAGAAATCAGGGCTCTAGTCTGTAATGGAGCTACGTCATGGTGAGGTGAAGGTTGTCTGGGATGAGCCGCTTCATTTCAGGAATGGCCGATACGTGGGTCTTAATGTAGGCATGAATATCATCAAGGTGTAA
Organism: Tadarida brasiliensis; assembly: GCA_030848825.1. Lineage (NCBI taxonomy): Eukaryota > Metazoa > Chordata > Mammalia > Chiroptera > Molossidae > Tadarida > Tadarida brasiliensis. The sequence goes on along the minus strand of CM061280.1, from coordinate 94,396,596 downwards.
AGGGCAGAGTTGAACGCATGATCTGTTGGGGGCAAAGATGTTCACACAGGTCTGGCCAAAGGCTAATCCCGGATACTGTATTTCATCACATCTAAGATGCCATCAAATGTAAAATGTACCATCATATTATGTATTGCTACACTAAGAAAGTAAAACTGCTGCCAATTAAACCATGCCATAATGTTGTCTTTGCACTTATTTTTAATTTTCACTTATTGAAAGAGTTATTTCAGTCTTATATGGATATAGTATCTTTTCATATATCACTCTTATGAGTACATAAAAATATATAAGCAATATAAATTGCTTAAAGTATTTCTAAAATTTCTTCACATCTATAATTTGACTACTCTAACTTGCTTTTCAGCTCAGAGTTGGAATTCATGTTTTCCATGATATTGTCCTCTGTGTCATCAAGATTGTTAGTGATGTAGCATTTCTTAGAAGAGTGACTACTGTCCAGGGGATGTTCTTTCAAGCTACAAGTTTTGACATGGCTTTCTTGCTTGGCTTGTGAAACCAATCCTGGTGAACAATCTTTTTATCTCAGTAACAAAACATAACAGAGTTTCAGCTACTTGTAGGCATCTTCCCTCCTTTGGATTCAAAATACACCTGCCTGTTGCTCCGCATAAAAATATGTGGAATTGCAACAGTTCCCCTATGTTTCAGGTATTTATTGCTTCATAACAAACCACAGCTAAGCAGATCACTATTTCCAGCCTGAGGGCTGCCATTACTCTGTATGCCAATATGCCTCTGAGTGTTGAGCTATGCTCCAAAGCTCTTCATTTTTAACTTTTGAAAAAATTATAGATTCATATGAAGTTGCAGAAATAGTACAGAGAGGTCCCACATGCTCATCACTCAGTTTCCCCCAATAGGGATATCTTACATTGTCAAAACCAGGATATCAATTGGCACAATACAATTAACTAGACTATAGATATTAACTCAGATTTTACCCTTTTTGCATGCACTTGTTTATTTTGTATTTTTGTAGATCATTCAATAACATTTTACTACATGTATATATTTGTATAACCAGCACCACAATCAAGGTACAGAAATGTTCTGTCATCACAAAGATCTCCCTCATGCTACCCCTTTATAGTCACAATTCTTATTGGCACAACTGCTCTCAGCTTTCTCCTTCATTCTTGTTTTTTTTTTTCTGCTTGTAGATGCTAAGCAGAATCTTCGTTGGCTGCCTGTCTATTTTGCTTTCTAAGCATGCCACAATGCCCTATACAGCAAGCCCCCACTGGCTCCTCTTCTGACTTAAGTATTGTCAGTCATTATGGTGCCTGCAACTTCCTGGCTTCTGGCAGTTAATTGCTGCCACCTAGCCTCTATTACTTCAAGGCTCCATGATCCAGTGGACATTAATGAACCCAGCTCTGTGACCACCTCTCTTACCCTTAGGCCTAGCCAGCAGATGAGAGCTACCACCGAATTTCTCAGTAATCCTGGTGCCCCTCTTACCAGTACATTCCTGATGGCTTTGGTGAATGATAAGTTTTCTGGGCCTCCCATGGAACATAATCTGATAGTGTTTCTGACCTTACATGATATATCCATTCCAACATGTCCAATTCCTTCAGCCTCTTTATTCCTTTCTCCACCATGGTCCAGGCAAAGCAGGCACTTCTACTTCACTCAGCATGAGTCCATGCCATCCTAGCAGTGAGTCTGCCCAATCCCAAGATGTTGAATCCACCTCACAAGAAAGGTGGAAATGTATCAGATTGATACATTCTTCTTCAATGTTATCCTCTAGCTGCCATGATCAAGTACCTCAAAATCCAATGCCAGGGTTATTCACCTGGCTCATTCCACTATGTGTTAACTAATTCTTGCAGCTCCTTCAGTATATAATCTATTTCCTTCCTTATCAGGCCCAGCATATCTCCAGCTGGATGCTGGGATTTAATGCAGGTTATTAGCCTGGCAGCCAGGAGAAAATATTAGGGCAGCTCCTGAAAAGGAAACTATTTGTTTTGTGGGGTGAGGCCTCATTGGCATCTTCTAGCATGAGAGAAGTGCTAGCTCTTACCAGGGGACGGGTGAGCTACCTCTGCAATTTCTCTGAGTCCAAGGATATCTACAGAGTCAACGTCTTAAGAGTATTCATCCAGACGTCACCATTCTGTTTTTTAGGCCTCAGGTTTTTCCAACCAGAGCTCTAACTTAAGTGTGACAGACTTGCCTGGGATGAGCATTTAACCATCTTGAGGCTCTTACTATCAAGTCCTGAATCTGCTCTTCTGATGTGTCTGCTCTTCTTGAACGAGAAAAGGGCATCTTTATAAGCTATCAACAAGATTCTCTGGCTCTTATACTTAGTCATTATATTTATAATTGCTTGTTAACAGCCCTCAGTCTCATTATCCCTTTGTAGGACATAAATACAAATTAGCAATAACCAGACAACTTTGCTGACCTATCTTTCCAATGCCAGAATCATCATACCTGCAAGGGTGTTCCCTTCTACTGGGCATTTTCTCAGGTCACTACTGGTGAAATCTTCAGCATTTGGGTTACCACCTTGTGAAAATGAATATCTGTTCCCATCTACAACTCAGAATGGCATCCACTTTGTCCAGTAGGTGGAGAGTATTCCAGTCCCCAAACTCCCTCTGATCATCTGCTTTCTTGGATCCCAGCAACAGCACAATTTATATCTATTGAAAACCTCTAAGAAGCAGATGGCCAAGATGGGATCAGATGTGCAAGAAATTTATTGGGAGAATGCCTATGGGTTATAAAGAGGAAGAAGCAGAAGTAGGCAGAGAGAGCCTCAGACTATAATCCAGGTCTGACACCTGTGGAAGGAGAGGGGGAAGAAAGAAGGATTGGCTAGAAAGAGTCCTAGCCTATAGCACAGTTCAAAGAAAGTTTGAGCCAGGCAGATGGGTTAGAGGAATCTTGTGTTCCTAAGAATGGGTCAGCACTAGTACTTGCACCATGTTCAGTCAGTGGTTATTGGTAGCCAGAGGAAAACATGGTCTTGGCACAAACGTGGTGGTGGACCAAGTCAGGTAGAAACTGGGGCTATTAGCCAACTATTTTTCTTGTAGCAGGAGATCTTAGTGGTACATTTTTATGTCCACTACAGGTGGCATTCTAGGAGTAAGTCTTGCATTTGTCTCTGGTTTTAACCCTCCAGGGAAAGGGTTGAAGATTTCTGCCCATGCCTCTTTAACTGCAATGCATGGATATACCAGGACTGATTGATTCTATTATCCTACCTGTATACACTCAGTACGCATTATCAAGAATAGATCCCTCATCCTCCACACCTCACTGGAGTTTGGGAACAGGAATGGAACCTGACAATATGCCATGACTAATTCTCAATCAATTCTCAGACTTTCTCTTTGTCCTGAGTAGATCCCTGGCCTGGACTCTATCACATAGCTGATAGTTTTAAAAATTTATAACCCTAAACTAACTATTGTAACTCTTTGCCAAATTGTGTGTTATCTCTGACTCCCACTCCTGGATCTCCAGTATAGTATTAAGGCCTCCATACAAAGTTATCAGTCAGGCCTTATTATATGTGGTTTTTGCTTCCTCGGGTTAGTCAACCTAAATGGAAGGGGTTTAGCCAAACTAGACCCTATGACATTTCAGCCCTTAGGCAGTTCAACCTTTAAACCATGATTCATTCTACAATGTCCACAGGGTTGGGGATATTAGATATATGCAACTGCCCATTCATATCTGTGAGGTTTGCTGTTTTCCATGTCATTTCTTAATTGGAAGTACCCCTTCCCTTTGCAAAATATTTTTTAATAAATACTATTTTATTAAATTTTTTTTCTTTATTGATTTTTGAGAGAGAGAAAGGGAGAGGGAGAGAGACATAGAAACATTGATGAGAGAGAACATCGATTGGCCGCCTCCTGCATGACCCGCACTGGGGATTGAGCCCACAACCTGGGCATGTGCCCTGACCGGGAATCGAACCGGCGACCTCTTCGTGCATGGGTTGACGCTCCACCACTGAGCCACACTGGCCAGGTGCAGCAAAATATTTTAATTGAGTGGTTTCCAGTGGTGGGGGCATCCTCCTTCATAATTGGAATGGCTTCAATTCAACAAGAGTAGCTGTGAACTACCAATGAGAAGAGTCACCCTTGAGCAGTATTTTTCAAAGTTTACCTAAAGGCATGTCCTCAACCAGAAGTCTCCTGGGACCATTGTGGGGAACATTTTGGCAAGTAGAAAACCAGACTTCCCTTCAATATTTACTTCTTTCCACCATCCAACATATGTGACAGCATCATGGTTTCAGGTATACTAAAATGTTTATTGTCTTAGATCCTGTCATGGGTTGAATTCTGTCCCTAAAAATATATGTTGAAGTCTTAATCCCCAGTACCTGTGAATGTAACCTTATTTAGAAATAAGATCTTTGCAGATGTGGTCATTAGGGCGGTCCTTTAATCCAATATGATTACTCTCCTTATAAGAAGAGAAGAGACACAGAGACACATAAGGAGAATGCCATGTGACAACAGAGGCAGAGATTGGAGCAATGTGTCTACAAGCCCAGGAATGCCAAGGATGGCCAGCAACACCAGAAACTAAGAGAAATGCATGAAACAGATTCTCCCCTAGCACCCTCAGAGAAAGCATGGCACTTCAGACACTTTGATTTTAAATGTCTACCTTCCAGAACTAAGACAATAAATTCCTGTTATTTAAAACCATTCAGTTTGTGGCAATCAATTATGGCAGTCTTGGGACACTAATACAGATACCTAGTCTGACTTAGGTCAGTCATGGCAGGAGTTTCCTGACATAAAAGGGAATCTTGGGATCTATTAATCAGAGAGGGATGTGTTGCACTGGACAGGAGCAAAAATGTAGAGAAGAGGATCCAGCTCAGGTCTCTGGTTCTGGTCTTAGTAGGTAAGTCTCACTGCACACTTTGGCCAAGGCATCCAATGTTCCCAATTCTTATTTCTCCACCCACTTTTATACTTTGGGCCCCTAGAAATGAAAATACTAATACTAATAGATAATACTGATAAGATCTGTTGCTTGTTATGAGTGATTTTACATTTACAAAGTCACCACTCACAGCAATGCTAAAATGGAGTCATTGTTATTACTATATCTATTTTTACAGTTGAAGAAATAAAAACACAGAGATGTTAAATAATCTGCCCAAGTTCTCATAGCTAGGAAATGGCAGAGATAGGATTTGAATACTGGCAACAATGGCTCCAGGGTGTGTGTACTTAACTGTTATGTCAGACTGCCTTCTTCTCTAATAGGAAGAATAGCAGAAGTGGTGCCCAATAGAGTTAACCAAATACTGGATATTCCGCTGGTCCAACAACCTACTGACTATCAGAAATAAATAGGCTGACTTTGTTACCATGGTGTCTGGTCATCCTTAAAATGGATTGCTCTGTTGGAAGCTCAGTGATAATTTAACCTCCTTGACCTAATTCCACTTTCCAAGGTATCTTATTTAGATCTCAGGTCCCTGGACTCCCAGTCCAGCTTTTCCTTTTGCAAAGGAGTCATTCTCAAAGTTTAATTTGCTTTCTCCTGCAGTTAGTAGTTCTCTCTTAAGATTATTTAGTTAAAGGATAATAATAAATATGTTAGAGATACATAGACATCAGTTGATATTGATATAACTATTTCCCATGGAGAAGTTGGAAGGTTTTTCCAAGAATTTCTCCACTTAATTAATGGTCATAGGCTACTACTAGTGCCTATGGACAGGTTGGAATCTCCATAATAGAACGTAGTTATTCAAGTTCCATTTGGTTTCAAATCAAACAGGAATGTTTATGGCTGAACCTTGGCAATAGCTCTATTTCCAAGCCAACATTTTTTGGACTATTGTTCTCATTTCTTCTATGACATCAACAGCATTGGGGAAATGTTTCTGTTGGAATTTTAGGTAGCCATAGTCTTTATACCAACTTGAGCTCAAGTAGTAATGTGTGACCCTCTTGATGAAGTTTACCATCCAGCTGACTCCATCAAAATTAGTTGCACTGAGGCAGCATTACAAAAATTGATGACTGGTAGGTTAGAAAAAAAGAGAAGAAAAAAGATACTTGAGGTTCCTAAGACATGCCCACTTTAAGCCAATTCAATCTTGGGTGCTACTTGTGGAATATCAGGTATTCCTGCAAAATTTCCCATCCCGCAAACAATGCCCACAGTTGAGGCATTTTTAAAATAAATTATATCTGTACCCAGAATTCAGTGGGAAAGTCCAGATATCTATTCCTTTCTGCATTCTCCTCAACAAGCCCAATGTGGCCTTGGGAAGTAATTATGTGCTTGGAACCCACAACTCCTGCTTTCTTAGTTTGAAATTTGTGAGGACAGAATGGTCAGATGTTTCTGAATATTTTTGGCTTGGAATCAAAACAACTTCTTCCATTTCTCCCTGGATGCAGAGTCTCATATGTAAAGTGAAATAACAGGCAGGCAAAATTTATTACTTATCTTTGTGCCTCAGGATGCACCCATTCTCCCTAAAGAGTAGAGACATTGGTTTCTTCCTGGAGATGATAGGTGAGTTCATGTGCGGCTTTTGTTTTTTGGGGGGTTTTATTTGTTTGGGGTCCTGCCTTTGATCTGAAACCAGGTCCAAACAGGAACCAACCAGATTAACCTATTTTTTCCAGTGTAGTCTCTTTGGATAATCAGATTAAAAGTCAGGTTTATTAAGATATAATTTACATACAGTAAGCTTCACCCTTTATAGAAGTACGGTTACATGAGTTTTGATAAATGTATATAGTTGTGTAATCACGACCAAAATCAAGATATAGAAAATTTCCATATGACAAAAAGTTCCCTTGTGCTCCTCCTCTGCCCCCACCTGCTAGCAACTACTGATCTGTTTTCTATCCTTATAGTTTGTCTTTTTCCAGCATATAAATGAAATTATACACCATGCAGCCTTTTTTAAAAAAAAATTTTTTTTTTCTTTGTCCGGCCGGTGTGGCTCAGTGGTTGAGCATTGACCCATGCACCAGGAGGTCACTAGTTTGATTCCCAGTCAGGACACATGCCCAGGTTATGGGCCCGATCCCCAGTGGGGGCCATGCAGGAGGCGGCCAATTGATGCTCTCTCTCATCAATGTTTCTATCTCTCTCTCCCTCTCCCTTCCTCTCTCTCTCAAATCAATAAAAAAGGGAAAAATTAAAAAAATTTTTTTCTTTATTGATTTTAGAGAGAGAGGAAGAGAGAGAGAGAGAGAGAGAGAGAGAGAGAGAGAGAGAGAGAAAGAGAGAGAGAAAAATCGATGAGAGAGAACATTGATTGGCCGCCTCCTGCATGCCCCGCACTGGGGATTTGGCCCCCAACCTGAGCATGTGCCCTGACCGGAAATCGAACCTGCGACCTCTTGGTGCATGGGTTGATGCTCAACTACTGAGCCACACCAGCCAGGCACCATGCAGCCTTTTGATTCTGGTTTCTTTAACTCAGAATAATGCATTTGAAATTCATCCATGTTGTTCTGTGTATCAACAGTTTACTCTCTTTTATTGCTGACCATTATTGTCTTTTTATTGTATGGACATACCAAAGTCTGCTTATCCATGCACCCATGAAGGACACTTGGGTTGTTTCCAGTTTTGGGCTTCTATAAACATTCATGTACAGGTTTTTGTGTGAACATAAATTTTTATTTTTCTAGGGTAAATACCTAGGAGTGGAATTGCAGGGTCATGTGGTAAATGTATATTTGACTTCATAAAAAACTTAACATCCTCTTATTCTTCCCCAGGCTCTGACCATTCCTCTCTGAAGAGGTAAATACTATTGGTTTGTTGCAGGGATTCACCATCCCCAAGCCTTTAGTTCACCACCAAAAGTTTGTTTTCTTGATGGTTTCTAGAAAGCAATCAGCATCAACCATTTTATTTTGACTAGCTAGTTCTTTTGGTTGTAATAACTGGAAAGTCGTATAATCTTTCCATATTTCACATTATAAGGGCCAAGTGCTGAATTTTCAAGTCTTTTTTTTAGTGTCTGTTGCCATTCCTGGGGCTGGGAAACCCAGCGGCTCCATACTAATTGAATGGTGTGGCTGTCCAGCATCTAGCCTTCGTGATGACCAGCAAAATATCTTCCTCATGCCTCATGATTCTCATGAGGATCTCTCTCTCTCTCTCTCTCTCTCTCTCTCTCTCTCTCTCTCTCTTTCCACCATTGCCTTCTAATTGACCCAATCCCTGCATGTCCTCTGACCTCCTTCTACATATCCCCATATCAACTGTCTGAGCAAAGGCCCCTACAACTTCCTCTTGTCTCCAGTGTTTCGGTGCTCCATACCTTAGCTCACCTCCATCAGCCACCTGGAAAACTTTTCAGTTCTTATGACATCTTTCCTGGCCTTGAAAATATTCTTGGACTCATGGACTTCAAGATTTTCAATGATAAATGTCCATTCCACTTCAGGGTGGGTGGATTGCTGAGCAGAGTAGGTCTTTTAGGGTTGCCCCAGGCTGCTCCTTCTTGCAGGTTTACTGTCTTGTTTGAGTCATCTTAACAGTCTCATGTGCAGACTTGCCCTCTTAGTGAAGCTCAACTGGCGGTGGGTGCACCATAATGACAGGGGTTTGTCCCTTGTCTTGGCATTCCTCAAATACCTCATTGCTTTCAGACAGATTCTCTCCATTTATTTCTTCAGGTGGAGTCTCTGGTGAATCGCTGAGACTATCTTTCCATCTTTCCAAAATTTTCCATTTGTTAGAGCTGTTGCCCTTTGACTTTTAAGACTGAAACTGGCTTGGTGCTTTCATCAGTCCACAAAAAAATAGGTCAGTACTGTACCATACTTTTTAAAAGTTTGTTACTGCTCTGTCTTTCCACCTCATGGAAAGGGGAAGCTCTGTCACAAATTCTGGTAATGTAATCCCCTTCTCTTAGTTTTTAACCTTACTGGTTTCCTGCCACTCCACTAGGGATAACATGGTCTTCACCCAACAGAATGTGGTTCCAGAATCTTCTGCCCATTCCTCTCCAACCTTTCTTAATGTCATTCTTAAGTAGAGTGAGCTCATCCTAGGAAGAAATCTTTCTTAACAAACCCCATCCCAGTTGATAACTCCACTCTTAGTAAAATACTCTCCAAAAATCCCTCAGGATGGTAGATTCCCTCCATGTCACATTTCTTGGCAGCAGATTTTTCTGTCATACTTAGGGCTCCCCAAATGCATACATACAATGTGAATACGTTAGAGGTCCTTTCAATTCTGTCAGAGGTCTTCCCAATATACAGGGGTGGGCAAAACTAAGTTTACAGTTGTTTGTATGGAAAATAATATAATAGTTAATAAATAATAATACAAGAATAAACTCTGTTTTACGTACTCACAATTGTAAACCTGCTTTTGCTCACCCTGTATTTGCTGACTTGAGGCTTGACTAATTCTGATCTGCCACTCTCATTTCCACTCTAAAATAATAATTTTTTTCATTGAATGCAAACTGTAATTGACAATTTTTATAATATTTTTTAAAAGGATGAATTTATAACTGGGGAAATGAAATTTGTGTTTGTTTTTTAGATAAAAGTCACAGAGGCCTATATGACGGTAGACAGAAAGCGAAGCACCTGAATCTTCTACTGCTTTCAACCCTACGTTGTAAGATTCAGGTTAAATACCTTGCCTGAGCTCACCTACAGTGTGACTTCATAAAACCAGTTCCCTGTTTCATCCCTCTTAGTGGCCAAGAAGAACATTGGCTAATCAGGCTCATTGTCCCAGCAGGACAGCACATGGTGGCCAAGAAATAGCAGAGTGCCAGCCAGGATAGCTGATATGGGAGCTATATTTAATTTATACAAATCACTTTTTGTGAATGAAGAAGCATGTTCATATGGCATGAATTTCTTTATGCTTATACAGTTTGGGGTTTGTTCAGCTTCTTGAATCTGTAGGTTTATGTCACTTGGGAAAATTTTAGCCATTATTTCTTTGAATATTTTTTCAGTTCCACTTTTTAAATCCTCTTCCTTCCTAACTTTAAAAAAATTGATTTTAGACAGAGGAAGGGAGAGAGCAAGAGCGAGCGCGAGAGAGAAACAAACATTGATAGGTTGCCTCCCTTATGCACTCTGCAACCTGTGTATGTGCACTAACCGGGAATCGAACCAGCCACCTTTCAGTATACGGGACACCACAAGTTCCTTAGGATCTGTTCATCTCCCCCTCTCCAGGTTATTTTCTTTCTGCTGTTCACAGTGGATAATTTCTATTGTTCTATCTTAAATTTCACTGATTCTTTCCTCTGTCTCTTCCATTATGCTGTTGAGCCCATCTATTAATTTTTAAAATTTCAGTTATTGCATTTTTTAGTTTTTAAAATCCCACTTTGTTTTTTATACATTCCATTTCACTTATGAGACCTTGTATTTTTCATTTGTTTCTATTATGTTTGTAATTGCTTGTTGAAGCATTTTTATGGACATCTCTGTCATCTTTTTGTTGATGTCTCTTAATGTCTTTTCTAATTCAAGTGAAGATTTTTCTGGCTTTTGATATGATAAGTGGTTGTTCATTGAAACCTGGACATTTTGGGTATTATGTTATGAAACTCTGGATCTTATTTAAGTCTTCTCTCTCTCTCTCTCTCTCTCTTTTTTTTTAAATCATGCTTCTTCTGACACTGCTCTGGTAGGGGAAGGGGAATACCACTTCATTGCTGCCAGGTAGTGTGAGTCCAGGTTCCTTATTCAGCCTTCATTGATATCTGGGAGGAGAGTTTCCTCCTTACTGCTTGGCAAGGTGCAAGTTCAGGCTCTCCTCTATGCCTCTGCTGATACCACCCTGTGTGGGAGGAGCAGGGATGTCTGTTATAGTTCCTCTCATGACCTCCACTGACACCATGGTTGTGGAGGGTGCTTGTTACTGCTGGATGGTGGTGAAAGTGCTGATTCTCCACTGGGACTCCTCTGACACCACCCCAGTGGGGAGAAGAGGAGGAATACTTTCATGCCAGCTGGGCATGAAGTCCAGGTTTCCCACATGGTCTCCACTGACTGTGTCAGAGGGGGCTTGTTACTGCCCAGTAGGAATGAAAGTTCTGACTACCAATTTTCCCATCTCTGATACATCCTAGCAGGGTTTTGGCTACTTACAACCTGACCAGGGTGGAAGTCTAAGTTTCTCAGTTGGCTTTTGTTGGCATAGGTGGTGCTGTATTTTTTTCTGTGGTGTTTGGTTGGAGTAGAATGGTTATTATTTAAAACTTTCTGTCTTGTGAAGTTGCCTCTTTCCTGGTCCTTTGAGTAGAGAAAGCAGTCTTTTCTTGAAGTTTTTTTTTTGGGGTGGGGGTGGGGGGCACATGCTCATTGATGTCTTCAGGTTTTCAGCTTCTCCAGTATCCATTCTAAGATATATGAGGCAAAACAAAATAAAATGAAACAAAAAAAAACAAAACAAAATGTCAGAGATCTCACTACTGTGTCATTCCTTGGATTCTGAGATCTGTAACCAGTCTGTCTTCTTCTGTCTACTTTTCAGAATCCTCTTATATTTGTTTTATATACAATGTCCATGTTTTAAAACTATACTTAGCTGGAGGAATATGGAGAAATACAAATACTACATCTTTCCAGAAGTAGAAATCTCACTTGCTTTGTTTAAAAATTGCATTTTATTATGAAAACAATTTAAATATACATAAAATAGGAAGATTAGTAGAATGAATTCCCTTCACTCAGCTTCAACAATATTCAGTATTTTGCCAATCTTGTTTCATTTATTCTCCCTACTCCAAGGTTTGTTGGAGTCTTCTAACTCAAATCCTATATATAATATTATCTTGCTAAATGTGAGTGTGTATCTCTAACAGAAATATAACTTTTTACATAACTACAATGCCATTATCATGACTTGCTCATTAACAATAATCCTTCAATGTAATCAAATACTAATTCATATTCAAATTTCCCTGATTAGTTCAAGAAGTGTTTTCAAAATGGATTTTTAAAAATATAGGCTCCAAACCAAATGTAACATTGCATTTGGTTGTTATCTCTCTTAAGTCCCTTTTTAAAAATTTACACATATATAAAAATATCATGCTGTACACCCTAAATATATACAATTTTTATTTATCAATTATACCTCAATAATGCTGGGAAAAAATCTTTAATTTCCCCATCCTTTTTTTTCTTGTCCTCTTTTATTTTTTTTCTTTTCCTTGCTATTTTATTTTCTGCCATGATATTTTTCTAGCACACTCAAGATTAGATACTGTGGACCTCCTCATCCTCTTTTAAATGTCATTTACTATTGAAGAAAATAGATTATTTTTTTCCTATAAAATATTCCACATTTTGGATTTGGCTGATTATTTCTTAGTGGTGACAATGAACTTGTTCTTCCATCTCCTTTATTCACCATAAACTGGGAATTAGAGCTATAGTTTGAATAGATTTAGGTTCAATTTTTATTTTTGACACCAAGATATCATAGGTGGTGCTGTATGCTTCCTACTGCATCACATCAGGAGTCACATATGTAGCTGTCCCACTCCTTTTTTTTTTACATATATGAATATTTATTTAGAATGATAACATAAGTCACAAATTACAAATTTTATAACTTGACAAATAGCACAAATATTACAAAATCCAGAAAAGTAACATTGACAGTCTTATGGGAGCTCCATTGTAGGTAACTAACTGCTTTGCTGCTTTTAAGATTCTCTCTTTGTCTTTAACCTTTGGCATTTTGATGATGATGTGTCTTGGTGTGGACCTCTTTGGGTTCATCTTGTTTGGGACTCTCTGTGCTTCCTCCACTTGTATGTCTGTTTCCTTCACCAAGTTAGGGAAGTTTTCTGTCATTATTTTTTGAAATAGGTTTTCAATTTTTTGCTCTCTCTCTTCTTCTTCTGGCACTCCCATGATACGAATGTTGGTATGCTTGAAGTTGTCCCACAGGCTCCTTATACTATTCTCATTTTTTGGGATTATTTTTTCTTTTTGCTGTTCTGATTGGGTGTTTTGTGCTTCCTTATATTCCAAATCGATGATCTGCTTCTTGGCTTCACCTACTCTACTATTGATTCCTTGTAAATTTTTCTTTATTTCAGTTAGTGCATCCTTGATTTCTAACTGGTCCTTTATTATGCTCTTGAGGTCCTCTCAAAGTTCATTGAGTGCCCTTATAAGCAGTGTTTTGAACTCTGCATCTGTTAGATTGCTTATCTCTGTTTTGTTTAGTTCTTTTCCTGGAGTTTTGTTCTGTTCTTTCATTTGGGACATGTTTCTGTGTCTCCTCATTTTGGCTGCCTCCCTGTGTTTGTTTCTATGTATTAGGTAGAGTTGCTATGTCTCCTAGGCTTCCTAGGGTGGCCTGTTGCAGTAGGTGTCCTGTGGCACAGCCTCCCTGGTCACTCTGCTGGGCCCTCGAGGTGCACCCCTTGTGTGGACTTTACACCCTTCTGTTGTAATTGAGTCTTGATTGCTGTTGGCACGTCAATGGGAGGGTTTTACTCTGGCTGATCAGGTGCAAGGACTGGCTGTGCTCTCTATCCACCGACCTCTGACTACCTTGGAGGATCAGCAGTGCAGGGGCCCACTACACAGAGCAAGACTTCCTTCAGCAGGGCTCTGGTACCCACTGAGTCCATTCCTTGAGTGTGTCACTTGTGGAGGTGGTGGGGTGGTGGTGCCTTGATGTGGTCTGAAGCTGTCCACTGGGTGTGCTGGCTCTGGGGCAAGGTCAGCCACTGCCTGTGTTCTACCCGGGGCCACCAGGCATAAGCTACAGAGTGATTTGCTGATTGCTGCTTCTTGTGCTGGACTTAGAGGTGTCCAGGCAAAGCCAAGCTGTGAACCAAGGCTGGCTGCTTCTAGTGCCAGGCCTGGGGCCACTTCGTGAGAGGTATGGGGCTTGCTGTGGCCAGATCCTGCTTGTTTGAGAGAATTTAGGAAAATCTGAAGCAGGAGCCAAAACAGGCCAATCCTATGGTAAAGCCACTGGAAACAGCTTGGGTGGGCCCAAAAGTTAGGTGGGCCAGAGCCTCAGGCAATCACCAGGGCGGGGCAAACAGTGTGAGCCAGGTTGCTGGAGTCGAGGATATGGAACCCATCTGCCCGCCTCATGGGGGAAGGGCTCACCAAAGGAATGTGGGCCTCTGCCAGGACATCTGTCCGTCTGTCCGGGAGAAAGCTGCCTCTCCAGCCCTCGCCCCAATGCCAAACAACTCAGTTCTTCCCGGTATGTCTCTGGTGCCTTTCAAGCTGCCTCCCTTCCACGCTAGAGCTCAGAGGGAGCAAGTCTGAGTAAGTCCGTGTACGGGCCCTTTAAGACTAGCTACCTGGGACTCCCACAGCCTCAGCCTCCCTCAGCCTCAGTTCCCACTGGTCTTTACAGCCAGATATTATGGGGACTTATCTTCTTGGCACTGGAACCCTGAGCTGGGGGGCCTGGTGTGGGACAGGGACCCCTTTTTCCTCAGGGAGGACCTTCCCAGCCGAGGTAACCCTCCTGATATTTATCCGCCACACATGAGTGTGGAACCAGCCTGTCTGTGCCTCCGCCCCTCCTACCAGTCTCAATGTGGCCTCTTCTTTAATTTTGGAGTTGTAGGACTTCCATTCAGCTCAGTTTCAGGCAGTTCTGAAGGATGTTTGTTCTGTAGTTTAGTTGTAATTTTGATGTGGTTGTGGGAGGAGGCGAGTACCATGTTTATCTATGCCGCCATATTGACGGGAAGTCTGTAGCTGTCCCACTCTCAGTGATGCTAAAATTGATCAGTGGTTTCAGGTGCTATCAACCTCATCTCTCCATTATAAAGCTCCCCATCATCATTTTGCCTAATCTTTTTTTAAAATTAATTTTTTAGAGAGAGAGGAAGGGAGAGGGAGAGATAGAAACATCAATGAAAGAGAGAAGCATCAACATCTATTGGCTGCCTCCTGCACGCCCCTTACCAGGGATTGAGCCCACAACCCAAGCATGTGCCCTGACTAGAAATTGAACCAGTGACCTCTTGGTACATGAGTCGATGTTCAACCACTGAGCTACTCCAGCTGGGCTGATCTTTTTTTTTTTTTTTTTAATCCATTCATAATCATTGCCCTAGATTAGTGGTTCTCAACCAGAGATGACTTTGTCCCCTAGGGGACATATGCCAATGTCTGAAGACATTTTTGTTTGTCACGACTTGGGAAGGAGTATGCTAATGACATCTAGTGAGTAGGGACCAGAGATGCTGCTAAAAACCCTACAAAGCATAGGACAGCTCCCAAATAAAGAATTATCTGGTCCCAAATTTTAATAGTGCTGGAGTTGAAAAAACATGGCCTAGATTTATTATTTTATTAGGGATTATAAATGATGATATACTAATTCTACCATTCCTTCTGAATTTGCTCTCTGGAATTGTTGCACAAAGAAGAAAATCGTTAACTATTTGGTTATCCTGAAATATAGTTCATATGGGAAAGGTGGGATACATTCTTGATTTTTCCTTTTATTAATTTTTGCAATAATAATTTGTTGACTGAGCATCATCCAGGAGTGACAATGTTTTTTAATGTTATTATGAACTCATATATTTTATACATTTGATACTTGATTAATTGCAGATTTTTTGATGCTCTAATTGTCCCAATAAAGGCAAGTGGGAACTCCTCTTCATCTCAGATCCTGTGTTCTTTTGACATGACTACATAAGTCTGATATTTCCCTTGCTTTTTGGCAAAACAAGATATCCCAGGCTCATTTTGTACATTTCCTGTTACAGACATATAAATAATTATTTCTTCAAGGAAGGTTGGCTTCTTTTGGTAAGAAATGATTTTAGAGACCACAATCTGGATATAAGATATACTTATTACTACTAAGTTATCATTGCTGTTATGTCTTTTCAGTGGGCAAAGCCAGGAAATATTTACATTTTAGAAAGAGAAAAAAAAATAAATCATAGGTTCATAATGTTTCTGTAAATATTGTAATTCCCCAACTTTCTTACACAAAAGTTAGCATACTATACACAATGTTTTATACTTTGCTTTTTCCACTTATCAATATATTCCAGATATTATTCTTAATCATTATATAAAAATCTATCTCATTGCATAGTATTCCACTTTATTTTATTAAAAAAAACTTTTTCCAGCTTTCTGTTTTATGGCTCCACTATAATTTATTCAATTGGTCCCCTAGTGGTGGACATTTTTTTTGTCTTATCATTATACATAGTGTTGCAGTGAATGTCCTTGTGCTTATGTCATTTTGTTCTTTTGCTGGTGTACCTTTGGATTGGATTCCTAGAAGTGAGATTACTGAGTTAAATAGTGAATACATATATAATTTTGTTACACATCACTAAATTTCCATCTGTAGAGGTTATGTAATTTTGTCTATATTGCTTTTTGTGGCTTTAAAAAGAATAAGATTTACTTGCAACTAGTAATAAATAAGCCCTAGAGATCTAATGCACAGTATAGTGAATATAGAGAAAAATATTGTATTATCATAATCAAATTTATTAAGAGATTAGATGTTAATTAATCCAACCAAAAAAAGAAATAATAATTATGTGATTTGATAGAGGTGCTAACTACCATTACAATGGCAATCATATTACAATATATAAATGTATCAAGTCAACATGTTGTATACCTTAAACGTACACAATGTTCTATGTCAAATATATTTCTTTTCTTTATTGAATTTTTTTAGGGAGAGAGAGGTAGAAACATTGATGTGAGAGAGAAACATCCATCGGCTGCCTCCTGCACACCCCCTACTGGAGATCGAGCCCACAACCTGGGCATGTGCCCTCACCAGGAATCTAACTGGGACCTCTCAGGCCATGGGACGATGCTCAATTCACTGAGCCACACCAGACAGGCTGTCAAATATATTTCTATAAAAATAAGTTAAAATTTAAGAAATAAGTAAAAAAGGAGCAAGATTTTGAAAAATAATAAAACGTGTTATTAGAATTAAAAAATTTTTATTTATTGATTTCAGAGAGAGAGGAAGGGAGACGGAGAGAGAGAGATAGAAACATCAATGAGTGAGAACACCAATTGGCTGCCTCCTGCATGCCCCCCACTGGGGATTTGGCCCACAACCTGGGCATGTGCCCTGACTAAGAATTGAACCGGCAACCTTTTGGTGCATGGGTCGACGCTCAACCACTGAGCCACACTGGGCGGGCCTGATTAGAATTTTAACCACCAGTTTTGGTACTATATGACAAAATCTACCCTTCCCATACTTCAAAATTGAGAGACACTTAGGACAAACAGAAGAAGTCAAATACCACATTTTGATGAGTAAAATTGGAGAATGTATTCTTCATTGTGCTTCTAAGCTCAGCCTTGGGGCCATGCTGTATCCCACAAAGCCAACCTCTAGCACTGGATGCAGATTTGGGGATTCCAGGGTTTTCTTAAAAGTCTGGGGTAAGATAGGTGGCTGGCCAAATTCTGTGCCAGCATGCAGGAAGATGATCAGAACTCACATTATGAAGCAGATGGGTAAAGAATCAAAAGTGTAAGTCAAATGGAGCAGCAGTCTGAAGGAGTACAGTTAGAGCTGCTGAAGACTGAAGGAAGCTAAGAAACAGACTACTGGAGTAGATATGTGGTAAAAACTGGAGAAATGGTTGGTTAGGATATGATATAATGTAACCTACACCTCTGCTGTCATCCTTTACAAACATGACTTTACTCTCTCTGTGAGCCTTTCCTTTCTTTCAGCCAGAGAAGGGACCAGGCCATTGGAATCACATGGGCGCCTTGAGCTCCTCCATTTTCTGCCCTTCACACCACTAGGTTTGCTGCTTCCCTCTGTATGGCTGGCATATCCTGGAAGCCTGTGGTGGGTCCCGATGAGCCCATTCCTCAGTTCCCTGGTTGCTGGTATGGCTATGGGGCTGCAGGGTGCAAGGCCTTGTCATGCTACAGTGGTAAGCGGGGGCTGCTGAGCTGGCACCTTCATCATGAACGGGCCAGCAGGTTAGCTATTGATGAGTTTATGGCAGCTTGGCATGGTCCAAATGGAGTGAGAAGAGCCCACCTGACCAGCTCCCAGATGTAAGGTCCCTGGTGCTAAGTGGACTTGCCATTTCCCCTTTCCCATTAGCTCAGTGAAGACTCACAAATCACTAGCAGGATATCAGGGGCCTGGACAAAGTAGGTATCAGATACTTCACTGTTAAAGGTAGGTATATTCTGAATGGGGACAGATATAGAAGTAGAGAGTAAGCATAAGCAAATTCAAGGTACTTAATGATTTTGTGTCTCAGATTCCTCATTTGTATAGTGAGAATAATATTAGTACCTACCTTATCAGGGCGTTATGAGGTTTAAATAACTTAGTATTTTAAAAATAGTGCCTGGGGTATTATAAACAATCAATAAATGTCAGTTACTATTTTATTATTAGATTATAATTATTGTGTGTAAATTATAAACCATATCATGCCATTCCCTTGCTAGCTCCCCTAAATGATCCCTATCACAACTGAAACAGTACTCAAAATTCTTTTTTTAGTGGTCTACAAGGTTCCAGGTGATCTGGTCCCTGCCTGCATATCTATCCTCATCTTCATCTTGTACCACTCTCCTTCTTCTTGGTAACCAAATTTAAGCCATTCTGGCCTTATTTTAATTTCTTAAAATCATCAAGCTCTTTTTTTTTTTTTTTTTTTTTTGTCTCAGGACATTTGCACTTGCTCTACATTTTTATAATCAGAAAAACAAACAAACAAAAGAGCCAGACACTAATATCCAGAATCCATAAATAAAAGTTTGCAAATATTGGCTACATGATAATAGTAATCATCACATGGTAAAAAATGAAATAAAATATGTACAACTGTCAAATGATAAATGGAAATATTTATTTATTTATACCAGAATATGACAAAGGATTAATAGCATAGCAGTTAAGAGTCCAAACTCTATATTCCAGCTGCTGGGTTTGAATCTCAGGTCCATCATTTACTAGCTGTGTCATCTTGGGTGTCACTCTACCTTTCTGTGCTTCAATTTCCTCACCTGTAAAATGGGGATGATAACAGAACTTACTTCTAAAAATAGTAGTGAGGGTTAAACCTATTTAATAACAACTCTTGGTATACTTCAAGTGCTATATCAGTGTTACTTATTATTGTTAATAAGAAGCCAAAAGAGAAAAAAGGCAAAGAATGTGAATAGCAGTTCACAAAAAGGGTAATACAAAATGGCCAGGAAACATGTGAAAATATGGTTGACTCACTCAAAATCAAAAGCCTGTCTTTGTTTATTTCACAAATATTTAAATATGTATTAAGTGCCAAAGAGGCATTGGGAATAGTGAACATCTTACTGTCATGGAATTTACATTATAGTAACTTGTGTGTGTGTGTGTGTGTGTGTGTGTGTGTGTATAATATTTAGTATATCATGTGGTGATAGTGTTTTGATGAAAAATAAAGTATATCATGTGGTGATAGTGTTTTGATGAAAAATAAAGCAGAGATGTATATAGAGGCCAAGGAAGGACTCGGCGATAAGGTGACATTTAAGCAGCATCTTGAAGAAGTGAGGAAGGAAACCATGAGGATTTCTAGGGGAAGAGCTTTCCAAGCAGAGGAAAAAATAAAGGGATAGACTTGGAAGTGGGAGCTAGCTTAGCTTATTCAAGGAGCAGCACTAAATCTAGTTTGTTTGAGGCAAGGCTGAGTTAAAAAGAAGTGAGGTCTAAGAGACCAAGGCCAGATTCTGCAGGGCTTTAAAGGCCAGGATAAGGACTTTGGACTTCACGAGGAGTGAAATAGAAAGCTTGCTGTCACTTAGGAGTTGTAGTCAGCTATATATAACCGGAATCCAAATAACAAAGGCTCAAACAGGACGATGTTTCCAGTGTTATATTGATCCTAAGACACTATGGACTGCAAGACACACCATTATTTTATGTACCACCAAGAAAGAAAAAGATGCTGGAAATATAGTCATTAAACCATCCTCCAATGATTTCAGAGATGTTGAAACACGACAAGATGTACCTCTTAAAATTGGTAAAATATGGCATTTTTTTTTCTCATGTAAGAATAGGTCCAGAGGCAATCAATTTTTTGGTTGTAAAATGGCTTCTCAGCTATAGCCATTAAATCCTCATTTCTGGGAGGAAGAAGGAGAAAATAGGAAGGGGGAAAATGCATTTTATTCTTCCATGTTAATTTGTAAAATTCTTCCCCCACCCCAAAAGTCATTGGAATTTTTATTGGCACTGCACTTGATGGGTAGGTCAACTTGGAGAGCACTGCCAGGTGTCTAATATATAACTGCTAAGTTGTAGATCAATATGATATTATAGTCTCATTTCTATTTCATAAAAGGATACATGTAAAAACATGTTTGTATTTGTATAGAAAATTTCTCAAAGTTATATGAGAAACTATTACCAAGTGGTTATTTTAGGGGAATAGATCTGAGTGTGATTGGCAGGGGAGAGAGGGGCTTTAATTTTTCATATTATGCCCTCTTCTATACCTTTTTTATTTTTATTAATTTTTTTTCTTTATGGATTTTAGAGGGAGAGAGAGATAGAAACATCAATGAGAGAGAACATCGATTGGCCACCTCCTGCATCCCCCTCACTGGAGATTTGGCCCACAACCTGGTCATGTGCCCTGACCGGGAATTGGACCTGCGGCCTCTTTGTGCATGGGTCAACGCTCAATCACTGAGCCACACCAGCCGGGCTCTATACCTTTTTTAAAACCACAAATATTTAATATATTACTTTTATAATAATAAATATAAACCAGCAGCCTTAGAAGTAGAGTGTGCATTACCCAGGGAGTATGGGAAGACTTTCCGTGGGGTAAATAAAGCACTTGGAGTTTTAAGGGGATAAATGTCTACATCCTCAAATTTCATATTTTCTAAAATTGATCTGCTAGAAAACATACTTGTGGTGGAGGAATCAAGCTGGTTCTCTTTTTTTCCATTTCCCTTTTCACAACAGTTCTTTTTACACTTTACAATAGAAAAGCATATCTTTTACCCATCTCGAATGCTCCCTGGGTGTACTGCCCTATGGTATAAAATCCTCAGGGTGCCAGAGAGACAGTTTCAAACACTGCTGTCAATGATGAAGAAACAAACTGCTCTAACATGAATGGGGGATCAAATCCTTTTGCAACTTAGACGGCTTCCAATAAAATTGAATGAGGACCCAATGTTGCTACCATCCGATAAATCGTGAAAAACAATTTAAAGATATACCATTGTATAATATTTCCCCCATATATCTCTAAAGGAATTCAAAGACTTGAGTGACATTGCTAAAACAAAATGTCCATTCCTGTCAACTTATTTATATAAATGAGGTTTCTGTGCGCTAATGTTTAACAGCAAAATGTAGGAAGAGAATTGATGTTGAATCTTGTCTAATTCTGGCAATAGGCAATATTTATCCATGGATATACCCACTAAAATAAAGCAAAGACTTATCTATCTCTAATAATTCTTTGTTTTGATGTTTAACAATTACTTTTCAAATTTTGTAATATATTTACAATGTCTTGATCCATTATATTCTAATAGTAATTGTCATGATAACACAAGCAAGAGTAAATTTTTATTTATTTTTATTGATTTTAGAGGGAGGAAGGGGGTGGGGGGGCGAGAGAGAGAGAGAGAGAGAGAGAGAGAGAGAGACATCGGTTTGTTGCCTCCCACACATGCCCCAACTGGGGATCTAACCCATAAACTAGGTAAGTGCTCTGACTGGGAATTCAACCCACCACCTTTTGGTGTACGGGACACTCCAACCAACTGAGCCACACCAGCCAGGGCAAGGAAGAGTACATTTTTAAACAACACTTAGAGCTTTAGGATCACAGGAAAAAGCATTTAAATAGCAAAACATATACATATTTTGTTGCAGGTAAATAGGATCATCAATAAAATCATTTCAAGTGAAAAAATGTGTATTATTGGGACAAAATTCTGTTAGAAGAATAGAATGGAATTAAGAACTCAGGGAGAAAAGGGAAAATATACAACTTCAAACTATCAAAGAAGAGCTCAGATATGAATTTTTTAAAAAGAGGATGATGGCTCTCAAATCACTAAGGCATTTAGGTTTCACTGGTTTCATGTGAAATCATGCTGTAACAGTTTTGTTTGTGAATGTTAATATTTTTCAGAAATCACAGTTTCCAGTTCACTGACATTTTGATGAAAAATTTGTCACAATGTGTAGTGCACAATGTTAAAAATATTTTAGAGAGTATTTTGATATAAACCAATAGTTTTATATAAATATACAAAACAAATATTCAAGGGAGTGTCATATACTCTTTTGCCACCTTGTGGTCAGAGTTGTAATCAATCCCAGGCACTATGACTGCAGTGAGGAGGGGTTTCTCCTCAGGTTAGCCCCTTCTGCTGGCCTTCAGTTGGGTCTTTGGGAGGCAGAGATGGTGACATTTGCCCAGGACTGAATCCAGAACCATACAAGAACTAAGCATCAAAAATATTAAGTTAGATAATGGTCCAGGATTAGTAGATCTATTTTCTCAAAATGAAGAAAGTATATATATAAAAGATAAAAAATGTAACCAATTGTTTAAATAACCATTATTCTTGAAATCATATTCATGACTCACATATCTTTTAAGATCCAGAAACTTATAGAATTGTCCAATCCCATACTATATGTATTTTTCTTCCTGGTTATATTATATTGTGCTCTTTTATTTTTATTTTATTTTATTATATTTTTTAATCCTCACCCAAGGACATTTTTCTATTTATCTTCAGATAGAGTGGGAGGGACAGAGAGGGAGAGAAAGGGAGCGAGAGAGAAACATTGACATGAGATGGACACATTGACTGGTTGCCTCCTGCACGACCCCGACCATGGCCGGGGATGAACGGCAACCAAGGTACGTGCCCTTGACCGGAATCGAACCTGAGACTCATTGGTCCGCAGGCTGATGCTCTACCACTGAGCCAAACCAGCCAGGGCATATTGTGCTTTTTTAGATACAATTTTTCAAACTTATTTTCTTCAAATCAAGACCCATAGTTAAAATAAAAAAAGGAAATGATAATGAACAGAAAAAACTGATGAACAAAACAGACCCAGAGACCTAGAAAGGAATATGGTTCAGACTGACAAACCTCAAAGGAGGGGGGGGGTGTCGGAGGGATGAGATAAACCAAAGAACTTATATGCATGTATGCGTGACCAATTGACATAGACAACAATACTTGGTGGGGGGGGGGAGTGCGCGCAGGATAGGGAGGAGAAACATCTGTAACAAAAATAAATTTTAAAAAAAAGGAAATGAGAAGGAAAAAAAAAAGATTATGCTGACACTCCCTGCATATGATTCAGAGCAAAAGCAACATGTAATCAGGAAAGGAATGTAAAGAAGGACAACAAAATTCTGACTTTTTCAAGGAGGACAACTTTTTAAAAAGACTAGCTTGGAAATTAACCCCTTATCTGATGTATCACTGGCAAATGATACTGGTTTCTTTCGCTGTGCAGAATCTTTTTAGTTTGATGTAGTTCCATTTGTTTATTTTTCCTTTGTTTCTCTTGCCCTAGGCAATGTATTGGTGAAAATTCTGCTACCTAAGATGTCTGAGATTTTGCCGCCTATGGTTTCTTCTAGGGTTTTCATGGCTTCATGACTTAAAGTACTCATAAAACTCAACAAAAAGAAGACAAACAATCCAATTTTAAAAAATTGGCAGAGGACCTGAATAGACACTTCTCCAAGGAGGACATTCAAATGGCCAAGAGACATGAAAAAATGCTCAACATCACTAATCATCAGAGATGTAAATATATCCTAAGAATCCCGAAACACCTAGCAGAAAGAATATATGCACTCCTATGTTCTTGGCAGTGTTATTTATAATAACACTGGAAACAGCCCAAGTGCCCGTCAGCAGATGAGTAGATAAAAGAGCTGTGGTACATTTACACAATGGAATACTATGCAGCTGTAAAAAAGAATGGTCTATTACCCTTTGAGACAACAAGGAGGGACCTGGAGACTGTTGTGCTAAGTGAAATGAGCAAGTCAGAGAAAGACAAATATCGCATGATCTCACTTATATGTGGAATCTAATGTACAAAATTAACTCATGAATAAAATAGAACCAGAAACATGGCAACATGGAATAGACTGATAAATCTCAGAGGGAAGTGGTGTGGGGTGGGAGTGGGAAGAGATTAACTAAAGAACTTATATGCATATAGGCATCGCCCATGGACACAGACAATAGGTTGGTGAAGGACGGAGGTGGGGCGGGAGCTGGGTGGAGGGGGCAATGGGGGAAAAAAGGAGGAAATCTGTAACACTCTCAACAATAAAGAAAAAAAAATGACAATGAGGTATTATCTTACACCTGCCAGAATGGCTACCATCAACAAATCAACAAACAACAAGTGCTGGTCAGGATGTGGAGAAAAGGGAACCCTAGTACACTGTTGGTGGGAATGCAGACTGGTGCAGCCACTATGGAAAATAGTATGGAGTTTCCTCAAAAAGTTAAAAATGGAACTGCCATTTGACCCAGTGATCCCACTTCTATGAATATATCCTAAGAAGCCTGAAACACCAATCAGAAAGAAAATATGCACTTCTATGTTCATAGCAGTGCTATTTACAATAATTAAGATCTGGAAGCAGCCCAAGTGTCCATCAGTAGATGAGTGGATTAAAAAGCTGTGGTATATTTATACAGTGGAATACTATGCAGCTGTAAAAAAGAAGGATCTCTTGCCCTTTGAGACAGCATGGAACAACCTGGAGAGCATTATGCTAAGTGAAATAAGCCAGTCAGAGAAGGACAAGCATCACATGATCTCACTTATATGTGGAATCTAATGAACAAAATAAACTGACAAACAACATAGATCCAGAGACAATGGAAGCAGGTCGAACCACAGAGGGAAAGGGGGAGGGGATGGGAAGAGATAAACTAAAGAACTTACATGCATATATGCATAACCAGTGGACACAGACAATTCTGTGGTATATACAGAAGTATATAGAGAAGATGGGGGGGCAGGAGTGGGGAAGAGGTGGTCAATAAGGGAAACAAGGGGGGACATCTATAATACTTTCAACAATAAAGATAAATTTAAAAAAGAAAAAAGAAAAGAATATTCAAAAAATCAAACTGTTTCTGATATTTTTTCTTTATTCTTTTGTTTTTGGTGCCTCTTCTCTGCTGGTGACCTAGAAATTTCCTTAGGCTGCCTTTTAGGGAACCAGCTCTGCTTCGGGCACTGGACAAGTTTGTTTGGTTCAGTGCTGTGTCCATAGCTCCTAGTACAACACCTGGCTCTGAGTTAGAGCTGAACAGACATTTATTGAGTGAATGATGGTAGAGCCCCCCACTTCTAGAACATGCTGGACCAGAGGGCTTCTGCAGGAAGTTGATCAGTAAGGTAGTTGGGTTGCCACGGTCTTTTCAGTGGTAGACAGTCCCAGGCACACAGAGATCTAATTCTCTTTGATGTCTGTTTTTCTGTGGGATAAGAGTACCTCCTGTCCCTCTACCCCTTTACCCCTCCATGACTTTTGTCATTTTTGGCAGCAACAGCAAGAGCAGTAATCCTTCAGTGGGTGAGCTAGTTGCAGTTCCCCTGGTTGCAGGCCACAAAGGGCAGGATTTATTGGAAAGATGCTGTGGTGTTTCAAGGAATTGAAGCAAGAGTTGAATTAGGAAGGGGAGGCAACAGGGCAGCTCTGGAGACCTTAGCTGTATGGGAAACAGGCATCCTATTCTCCTTAAGGGCTCCTGATTCCTGACAAACAATTCATACTGCTAACCCTTGGAAACCTCAGCACCCCTCCTCCCTGGAGGAAGGGGCCAGGTGGAGGGGCAATGTCCTATGCTAACCAAGAACTCTGCTAGGGTATCATCGAACAGCACAGCCCCACAATCTCTGCAGTGTGTACTGGGCCAAGGCCAGCAATCACCAGGAATCAGGAACTGACTCTTCCTAGAACATACTCTCCTCTGATCCTCCAGCACTGGCTATATACTACTTTAGGCCCCATCCTGACACCAGCCCTGAGCTGCTCTCCCTGAGCCCAGCACCTGTGGCCCCTCCACGACATCCCCCAGCATGCCCAAGACCTGAGCCACTTGTTCTGGGTTCAGTTCTCAGGGGCCCCGTAGTGCTGCTACCCCTTGCCGACAGCTCTCAGTGCAGGAGCTCCCAGAGGCCCTCAGACCTAGGCCTGCTCCCTCCCTGCTCCCACCTGCTACAGCTAGAGGGTCTTGGGGTGGGCCGTCTTGTAGTTTAGGTCTCTCTCTAAGCCATAGGGGAGGTGCCAGCTGTAAGCATGGCATTGTTGTGCCTGGTTCCTCCCACTGCCCCCAGGCTGCTCAGCATCTGCTGGGCCACCAGTCCAGCTGCCAAACCCTCAACCCACTCTCGGCCTTGGGAGCCCAGAGGAGGAGGCTAGGAGCGGGCACAGCCTCTGCAGAGCGCAGATAAGATAGGCAAAGGGACGTGCCTCTTCTCTTCAGTCCCAGGGGCCTTGGGAGCTCTGACCCTGGGAATCTGAGGTCCAGGACTGCCCCAGAATGGGGCTTCATTCTTATTCAGCAGCGGGGAGGGGGGGGGCAGAACCTGGGGTGGGAGGGGCGCCTGGAACTGGCTCAGCCACAGAGATGATGTTCTATCACAGCTTCTGACTGCGCTCCTCAGGACCCGGCCTTTGGGGGGAAATTTCACAGCCCCAGAGACGTTTCTGTGCATGGTTATCCCTGTGTCTCCGGTCCCGCAGTGCTGGGGAAAGCCGCCTGGACGGAGGGAAGGACGAGGAGTGGGGAGGAGACGACGAAGGGGGTCAGAGCAGCGATTGGAGCCGAAAACTGGAAGCGCCTTAAAGAGACTGCGCGGTCCCCGCCCCCCTTCCCGCCAGCCTCAATGAATTAGAGCTGTGTTTCCCAAACTTGCCTGATCATAAGAATCCTCTCGGGCCCTAGTTAAAGATACAGGTTCCGGAGCACCTCCCTTCGAGATTCTGATTCAGTGGGTCTGCGGGTGGAGCTGAGGAATCTGTAATTTTAACACGCTTCCCACGTGATTCTCTGGAACAAGCAAGTTTGGGAAATATTGAATTAAAGGAAACCGGGCCTGGCTGCAGAAGCGGCCTCCGCTAGGGGGCTACGGCGGGAGGATTCCCGGGGGCGTCGCCTGCTTCCGCCGCCGCCTCCTTCAGTGAAAGTCCCTTTTGGGTCCAGCTGCCACAGCCACCGCTCTCCCTCAGGCCGGGCGGGGGACACCCTAGGTCTGCGTGGCCCCCGCGCCGCCACGCCCAGTGGCCGCCCGAACCCGGCGAGCAGGGGGAGGAGCCGCCGCCAGTGGAGGCGGAGGAGGTAGAAGAGGCGGAGACGGCGGAGACGGCGGCGGAGAAGGCGGAGAGGAAGGTGGAGACAGAGGCGAAGGTGGAGGCGGCGGGGAAGGTGGACGCCACCGGGAAGGTGGAGGCGGCGGGGAAGGTGGACGCCACCGGGAAGGTGGAGCCGGAGGAGGGTCCAGGCCGCCGGGTTGAGTTCAAGCTGGAGCCCGAACCCGAGCCGGTACGGGAGGCAGAGCAGGAGCCGAAGGGGGAGCCCAAGCAGGAGCTGGAGGATGAGAACCCAGCGCGGAGCGGCGGTGGCGGCGGCAACAGCGACGAGGTTCCTCCCCCCACCCTTCCCTCCGATCCCCCGCGGCCCTCCGATCCCTCTCCGCGGCGCAGTCGTGCCCCCCGCCGCCGACCCCGGCCGCGGCCTCAGACCCGACTCCGTACCCCGCCGCAGCCTAGGCCACGGCCCCCGCCCCGGCCCCGGCCCCGGCGCGGCCCTGGGGGCGGATGCCTGGATGTGGATTTCGCTGTGGGTCCACCAGGCTGTTCCCACGTGAACAGCTTTAAGGTGGGAGAGAACTGGAGGCAGGAACTACGGGTGATCTACCAGTGCTTCGTGTGGTGTAGAACCCCAGAGACCAGGAAAAGCAAGGCAAAGTCGTGCATCTGCCATGTGTGCGGCACCCACCTCAACAGACTCCACTCTTGCCTTTCCTGTGTCTTCTTTGGCTGCTTCACGGAGAAACACATTCATGAGCATGCCGAGACAAAACAACACAACTTAGCTGTAGACCTTTACTATGGAGGTATATACTGTTTTATGTGTAAGGACTATGTATATGACAAAGACATTGAGCAAATTGCCAAAGAAGAGCAAGGAGAAGCTTTGAAATTACAAGCCTCCACCTCAACCGAGGTTTCTCACCAGCAGTGTTCAGTGCCTGGCCTCGGTGAGAAATACCCAACCTGGGAGACAACCAAACCCGAGTTAGAACTGCTGGGACACAACCCGAGGAGAAGAAGAATCACCTCCAGCTTTACCATCGGTTTAAGAGGACTAATCAATCTTGGCAACACGTGCTTTATGAACTGCATCGTCCAGGCCCTTACCCACACTCCGATCTTGAGAGATTTCTTCCTCTCTGACAGGCACAGATGTGAAATGCCAAGTCCAGAGTTGTGTCTGGTCTGTGAGATGTCTTCGCTTTTTCGGGAGTTGTATTCTGGAAACCCATCTCCTCATGTTCCCTATAAATTACTGCACCTGGTATGGATACATGCACGTCATTTAGCAGGGTACAGGCAACAGGATGCCCATGAGTTTCTTATTGCAGCGTTAGATGTCCTGCACCGGCACTGCAAAGGTGATGATGCCGGGAAGGCGGCCAACAATCCCAACCACTGTAACTGCATCATAGACCAAATCTTCACAGGTGGCCTGCAGTCCGATGTCACCTGTCAAGCCTGCCATGGTGTCTCCACCACGATAGACCCATGCTGGGACATCAGTTTGGACTTGCCTGGTTCTTGCACCTCCTTCTGGCCCATGAGCCCAGGGAGGGAAAGCAGTGTGAATGGGGAAAGCCACATACCAGGAACCACCACACTCACGGACTGCTTGCGAAGGTTTACAAGGCCAGAGCACCTAGGAAGCAGTGCCAAAATCAAATGTGGTAGTTGCCAAAGCTACCAGGAATCTACCAAACAGCTCACAATGAATAAATTACCTGTTGTTGCCTGTTTTCATTTCAAACGGTTTGAACACTCGGCCAAACAGAGGCGGAAGATCACTACATACATATCCTTTCCTCTGGAGCTGGATATGACACCATTTATGGCCTCAAGTAAAGAGAGCAGGATGAACGGACAGTTGCAGCTGCCAACCAGTAGTGGAAACGACGAGAATAAGTATTCCTTGTTTGCCGTGGTTAATCACCAAGGAACCTTGGAGAGTGGCCACTACACCAGCTTCATCCGGCACCACAAGGACCAGTGGTTCAAGTGTGATGATGCTGTTATCACCAAGGCCAGTATTAAGGACGTTCTGGACAGTGAAGGGTATTTACTGTTCTATCACAAACAGGTCCTGGAACATGAGTCAGAAAAAGTGAAAGAAATGAATACACAAGCCTACTGAAGTGACACACAGACCTACCTGTAATTGAAGATGATGACACCTATACTGCAACTGGCATCGAGATTTAAAGGACCTACTTGCATGGCCCATGGGCCTGATAGAGTAAGAATTGAACAGTACCCAGTGTCTAAAAGGTCCTGATTGGAAGAGAAATAGGAGGGGCGGGAGAAGAGGTTCTAGTCTAAGCAGTCACAAAAAGAAAATTAAATGGCAGGAATACTTTGGTGAGGAAGGCAGGGAGATCCTGACACTGGTACATATCCTATATTCCTCCAAAAGATTGTGTGGGAAAGTGTGGGGTGGGAGGGGGGTGGTGTGTGGGGGGGTGTGTGTGCCCTTGTAACCGTAAAACATCTTTCTCCATGGGTGTTTCAGCTTCAACTGACCAATCATAACAGTTACATGTTTGGGGGGGGGAAAGAAAAGTTTATACAAATGTAGCCCATTACATATATGGGTCTGAAAGCGGAAAAGTGGAGGAGGCAGGGATATCTCATTGACAAACACCTTTGCCAGTTTCTTTGTATTCGTGATTATTGTGTGCTATTAAATGCAGTATTAAAAAAAGGAAAGCCCACGAGGGCTGGTGAAAAGAGAAGAAAGAAGGGGGCTTGTATAAGGGGAGCAATGGCTCCAGTAGTAGAGAAGACAAGAAATACTGTTAGATAAGCGACCAACACAGACAGGCCTCAGCTAAGACTATTGTGTGTGAGTGTTTAAAAAAAAGCTGTATGATATACTTGAGCAAATCAATGAACCTCTTTGCAATTGTTTTCTCATCTGTACAATGCAGATACTTCCTACCTTAAAGGGTTATTGTTAAAGATTAAACGATATCAAATGTGTCAAAGTATAAAGTAAAAGGCTTGGAACTTTGTAGGGGCTCAGTAAATGTTTGTTGGATCTAAAACTTCTTTGGACCAGGACCAGAGTGCATCAGAGGTGAGTGTCAGTCCTACCTGAGACCCATGAACAGAATGGGCACACATGGTGTTACATGCAGTTACACACACACACATACACACACACACAACACTTACAACTCCCTCCACAATATTGCTTACTTGGAGCCCCAAGGCAAAGGACTCCACTGTTGTGGAGGGCATCACAGCCAGTGCCACACCCAGGATTGGGGGGAGAACTACAACTGTCCTCAGAAGTAATTATTCTGTCCATTTGAAAGACTGTCATGTTGTTTTCATGACTTACCCCAGTGATGGGACTCTTAGGGCCACTAGGCTGCCAGGCTTCCACATAAAGGTGTTTGGTGGTTTTTGCCTTCCACAAGCATTATGGGTGTATCTGTTACATTCACTTGCAGGCATAGATCAGTATTAAGACTGTTCTCCAAAACTCGCTGGTCCACCAGCCCAGGGATATCAATGGAGTAGCATGTTGGCCTTTTCCCTGATTCTCACAGAGGGCAGAGCAGGTTGCAGAGAGCTAAGCCAAAACAGATGGGCTGCATCCAGTTTGGAGTAATCACTGGTGGTTCCTTCTCAGCCTGAGATATAAAAGTACCTATAACCTAGGAAGTCCTGGGAGCAGGGGGAACTAAATGTGCATCAGACTCATGGGGCTTGGATCTACTGGCTCTGGTAAGAGGCTGAGCTCCCCCAGTACTTCCAAAGTCTACTTGATGGTCAACTCATTTGGAAATATACATTTATTTAAGTGGTTGTGGGTACATCCCAAACTAGCTCATAGGCTTTTTCAGGACAGGGGTTGTGTCTCCTCTTGTACCCTCAGCTGAATCCTCAGCCCCTAGCACAGTTCCTGACACATAGTAAGTAGATATTCAAAACATTTACTGGATGGGTGAATGAACCAATACACCTTCCTTTCGTAACCAGATCCTCAGGAGAAGATGTAAAAAGTATTATTTTTGGTACTTTGTAGGATAGGGGAGATCAAGAGATGAGTGGCCTTGGATGCCACTTGGCAACTTCAAGCCAGGTATTTGTCTTTTGCGATGTGTCTGGTAGCCCTGCCTGAGAAGACAGCCATGCCCTCATTCCTCATCTCTGCCACAGGAAGAGCAGTCAGGCATGTGCCACCAGATTCTGACTGCTTGCACAGAAATTGTCTTTTACATTTTAAAAACAGTTTTATTTGGAAATGATTTTAAACAGACAGGAAAGTTGCAAAAATGAAATAGTATAAAGAACATCTGTATCCCCTTTACCAGATTCACCTATTGCTAATATTTTATGTCATTTGCTTTATAGTTTGTACATATGTACTCTCGTGTGTGTGTGTGTGTGTGTGTGTGTGTGTATTTGGACCAAATGAGGGTAAATTACATACATCATAGCCCTTCATGCCAAAGTACTTCAGTATGCATTTCCTATCAGGTATATTCTCTACATTGCAGTATAATTAACAACTTCAGTAAATTTAACACTGATATAATACTATTATCTAATTTACCATTTGTACTCCAATTTTGTCAGTTGAGACAATAGTGTCCTTTATAGCCTTTTCCTTCTCCATCACAGGATCTGGTCTAGATTGAGGTATTGCTTTTATTGAATTTATTGGGGTGACATTGGTTAATAAAATTACATAGGTTTCAGGGCTACAATTCTATAATACATCATCTGTATATTGTATTGTGTGTTCACCACCCCAAGTGAGTTATTGCTTTTAGTTATCATGTCTCTTTAGCCTCCTTTAATCTGGAACATTTCCATAATCTTTCTTCATCTTGTATGGCATTAGCATTTTTAACAGAACATTCCTCATTTTGGGTTTGTCTAATACAGAAACTGTCTTTTAAATACCCTGCACTTGGGAATAGTTCTAGGAGACATATGAGTGGTACAAGACTGCTGAAGCTGACCTCCTAGTCTCCTCTGGTGGAAGGCACAGACCACCAGAGGGAGCAGCTGTCCCTGGCACGTCCTGATTGAAGCAGGGCGCCTCTTCTGGAAAACACCATTCATTGTCCCTCAGTTAACAGGGGAGCCATTCAAGCCCAGCCCTATGCCCCCACCTGTCATCAACCCCCCAAATAGAGCCATGGAATGTAAAAGCAGTCAGAGCCTGCTTTCAGATCACACCACCGTGGGACACAGGGCTTTATGTATTCAGCAGGTATGTGTTACCTTGAGTTCAAATGGAGATTCAGACATATTTGAGCATGTCTGGCACATGGGCAGGCACCTCTATGGTTGGGGCCTTTAGGGGGATCATCCTTAGCACCTTTATCAACATTCCCATGGTGGGCACTGCTGTAGTAGGTGGGGTGAGGGAAGGGGTAAGTACTTCTTAAGCAGCTTCATGGGCAGAGTACATGAAGATGGGGCCTAGAATTAGTAAGGGAGAACATGGGAGATGCCAAAAATAGGTTGGTTTGTGATCTATTGGGGGCTTTTAGACACAATTGGGCTGTTTTACATGAGGGTTGGAATTCTGTGTGAATTTCAGATGTGAGCAAGAGCTGGTGTAATTTAAGCTAATTCTTTTAACTGAGACTCCATCTACTTCCACAAGCTGGTAAGGCCAGGGAAACTCAGTTTACATGTAGGTTTATGATCTGGGCCCAGAAGGGAACAAGCAAAAGATGGGTACTCACAACTTGGGCCCTTATGCACCTATAGAGCTCAGAATGAGGGACCAAACAATGGGGTACTTCCCTTTCACCCATGACACTTGCTTCCTATGGTTTCTTGACCTAATCAGGTTGAAAATCCAGAACCCTACCACGTCCCATTTCCTGGAGTAGCCAGATGCTAAAACGTCCTCTGGCCCACAGTTCATATAGGTAACTGCCTCACTTCTTCCCCATCCACAGGAAATCCTGATCAGGGATGCCATCAACAAAGAGGTCTTTTTCAACAAAGAAACAGAATGGCCCCCACACAATTCATATTGTCATAATTCAATAGACCTGTGTTTGCACCAAATATATATTCACACCTAGATGTGAAGGCCCAGGTCCTCTGAGAGTGTGAAACCCAGCATCCATAGCAGTGTGTCATTATACACTGACCTTCCATGCAGGTTACCCAATACCATTTTTAAACTCTTGTATTGAAATATATCAAATACAGTATACAGGAATGCACATATCATAAGGATACAACTTGATGAATTTCTAGAAAATAAACACATTCCTGTAAACAATATCCAGATCAAGAAACAGAACATTACCCATAAGTCAGGCCCCCCCTCCTGCTTCCTTCCAGTCAATAACCCCAAAGGGTAATTCCTATCCTGACTTCTTCCACGATAGATGAGCATTACCTTTTTTATGCCTTCTATAAATAGAATTGTTCAGTATGTATATTTTTATGCCTAGACTCTTTTGCTCAACATTACTTAGTGAGCTTCAGAGATGAAGTCTTTTTGTCGAGAAAAATTGACGAGCATCACTATTTCTGCCTAATGAATTAAAAGTAAGAATCTCTACTCTTCCTAGCAATATTTCTGACATATTGAACGAATTCAAAGGGACCTAGGACATTGCAAAGTTGGACTTTGAGAGTGTCTATAATCTCACTCAGGTACCATAAAAAGGTGGATTTTTTTTCCCTTTATTGATTTTAGAGAGACAGGAAGTGAGAAGGAGAGAGAGATAGAAACATCGATGAGAGAGAACATCGATTGGCAACCTCCTGAATGCTCCCTACTGGGGATCGGGCCCACAACCTGGTCATGTGTCCTGACCAGGAATTGAACCAGCGACCTCTTGGTGCATGGGTCGATGCTCAACCACTGAGCCACACCAGCTGGACCCGCCAAAGTTTTTTGGATGAGGATGTTTGTTTTAAACAAACTCATAGACACAGACAACAGTGTGGTGATTACCAGAGGGAAAGGGAAGTGGGGCAGGTGGAAGAGTGTAAAAGAGGGATAAATGGTGATGGAAAGAGACTTGACTTGGGGTGGAAAACACACAATACAATATACAGATAATGTATTATAGACTCGTACACTTGAAACCTGTATAATTTTATTAATCAATGTTATCTCAATAAATTTAAATAAAAAAAATCCACAAAATAAAAAAAATGGTGAATGGAAAAGAACCTTCCAGTTAAGCCTGTATTAATTTACATAACCAGAAATGCCAATTTTGGGCTGTATTCTGTCCAATAATCTTGGACCCCAGCCCTGTTCCAACATCTCCTGAATGGGATACTCTGTTATAATAAGTTCTCAAACTTGCATCACAGTCACCTGGACGGCTTGTTAACACACAGATTGCTGGGTCCCACCTCCTGAATTTCTGATTTCAGTGGATCTGGGATGGGGGCTTGAGAATTTGCATTTCTAACACATTCTGAGGTGATGCTCATGCTTCTGGTTCTGGGACCATACTTTGAGAATCACTGATCTATTCAATTTGTTTTCACACCATGGTACTTGGAGCCCAAGAAGTCTATGAAAATGCTCCGGGAAGCACCTTGGAGAGCACCTTGGAGAGCACCTTGGGGAGCAAAGGGGACGGTAAATTGGTGAAGATCAGGAACTCAACCCCACTTCAACTGGAACAGATCCTCATATTTATTTTATACTTTGGGGTTCCAAATAATATTTGAAGAAAGGGTTCTGTTACTAAAATTTTTAAAAGTTGAAAATAACTGTACTAAAAAATTTTAAACTCCAAGGGAATGATGTATTTAAATTACATGGGTGGTGTATCTGGAAAATAACCCAATATTCTACAGACACCTGGCCTCATATGTGCCCTTAATCTAGATGGTCCTGAAGGGAACTTAATATCCTTGGAACTTAAAGAAGTGTTTATGAGGATGAAAGTGATAAAGGAAAATGTTTAATTATAAATAAAGTACAATATCATATGTATCAAGTATCTTTTTTTTTTCTGGCAATATGGCACACTAAGATGACACCTCTCCAACTATGCACATATTAACTTTAGACAAGTTATAACAAAATTTGTAATTTATAGTTGAGCTTAAAAAATGAAAAAGTAATATCTCTGGAGAAACGAAAAGAAAAATTAAAGCCAGTCTAGTAATTGTAAACAGACACTGCAATGACCCATTGTGGTATTGGTCCAAGATATCAGGCCCTGAACACTAAGGCTTAGAGCTAGGAACCTAATGCTTATGCAGATTCGGAACAACACAGCCTCAAAGTCCATCAGAGGTAGAGAAGCTGCAACTTAAACCTCTGGATAAAGCCTTTAGTAGCTTCTCTGTCCATGAAAAGGGGTTTGGAAAGTAAACCTTTGCTCTCTCTGAAGCCACCTGAAGAAATAAAAACCCCAGACCTATGTTACATGTGGATGTGGGGTCTAAATTTACCCTACTGTGTGTTATGGGAACCACATGCTGAAAAATAAAAATAAAAATTGGAGCAGAACCATTTAAACCTCTAGAACCTCAGTAAAAGCAAATACATTTTTATAATCCACAGCATATGGAACCCCACAGAAAAACACAGTATTTGTTGAAGATGTGCTCAGAAACAAATAATAAAAATATTGTACTTGCAAAGAAATGATACAACATGCAGGAGAGTCATCAGTTCCCATAAGGAGGAGAGTTAGTAGAAACACTGATGAGAAGAACTACTACTCTTTTTGAGAATGAAATAAGGACATTTTTAGAAAAACCAAAGAAAGTTTAGCAATGATAGACTCTCACTAAAATAACTACTGAAAGACATACTTCAGGAAGAAGGAAATGGAATTCAGAGAGCAGGGATGAGTAGAAGGCAAGAAATTGTGAACAAAAATTGGTAAACATGGGGAAATCTAAATAAGCATTAAGTATATAAAACATTAATAATGTTGAATAGTATGAAGATATAAAAACAAGCTGGTACTGAAAACACTGGAGCACAAAAACACGTAAGACAGAAGGAGACTGTTGATATTTAAAGTATTCTAAAGCTTTCCAAGCTAGTGTGGCTCAGTGGTTGAGCATCAGCCCATGCACCAAGAGGTTGCCGCTTTGATTCTGGGTCAGGGCACATGCCTGGGTTGTGGGTTTGATCCCCAGCAGGGGGCATGCAGGAGGCAGCTGATCCATATTGATGTTTCTGGGATGTTTCTAACTCCCTCTCCCTTCCCCTCTGTCTCAAATCAATACAAAAAAATTTTTTTTTAATGAAGTATTCTAAGTCTCTTGTATTGTTTGGGAGGAGGGTAGGAATATTGCCTGAATTTGGACCTTGTTAAGTCAAGTATGAATGTTTAAACATTTAAGAGTACAGACATGTAGTTTCTGGCAATGGCAAGTTTGGTTATTTGATTCAAATTTCCTATTGAAGTAAGAAGTATGCTGATAAAATCTGAGAAGACAAGGAAACTCCCAGGCCAATTTTTGGACAAAAGCCTGTAACCCAAAAGGTAAGCAGAATATTGGTGTACCAAAGCCAATTTGCTCTGAGGGCATTTGCCTCCATTGACCACCTGAACTTTGATTCAGTAGCCACACAGAGCTAGAGGGAGAAAAGTTAAGGCTTAAGGCCAGCTCAAGGTAGGAGTTTAATAGGAGACCCTCTCCACATTAATCTGAGATCCCAAAAAGCTACATTAGCTGCATAAAAGCCAACCAAAACAAAGCCTGGCCCTGTTCCCAACAATCCCAGAGAACTGTACAGAAGGCTGCCCTGGCACCAAGCAGAGTTTGCTTGCTAAAAAGGAAAGGTAACAAATGGGAGGAGAGAAGTAAAAAAAAAAAAAAAAAAAAAAAAAAAAAAAAAAAAAAAAAAAAATCCATCCCTGAGCAAATGAGGCTACACTCCAGTCCTCAAACAGATTTGCACCTTTATCACCCATGGCCTGAATCAGCCAAGGAACTTCAAGTTATGAACTTGGTTTTAGGTGGCTCCCAGACAGGTAGTACCCCATGAGGTTCAGTAAAAACAAATACAAAGCCTCTGGGGGAAACTATCCAATGCAGGCCTCAGGGAACCCCACAAATAAAGTTTCAAGGGCAATGATCAGAAAGCAGAATAAAACAGTCAGGCACATAAAGAAACAAGGCAACCTGACTTAGAAACAGCAGGGATAAGAAACAACAGAAACAGACCCCAAAATAGATTTCAGATAATAGATTACCACACACATATTTTGAAACAACTACATGTACCACATTTAAAGAAACAAACTGTTAATTTAAAAATATCTGAGGGAAGAAAAACCTATAAAAAGTGATATAGTATATTGGGGAAAAAATAAAAAAGAACTTCTATAAGTGAAAAATACCAGCTCAATGAATATATCTGGCAGAAATGTGGACATAAGTGAAGAGAGTGTTAATGAACTAGAGTATAAACCTAAAGATGTGAACATCCTCTCAGTATGGAGAATAGAAAGAAATATAAAAAAGCAGGAGAGAAAGAAAGAGATGAGGAGGATACAATGAGAAAATCTAGCACACATCTGACAATAGTGTGAGAGAAAGAGAATATGCATATGAATATCAATGGGGCAGTCAATATTTGAAAAGAGAACTGCTGAAAAAAATGTCTAGACCTAATGAAGGAAATAAATCCACACATTCAAGAAGCCCAACAAATCCTAAGTGGAATAAGAAGAGATCTAACCCAGACACTGCAAAAAACAAAGAGGAAGAGAAAATGAAGTCAGAGAAAGGTGACAGATCACATCATAGAAGCAGCCATTAGACTGACAGCTGACTTCTCAACAATCAGAAGATAGTGAAATGATCTCCAATTTGCTGATTGTTAACTTAGTAGTCTATACTCATCAAAAATATTTTTTTAAAAAATGAGAGTGAAATAAAAGACATTTCACACAAACATTGAGATAGTTCTTCACCAGCAGATCCTTACTAAAGGAAATTTAAGAGTGTATTGTAAATAAAATGTAGAATAAAAACGATCCTAGGCATAAGGTCTGTGATAAATGAAAGAATAAAAAGTAAAGATAATGGTAAACATGTGGACAAATGTAAATAAATATGAAGGCATAAAACAATAATAATCATTGCTAGTGGGATTTGAAAAGCAATCTTGACTTGAAATACCAGACAATAATAAACTTATGAGTTGGGAGGGTCAATGGAGTTAAGGTGTTCTAAGTTCTTGTACTATCTGGAAGGAAGGTAAAATATTTTTTTTAACTTCAGCCTTTTGTAAGTTATTAATGCACGTCTTTATTTCTGAGGTAACCATTAAAAAACCATTAAAAAATAGAAACAGTGTGCATAACTTTCTATCTTACACACTAGTAGAGAGAGAGACTGGAACAATAAAAAACACTATCTGATTTCCAATCCACTGAAGAGAAAAAAGGGGGAGAAACCCCATCAATCAAATTAAATACAGAAAAGGAGAAGAAAAAGGAAAAAGCACTGAAAAACTAGGGTAAAGAGAAAGCACAAATTAAAATGGCGGAAACAAATCTGTATAAAATAATACAATGGTAACAATAAGTGTACATGAATGAAACCCTCTAATTAATAGTGTCAGATTGGATTTTGAAAAATCCAGCCACGTGCTCTTTATTATTTACTTATTTTTTAAAATACTTAATTTATTAATTTTTTATTACAGATGTCCCTCTTTTTTCCCCCATTGACATCCCCCCTTCACCACACTGTTGTCTGTGTCCATTGGTTATGCACATATGCATATAAGTTCTTTGGTTTATCTCTTCCTGCCCCCCCCTCTGAGGCTTGTCAGTGTGTTCCCTACTTCCACATCTCTGGGTCTATTTTGTTCATCAGCTTATTTTGTTCATTATATTCCACAGATAAGTGGGATCATGTGATATTTGTCTTTCTCTGATTCAGCCATGTGCTCTTTTAAAAGAGACATACCCAAACCAGAAGGTCACATGATGGAAGTACTATTAAGGAATGAAAATAGATATTTGAGAAAATTCTAACTGAGAGAAAGTGTGTAGCTCTGTTTATAGCATACCAAATAGATTATTAAGGCCAAAGTCATTATTAATGATAGAGAACATCACTAAAAGTTATAGTTCAGTAAGACAATGTAAAAATTCTAAATTTTATATACGTAGTAACATTGTTTTAAAATATATAAGGCAAAATGGACAGAATTATGAGGAAAAACTGTCAAATCTATACATAGTGGGACATTTTAATATATCTTCCTTAGAGACTGTTAGACTAATCTGACAAAAGTCAATTATTTTAAGAATAGAGAAACAACACTACAGATACAATGGAGATTTAAAAATAATTTTGAAATACTACAACTTTCTATCAATAAATATAAAACTGACATCATACCCCTAAAATTTCAGATAAATTAAACACTTACATGTGAAAAACAGAACTTTAAAACTTTCAGAAGAAAATGTAAGGGAATATTATAACCTCAGAATTTCTTAAACAAAACATAAAGAAAAAATTCCAGATATGACTTGAAGCCCCCCAAAATATTCAGTTTTGTATATTGAAATTCTATCACTCCCTTGAAGAATAAAATTGTGTTTATTATTACAAGAGAAAATTTTGTTAATTTTATGCAAGCTGTTAATTTTCTGTCAAAAAGCAATTTCAAATAGTCAAATAGGGACATAGTTTAACCTATAATGCCAATATTAAAAGAAAGCATATTAGTTACACAGTTTTAGGAAAAACATTATATACTTTTGAACTAACAGATGTGTATATTATTTTACATAAAAATCCAAAGCAGAATAACAGATATTATATAATAATTTTATTATTTGTACGAGTTGTTTGCATACAGAGCATTCATAACATTAAACAAAATCAAGGATTGTATTTATTTTTAGTTCCTTAATTTCACTAGGCTATACATCTTTTTCCTTTTGAGGAAAAGCCTTATTTGAGAATTCCTCACACCTTGTGAAGATTAAATAAAAGCAAAATGTCATCTCTTTCATGTCAAAATTTCATGTGGTGGGAAAACTTCAAAATCATGTACAAGAACGTTCATTATAAATCACCTTTAGTTCAGACTTCATAAAGATTATAAAGAGTTCAAAGAAAAGAAATTTTAGAGAAAAATGAGAAGCCCCCCAAATATCATATTCTTCCACTGATCACAGTTGAAAGTATTTGGTACTGAAGATGTGTCCTCTAGTGAGCACAGGAGTCTAGCTGCTTGACAGTGCTGAGAACTTCATATTCCTGCGTTATGTCAAATTGTTAAAAATTTATTAATAAAACTGTATCTGTGAAAACCCTTACTGATAAAATTTCAAAATTATTCTTGTATTCTCTGAGTTTATTCTATGATAATCATATTCAGCTTTGGCTTTAGCTTTGACTGAACATGGATGTCATTCGTATGTGTTCTGTATATCTCTATTATCCAGAATATAGAAATCACTGTTATAAAGCAATAAGAAGGACGCATAAGCCAATGGAAAAATGCGCAACAGATATGAACACGCAAATCACAGAAAAGGAAACCCAGATGGATGATATTCAATTTTGCTAGCAACTAAGAAATTCAAATTAAACAATATTGAGACACCATTTTCATACTCATCAGACAGGAAAAATTTTAAATTCTGAAAATACCATGTTGGCATTGGCAAGGATGTTAGAGTAACTGAAATTTTAATATACTGCTGGTTGGAGTATATATTGATACGACTTTAGAGAGCAGTTTGAAGTTTGGTTGTTTTGTTTTCTGTGTTTTTTTTTTTTTTTCTCACAGGTTTTGAGAGGGACATGATATCAAGCCAGCTGTTAAGCTTCTAGATATAAACCCTAGAGAACTCTTGCACACAGAGTATTGCTTTTAGAATTTCCACCAGTGAGGGAAGGGATGAATAAATGTTGTTATATTAATACAATGGAATGCTTTATAGAAATAAAATCAATTAACTTGATCTACATGCATCCACATGGATAAACCCTACAAACATAATATTGTGTAAAAAAAAAAAACAAATTTGGGAGTGATACATATTGTTTATATTATTTATGTAGATTTTAAAAAGATACCAAATAGCACTAAGTACATATAGTGAAAGTACAGAAATACTGATAGGAGGACAACAGACTAATTTTGAAATAGTGGTTGCTTTAGGGAAGAGAAAGAGGGGAATGTATCTATTATAGAAGGAGTACAAAGGGGGCTTCATCTGTATCTGTGACATTTTATTTATTTGAAAAAAATTAATTTATGTAAGCACGCCCAAATAACAAAATTCAGAGTACATGGGTATTTGTTATCGTATTCTGTGCATTTTCCCATATATTTAAAGTAGTTCATAATAAAAGTGTGATTTATTGCTCTTATTCACCATAAACAATGCCAGAAGACTGATAAAAAACTGTGAAAAAATAGTTACAGCTCATATCATACACGGTTTATTTTTCTATGATACAAAGAACTCCTACAGCCCTGGCTGGTTTGGCTCAGCAGTTGTAGTGCCGGCCTGTGAACTAGAGAGTCCCGGGTTCAGTTCTCGCTAGGGACACGTACCCAAAAAAAAACAAAAACAAAAACAAAACAAAGAACTACAAATCCATATGAAAAAGACAATAAAATAGGAGCAAATAATATTGACAGTTCACAGAAAAATAACAGAACATGTCTCTTACACACAAACAATTCTCAAGCACAATCATAACAAGAGAAATGCAAATTAAGACTAAGTTAAGATGGCATATTTTACATACCAGATTGGCAAAAATAAACAAAAGTCTAACTCACCATCTCACCATAGTGGTGAGAATGTAGAGAGACTGACAGACAGATATTTGTGGTAGCTATTAAATACAGCCTCTCTGTGGAGGAGCAATTAGTCAATATCTATAAAAATTACAAGTGCACATACTTATACTAAGCAATTTTGTAGGAATTTATCCTACAGATATACTTGCACACATGCGAACTGATGTATAAGGTTATTTATTGCCAACACTGGAGACAACCTAAATGTCTATCAATAGAGGACTGGTTAAACAAATTATGATACCTCTATACAATGGACTAAAATGCAGCTGTTAAAAAACAAACTCTTTATGTATTCATGTGGGATAATTGGCAATATATATCAAGTGAAAAAAAAAAGCAAAGTACAAAACAGTAAACATGAAATGCCACCATTGCATGTGAATGTATATAACCCATTCCAAAGATAGAGGTTGAATTATGTAAGCCTATATTCTAGAGGAAGAGGAGTAGAAGCCTAACTCCAGAGTACTCTTACGAGGAGGCTGGAGTGGAGGCTGAAGCCAATCTTGCTAGTGGAGTCCACGACAGGATTTGGAGGTTCATAGGAATGAGAAGTGGGACTAAAAACAGGGAGATGGGTTATAGATCTGTCTATGGAACAGCTGAGTCTGTTGCCCCCATCCCAACCCCAAATACACATAAACAACCCAACAAAAACTGGAAGGTTCTTTTATGAAGATATTGTGTCATAAAGGGATTGAATCACATTGATCTGCTAAATCAGAGGCATAAGCAGGGAGAGGGTGGGGGAAGGCAATGGGAGCACTCCCTGGGGGAAGCAGTATTTTATCACCGATATTATTTAGAATTGCTGATGTTTGGTGATAATAAATAGCAGAATGACTTCAGGTTGTTTTTTATTATTATTTTAAAATTATCTAAAAACAATGCACCCCTTTATTGCCTTGCCACCCAGTGGAAAAAGCTGTTCCCACCATCTTTGCCCTCGGTAGGGGATGACAAAGATATAAGAAAGATGTTCTCCTAGAACAAATAAATTAATATAATCTGAGACAGGGGTATTTGATACAATAAACCATGTCAAAGATGTAAACTGCTTTACAGTACTTTTTTTTTTTTAAATCCTCACCCGAGGACACGTTTCCATTTTTTGTTCAGACAGAGTGGGAGGGAGAGA
Source organism: Tadarida brasiliensis (assembly GCA_030848825.1). Taxonomy (NCBI): domain Eukaryota; kingdom Metazoa; phylum Chordata; class Mammalia; order Chiroptera; family Molossidae; genus Tadarida; species Tadarida brasiliensis. The sequence continues at coordinate 94,353,321 of CM061280.1, read as the reverse complement.
GAGGAAGAGAGAGAAAGAGAGAGAAACATCGATGTGAAAGGGACACATCGAGTGACTGCCTCCCGCACGACCCAACCAGAGGCCGGGGACAAACTGCAACCGAGGTACGTGCCCTTAGCGGGAACTGAACCCGGGTCTCTCTGGACCGAAGGCTGACGCTCCAACCGTTGAGCCAAACCGGCCAGGGCTACAGTACTTTTTAACAGGTCAGTGGTAAGCAAAAAGGAATCAGTCAAAGACCTATAGAAACTGGGGGGAAATGAGGAAAAGGAGAAAGGAACGTAAGCAAAAGGCAAATGAAGAGAATACATAATGAGAAGGTTTACCAAAAGAAACACTGGGAGTATTTTAGGTATCATGATGATATGTAGATAGGATAAGTATCATGACGACTCTTTATTTTTTATTTTATTTTATTTTTTATTCCTCACCCGAGGATATTTTTCTATTTATCATCAGATAGAGTGGGAGGGAAGGAGAGAGAGAGACAGAGAGAAACATTGATGTGATAGAGCCACATCGACTGGTTGCCTCCTGCACGAACCAACCAGAGCCGGGGATGAACCACAACCGAGGTACGTGCCCTTGACCGGAATCGAACCTGCTACTCATTGGTCTGTGGGCCGATGCTCTAACTGCTGAGCCAAACCGGCCAGGGCCATGACAAGTCTTTAAAAAGAGCACAGTCAAGAGTTACAGTGTTGAACACCTGAAATTTATATATGTTATTAACTAATGTTATCTCAATAAATTTAATTTAAAAAACATACAAGAGTTTGAAGAAGATATTTAAGACAGTGAAAGATTAAGAAAATAAGTTTATATATCTTAAAACAAAATTGAAAAGAAAAACAAATTACAAAGCCACATTAGAAGCAAACAAATCCCACAACTGAAAAGATACAAAGATTGTGAAAAGGCTCAAGGAAATCAAATGAAAACAAAACAAAACAAAACAAAAAAACGGAAAAGATAGCACCGACTATAGAGAGACCTACAACTGATAAGTTAGATGAAGCTGATGTGAAAAATCCTTCATCCCACTTCAGATACATAAATGCTGGATAAATGTAATAGAAACAAACATATATAGGTATTTTTCGAACCAAGAAAGGGAAATCCCCAAGTACTAGAGACAAAGAGGGAAGGCAAAGTTAGATCAGTGAGTTGAAGCTGAAAATGACCTAAGAGGTGATCAGATTTTGGCATTCACTAGCAGCATAATGAAAGGGAGGCCTGGAGACCTCTAGGGATCCCCAAGATCCTTTGAGGGGGCTCCACGAAGTCAAACTGGTTTCACAATAATACTGAGATTTTATTTGAAGTTATCACTCTCATTTATCATTCCCTCTATCAAACGTAGAGCAGAGTTTTCCCAAAGCTACATGGCCTATGATATTGCAACAGATAGATGCAGAAGTAGATATGAGAATATAGCTGTCTTCTATTAAGCCAGCCATTAAAGAGATTTTCAAAAATGGAAAACAATGAGATTACATGTTTTGCATATTTTGGAATACACACACACACACACACACACACACACACACATATATATATACATAAATAATTATTTTTCATTACAAGTATGTTTTTTTTTTATCCTCACCCGAGGACATTTTTGCTTCCATCCCCAGATAGAGCAGGAGGGAGAGAGGGAGGAAGAGAGAGAGAGAAACATCGACATGAGAGAGACACATCGAGTGGTTGCACCCACGTGACCCCAACCAGGGCTGGGGACAAACTGCAACCCAGGCATGTGCCCTTAGCAGGAACCAAACCCGGGACTCTCTGGTCCGTGGGCTGATGCTCTAACTGCTGAGCCAAACTGGCCAGGGCACAGTATATTTTTTTTAAGTTTTTTTTCTTTATTGATTTTTGGAGAGAGAGGAAGGGAGAGGGAGAGAGAGATAGAAACATCGATGAGAGAGGACATCAACTGGCTGCCTCCTGCATGCCCCCCACTGGGAATTGGGCCCACAACCCAGGCATGTGCCCTGACCGGGAATTGAACCGGCAACCTCTTGGTGCATAGGTTGATGCTCAACCACTGAGCCACACTGGCTGGGCTACAAGTATGTTTTTATGTAACATATGTTCAGTGTTATTTTATCTTTATTAAAAAAAATATATATATATATATTTAATTTTTTTCCCTTTATTGATTTTAGAGAGAGAGGAAGTGAGAGGGAGAGCGAGAAACATCAATGAGAGAGAACATCAATTGGCTGCCTCCCGCATGCCCCTCACTGGAGATCAGGCCCACAACCTGGGCATGTGTTCTGACCGGGAATTGAACCGGCGACATTTTGATGCATGAGTTGATGCTCAACCACTGAGCCACACCAGCTGGACTTTTCAGTGTTAATTTAAACGAATTAACAAATTAATATTTAAAATTTTATCACTTTTAATTTCTCTTATGGCATAATGGATGTAATCCAAATAAACAAAAGCTCTTTAAGATGTTCAATATTTTTTAATTCTTATTTTAAAATTAACATAGAGTAAAGCTGACTTTGTTGGCACACAGTTTAATGAATTTTAACACTTGTATAGGTTCATGTAACAATCACCACAACCAGAATAAAAAACAGTTCTATTATCTCTCAAACTCCCTTTTGATATCCCCTTGTCATGACTTCTACCTCCCAGAAGCCCCCACAACAACCACTTATCCATTCTCCATCACTGTGGTTACATCTTTTTGAGAATGCCATATAAAAGGAATCATATATAACCTTTTGAGACTTGCTTCTTTCCTTTAGCATAATGCCTTTGAGATTCATTCAAGTTGTTGAGTGAATCAACAGTTCATTCCTTTATATTGTCAAGTAGTACTACAGTTTGTTTATCCATTCACCCACTGAAGAACATTTGGGTTATTTCCACTTGGGGCTATTACAAATAATGCTACTATGAACATTCGTGTACAGGTTTTATGTGAACATTTCTGTAAATACCCAGGAATGGGATTGCTGGATCATATGATAAGTGTATGTTTAACTTTATAAGAAACACCAAAATGTTTTCCAAAGTGGCTATAACATTCTGCATTCTGAAGAACAATGTAAGAGTTGCAATTGCTCTGCATCCTTGATAGCAATTGGTATTGTCAATTTTTTCTATTTTAGCCATTCTAATAGGTGTGCAGTGGTATCTCTTCATGGTTTCAATATGTATTTAGCTAATGGCTAATGATGTTGAAAATATTTTCATCCATATATCCTGTTTGTTGATGTGATTGTTCAAGTCTTGGGCCATTTTTTAATGGAGTTCTTATTTTCTTACTGTTGAGTTGTGAGAGTTCTTTATATATGCTGAATACAAGCCCTTTGTCAGATGTGGGAATTGCAAATATTTTCTCCCAGTCTGTAGCTCTTCCTATTATTCTCTTACCAGTGTCTTTCACAGAACAAAACATTTTGATTTTGATAAAGCTCAATTTATCATTTATTTTTATGGATCATGCTTTTGGTGTCATGTGAAAAACACCCTTTACCCAATCCAAAGCCATGAAGCTATTTCTCCTATGTTTTCTGTTAAAAGAAGAGATTAGCCAAAAACATATATGCATAATCCATAGACACAGACAATGGTGTGATGTTGGCCAGAAGGAAGGGGTGGGGCAGGAGCTGGGTGGAGGTGAGCAAAGAGGGGGGAAATGGGGACATCTGCAATAGTGTCATCAATAAAAATAAAGTTAAAAAGTTTCATAGTTTTATATTTTACATTTAGATCTATTTTTGATTTTGAGTTAAATTTTGCAAAAGGTGTAAAATTAAGTTTGAAGTTCATTTGTTTTGTGCATGGAAGTCCAGTTGTTCCAATGCCATTTGTTGAAAGACTATCCTTTCTCTATTGAATTTCCTTTACAACTTTGTCAAAAATCACCTGGTCATATCTGTGTGGTTCTATTTCTGGACTCTCTATTCTGCATTGATCTATGTGTATGTTCCTTCACCAATACCACACTGTCTTGATTTCTGTAACTTCATAGTAAGTCTTAAAATCAGGTATGTTTACTTCGACTTTATTATTTTCAAAGTTTTTTGTAGCTATTCTCAGTCCTTTGTCTTTTCATATAAATTTTTGTATCAGCTTGTTAATATTGACAAAAGTATTGCTTGGATTTTTATTGGAATTGTGTTCATGTATAGTTTAACTTGGGTATAACTGACATCTTTACTATGTTGAGTTTTCCTATCCATGAACATGATATGTCCCTCCCTTTATTTAGGGCTTCACTGATTTCTTCTATCAGCATTTTGTAATTTTTAGCATGCACTTTTGGGTTTTGGACTTCCATGAGTCCATGCCAGATCATACCAGAAAAAAAAAGTGGTAAAGTTATTGTTAATTCAGTGATAGTATGAAATCTGCTCTTCTTCCCCAGTCCACCCTATTATTTCATTGCCGTATTTGTGGCCCTGTGGCTGAAATTTTACTTCCCTTTGTGTAAAAGGATGGGTCATGGTTTAATGGCTACTCTATTAAAGTACTCAAATAGCTGTATCATGCTTTCTGTCCAGATTTTGCGGTTGTATGTAGTGGGAGAGCCAGTTTGGAGTTTGTTTATTTCATCTTACCAGAATAACATTTTGTTTTAATCCTCACCCAAGGATATTTTTCTATTTGTCTTCAGATAGAATGGGATGGAGAGAGAGGGAGAGAAACATCGATGTGAGAGGGACACTGGTTGCCTCCCGCACGACCCCGACCAGGGCCGGGGTTGAACTGCAACTGAGGTACGTGCCTTTGGCCGGAATCGAACCCGCGAACCATTGGTCTGAGGGCCGACGCTCCACCTCTGAACCGAACTGACCAGAGCAAAAACAACATTTTAGAGTGTAAATGGGTTCTGAGATGAAAAAGTGTAAGAAACTCTGCATTTTAGGGACTAGAGTTTTAATACTATTACAGAAATGGAAGATGAGGCCACATAGTGGGAACAGAGTTTCATCCATTAAGCCGTGAGCCACCCTTTCACACAAAGGGAAGTAATAAAATTTCACCTACAGGGCAGAAGTACAGCAAGGAAACTCACAATTTGTCCAGGCAACATGTAGAAAATAGTCCCTCTAAAATAAAGAGCATATAATGAATAACTTCAAAATCATTAGAGAAATAGGGATTTTTTTTTTTTTTAAAAGCGATTAATCCAAGAAATAAAGGAAAGGAAGGGGAAAAAGAAGAAAATGTGGTTCAAAGAAAAAACGGCAACTTTCTCTTTTGATCAGGATGTAGTAAAGGAAATGGGTTTGTTTACCTTCTTGCCTTAAACAACTAAAAAGGATGGGTAAATCATATAAAACAATGGTTTTCAGACATTGGACATCAGGCAGCAAAGGACACTGATCCTTGAAGGAAAAGAAACAAAGTGAGCCCTATGATTACTTCAGCATACTGCCTGGAGAGTTTTCAGGTCACAGCACAGGCTGGGGGAATCTAAACAGAGCCAGGCAGTCTCCCTGAGTCAAGAAGACAGAGCTGAAAATTCATGAAGGACAAGGTGATTAGATTCACAGGGCACAGTAGTGTATGTGGGTTCTCCTAGAGTCTTCAGCTGAGTACTGATCAGTATATGCATGTGAGGAAGCTACCCAATGTCAGGGAATAAGTAATAAAAAGTGAACACGGAGATCAAGTTTTGGAGCTTAAACAGAGTTGGGAAGAGTTGATATCCCCTTTATCCAGAGTGGAGAAATATTTCTTAACATAATTTTAATTTTTCAATTGCAGTTGACATACAATATTTATTAGTTTCAAGTGTACAACATAGTGATTAGACATCTATATACCTAACAAACTGATCCCCTGATAAATCTAGTACCCACCTGGTACCATAAATTATTATTACAATGTTATTGACTATAGTCCCTGTGCTGTACTTTACATCCCAGTGACTGTTTTTATAACTGGCAATTTGTACATCTTAATCCCTTCACCTTTTCTCCCCTTTCACCCACAGAATGGAAAAATCTTGAAATACACAGGGCTTTGGATAGAGTACTCAGAAGAATAGTGCTTCAGTAGAGGACAATATTAAAATTCTGCTCTGATCTGTTGGGGAAAATTAAAGATAAAATTACCTGCCAATCCAGGAAATCCTCTCCATCAATAAAGAAAAGAAAGAAAAGAGTTTCATTATTGAATAAACATTAAACCAGACTGTGATGCATTACAGGCAATCTGCTAATGAGATTGCAAAGACAGAAATAAATCCTAAATGAATGATAAGTTGTTCCTATGTAAGAGGACTTAAAACACTGTTTATTATACATTCTTTCATAGTTCATCCTAAGTTCACCTGGTAATTGGAGTAGCCATCTGTTCTAGTTAATTGCTTTTATGTGAAGGAAAAATAAAACTTCTCATATCTCTATAACAAGCAGGTGCTTTCAGCTTAGAACAAGGTACCTAAGCTAAGCTCCTAGGATGACATCTTCCTTGATGTTTACATTTCAAAGAGATGGCTCCTAGTCTCTTAAGAAAAAAAGTCTGTGTTATAAGGCTGGCAGGAGACTTATTTAGTCTTTGAAAAGATTTACATACATACTAAAGGGACAGATAAAAGATTAATAAATACTAGGTTTCTCAAGGAAATATTCTAAGAAAAGGGAGGAAGAAAAGCTCTCTTTCCTTTCTGTTAACAGGGAAAATTCAATTTTATTTTTATTTATCTTTCCAGATTGTACTTTACAAAGATTAAAAGCAAATCTCAAAAGGATCAAACTCTTTCCAAGTAACTTAACTGCATCTGAGAAACAGCTAACAAGTATTAAAAGAAATACAGAAAATTTAGTGCCAAACAACATAAAATTCACAGTGTTTGGCATCCAAAAAATATTACCAGGTATGCAAAAATACAGGAAAATATGACTCATAATAAGGAAAATATAATCAATAGTAAAAGACCCAGATATGGAGCAGATTAACAGAGTTAGTAGACAAGGCCATTGAAACAACTATTATAAATACAGGGGTGGGTAAAGTAGGTTTACAGTTGTTCATATGAAAATAATACAATAATTAATAAATAATTAATACAAGAATAAACTGTGTTTTGCATACTCACAACTGCAAATCTACTTTTGCCAACCCCTGTATATTCCATATATGTAGAGGAAAATATGAGTATGTTAAGAAGAGAAATGAAAGATATAAATAAAGATTTACATTGAATTTGTAGAGATGAAAATATATGTCTGTGATATAAAATACACTGGATGGGATTAAGAGCAGCTTAGGTATTTTAATAAAAAAGATTAGTGAATTTGAGGACATAGCAATGAAAATTATTCAAAATGAAACACAGAGAAGAAGTCTGAAAATAAATGAACAGAACATTATTGAGTGTGGGATGATTGCAAGTAGCCTAATATGTATATGTATGATTCCCAAGAGAGGAGAGAGAGAGGAGGACAAAGAAAAATTATTAGGAGAAATAATGGCTAAAATTTCCCAAATATGATAAATCTATAAACTCACAAATCTAAAAATAATTCAACAGACTTCAAGCACAAGAAATAGAAATAAAGCTACAAGGCATGTCAAAATCAAATTGCTCAAAAAACAACGATAAAGAAAAATCCTAAAACGGACCAGAAAAAGAGACATATTATACACAAAGAAATAAATAAGAAAATGATACATATTTGTATTAGGAACCATGTAAGTCAGAAAACAGTGAAGCAGCATCTTTAAAGGACTGAAAGAAAAAAAAAACTGTCAATGTACAATTCTATATGCAGCAAAAATATTTTCAAAAAGAAGAAAAAAGGAAGTCTTATGCAGATACACAGAAGCGGAAATAATGTATCACCAGCGGATCAGTACTATAAGAAATGCTAAGGGTAGACTCACCAAGAAACAAAGAGAGAGAACCCAAATACACAAAATCAGAAATGAAAGAGGAGAAGTAACAACTGACACAACAGAAATACAAAGGATCATTAGCAAATACTATGAACATTTATATGGCAACACATTCGACAATCTAAGTGAAATGGACAAATTTCTAGAAACACATAGTCTCCCAAAACTGGACCGGGAAGAGATAGAAAACTTGAACAGACCAATAACAGCTAAGGAAATTGAAGATGTAATCAAGACTCTCCCAGCAAACAAAAGCCCAGGCCCGGATGGCTTCACGGGGGAGTTTCACCGAACATTCAAAGAAGAACTAACACCCATTCTCCTCAAACTATTTCAAAAAATTCAAGAAGAAGGAAGACTTCCAAACTCGTTTTATGAGGCCAGCATAATTCTAATTCCAAAACCAGAAAAAGACACTACAAAGAAAGAAAACTACAGGCCAATATCCCTGATGAACGTAGATGCCAAAATCCTAAACAAAATACTAGCAAATCGGATCCAGCAATACATCAAAAAAATTATTCACCATGACCAAGTGGGATTCATCCCAGGGATGCAAGGCTGGTTCAACATTCGCAAATCAATAAATATGATACACCACATAAACAAAATGAAAGATAAAAACAACATGATCATATCAATAGACGCTGAAAAAGCATTCGACAAAATCCAGCACCCATTTCTGATAAAAATGCTCAGCAACTTGGGAGTAGAGGGATCATACCTTGATATAATAAAGGCCATATATGAAAGACCTACAGCCAACATCATACTCAATGGGCAAAAACTAAAAACATTTCCCTTAAGAACAGGAACAAGACAGGGATGCCCACTTTCGCCACTCTTATTTAACATAGTACTGGAAGTCTTAGCCACAGCAATCAGACGTGAAGAAAAAATAAAAGGAATCCAAATTGGAAAGGAGGAAGTGAAACTGTCATTATTCACAGACAATATGATATTATATATAGAAAACCCTAAAGACTCCATCAAAAATCTACTAGACTTAATAAATGAATTTGGCAAAGTAGCAGGATACAAAATTAACGTCAAGAAATCAACGGCATTCTTATACACCAATGATGAACTCACGGAAAGAGAAACTAAAAAAACAATTCCATTTACCATCGCAGCAAAAAAATTAAGATACCTAGGAATAAACTTAACCAAAGAAGTAAAGGACCTATTTGCAGAAAACTACAGGACATTGAAAAAAGAAATAGAGGAAGATATAAAAAAGTGGAAGCACATACCTTGTTCATGGATTGGAAGAATTAACATAATTAAAATGTCCATATTACCCAAAGCAATCTATAGATTCAATGCAATCCCCATCAAAATACCAGTGACATATTTCACAGAACTAGAACAAATATTTCAAAAGTTCATATGGAACCAAAAAAGACCCCGAATAGCCACAGCAATCTTGAAAAAGAAGGATAAAGTAGGTGGGATCACAATACCGGATATCAGCTTATACTACAAAGCTACTGTAATCAAAACAGCCTGGTACTGGCACAAGAACAGGCATATAGACCAGTGGAACAGAACAGAGAATCCAGAAATTGACCCAAGACATTATGCTCAATTAATATTTGACAAAGGTGACAAGAGCATACAATGGAGTAAAGACAGCCTCTTTAATAAATGGTGTTGGGAAAATTGGACAGCTACATGCAAAAAAATGAAACTAGACCATCAACTTACACCACACACAAGAATAAACTCAAAATGGATAAAAGACTTAAATGTGACTTGTGAATCCATAAAAATCCTAGAAGAAAATGTAGGCAACAAAATTTCGGACATCATACGCAGTAGAATCTTCACTGATACATCACCTAAGGCAACAGAAACAAAGGGAAAAATGAACACATGGGACTACATCAAACTCAAAAGCTTCTGCACAGCAAAAGAAACAACCACCAAAACAGATAGGGAACCCACTCTATGGGAGAGCATAATTGCCAATGATACATCAGATAAGGGGTTAATCTCCAAAATATACAGAGTGCTCATACAACTCAACAAAAGGAAGACAAAGAACCCAATTAAAAAATGGGCAGAGGAACTAAATAGACATCTCTCCAAAAAGGACATACAAATGGCTAAGAGACATATGAAGAAATGCTCAACATCATTAATCATCAGAGAGATGCAAATTAAAACAACAATGAGGTATCACCTCACACCTGTCAGAATGGCCGCCATCAACAAATCATCAAACAACAAGTGTTGGCGAGGGTGTGGAGAAAAGGGGACTCTAGTACACTGCTGGTGGGAATGCAGACTGGTGCAGCCACTGTGGAAAACACTATGGTGTTACCTCAAAAAATTAAAAATTGAATTGCCATTTGACCCAGTGATCCCACTTCTAGGAATATACCCTAAGAAATCTGAAACACCAATCAGAAAAAATACATGTACCTCCATGTTCATAGCAGCACTATTTACAATAGCTAAGATCTGGAAACAGCCCAAGTGTCCATCAGTGGATGAATGGATAAAAAAGCTGTGGTACATATACACAATGGAGTACTATGCAGCTGTAAGAAAGAAAGATCTCTTATCCTTTGAGACGACGTGGAGGGACCTCGAGAGTATTATCCTAAGCGAAACAAGCCAAGCAGAGAAAGACAAATATCACATGATCTCACTTATTTGTGGAATATAATGAACATAACAGTCTGAGGAACAGGGTAGACCCAGAGATGTGGAAGTAGGGTATAAACTGACACCCCTCAGAAGAGGAGGTGGGGGGGGGGAGGGAAGAGATAAACCACAGAACTTATGCGCATGTATGCATAAGTGATGGACATGGACAACAAAGCTGGGGACAGGGTGGGGTGATGGGGAGGAGGGTGTCAATGGGGAAAAAAGGAGAAACATCTGTAACAAAAATAAATTAATAAAAAAAATATTTTTGGCAATTGTTCATATATTTTAAATTTTTTTCTTTTGTAATAGATAGCTTTGTAATAACTCAGATGCTTTAAGCAAAAGCCAGTTTTATGGTAAGTAACAATAAACAGATGAAGTTCTAAAAAAAAAAAAAAAAAAGAAATGCTAAGGGAAGTCTTTGAGGCAGAAAGAGAATACCAGATGGAAACCTGGATCTACATAAAGAAATGAAGAAATTGAAAAGAAGGTGGGGGGGGGAGAAAAAGGAAACTATGTAGGTAACTACAGTTTCTTTTCTTATTTTTAAATTCTCTTAAATAGATAATTGACAGTTTATTTTATTTATTTATTTATTGTAAATCCTCACTGGAGGACATTTTTCATTTATCTTCAGATAGAGTGTGAGGGGGAGAGAGAGAGAGAGACAGAGACGGAGAGAGAGAGACAGAGACAGAGACATCGATTGGTCACCTCCCACGCACGACCCGACCAGGGCCAGGGACTGAACTGCAACCAAGGTACATGCCTTTGACCAGAATCGAACCTGCGACTCTTTGGTCTATGGGCCGAAGCTCTAACCGCTGAGCCAGATCGGCCAGGGCGATAATTGACAGTTTAAAACAAAAAGGATAACTATGTATTATGGAGTTTATAACATATGTAGAAACAAAATATATAAAAACAATCACACATGGAAGGAAACTGTTGTAAGGTTTTTATACTAAACATGAATTGTTATAAAATTTCCTTAAGGTTGGTTGTGATAAATTAGAGACGTATACTGTAAATCCTAAAACAATCAGTAAAGTAATGCAACAAAAGTTATATCTAGTAAACCAAAAAAGAAATAACATGGAATAAAAAACATACTCATTAATCCAAAAAGAAGGCAATAAAATAACAAAATGGGAACAAAGAACAAATGAGATAAAGAGAAATAAATAGCAAGATGTCAGATATAAATGAGACCATATCAACGATCACATTAAAGGTGAGTAGTCTAAATACCACAGAAAAATGGATGAAAAAGCATGACCCAACTATATGCTGCCCACAAGACATCCACTTTAAATATAAAAACACATATAGATTAAAAATAAAGGAATAGAATAAGATATTCCATGTTAATCAGAAGGAAGCTGAGTGGCTATGTTAATATAGGGAAAAAAAATTTCAGAGCAAGAAATATTACCAGAGATAGAGTGTCATTTCATAATGACAAAACCATCAATTTATCAAATAATTGAACTTAAAAATGCCTGAAGTAAAAACTGATAGATTTGCAAGGATAAATAGACAAATTCACAAATACGAGATTTCAACATCCCTCTCTTGATAATTAATAAAGTAGAAAGAAAGTCGATAAAGATATAGGAGACTTAAAACTATCAACCAACATGACCTAATTAATATTTGTACAAAACTACACCCAAAGTAAGAGAATATACATTATTTTCAAGAGTTGTGCAGATTTACCAAATTACCGAATTCTGAGCAATAAAGCATATCTCAATAAATTTAAATGGCTGGCCGGTTTTGCTCAGTGGTTAGAGTGTGAGCCTGCAGACTAATGAGTCGTGGGTTTGATTCTGAACCTCGGTTGTGGTTCATCCCTGGCCCTGGTCCAGTCGACCAGTCGATGTGTCCCTCTCACATCAATGTTTCTCTCTGTCCCTCTCTTTCCCTCCCTCCCACTCTATCTGAAGATAAATAGAAAAAAAATATATCCTTGGGTAAGGATTAAATAAATAAATAAATTTAAATGGATTCAAGTAATATAAAATATGTTCTCTAACCACAAAGGAATTAAATTGCAAATAAATAACAGAAAGATATCAGGAAAATCCCAAAATATTTGCAAAGTAATCAATGTACCTATAGAAACCCATTGGTCAGAGAAGAGAAATCACAAGGAATTAGAAAGTATTTTGAGCTGAATGAAAATGAAAATATGACCTATCAGAATATGAGGGTGGCGACTAAAGCAGTGCTCAGAGAAAATCTCCTAGCACTGAACACTTACATTAGAAAAAAAAGAAAGGTCTCAAATAAATGACCCAAGCTTCCATCTTAGGAAACTAGAAAAAGAGAAGCAAATTAAGCACAACATTAAAAAGAGGAACAGAAATAATAAATAATAAAGCAGAAAACACTGTAATACAAAGTAGAAAAAAAATTGATGAAGCCAGAAGCAGGTTCTTTGAAAAAATCAATATAATTAACAAATTTTTATTCAGATGAGTAAGAAGAAAAAAGAGAAGATACAATTTACTGGTATCAGAAATGAAACCGGGGAACATTACTACAGATCCTAGACATATTAAAAGGATAGCAGGGGAATATTATGAATAATTTGATGGCAATAAATTCAGAAACATGGATAAAGTCAACAAATAATCTGAAAGACAAACTACCAAAACTCACTCTAGAAGAAATAGATAATGTAAACATACCCATAACTAATAAAGAAATGCACTTTTTATCTACAAATCTTCCCACAAAGTAGACTCCTGGCACAGATGGCTTCACTTATAAATTCTACTGAACATTTATGGACAAAAAAATACAAATCCTATACAAACTCTGCCAGAATATAGAAGAGGAAAGAACGCTTCTAACTAATGGTATGTGGCCAACATTAGTCTGATATTCAAATGAGATAAATTAAAAAAAAAGAAAAGAAAAAATTAGAGAGCAATATCCCTCATGAACATAGATGCAAAAATTCTTTTTGTTTTCTTTATTGATTTTAGAGGAAGTGAGAGGGAGAGAGAGATAGAAACATCGATGAGAGAGAACATCAATTGGCCGCCTCCTGCATGCCCCAAACTGGGGATTGGGCCCACAACCTGGGCATGTGCCCTGACCAGGAATCGAACTGGCGACCTCTTGGCGCATGGGTCGACGCTCAACCACTGAGCCACACCAGCTGGATGATGCAAAAATTCTTAACAAAAGTTTAGCAAATAATCTAGTATGTCATGAACCAATGATTTATTCCAAGAATACAAGGTGGCTTGAGCATTTGAAAACCAATCGATGTAATTACAATATTAAAAGATGAAAAAATAACAAACCATATGATTCAAAAAACATTATTTTACAAAATCCAGCAACCCTTTATGTTAAAAATTTGCAACAAATTAGGAATAAAAAGGGAGCTTCCTCAATCTGTTAAAGAACAGCCGCAAAAAATCCTATGTGTTATACTTATGGTGAAAGATGGAATGTTTTGAGCCCAAGATCAGGAACAAAGAAGAAAAATATCTGCTCTCCACTATACTCATTATTCTACTGGAGGTCCTAGTCAATAAGGCAAGACAAAGAAATAAAAGGTATACAGAGTAGAAAGGAAGAGGTAAAACAGTTTTTATACTCAGATGACACGATAGTCTATGTAGAGAATGCTAAGGAATTCACAAAAGAAGCTACTGGGATTAATACATGAATTTAGCAATGTTGTAGGATACAAGATCAACATACAAAAATCAATTGCATTTATACACACTAGCTGCAAACTATTGAAAGCTAAATTTAAAAAATTCTATACCATAAAATACTTAGAGATAGAGATCTAACAAAATATGTGCAAGATCTGTGCATTAAAAAGTAGAAAAACACTGCTGAAAAAATTACAAAAGACCTAAATAAATCAAGAGATATATCATGATCATGGATCTGAATATTCAGTTTTGTTAGGATGTCAGTTGTCCCCAAATTGATCTAAAGATTCAATGCATTCCCTCTTTTTTCCTTTTTATTGAATTTATTGAGATGACACTGGTTTTAAGTGTACAATTCTACAACACATCATCTGTACACTGCACTGTGTGTTCACCACCTCAGTGCATTTGCAATTGAAGTCCTATCAGAATTTTTAAAGAAACTGACAAGTAGATTTTAAAATTCATGTTAATTCCAAGAACCTAGAATAGTCGAATACAATATTTTAAGGGGTATGCAATTGATTGATTGATTGATTGATTGATTGTAAGAGCAGATCCTGTCTTTATTTAAAAATTTATATTTTGTTCAATATGAATTTTTACATTAATTTCAACTTTTTAAAATACTGCATTAAACCAATATTCTTTCGATTACTGAATTTTTTATGTTTGCTTCCCCCCCAGTTTTATTGAGATACAATTGACATATAAGAATGTGTAAGTTTAAGATGTACAATGTGATGATTTACTACACATATTTAAATACAATTTTGAAAAAGGAGAATAAAGTTGGAATACTTACAACAATCGACATCAAGACTTATATAGATACAGTAATCAAGACAGTGTGGTATTGGCATGAATGCAGGTAAACAGATCAATGGAACCAAATAGAGAGTCCAAAAATAGGCATGCAGAATTGATTTTTGACAAAGATGCAGAGGCAATTCATTAGAGAAAGGATAGTATTTTCAACAAATGGTGTTCAAATAATTAGATATCCACATGCAAAAAGTAAACTTTGATGTATGCCTCTTTTCATTTATAAAAATAAAGTAAGACTAGTCATATACCTAAATGAAAAATCAACAGCTATAAAACTTCTGGAAGAAAATATAGTAGAAAATCTTTTTTTTTTTTAACCTTGAGTAAGGCACATCTTTCTCATATACATATAACACTGAAAGCATGCTCCATAAAAAAAAATTGGTAAAGCCACTGTACACATACTAAGATTAGCACACCAAGTTTATATAGCATAGCTTCCATTTTGTTTCCTTTTAGTATGCTACTTTTTAATACCATATTTAGGAAGTAGTAGCACTTCCTTTTATATCTCATCTTCTTTTCCACCTCCTTTACCACACTTTTTAATTTAAAAAAGTCTTAAAGTTACAGCAAGATGATGTCATAACCACCACTTTATCAAATGTTTCTTGTAAAGTAGTCTTTGTGAGGGTCAAGAAGTAAATTTATCCCAATACTGAAAATTCTAGGTGTCCCCTCCCTTCTGTTGAGGCTGTGGGTGGCATTATGAGGCAGTGAGTAGGCTCTGGAATCACAAAGTCCTGGGTTTGAATGCTGGCTCTTAATAGCCAAGTGACCCTGAAATTTTACTTACCCTCATTTGGTATCCTTTTCCTTAAGAGTACAAAGGAAATATTGAAACCTACCTCATGGAGTTGTTATAGAGATTAAATTAAACTGCATATGGAACAAACCTGATACAATACCTACACTGAGTAGGTGGTCATAAAGGAGAAATATTGTTTTTGTTATTATGGCAGAGCCAAAAAATTGGTAAATTGGACTTTATCAAATTGAAATCTGTTCTTAGAAAGACACTATTAAGAGAATGGAAAGACAAGCCTCAGACTGGAAAAAATATCTGCAAATCTACACTTGACAAAGGACTTAGATCCAAAAAAATATAAAGAATTTTCAAAAGCTGAGTAGACCAGTAACCATTAAATAAGTCAAAATGATAGTTTTTAAAAAATCCCTTTAAAGAAAGGCATGAATAAAATGACTTTACCATAGTTTTATTTTTAAACCAACCTTCAAAAATCATATAATCTCAACTTTCCTGGTGAATAGGAAAATCTAACTCATTTTTTGAGGTTAGAATAATCTTGATGCCCAAACCTTACCAAGACAGTTCATTAAAAAATTTTATAGGCCAATATTGATTGTAAGCAGAAATGAAAACTCTGAGCTAAAATATAAGCAGATTTATTCCCTAATATATGTTTTTTTACAAATATGAACAAGGAGGTTTTATCTCATTATTTCAAGAATAGCTTAATTAGGAAATCTGTTAATGTAGTTCACCACATTACAGTAATAGATAAAAAGGAGAAAAACCATATGATTATCTTAGTTGTAGAAAAAGCAACTGATAAAATTAAATACTCACTCATAATTGTAAAACAAACAAAACACAACAGATACAGAGGTGGAAAAGGGTATCTACCCCAAACCTACATCAAACCTAGTGCCATTATTATCCAACATTATATTGGAGGTTCTAATAATACACTGTGATAATAAAAGAAAAACAGGAATAAAAATAGAGAAAGAGGATAAAAATATAATTCACAGATAACATGGCTGTCTATGTAAAAAAAATTTATGAGAACCTATAAAGGAACTATTAGAATAAGAGAATTCAACAAGGTTGTTAGATACAAGAGTTTGATATAAATGACAATAGGGTTCCTATATAGTAGCATTAGGAGTTAAAATGTAATTTTAAAGAAGGATCTCATTCACAATAGAAAATAAACTATAAAGTATCTAGTAATAAATCTAAAACCAGTATTTTACTTAAAAAAATCATATATGGGGTGTGGCAATAGTAGGTTTACAGTTGTAAGTGAAAGTTTATTCTTATATTATTATTTATTAGTTATTGTATTATCTTCCATGTGAACAACTGCAAACCTACTTTTGTCCCACCCTGTATATTATCCCATTTAGACTTTATTTCTATCTACTTAATTATTTATACTTTTGTCTCCATTCAATCAGAAATTTGAGTACACACTATGTGCCAGGCACTGTTGTTAGGGCCAGAGATGTAGTGATGAATGAGACAAAATTCTAGCCTTCATGAAACTTACATTCTAGTGGGAGAAACTGGTAACAAATAAGCTAAGTAAAATATATAGCCTTGTAAAAAATACTTATAGAAAGATAAATCAAGTTAAGGGAATGAATGATAAAGGAGGTGGTATTTTAGAAGGAGTGGTAGAAGAGAAGGAGAAGACATACCAACCGAGACCTAAATGAAGTGAGGAGCTTGCCAAGGGGATATCAGGCAGGGAGTGAAGGTTTAGGGAAAGGAGAGCTTTCTAGGCAGAGAGGGCAGCAAGTGCAAAGGCTCTGAGCTGGGAAGAGCATAGCAAGTGTAAAAGAGCAACACAAAGTTAGTGTGTCTAGAGGAGAGTTGCTCAGGGAACAGATCATAAGGCCAGATCTTGTAAGCCATCATAAGATGTATAGATTTTATTGAGTAAGTTGGGGAAGCCATTGGGTTTTGAACACAGGAGTAGCAAAATTTGATGTGTGTTATAAAAGGATCACTTTGACTTCTGTGTTGTGACTAGAATATAGAGTGGCAAGGGTAGAACCAGGGAGACTAGTTAGGAGAATATTACAATAATCCAGGTGAGAGATCTTGGTGTTTAGGAACAGTAAGATGGTGGTGGAGAAGGTAAGAAGGGGTATAATTCTGAGTATATTTTGAAGAGGAAGCCAAAAGGATTTGCTAATAGATAGGATGTGGGGTGTGAGAAAAAGAGACAAACTAAAGAGAATCGAAGATAGAATTAGGGTTAAAGTTATGGCCAAGGCATTTTGGCTTGAGTAACTGGAAGGATAGTTTTCTATCAACTAAAACGGGGCATGCTGGGTGTAGAGCAAATTTCTAAGGGAAAACCAGGAGTTCAGCATTGAACATATTAAGTTTGAGACATATATTAGACATCCAAGTCCAGATGTCAAGGAGGCAGTTTGGTATATGACCTGGAATTTAGGGGAGATATTAGGTCTAGAGTGATAAGTTTAGAAGTAATCGGCATATTAATGGTAATTAAAATCATGAGACTAGATGAACTCACCTGGGGAATGAATATAGAAAAGAAAAGAGGAATAAGAGCCCTCGAATAGTTAAGCACCATCTTATCCATTTTGTTCTTGCGCAGTTAGGTTTTTGGATCTACGAGGTGGACTGTATTCATTTTTCCTGTTTAGCTTCATAATGTCAGTGTGTTTTCCTATAGTTTCTGTTGGAAATACCACTGTGTCCCTTGTCTCTGTCGTCCTCAGCTTCTCACAGCTAGGTCGATTAATTTGCTCATCCGCAGTCAATACAGTCCCAGTTCCCAAAACAATTCATACTGGAAGCATGAAGAGTTTCAGAAATATCAAGATCTTCCTCAGTGGGGCTTAGGATGGAGTTGCTGTCCTTGTTGGCTTGGATTAGAACGCCCTTCTCCAGGACTCTGCATTCCCATTTGCAGGAGTGAAGGGCAAGCTCTGAATACCTACTCATTTCTCCCTCTTAACACTCACAGACTTGCCACCACTATCTGCCTTAAATTTACCAGAACTAAGCTCGTTATGCTCTTCAACCTTGTTTATGTTAGTCATCACAAGAACCCTGGAGCTCCTTGGTCACTGCCTATACATCTCATGTTCCAATCCCATACAATTTTGTGTATTTATCTTACCTATCTCTACCTCTCAGACCTCTCCAGATCCTGAAATCCTTCTACCGTGTCCTCTGGAACCATAGTCCTGGTTTGCCCAAGACGATTCCAGTTTATGTATATTGTGCTACTGTCTTGCCCAGCTTAACATTTGTCATTCTTAAAAATATCCCAGATTAGATGATAAATTTATATAGTCGCCCTATCTAGAACTCAAAACCTCCAGCAAAATTTCTTACATCTTTCAAAAAAAAGTTTTATTTTATTTTTTAAAAATTGTATTTTTCTTTTTAAAAAATCCCCTATATCTTTCCCCTGTTTGCTGACTGCTTCCCTTATTTTCTTGATCTGACTGAAATCTGGATCTATCCAAAGGCCTTACAGCCTTCTTAAATGGTGGTTATTTTTTCTTCCACAGCTTGAGGTCCTTATTGCCACTTCCAAATCATTCTCACTTTCTCCTCCCTAAAAATCTCCATCTTTGAATTCCTTGTCACAGGATATATTATATATAATATAATTAATTACATATAATATACACAATTATATGATATATATATACACACACACAAATATATATATACACACAAAAAAATGTGTGTGTGTGTGTGTGTGTGTGTGTGTGTGTGTGTATAGTCTACCTCTTGGTAGTTATCTATAGACCCTCAGGTGCCCCTCCAGTTTCTCAAAGATTTCAGCTTGTCTCACTGTCACTCTCTCCAATTATTCATATCTTAATTCTTTGCGATTTCAATATCTCAATACTTTCCAACACCCTAGCCTTTCAGGTCCCTGAAGTCCTCTCTTCCAATTTTGTCTTCCACCTAATTGCAGTCCATCTTGTCATCACCGATAACTTCTACCCCTTTCTATATCTGCAGAGCTGAACATATCTGGAGAAAAACACAAAATGACACTTCGCTTTAAATTCAAGACCATGAACCTGAAGTGGGCACTTAATGTCGCTAGGAAATAACATAATATTATCCCAGTCCATTTACTCTGCCGGTTTCCTAGACAACTATTTCATATCTTCTGTTCTCCCTTTAAGCCTCTAACACCTCTCAGCTCATGACCTTGCTTCTGATTTCACTTAGAAAAGAGACTGTAAGAAAACAAAGCCCACAAATTTCTATCACCGCATCTACTCACCTACCTAAATCTATGTATGTACTTAATCCATTCTGCTATGACTATAGATGAACTGTCCCTGCTCCTAGCTGCCACTCTCCCACACACACTTGTTTACTAGATCCCATCTTCTCTGGAAACTCTCTCCTCTCTTGCCCATTAATTATAAATTCTCCCCCCCCCCCTTCGGGTTCTTTCCCATCACCTTCAACCATGTTATTATAGCTCCCACTAAAAAATTTATAAAGTCTTCTTTTGAAACACCTTCCCTAGATCACTACCCACCCCATTTCTTTGTTCCTCTTTACAGCAAAATCTTCACTAGAATTGTCTATACTCAATGTCTGTCTACAATTCCTCTTTTCCCATTCTTTAAAAAAAACTTTTTATTTTGAAATAATTGTAGATTCACAGGAAGTTGTGAAAATACTGCAGAGATGGCCTTTGTAAACTTCGCTCAGATAACCCCCCACCTCCCGCAGTTACATGTTACAAACTATAGTATAATATCAAATCCAGGATATTGACATTGGTACAAAGTGTGTGAATAGTTCAATGCCATTTTATCACATGTGTAGATTTGTGTAATCACCACTGCAATCAAGATAGGGACTATTCCATCACCCTCTTGATAGTCACACCCTCCCCCTTCCTCCACCATCCCTAACTCCTGGCAACCACTCATCTGTTCTTTATCTCTATACTTCTCTCATTTTGAAAATGTTAGGTGAACAGAATCCTGTAATATGTGACCTTTTGAGATTGCTTTTTACACTCACCATAATGTCCTGGAGATCCATTTAAGTTATAGCATGGATCAATCGCTTTTCTCCCCTTTCCCTTCTCTCCCCGTGTTTTACACAAAAAACGGCATAGGAGGCAGTAGAGGCATCCATGGGGCTACAAGTGGGTGGTGATGTCTTTGGTGTCTCTCAGGTCTTCCAGGACAATATCAGGATTGGTGATGATCTAGTCCAGCTTGTGACGCTCCACGATGCTGAGGTGAAGGCAGAGGTTGATAAGCCAGGACGGCGACTGTCCATGTGCCACATCTGCCAGGGCAGGGGTTGAGGCCCACAGCACGGTGGTTGGTGGGTTCTGCAGCATCAGCAGCCAAAGGTAGGTATTCTCCTGCTTGGGCAGCAGGAATCGGATGCCAGCGGTTCAGTGTGACGAACCATGTGACGTGCTTGCTCTCCCACACCACTGATTTTTTCTGGACCCCTAGGTGGCCCTCCACACGGGGCCCTGCAGAACATATTCACGTGGGTACCCATGTGGAAGTCTGCCCAGCACAGCAAGCACATGCCCAGGAAACTGTCCTTGGCTTACCACAGGTATATGTGCACCATGATGTTTTGGTCATGGGGAGACATCCTCAAGTCCAGCTGGATGTTGTCCACGGTGAAGTCCATGCAATACCTCTCCAGGGGCTTGGTGTCCCCGGTACCTGAGGCTCAGCATTTTGCTGTCGTCCTGGTGGCATAGCAGGGAGATGCTCTTCATGATGGCTGCAACAAGGATGAAGTGCTTCAGGCCAATCATCTGGTGGATACAGCTGGGTGTCAAGAAAGGCCATCCCCCTCAGCTCACTGGCCTCAGGCTCCACAGGACAGACACCAGGTGACACAGGATGGTCAAGGGCCCCTTCTGTTCCTTCTCATACAGGACCTTGAATTTGTTCTTAGTCATATGTTAAGTGTATCTATAGTTTATTAAGAAACTGCTAAACTATTTTCCAGAGTGGCTTACCATTTTACATTCCCACCAGAAATGTAGGAAACATCCAGTTTTTCCACATCCTTGCCAGCATTTAGTATTATCATGTTCATTTTTAGTTTAACAGTTCTAGTAGGAGTGTAGTGATATCTCATCATAGCCTTAATTTGCATTTCCCTAAAGGTTAGTGATATTGAGCATCTTTTTATGTATTTATTTACCTTCTTCAGTGAAATGCTTCTTCATGACTTTTGTTAATTTTCTAATTGGATTGTTTTTCTTTTACTATTAAATTTCAAGTGTTTTTTTTAATATATCCTATTCTTTTAAAAAATTTTTTTCTTTTTTTATTGATTTTAGAGAGAGAGGAAGGGAGAGGGAGAGAGAAATAGAAACATCGATGAAGAGAATATCAATTGGCCGCCTCCTGCATGCCCCCCACTGGGGATCGGGCCCACAACCTGGGCATGTGCCCTGACTGGGAATCCAACAGGCGACCTCTTGGTGCGTGGGTCAACACTCAACCACTGAGCCACACCGGCTGGGCTATATATCCTATTTTTTTAGCACTTGAAAAATGTGCCACTTCTTTCTTGCCTCCATAGTTTCATTTGAGAAACATGCCTTCATTCAAATAGTTCTCCCCGCACCAAGTAACATGTCATTTCTCACTTGGTGCTTTCAAGACTTCTTTGTCTTTAGTTTTCAAAAGATTAATTATGTGTGTTTTGACATGAATTTCTTTGGGTTTATTGTTTGTGATTATCTCAGCTATTGAATCTGTAGATTTATGTCTTTTCTCAAATTTTGGAACTTTTTAGTCATTGTATTTTTTAGTTCAAAATTTCCATTTGGTTCTCCTTTATATCATCTATTTCTTTGCTGAGAAGATTTTTTTCATTCATTTGAAACCTGTTTAGAATTGTTTTTTGAAGCACTTTTATGTTGAATGCTTTAAAATCCTTGTAATATAATTCTAATATCTGTGCCACATACGTCTTGGTGTTTGTTGATTGATTTTTCTTAAGTTGAGATTTTTCTGTGTCATTTGTATCCTGGACATTTTGGATGTTACATAATGAGGCTCTGGATTTTATTTCCATCTTCTGTTTAGCTGGCCTCTAATATTATGTCAGGAAGGGGGTGCCACCTTGTTATTGCCAGTTGGAGGTGGAAGACCTTGCTTTCATGGGGGAAGGGGGTCAGGAGAAACACCTCATTACTATTGGAAGGGGGTCAAAATTCAAGCTTTCCACTAGGCCTCTACTGACATCACTCAAGTACTGTGTCATTCCTCACCACACTTCTCTGGATTTTCTCCTATCACATGACTACTCTTTCTTAATTTTCTTTTCAGTTCCTCCTTGGCTTCCTGATTTCTTATGGAAGTACTCCAGGTCTCCCCTCCCCTCCCCTCCCCTCCCCTCCCCTCCCCTCCCCTCCCCTCCCCTCCCCTCCTCTCCCCTCCTCTCTCCTCCTCTCCCCTCCTCTCCCCTCCTCTCCTCTCCCTCTTGGTCACCTCATCTAATCTCATGGTTTTAAACGCCATCTACTGTCAATTCTAAAATTTGCATCTTCAGTCCAAACCTAAACTATAACTTGTACATCTAGCTGCCTATTTAATATCTCCACTTGAATGTCTAATACATATTTCACATTTTAAAATATTAAAAACTGAATTTCTGATCTCTACTTTCTCCAAACCCACTTATCCTTCATTATTTGCAATTGCTCAGGCCAAAAACGTTGGGATTATTCTTGACTTCCCTCTTTCTGTAATACCTCACAGCCAATCCATCAGCCAATCCTGATGGTGCTACCTTGAAAATAAATACATGATCTGATCACTTCTGATCACCCCCATTGCTATCAAGTGGTCCACACTACCATTATCTCTTGTCTGGATTGTTGAAATAGCCTCCTAACTTGTGCTTGTCCCTTCTGCTTAACACAGTAATCAGAGAAATCCTTTAAAGAGATAAGTCCATCAGACCACCCCCTTTCTGAAACCCTCTCACAGCTGCTAAGCCATGGCTCAAGCAAGAGTAAAAGTCAAAATCCTTACACAAGCCAACACATGATCAGCCCACTGTGGGTTCTGTGACCTCATCACCAACTACTCTCTCCCTTGCTCACACTGTTTCCACCAAACCAGCCTCCTCACTGTTCCCAGTCACTCAGGCATGCTCCCATCTAAGAGCCTTCACAACAGTTGCTTTTTCTTTGTGTGAAATACTCTTCCTCTAGGTACCAGCATGGCATACTCTCACTTCCTTCAAGTTCTTTCTTGTGTCACCTTCTTAAATGTCACCTTTTCTCAAAGCCATCTCTGATTACTCTATTTTAAACTGTAACCTCCAGGTCTCTCTATACTCCTTTGCAGCTTAATTTTTTTTCATAGCACTTACCTCCTACATATACCATATAAAATTCTTATTTATCTTGTTCATCATCTGTCTTCACCACCACCCCCAACACACACACAAAGTGTAGACTCAGTAAGGGCATGGAATTTTGTCTTTTTGTTCACTGCTATATTTTCTGTACTCGAAACAGTATATGACACATGGTAAGTACTCAGTGTATAAATAAATGAAAAATCACTTAAAGCAGGTTGTAGTGTCCTAGTACTAATTGGTAGTGGTCATTTAAATTTGTATAGGCTTGGAGTCTTAAAGTTGCATTTTTTATTTGAATTATTTTTTAATCTCCGTTAAACATCTTAGAGTCAACTCATCTGTTCTTGTATCTATTGTTAGTTTCTGAGGTTTGCCAGGATAATGGACCAACAGTAAGCCAAAACAGAATGTATTCTTGTCATATTCTTATAAAGTTTAATAAATCACCATTCTGCATATTCTAAAGGGTATTTATAATGACCTATAAAATATATTAAAAATGTGATAAGCCAAGGGAAAGTACAGATAGAAAAAAACAAAATGGAGCAAGAGTTGACGTTATCATAGAATACAGTCTGTAAAGCCCTGTTGACTTGCTAAGGGTGTACCAAACATTTGGCTTCGAGCTTTCTAGTAGCCAATGCAAAAAGAAAGGCAAGAATGGCGTGAATCACTTATCCTCAGCCTTCTGCGAGCAATGTTCTCTTCCCAGAGCCAGTTCTTCACTATACCACTAGATGGCGCACCTTTCCACGTGATTAGATTGCCCCGCAAGCCCCTCAATGCAGTCCTAAACTGAGCCTAATATTAATAACCATTCTTTCTGAATTATGTACCTAGCTATTGACATTTACTATTTAGTTCTAGTGCAGCTTTGTGAAGAAGCTGTTATTACCCCCATGGGCTTCAGAGATAAAGAGACAGGCTCAGAAGTAAAATCTCTTGCTTAAGCCTGGAATCCAAACCAGGTCTCTGATTCTCTATTACACCATGTTATCAACCTGCTGTCTTTTGGAAAGCCTAAGACAGGTCTTCTTATTTCTAATTGGTGGAACTCTTGGAAAGCTCTCTTTGAGTGGAGGGCTTTCTTAGTGCTGCTGCCACAAAATGCAATAGGAGTCAGAGGCTAATTTGGGCTCTGACACTAAGGAGCTGTTTTAGACCCGGAAAATCACTTAATCTGCATGCCTCAACTTCCTCTTCTGTCAAATGGGAGTGATCAAATCTGCTCCACTTAATTCAGAAGGTGGCATGAGGATAACAGGGAGAAAAGATGTGAAAACACCCTGCAAAGTAGAAAACAGTATAAAATAATATATTAAACCCAGCATTTATTGAATGCTTACCATAAGCTGGTCACTGTGGTAGGGGTGTAAAGCATTACTACTCAAAGTGTGGTCCATGGCCCAATGCCAGTCCGCAAACTGTTTAATACTGGTCTGCAACAAGAAATTGAGAGTAAATGGTTCAAAACCTTGACAACAATTTGACAGAGTAATTTTATTTGTTAAATTTAATCATAAATAAATTGGGCTTGTATGTTGAATGTTTCTGTTTTGATTTCATTTTTCTAGTAATTCACTTTTATTGTATTTTAGAAAAGTATTGGTACATGATGGATTTGTGGGTAAATTGTCCTTCTCCACAAATGGTTTGAAAAACACTGCTGTGATGAATATAAAAGAAGGATAGGCCATGGACCGTGCAGTCAAGAAGCTCTCACACTAGTGGGTGTACTGGTACCACAGTGGTTCTGAGAAACCATTACCACTATTCTGTGTGCTTCAACTCCCTTGTGGAACAGAAGGCTTGCAAATCCTCAAAACCACTCCCTAAACAACTCTTATATTTGCCCCTTTAGCATACCAGCAGCACTAATCAATTTTTCAAAATATCTTTTTCTTTATTGATTTTTAGAGAGAGAGGAAGGGAGAGGGAGAGAGAGATAGAAACTTCTATGTGAGAGAGAAACATCGATTGGCTGCCTCCTGCACACCCCTACTGGGGATCATGCCCGAAACCCAGGCGTGTGCCCTGACCAGGAATCGAACCGGCAACCTCTTGGGGCATGGGTCTACGCTCAACCACTGAGCCACACTAGCACTAATCTAGATAGAATTGGACTTCTCTCAAATATTGGGCAATCTGATATGGCGTTTTCTAAAAGTAAAATTTTCCATGATAACCATCTGTCAAAAATTATGGTGGGCCCAATTAAAGAACTCTAAAGACTGGGTTTGTGCATACCATAGACTTTGTAGTATATGCTCATGGGCTATTGGGGTTTTTCTTTAGCTGGTACCAGGCAGTAAGCTAACCAACTGGTTCTTCAATCTGAACACAATCCTTGACAGGCTATTCAAACATTTTTCCATATTATTTTTTAAGACATATAATCGAGTAGGTAATATACTTCAATAGCACAAAATTGAGAAAGTACACAACTCCACATCTTGCTTTCTTCACATGCTGTATCACAGAGAATTTTACATTAAGTACATAAAGAGCTTTCTCATTTGATAGTTGTAGCATTATTTATTCGATCAGTTCTCTATTGATGGACATGTGATTGTTTCTCATTTTTTGTTATTGCGAACAACGTTACAGTGAACAACCTTATACATACAACAGTTTACACCTATGTACACATAATTGGAGGAGAAATTCCTAGAAATAGAATTTGGGGATCAAAGTCTCATATTTGTACTTTTTATAGTTCTTGCAAAATTGCCCTTAATTGACTAATTGTACTCCCATAAGCAATTTATGAGAGGATTTACCCCCACCTTTGTCAACACAGTGTATTACCAATATTTTTATACTTTGCCAATGATCGCTTCTCGGCCTTTTGGCTAAGATCAAGTGTAGTATCTGTTCTTATCAGTTTAATATACTTTGCCAATGATATCTTACTGTAGTTTTAATTAGTATTTTCCAGTCGTGAGGTTAGCTACCATTATTGGCATAGAAGCCATTTGTTCATTTTGATACTCAGTGTACAGGTACAGGGCAATTACAAGTGGTCCTAGCTCACTGTATTTTCAGTTTCTTAACCTACTGTCTTGATAGATCGATCCCTGAGCTAAAGAACTTTGTTCATTTTTTTTAAATTCTGTCCCACTTTTCTAGAATTATTCCAGGCATTTCTTCAGCACCTATTTTATTTTAAAACTAGTATCTCTAGGCACAATAGTAAGGACTTAAACAAAATGTGGAACAGATCAATAAGAACAATACCAGAAACATTCACTTACATAGCTATGCACTCCTATAACTATTTCAGTTTGTATTTGCAATGACAATTTCAAAATTAAAGATAAAGCTGCTTTAGACATGACAGTTTAGGTGCTACAATGGCTCAGAAAGCTTTTCTTTTGCAAAATCAACTCTAAAGTGCTATCTGTTATTATACAAAGAAATTCACTGCCTTATTTTTTCTTTATAATTAACTTTTAAGATCACATTATCTTTACTCTTTGCTTTGTAAGACCCGAAATGGCTTTTGACCAAAAGTCTGTTGACCACTGTGGGGGGTGGGGTGGGAACATTTTTCCAAGGAAGGGGGAGGTGAGCAGAGGACTCATTTAAGTTGATTTATTTACACTCTCTTGGCCAGATCCACTTGTGATCATGTGCACACACTTGTGGGACACCTGGCTAAGGTTCTCACAGTGAAGGGAACGGAGTTAACAGAATCTATAACTCTTGATTAAATTATTAACTTTGCCTCATTAGCACCACACTCTTAACTACTTCACATGGGAAGGTATTGTATAGGCATTTGTTACTCACCATATAAATAGTTCCTGAAAAACTGGGGGATCCAAAGACTTCATCATCATCATCATCATCATCATCAATAGTAACACCAGCTAACACTTATTGAGTGTTTAATCTTTTCCTTTCTTTTTAAAAAATATTTTTTATTGATTTTTTTTAGGGAGAGAGATAGAAACATTGATTGGCTGCCTCCTGCATGCTCCCTACTGGGGATTGAGCCCACAACCAGGCATGAGTCCTGACCAGGAATCGAACTCGGACCTCTCAGTCCATGGGACAACACTCAATCCACTAAGCCACACCGGCTGGGTGAGTTTAATCTTTTCTAACTGTTTTTACATCGATTAATATATTTTATCCTATTATTCCATTTTACAAATAAGAAACCTAAAGACGAGTGAAATTAG
Organism: Tadarida brasiliensis; assembly: GCA_030848825.1. Taxonomy (NCBI): domain Eukaryota; kingdom Metazoa; phylum Chordata; class Mammalia; order Chiroptera; family Molossidae; genus Tadarida; species Tadarida brasiliensis. The sequence goes on along the minus strand of CM061280.1, from coordinate 94,324,948 downwards.
GTAACTTGGATGAGGTGAAATATCTATTAAGTGTCTGAGTCTGGTTAATTTTGAGCCCAGGCAGTCAGGCTTCAGAGCCCATTCTCAAATCTATTTTGTTTTGCAGTTCACAGAAGATAAAGTGTTCTTTATTGAAACTTACTTTTAAAATCCCAACAGGAGCCCTCCAAGCTGTCAGCAGTCAGTGGCGACACTAAGTGGTAATCTGTGTGTACTGCAGTCATCTCATAATTGCCATAAATCACTCCTGCCCAAGCTCTCCCAAATAACTACTGTATTTCAAATAGAGCCAGTATGCTCGCTCTATAGAGGTAGCTTCATGACAAATCTGCTTATAACCAGATTGCCATCCTTCAACCCGTCTTTTTCTTGTCTTAAAGAATGGGGAGTATTTTTCATCATTTTTCAAGATGAGCTTGTATTTTGCATCTCATTTCATCTCCCCACGTATTTCACTCCATTATTTATCCCCTACTCTTCTTGCCTTTTAAATTTCTGTTTCACTAGTGTCTCTTCCTGTTATATCTACAAATTAGCTCCAGTTTCTCCTACCCTGAAATGACAAAACAAACAAACAAACAAACAAACAAACCTCTCCTTGAACAATCACCTCAGATTTACCTTCTTTAAAAAGAGTTCCAATTAAGGGATTCCCTTACTTGAAAAGCCTTAATTCTTTTTCAGTCACTTTCGAAATTAAGTACAAATCTCAGTCCAACATTCAGGATCTGCCAAAATTGGGCCCCAATTTACTTCTGGTTACGTCTCCCACAATCCCCCTACACTTCCCTACCCTAAGCTTCAACCTGACAAGTTCTCATATGTGATATTTTTTTCACAAAGTGTTACCTCCACTTGGATTTACCTTTATCAGAGGACTTAGAATAACCTGATTTAATTAATTATGATTTAATTAAGTTAGTTAAATGATAATTCTTTCTAGTTACGTGCGGCTATCCCCTACCCACCCACCCATACACTATGAGTGCCCAAAGGCAGGGACTAAATGTTACCAGGTGAGAAAGTAAAAATTAGCTTTGACTGAGAAAACAAAAATCCAGCCAGTCATCAGGCTATAATAACAGACAACAATAAAGCAACCTGCAAATTTAACAGGGAACAGTATTTCTCCCAAAGACATGCAGCTGTAAAATGATAACAACCCCCTTTATTTGAGTGAACACCACTTTTTTCATTCACTGAGAAACTTTATTCTCTACAATTAGAGACTGTAAGAAAATTTGCTGCTTAAAATCATAGTAGTGAGAATAAAACATCCCACATTTGCCTAGAGGACATAAGTTTCTTTGCCCCAGAGAAGCAGCCTTGATTTCCAATCCAGGTGCAGAGCTTCAGATAAGAGGTATCTGGACACAACATTCCACATCTATCTTTACTTTGTGGTTCCCAAGGAAACCGGATTCTGGATTCAGTTCGAAGTCCAGACCTGATGTTGACCCCTTAATACAGCCCTGCTTTGAGCTTACCAAAACAATGCTTCCTTTAAAATTCACCTAAACTCCACCCTTCCCCCTGAATCCTATAATGACTTTTTCCCCCCTTGGGTGAGATGTCCCATAGTTTTTCTGGTATGGGGTCTCCCTCATTGCAATGGGTCAAAAAGCCTGACTTTAAAAAAGTTATCTATTGATTTTAGAGAGACAGAGGAAGGGAGAGAGAGAGATCCATCATTTGTTGTTCAAGTCATTCATGAATTCATTCATTGATTCCTGTATGTGCCCTGATCAGGATCAATCCTGGGGATTGAACCCACAACCTTGGCATATCTGGGCATTGTTCTAACCAACTAAGCTACCCAGACAGGGCAAGCCTGATTTTTGGGATTACAGATTTGTCCTTGGTGGCTTTGCACTGACTGGGTGTTTTGCATCCCTGGCCCCTTAGCTTGCCCAAAGTGGGCATTCAAAATGCTCACTACCGTAGACTGCGAGTTAGAGTACTGAGGTTCTAGTTAGATTACCTGGACTGATTATATGGATTCCAGTCTCAGTTCTACCAATAACTAATTACCAGAATCATCTTACATAAGTCAATGCACCCGACTGGCTTGTTTTTTTCTTCTGTAAAATGAGGGGCTGTTACTTCCAAGGGCTTTAGTGTCAGGTAGACTTGCTTACTACCGCTTACTAAGACGTGTGATTTTTTCCTTTTCTGAGCCCTCATTTCTATTTTAATTATTAAAATGGATAAAATACTAAAAACTGCCGTGATTTGCCAGTGCAATGAGAATCAAGTTGACTGTATTTGATCACTATTCCTACTCCTATATGTGAGCTAGGACAAATTAACCTTTCTGTGCCTCTGTTTTCTTATAAATAAAAGTGGAGAAATGGGGTAATTGTAGGCATTAAATGAGATGAAAAAAGTAAAGGGTTTGAAAAGTGTCTCGGATATTAGAGGCTCAAAATACGTGAGCTAATATAATTAATATTCAGTTTCTACTACTAACTACTCTGTGGGCCAGGAGCTCAGGATAAACAGTTTTATTCTAAGGACAAAAACCAAAAACCGCACCGAAGGCTCAAAACAGAGAAACATAATGCAGAATTTCTCTTTCAAAAGCTATGACACGCCCAGCACTGGGTTAGGACCCGCCTAGTTCTCATTAAATATGGCAGCGAGCGGGGCCCGCCTATTGCGGCTGCGCACGCGTAAACCCCTCCCAGCGCCTCGATCTCAGCTGCAGTCTCGGTCCCGCCACCACCCGAGCTGGCATCGCCCCCTCCCCGCTCGGCCAAGGTGTGGGGAGAGGGCCCGCCAAGGCGCGCACGCGCAGACGTCAGCTGTGCTTGGCCGATACTTGGCGAGGCGCCTGTCACATGAGCCGCGCGCCCGCTCGGCTCCCTCTCCTCCCGGCAGGGCAGTGAATGAAGCTCTGCCGGCTACGTGGGGCGCTAGCTCAACTTGGTGTTCTGGACGCCAGAGCCGACTGAGCGCTCGGCCCGCCAGCGGCGAACAAGGGCTCCACCGCTCCTTGACCTCGGCGACAGGTAAAGACAGATGAGCTGTCCCTTCCCCAACAGGTCCTTCACGGCCCGCTGGCCCCCGGCCCACCCCCGGAGCACCGCCTGGGCGCCGCGACACGGAGAAGCGCTCCCCCGCTGGCTCGGCCCCCCGGAGATGGGGGTTCCCCATGCCTGGCCGCCGCCGCCTGGCACTCGAAGGAGTTAGACCGGCTAGTTCTAGTCAGTGTGGGGCGGCATCTTCTCGGGAGCCCAGCTCTAGTCTCCGAGCAAGGGTCCCTGCGCTGTCCCAGCAAAGTTTTCTCGCGGAGCGGCGCCAAGCCCGCCCCGCTTTTGAATGGGGGAGGTTAGCTGCAGGCGTCCCCTTTCCAGGACTGGAGCGGGGTGGCTTTGGTTGGTAAAACTCAGTCAAGGCCCCATTCTTCTCCCTCTTGCTCTGGACTCACAGGTTGGTGTGGGACTTAGAGAAGTGGAGTCCAAACTCTCGGAAAACTAGTTGCTGCGAGTTTTCCTTTTCCCACTTAACGCGAGTAGCCGGTTCTCTCCAGACTTTACAGGCTGGCGCCTGAGCGCTTTCACCACGAAGGGCTTTCCCTTCACATTGATGCGCCTTTACCTTACATTTCAGAGCAAATCAGTTTCCTGGACTGCCAAGTGAAGTTTTACGTGTGCCCCAGTGATAACGTCAGTGTAAGCTACCTCGAATAAGTGAAGGAAATCCAGAAGTGTGGAGCATAAAAGCCAGTAAGAATCTGCTTTACATAAACTCCATGCATTTATTAGCAATTACCTGAGTTGGACTTAAGAGGTGTTAAATTTCACTTGGTCCCACCAGGCGAGGATAAGTACTATTTAACTGCATCCGAAATGTGGTGGTGGTGGTGGTGGTGGTGGTGGTGGGGGTGGGGTGGGGTGTGGGGAGCAAACCCAAACAGTGTTCTATGTTCCAGATACGTCATCAGAGCACTTTTTCCCTGGTGAATCCATCCTAGGACTTTGTGAACCTTTTCTTATTGAAAGCATTGTCTTTTCTCTGTTGGTGTTATTGGGACTAGTGTACACATTCACACTTTGTTCTTTAAAAAATTCATTAAGGAAGACCAGAATGATAACTCTTAAGTTTGTATTATTGTTCAGTACTTGTGCACTAGTGCTTTCATTTCAGGGTGGAGGTGTTGCTTGTATAAAAGCTATGGGAATAGCAATGTACTTCGATGTTCACCAGGTCAAAAAGGTGAGGACTTTTTTTTTTTTTTTTTTTAAGCAGGTTGGCTCATATGCTAACTAAGGAAGACCAATTTATTAGCTAAGAACTTGTTTAAATGGACAAGCAAAGTGTTGAATATATTAAATCTCAAAATCTAATCAAAGTAGTCAGACCTTTCATTATTTTCTCCCCTTCCTAGCACCTTTTATATTCTTGCAAATAGTATTGTCCTAACACTGAATTCGATGTTTTAAAAATAGGAATGAGCTGAATTAATTTGGGTTTACTTAAATTAGTATTTTATTTTTTCTTTGGGTCTTCCCCCCAACTGATTATAAAAGCAACATATGCTCCCTACAGGGCATTGGCAAAGTGTGGGGAAGTATAATGAAGCGGAGAGGAAGAACCACCCAGAGGGCATCACTCTTTTTATTATGCTTCTTTCTTTTCTTTTCCTATACAAGATCTATTTTAAACTTCCAGTAGTCACAAAATTTGCTGTTCCTTCTACAATTTTTTTTATGTGAAGTCAGGGGTTTAGAGAGGGCATTGGATATTCTGTTGCTCTTCATTCCCCAAAGCATGGAACATTGAGATAGGAAAGATACTTAACGATTATCTCATCCAACCACCCATCCTTTGAGATTCTGAAACCCATTTGTTGAAGATCCAGTGATTCACGGCAGATTTGGACAGCACTCAGTGGCAGTGTGAGCTGACTCTAGATCTCCCCATTTTATCTTTCTTCAGCAATCCCTTGCTGCTTAGGGGGACTTGACACTGCCTGTGTCTGCATATCTTTGAAAGAGAGATTCAGGGAGGGACAGAAGATACTTTTCCAGAATTTGAAAAAAAATTTTTTCATTTAGATAATCTATTTTTCTGTTTACATTTTCAGGGTTGGGGCTTGAGCATCTGGTAGAAAGTAAGACCACACTGCTGCTGTTCCATCTTCTTTCTGTTCAAGCCTCCCTACAAAACTGGGGGGCTCTGGGAAACTCTGATCCTGTGACCCCAACATAGGAGTGGATAGGATCAACATGGCCATGTGGAAGGGTAAGAAATTAGCACTCATTCCTCTAACTGGTTTTTCCTCCTTCTCCATCCTCCATCCCTACCCTCCCACTCAGGCTAATGGCAGGCAGCCAGCTGTTTCTTTAATTTAACCCTTTGTCTTCACAAGGACAAAGCATATGTGTTTACAAGAAGTTGCTGCTAGATAGATGTTCAAATTATTTTAAAGTGGGGATGAAGGTGTGGTGGGGGGTAGAAGGAAAATGTTGTGCTAGAATTATTTTCAAAAAACTTCCTTTGTTTGAGCATGTGCCTGTGGAGGTTATATGTGAGGAAACAAGGTGATATTTTTTCATATTTGTGTTTTTCATTTGTTCTGGCAATTTTCTATCATAAGGTTCTCAAAGGTGAAGGAGACAGATACCAATAACTCCCTGGTTTTCTCTTCCCAGTAAAGACTTTAAAGCATATTTAATGTTACAATGTTTATGCTTGGTGATAGAAGGAAAATGCCTGTTTTAATGTTATGAACTACCTGAGAGAAAAGCTCAATATCTTGCGTGATGGATTATATCCCTTGTGAACCTGTGAATTGCTGCTGGCACAAAGTTATTTCTTATTTTTAGTGGGGTAGAGGATTAGGCCCTTTGGGAGAGTATCAGAATTTCCAGGGGTGTGTGGGATTTTTATGTTTATCAAAAAGGAGTGTAGGTTTAAGAAATGGTAGACCCTACCCAAAATCATCTATGACCCACAAAAGGTTAAGGATGGGGTACAATGAAGAGCTCAGATGTCTATAAATATTCAATGGGTAGGTTTGTTGATGGTCTAATGTAGCTTTTAAAACTGTTTCCTATTGGTTATGACTTCAAGTATGTAGTCACACAAATGTAACAACTATTTTTGATGTAAGAGTATTGTCAAGTTAAAGACATTTGTTGAAATGGGATTTGGCCTGTATGCCCACTTTGACTCACACAATGGTCATTTATAGGGAGCAGTTTGAATATTCTTGTTTAAATCCTGAGATATTCTTTCATTCAACAAACAGAATACAGAGGTGAATAAGACACATTACCCTAGATGGTTCCTTGCCTTATGGGAATGACAGACAAATAAAAATTGTGTCAAGCTGAATAAGTGTTATAGTAGGGAGAGATGCAAAATGTGGTAGATGTCCAGAGGAAAGCATAATGAACTCTGAATTTTGAGCTGGTCTAAAAAACGAGTGGGAGTTTGCCAGATGGGCAAATGAGAGAATTGCATTCTGGGCAGACAGAGAAGCACTGTTTGGGAACTTCCAAGTTGCTCTGCTTGCCTCGTGTGAGATGTGTGGGGCATGACCTCAGATGAAGCCGGGAAGGTAGTCGGGGGGCCAGATAAAAAAGAGCCTTATATGTTCCACGGAGGACTTTACACTTTATCCTGAAGACAAAGATTCTAAACAGGGAAGTAACATAATCAGATTTTGTTTTAGAAAGATGACTTTGGCAGCAGTGTTGAAGTGGGGTTGGAGCTGGAGAGAATGAAAGCCAAGAGCCATTTGGGAAGTTTCTGGTATAGTGGTTTAGGGAAGAGATTGTGAAGGTCCAAGCAGAAACAGGAGCACCAAAGATAGAATGGAATGAATTCTAGAAATGCTCTGTGTGACTAGATGTGGGAGGAGGTGAGCCTGGGACCATTGGTGCTATTCACTCAGATAGGGAATGTGGGAGGTGATGAGAAGGGCATGGGGATGGTGAGAACTTACTGTACCTCGTTTCGTGGGCCTTGTTTTGTTTGAGACTCCTGTGGCTGTCAGGTCACTGTTTAAAAGCCAATTCTGAAAGTATGGAACTGGAGTTTTTGCAGGTGGGGATCTGAAGTTTTGTTCTAAATGATGCATAAAGAGCTTTGTGTTTTCTCTTTGTTTAATGGAAATGTCATTAGTAGTTAATGATTTATTTATTTTATATTACAGATATTTTAATGGATAACAACTTTTAATAAAAAGGTCACTCATTATTTTCTTAGTAAATAATATATTTTGTTATCTCGGGCCCTGGAGTTTGATCTGTTTAAAATTACATTGCAGCCCTGGCCGGTTGGGTTCAGCGGTTAGAGTGACGGCCCATGGACCAAAGAGTCTCGGTTTTGGTTCTGGTCAAGGGCATGTACCTCGGTTGCAGTTTGATCCCTGGCCCTGGTTGGGGTCGTGTGGGAGGCAACCAATCGGTGTGTCTCTCTCACATCGATGTTTCTCTCTCTCTCCCTCCCTTAATCAATGAAAAAGTATCCTCAGGTGAGGATTAAAAAAACATTACATTGGAATAAAACCTAATTTTTCTAGCATTAGTGAAGAGGGGAGTATGACACATAAGTAACTGCAACTCATTTCTTGTTTTGTGCAACCTCTGAAGTGACAAGCATAGTACAGTGATAGTTTGGGTGGCAGTGTGGTATAGTAGTTAAAAGCATGGGTCTGGGTTCAATTCAGTTGGTTCCATCATTTGGTAGTTGTGAGACCTTGGGCAAGTTCCTTAACCTCTCTGTGTCTCAGTTTTCTCCTTTGTAAAATGGGGATAATAATAAAACTCACTTTATAAGGTTGTTGTGAAGATTAAGTTAATATATGGAAAGCACTTGGAACATAGTAAGTGTCCTATAAGTGTGTGCCATTATTATTATTAGTGAGATGTCTAGCATATTGTGTATCATATAATTGCTCAGTAAATTTTAGCAATAGCTGTTGTTGTTTCTATTACGACACTTCTACCACTACTATTATTATCACTATTACTTTGTTATAGCCTGGGGTAGGATTGGGACCCTGTTCTGTGCAGGCAATTTCATGTTGTCTTGCAGTACCTGCCCTGTAGTAGTCTGTTTAGGTCTTTAGTTAGAGGTTTAGAGCTGAAGAGATCCTTAGAAAACATCTAGCCCAACCCCTAGAGGTTAAATGACATGCCCATGGTCAAACAGGTTAATAGTAATGAGTCAGGTCTCCTGATTCCCTATTCCAATTTTCTTTCCATGGGCTCGTAGAAGAGGGTATGTGTGGGCCTTCCAGCTCAAGGAAGCTCTGAGTCAGTCTCTGAAGCTAGCCGAGGAACTCTAAGTGCTAGAGGAGGCCAAGTTTCCTTAGTTTCTCAGGTCAGTTCTGTTCAGTTCCTCCATGGAGAATTGGATCAGAATTCCCATACCTCTTAAACATCGCCAACATTATTATTTTGACTTCATTTGATGGAGTCCTCTAATATATTTCCTGGCCACTTTAAACAGAGTGTACTGGGTATAATTTAATATTTTTGCTAACTCAGGATCATTATTAATAACATCAGTTTTATTGGCCTAATAGTCAAGAAAATGTTGAAGATGAGCCAGTTTGGGATGGGATGAGGTTGGAAACTTGTGTTGTCAGTTGTTATTTATTTATTCAGTTAACATTTATGGGCCTGGCCAGGTAGCTCAGTTGGTTAGAGCATTGTCCAGATACATCAAGGTTGCAGGTTTGATCCCTGGTCAGGGCACATACAAGGATCAAGCAAGGCCATGCATAAATACGTGGAACAACAAATTGATCTCTCTCTCTCTCTCTTTCTCTCTCTCTCTCTCTCTCCCCCTCCCTCCCTCCCTCCCTCCCTCCCTCCCTCTCCCTCTTCTTCTCCCTCTCTTCTTTCTCTCACTCTCAACTCAATCAATCAATAAAATAAAACATTTATGAAGCACAAGTTGTGCACCAGGCATTACGCTGGGCCTTAGAGATGTAACGATCAGTAAAAACAGGTATGATCTCTGCTCTCATGGAGCTTACCAAATAAAATAAAGGTAGCATTTCAAATTCATGAAATGTGTTGAAACATAAGAACCTATAGTTTATTTCAAAAATGCTAACAGAGTGACAGGAAGAAAAAATACCAATGCAAATTTAGAAGGATTAAAATAGTTTCTTTTCTTTTATCTGTCTTTCCTTTTTTTTGTTAATCCTCATCCAAGAATATTGATATTTTTTTAGAGAAAGTGGAAGGGAGGGGAGAGAGAGAGAGAGAGAGAGAGAGAGAGAGAGAGAGAGAGAGAGAGAATGAGAAAGAAATATCAATGTGTCTCTCTCACATCCATTGTTTGCCTCCCACATGTGCCCCAATTGGCGAGTGGAGCGGGGGGTGGGGGGATTGAACCTGCAAGCCAGATATGTGCCCTTGACCAGGAATTGAACCCGTGACCCTTCGGTGCTCAGCCGATTTTCTGAACACCGGCCAGGACAGATTAAAATAGTTTCTTAATAAAGGAGGGGGTGCATCAGATTTGCCTGTGGTGCTTTTAACAATATTCCTGTTCAGGTCTCATCCCCGCAAATTGTGATTCAGTCTTAAGACCTGAACATTTAAAGAAGCTCTGTAAGCAATTCTGATGTGTAATCCTGTTTGGGAACTGCTGCATTAAAGAATATAGTTTTGCCTGGCTGTTGTGGCTCAGTGGATTGAGCATCATCCCATGGACTGAGAGGTCCCAGTTCGATTCCCAGTCAGGGCACATGCCCAGGTTTCGGGCTCGATCCCCAGTAGGGGGCTATGCAGGAGGCAGCTGATTGATGTTTCTCATATCGATGTTCTATCTTTTTCTCCCTTCCTCTCTCTCTAAAAAAATCAATAAAAAACATTTAAAAAGATAAAAAAAGAATATAAAGTTTTTTTTTAAAAAGAGAGAAATGATAAAGGAACTAAAAATATAGGAACATATATAATCTTGGGATAGGGAAGATATTTATGCGCAAAGGTAGAATAATAAAGAAAAATATTAATATAATCAAGTATATGAAAATTTAAAATTTCTGCACAAAACCATAAATAAAGTTAATGAGAATACTAGAAACAATTTCAACAAGACTCATTATTCTTAATACATAAAGACTTACAGAGCAGTAAGAAAAATGCAAGTATTTTACTAGAAAAATGTGCAAAGGATGGGAATAAGGAAATACATAAAAGAAGAAATTTAAATTGCCAGTAAACATGAAAAAATGTTCTTAGTAAAGAAAGGGGAATTAAAATAGCATACCATCAGTCAGAGAAAGACAAGTACCGTATGCTCTCACTTATATGTGGAATCTAATGAACAAAATAAACTGACGAACAAAATAGAAATAGAGACATGGATATATGGAACAGACTGACAGCTGTCAGAGGGGAGGGGATTGGGGACTGGATGATCAAAAGGGAAGGGATTAAGCAAAAACACAGACAAAAACATAGGCAGCAGTGTGGTGATAGAGGGAAAGGGGGGTAGGGGTAGGTGGAGGTGGGCAAAGGGAGGGAAATGGGATTGGAAAGAGACTTTGCTTGGGGTGGTGGGTGCACAATGCAGTATGATTTTGTGAACCAATGTCACCCCAATAAATTCAATAAAAAATAAATTTTCATACCATTTTCTCCGATAAAATTTGCAAAGATTAAAAAGGAATGAATGACAAAACTCAGTGTTGGCAATGACGTTCTCACACACTTATGATGAAAATGTCAATTTGGCAGTATTTATCAAAATCTTTTGACCCAGCAATTCCTTTTCTTGGAATTTATCCTAAGGAAATAATGGAGGATGTGCACAAAGATGTATCAATAAGGATACTGATTGCAGTAATTTCTATAGTGGGAAAATTGATGACACTTGGATTCTGATGCATTGATACAATGAAATACTATAGTTGCTAAAGTGATAATGTAGAGTTCTATTTATTAACATAGAAATAGATTCATGATATGATGTTAAATGGTGGGGCAGGGGGAAGCAGATCTCAAATTATTGATAGTAAAAGTCTGGGCTCTGAGCTTAGAGCTGGATTGAAATCCCAGCTTTGTCAGCTGCATGATGTTGAGAAATTACTGAATTTAGTGTTCTTCAACTTTCACATCAGTAAAAGAGGAATAAAATAGCAGCAAAAAAGCAACGAAACTAATAGTTCCCAACTTGTACACACCCATTAGGATCCCCTGGGGATCTCTTAAACCCTCCCAGGCTCAGGCCTAACCCAGCCTGATAAATCAGAATCTCTGGGGATGGGGGTCAGGATTTTGGACCCCCACCCCCCACCCCCGCCAGGTGACTCCAGTGTGGTAGACAAGTTTTGGAAGTGCTGAGCTAAAGCATAGGGTGGCTGGGAGGATTAAATGAGAAAATCACAGTGTCTGGCATGTGGTAAGTACTCAATACATGGTAACTGTTATTAGTAACTGCTGTTTTTTATAGTATGATCCATTTTAATGTGTGCTTATGTCTATGTGTGTATAATATAAAGAAAAGTCTGAGGGGATATCCATAAAATTATTTAAAAAAGAAATTACAGATAATTTTATTTTTGTTTATTTGTATCTTCCATTTTTTCTGTATGTAACATGGATTCCTTGTTAATTTATAAAAGGATACTTTCCAAAGGAAATATCAGATATATGTGTACATCTTTGTATACTAAGGTATTTATAATGGTGAAAAACTGAAGACAGTTTCCATAGTAAGGGGAATGTAAGTAAATTTGGTAGGTCCATAGAGTAAATTATTGGCCATTAAAATAAAAACTAAGGCCAAGGAAAATATTCATGATATAATGGGAAAAGTATGGGATTATTCCATTTCTAGCTTTTTAATTTAAATGTGGGTTTATGTGTGTCTCTGTGTGTTTCCTGTTACATACACATCTATGAATGTAATGATCAGTACAGAATGGAAGGAAATGAAACAAAATTGTTAAAGTGTCTATCTCCAGGTAGTAGGATTAACTTATTATTTTTTAACACTTTTCCAAATTTTATGCAGTGAATAGGTATTACTTTTATAATGAGAAAACAAGTATTTGAAAATGCGATATAAAATAAAAGTGCCTCGTACAAGGAATGAATTGTGTGGGCCTCTGGACAGCTGCTTCAGCCATTTTGTACCCCCTCTACCTCCAAAATAATAAAAAAGGAAACCAAGCTCCTTAGGGTTTGGTTAGAGCAGTTATTTTTCCCCTCTATTAATACATTCTCAAGTACTCGTCTGATTTTTTACTGTCTCTCCTGTTGACTCCAAAAACTCGTTGGGGAGTGAGAGTGGGGACAGAGAGATTGTACAAGAATGGGGAAATGACAATCTAGTGTGGGAGTTGAATAATAAGGCGAGGTGGCAAAATATGTTAGGGTAAGCATGAATAAGACAGAGAAAAATTGTTATAAAATAGTTGCAATGAGAAACTATTCTGTTGGCTTGAGATCCAAAGGAAGCATGTTTCCACCTTGCAATTTCTTTTTTAGCATGTCACAGTGTATTTGTAAACACTGGTGATTTAACTAACACACAAGGGCCAGAGGAGCATCACAGAATGCTCAGTGAATTGGTGACAGAGCTTCAGTGTGAAATCTGGACAGCTGTGTGGCTTGATATGGACTGCTATCACCTAGGAAAAACCATCTGCTCCTGCTTGTTGATGAAAATGCTAGTATCTGTGTGACTCTCGAACAAAAGTCATGTTGTTAGAACCAGAGTAAAGAAACAGAACCCCTCTCCCATTTTTTTTTAATCCTCACCCGAGGACATTTTTTTTTGCATTTATCTTTAGATAGAGCGGGAGGGACAGAGGGAGGAAGAGAGAGAGAAACATTGATGTGAGAGAGACACATCGAGTGGTTGCCACCCACACGACCCCAACGCGCTGGGAACAAACCGCAACCAAGGTACATGCCCCCAGCAGGAACCGAACCCGGGACTCTCTGGTCCGCGGGCCGATGCTCTAACTGCTGAGCCAAACTGGCCAGGGCCCCTCTCCAATTTTTTTGTCTATCTGGCCCAGTGTCTCACCTACAGCAGATACAGAAATTAGTTGTTTCTCTGCATTATTGCCCTTCTACAACTCCTCAGAGGAGCAGGATAGGTGGGAGATGGATTATGATAAAAAGTATTGAGTAGGGGTAAGCCAAACAATTTTTCAGCCCTGGCCAGGTGGCTCAGTTAGTTGGAGAGTCCTCACTTACACCAAAAGGTTTCAGGTTCAATTCCCGGTCAGGGCACATACCCAGGTTGTGGGTTTGATCCTGGTTAGGTGTGTGGGAGGCAACCCATCATATCTCTTGTTCTCTCTCTCATCAATAAAAACATACCCTCGGGTGAGAATTAAAAAACAAAACAAAACAATTTTTCTCTAAGAGCCAGCCGTTCATTCTTTCCCAAGCATACTGTTGTGGAAGGAACACAGGCCTTGGAATCTGATATATCTGGATCTGAATCCAGCTCTGCCAGTTGGTAGACAAAGTGACCTAAACTCCAAAAGCCTCAGTTGTCTCATTGGTCAAGTGTAGTCTCTGGAGACCAACTCCCTGGGTTTGTATCCTGGCTTGGTCACCGCTAGCTGTGGGCAAGTTATTTCATGTCTTTGTGCCTCACTCTCTTCATCTATATAATGGGGTTAATAATAATCATACCTACTCATAGGATTATTGGGAGACAAAGTAAGTTAACATGCACATATACAGCCTTTGAGCATTGCCTGGCTCTTGTTAAACATGGTTGTAGATGAGAATGAGAATAATCAAAATGCCTAGCCTGTGTTAGCTGCTCTGGTTGTATAATAATTGGAGCAGGAACAGCAAAAAAATTGATTTGTTCTTAAAGGGATGTTTTTAAACTGGAAGGGTCTTTTGAGGTGATTTATTGCAAATGTTTCATCTTGGAAAGCAGGAAATCGAGGCCAGTCTCTTTGCCTGTTTCGCCCTGCCACATTACACTGCCTCTCCTAGGCTTGACTATTTTATAATTTTCTGCTAAATGTTAGTCCTTCCCTACTCTGCTTTATTGATACTTTGACAAGTTCAGTTTCTTCCTCCAAAGAATTGTTTTGTCATTGAGGCTTCCAGGGTGTGTTTTTTTCTTCCCGTCGCTCTGTTAGCATTTTTGAAATAAACTATAGGTTCTTATGTTTTAACCAAAATTATGATTCAAAGCTTCCTGTTTCATGTAAGGCTGTTCTGTGTGTGGTGGGGCAGGAGGAGCGGATGGACTAGAAAGTTTCACTACAAATGGCAACACATGGTGAATTCTTCTTATTCTTCCTACCTTCTGTTAACACCCAGGTATTTATAGACCTGTGGTCAGACCAAAGAAGCTGTTGGGGAGTTAATAGGGTGAGGTAACCCCCTTAGCAGTGGCCCATTTGGATGCTTTTCAACCCAATGCCATTCAGTCACTAGGTAGCATTTCATTGTATTTATTTAGGATTTCTGCCCTGACTACTTCCATGAAGAACAACACAGAAATCGCGACATAGAGCAGTTAAAAAGAAATCCAGGACAGGGACCATCCAGTGGAGATGAAGTGGGTATTACCAGCTGTGTGAGATACTCTGGGCATGGAATTTTTCTTTTCTTCTTCTGCTGTACCCCCCACCCCCAAAGATAAGCACACTGAATTACATCATTAACATCTTCTGGCCAAAAAAAAAAAAAATGTTCATATGTAGAGAAACCCCCTGGCCCTGTCCATACTAAGTCTTCTTGTGGCCACCTGTGAGTCAGCACTGAATATTGCCAGGTTGAAATCATGGTCTTTCCTATTGAGCTTGAGAGTGGTGAGAGGCGGGTGGGCAGAGGACTCGCTGCCATCCAGATTCCCAACTCTGCCATGGCCTTCTTTTCCTTGGGCTTTACTGGTAATAAATAATAACAATAGAGGTTCTTTCTCTTACATTCTTTGTATCAAATAGTTGTACCACCATCCACCCAGATATCAAAGTCAAAAGTTTGTGAGGCACCATACAGTTCTTGTTCTTCCCTATGTGCAGTCCATCCCTGATGGCCTAGATCAGCGCTTCTCAACTGGTGGGTCGCAACCCCTTTGGGAGTCGAACGACCTTTTCACAGAGGTCGCCTGAGACATAACAGTAGCAAAATTACAGTTATGAAGTAGCAACAAAAATAATTTTACGGTTGGGGGTCACCACAACATGAGGAACTGTATTAAAGGGTCGTGGCATTAGGAAGGTTGAGAACCACTGGCCTAGATCATTTCCGTATGTTGCATTCTGGCAAATGCCTATTTCCTTTCAGTGATCAGCTGAAAAGTTATCTCTTCTCTGTAGTTTTTCCTGAAACCTTGCCCATCCTCTGGTAAAGTTCACCTTAACCTTCTTTGTGTTTCCCCACTATATTGTAAACCCCTTGAAGGCATTGGCTGTATTTAACACCTCTGTTTTTGTGTCGGCTTTGTGCCAGGCACTATATTGCCAGGCACTATATTGGTTAAGTGCTGGGGTTTTATTTTTTTTTTATTTTTATTTTTTTTATCCTCACCCGAGGACATTTTTAAATTTTTTGTTCAGATAGAGTGGGAGGGAGAGAGAGGAAGAGAGAGAGAGAGAGAAACATCAACGTGAAAGGGACACATCGAGTGGCTGCCACCCGCACGACCAACCAGGGCCGGGGACAAACTGCAACCGAGGTGCATGCCCTTAGCGGGAACCGAACCCGGGTCTCTCTGGACCGCAGGCCGACGCTCTAACCGCTGAGCCAAACCGGCCAGGGCAAGTGCTGGGGTTTTAGCAGTGACCTTAAAACAGATTCTAGCCCTCCTAAGTCTTGCAGTCGTGTGGAGGAGTTGGAATGCAAACAAATAAATATACAAATAGTTCATTATGAAGTGTTATGAGGCTATGAACTAAAATCCTATGAAAGAGAATAATACATGAGACAGTTTATTGGGAAGAGGGTTCTGGGAGGAAGTGACAAGTTCAGCTGAGACTGAAATATGAACAGGAGTTATCCAGGTGAAGAGTAGGAGTAAAAGCGTCTCAGGCAGAGGAAACAAAGTGGAAAGCCCTGAGAGGGAAAGAGCCTGGACTCTTCCCCAGCATGATCCAGTGAATGAGGTGTACAGGGGCACAGGATGAAATTGTAGGGGTGGGCAGGGTGCTGGTCACACAGGGTTTTGTAGGCCATAATACCAAGTATCCTAAGTGCAGAGTGAAGGCTTTGTGGATAGATTAGATAGGGCAGAGTGACAATGAATGAGAGGGAAGTGTCTCGTCCATCTTTGCATACCACAGAGACTATCCAGCACATCCTATGTGTGAATTGAGCCATTGTTTAATGAGTAATAATTGCCTTACCTTCCTACCAGAATTGCCATGGGGTTTAAATGAGGTAAGATATGCTGAAGTCCTTTGCAAAATATCAAATGTTAAGCAAGTGTTATTCTAGATGTGATTCACTAGATTCTTGATTCTTTTTTTTTTTAAATCCTCACTCGAAGACGTGTTTTTATTGATTTTAGATAGAGAGGAAGGGGGGGGAAGAGAGAGATAGAGATAGAGATAGAGATAGAGAGGGAGATAGAGAGAGAGAGAGAGAGAGAGAGAGAGAGAGAGAGAGAGAGAGAGAGAGAGAAACATCCATGTGAAAATATTGATCAGTTGCCTCCCACACATGGTCTGACGGGATCAAACCCTCAACCTAGGTATGTGCCCTGACTGGGAATGGACGACACTCCAACCAACTGAGTCACCCCACCAGGGATCATTATATTCTATGCAGTGATGCTTATAGACATTCACTATCACTGGAAAAAAACAAACAGATTCTCTGTTTAACTAGCAAAATTAATCAGATCATCTCATACCACGAATATGCGGATGTATTGTGTTTTTTCATATGTAAAGTGTGTCTTCATTGCCACTGCCTTTAATTATGGGTGAGTGGAAAACACCTTATATTACACCATTATGTAGCGCTCCTGGTGTAAGAGATAATTGTGGGTATGTTGCCAGGAGCAGTATAAGTTTCTCTTCTATGCTGAATTTACTCAATAAAATCTCCAAACCTAAGGAATTCATTATTCAAGAGCTGGACTATGCTGTACACCTGACACTAATATAAAATAACATTGAATGTCAACTGTAATTGACATAAAAATCTTTTCATATATATTTTTAAAAAGAGCTGGATTAATTCTGAGGAATATATTGTACCCTCTGAATTTGCATTTGGATGGGGGCAAGGCTAATCACAGCAAGGTTCAAATAGTTCCCCATTTGAGCTGCATGAATTTTAGGCGATTAATTTAAAAGCTCACCTCTGGCCCTGGCCAGTTTGGCTCAGCAGTTAGAGCATCGGCCCACAGACCAATGAGTCGCGTGTTTGATTCCTGCCAAGGGCAAGTACCTCCCTTGAGGTGTCTTCGGCCCTGGTTGGGTCGTGTGGGAGGCAACCATTAGATGTGACTCTATCACATCGATGTTTCTCTCTGTCTCTCTCTTTTTCCCTCCCTCCCACTCTATCTGATCATAAGTTGAAAATATCCTCGGGTGAGGAATAAAAAAAAAAAAAAAAAGAAAAGGAAAGCTCACCTCTGTGCAGTGTTGTGGTAGCAGTATAAATTGTTGGAGCCCATTTGCAGGGCAGCTTGGAAGTCCTTATCAAAATACAAGGTGTCTATATCTTTTGTCCCAGTGAATCTAGTCTAAAAGGAACTGCACAAAAGTCACTTGGTAAAGGATGTTAGTTGACTTGTTGTTGCCACCTTTTCACTATCGACAATCTTGATGTCCATCATGAGAGACTGATTATATTAATAATGATGCATTTCATTAAAAGAGTGAAAAAGTTATATATGTACAATGACAGGGAATGCTGCCTATGATACATTTTAAGTGGGAAAAGGTGCATAATTGTATGATGCCATTTGTACAACAGAAAAAAGGAGAGAAGTGGAGGATAGATAGATGTGAGTTGGTATATATGTATACTTATGTACACATAGACAGCTTCTGGAGTGATGCACAAGGAACAGTTATTATTGTTACCTTGGAAATTAGGGTTGGCAGGACTAGGGGTTTTTCATTTCCACTTGACACCTCTCTATACTGCTTCACTTGTTTACAACAAGCTATAGAGCCTTTAAATAATAAAATTTAAATAACACTCGTACCCCACTTGCTTCTTTTCTTGGTACTATTATACTAAGAAATAAAAACTATAATAGTGATTGAGGTGAGAGTTCAGGTCTGAAGCACAGGAGGCAGAGTCTGGGAAAATCAAAGGCTTCTGAAAGCTACCAGGGAATCACAGTGGCCAGGGGGCTTAGGGGAGGAGCTGTGGCTTTGTTAAGCTGTAGCTTCATGCTAAGAACGTGAGATAAAATTAGGTAAAAATCGTGGTTTTATTAGGGTTTTTTTTTTCATGAAGCAACTTTAATTATGTCATTAGTTTTGATCTGTGGGTATTTTAATACCTAAGTAGTATAGTAATTGTATTCTAGGTCACAATTAAACAATTAAGTGTCTCAGGGTCTGGATAAATAGTTGTTGTTCTTGCTTAGCTTGTTTAAATATTGTAAGTGAATGCTATGCTACAATTTCTTGAACTTTTTGCTTAAGGATCTGAGGAGAACTGCAGGTTTGGTCTTAGGTTTGAAGTGCAGAAGATATAAGTTTCCTGATATTTATATAATAACATTTTGATTGAATTAAATCCTCAAATGCTTCAAAATCATTTTAGCCCATTCCCCCTCCCCCAAAAAGGAGGCTTTTGCCTGAGATACAAGAAGTAAAAGGAATGTCCAGCTGAATGTTCTCTTGATTTGGTTTAATGAATAGTTCTTTCACTCAGTTGTGTGTGTTTAGAGACAAAGAGTCACTAGCCTGTCTTAACTGGCCCCGGTTCTCTAATATTTGAAATTTCAGTCAGGAGATGGATGGTAGAAAACATAACAATAGATTAAGAAGCAATACAGGTTTTACTCTAGGATGTATAATTATATGCATAAGATGTGCAATTGGGCTGGCAGCAGAGACTGGAGTGATCGGAACAATTATGAGAAAGGAGAAAGGCTAAGTAACTTCAGAGTGTAGATAGGTGTAGAAAAACTGCAATAATAAAGTGTGTAACTTTTGAGAGATTTTTCTGGTTGTGGAAATCATAGAGCACAAAGAGCTACCTGGAGTGTGGTTTGAGGTTGAACCTGAGCCTGGACCTAGAAGTTATGCTTACAGAACCAGACAGGAGGATTCTCATCTTTGCTGGTGATCAGAGAATCTGTTAGAAATGGCCCCAGCTTGGTCTAGGCATAAAGGAAGATGGAACTTGGAGAAGAAAGCAGACATTCTGGAAAGATGGACAGAGAAGACCTGAGCTATGAGTGGGCTCGACTTTGTATCTGGTGAGAGCTGGTACTTGGCTGCCTGTGTAGAGGATGTTGCTGAGAGGCCGCACTCCATAGTAAAGCATTCTAATTAGACTGAGGTCAAGAAAGAGATGAAGACAAATAATAATAGCTATCATTTATTGGATAATAACTGTGTGCTTTTACATGGATTTTGAGCTCATAACTAACAGAGCCTGGATCCAAGGCAGTCTGGCTCTAGGTCCTGTGCTCTTGGTTACTCTGTGTTCCTAGGACTACCACTCCAAGAATCCTTCCTCTATCACTATCTCAAACCAATCAGGTTGGTAGTTAGTTGTGAAAGAAGGAAACTTCCTATTAAAGTACCCTTGCTGTGGTACTAATGAGCAAGTGATATAATCTCAAGGGAGTAAGAAAACAGAATGTTTGAATAAACAGCTGATGGATAAGTGAAATGCAATTCTGTGGCCAAAATTCTGGATTCTTTCTAAATTGAAGAACATAATTTAGTATCTTCTGTGTGGAAGATACTACTAGGTGTCACATGTGGGACTACAAGGAATCAGAAGCAGATACTGTCCTTCCCACAGCTAGTCTCTGAGGAAGTTAAAATGTGCGCAAATAACCATGACTCAAGCTAATGTTAGATACACATTATAAGAGAGGTTTAGAATACCATAGAGTTAGACAAAGGTGAGGAGGTGACCTCTGAGGTAGACCGTGTAGTATGGAGCAGGTTCTTGTATAGTTGTTGATGTCGGAGATATGCTTTTAGGCAGCAAAATACAAGGTACATTTTAAGGGGAATGATAAAAGACAAGTATCATGCTAGGCCTGTTACATTTATGTGCATTGCCTCATTAAATCCTCATAACAACCCTTTATTGACCAAATGACTTATTGTCAAAACCAGGGAACTTTTGAGAGTGGTGTGCTAATCAAATGGGGTAGGCATAGACATGTGAAAACCAGACCAGGACATGTGAAGTAGTTGGTATTATTCTCATTTCACAAATGAGAAAAATGAAGCTCTAAGTCACATAGCGAGGCTCTGGTAGAGACAGGACTGGAAGCCAACTCTAGTTCCCAAACTGAGAAATAGATACTTCATTCTATAAGCAATGGGGGACAAATGAAGGGCTTTGAGCAGAAAATGTCATGGTAAGAGCTATGTAAGACAGATGGGAAGGCGATACTGGAATTGCGGAAATTAGGAGATTTTTGAAAGAGGTTCAAGTGGACCGTTATGAGGGCCTGGGTATAAGATGTTGACTTTGGGGATTTAAAGGAAGGCATCAAGGTGAGAGACATCATAAAGGAAGAAATTACAAAGCTTGACTATTGATCAGCTTTGGAGGGAGACAAAGAATAAAGGATGACTCAAGATTTCATATTATATGTTAATCAGAAGAGCCCATTGTAACCTAGAAAGGTAATGCGAATTTTCATTAGCATTCTAGACTAAGAGGAATTCTGCTTCTCAGTACAATTAACTTACTGACTTATGATCATGAACAAATTGTTTAACCTTCCTTTGTCCATATTTACTCATCTGTATAATATAATGTTATCTGTCACTAAAAAGCCCCTGAAATAGCTCAGCTTGTCTGAATGGTTTTTTTTTACCTCCATATTTTCAAAATTTGAGAGCTTGTGCTCAGTATTATGAAATTGAATCCCAGTGTTGAATACACTCACTTTTTATATGATATTGTCAAAACAATAATCACAATATTGATAGTGATGTGTTACCTCCCTCTTCTGAACTCCTGCTTCTGTTACCACCTTTAACTAGTTGCCAGATGAATTCTAATATCCGCCTTATAACATCTTTTCTATTGTTGTCTTAAACTGCTTTTTAAGTTCCTTATTATGGTTTAACTTTTTAATGTTTATCTTAGGTTCCCAGATAGAGTGAAAAATACTTGAGGAATAGGAACACATGTCCCTCTGTTCCTCCTAATGCCTTAAATAGAGGCACTCGGGAAATATTGATTGATTTGATTTCACCAGTTTATATGGTATAAGAGGACTGCTTCTCCTTTTATTTTGTACATTATACTTTGTTAATATGGTCTAAAGAAGTATTAGCTTTTTGGTAGCTACATCTTACTATGAGCTCATAATGAGCCCAAAGTCTCCTTCTTCCTTCAAATATGTGTCTGTCTGTCCCACTTTTTACTTATTTTTTTTTTTAGAAAAACCTTTTTGGTCTAGGTTTTTACTTAAACATTAACATAGTTGTAATAAAATATTGCTTGGTGTATTAGTTTTCTATTGCTGCATAATAAATTACTGCAAACATAGTGGCTCAAAACAGTGCCCATTTATCATCTCAGTTTCCATGGGTCATAGTCTGTCATGGCTTAGCTGGGTCCTTTGCTCAGTCTCTCAGGCTGCAATCAAGGTATTGATGGGGACTGCAATCTCATCTGAGGCTTAGGGTCTTCTTCCAAGCATACATGGCTGTTGACAGAATCTAGTTCTTTGTGGTTGTATGATTGAGGCCCTCAGATCCTAGGAGCCACCTGCAGTTCCCTCCAACACAGCTCTCTCCATGGGCACTTCACAGCATAGTAGCTTGCTTCTTCAAGGCCAGTAAGGGGTAAAGTCTCTATGTCATGGTAGCAAGAAGGAATCCAGTGTGTGTGTGTGTGTGTGTGTGTGTGTGTGTGTGTGAATATAGTGAATATATATATATATATATACCTATTTATGGGAGCGACTTACTGTCACCATTGCTGTACTGTATTCTATTGGCTAGAAATTAGCGACAGTTCCCACCCACACTCAATACAGGGGGATTATACAAGGGCGTGAACATCAGGAGAAAGTCGTGTTTGGGGGTCTGCTACACTTGGCATAGAGCTTAATGAGGCTAACTGAAGACTTTACAACTTAACATTAATCCATTAATGGACACTCATTGGGTAAGGCTGCTCTAACAGCTGTGACTTTTCTGTCATTTTTTTTCACCTTGCTTACAAAGATGTAATGGGAAATGGTGTTCAATAATTTGCCTAGAATCATTAGTCATGTGGTGCCTTTCACTGAGACAGACAGCACTGGACCAGGAGTAGAATTGTGGAGGTGGAGATTTCAGTTTGGATGATTATAGATATCTAAGTAGGGATTCATCTCCCCTTGGTCTGGGGCTTAGGAGAGGGTTTGGGCTGGAATAGAGATTTGGGAATCTTTCATGTATAGATGGTAAATGGAACCTAGGGTATGTGTATAGTTTGTGAAGGGAAAGGTGTCAAGGGTGAAGTCCTGGGGAAACCCAGGTACTCTCTCTAAGTGGTCCCCCCGACCTTCTAATCTAATAAACCAAGTGAAAAAGGGAACAGGTTATCTGGCTCCAGAGGAAATGTTGATTTTTAATTTTTGTTTGCTTCTGCCTTCAGTCCCATCTCTTCCTGTCTATTCTAGGTACTACTTATCCAATTACTCCCTGCCCTTTTCTTCTGGTATCTTCTCTTCCTTTCCACTGGACCCATTCACTAGACTATTCATAAACACGTGGTCTCCCTTTGCCGTGTTCTCTAGCTACCAATACCTATCTAGCCAGCCACTTAAGCTTTCTCGGTCTCAATTTTCTTAAAGATTGAGGGGCATGATGTAGGGAAAAGGTTATGATTTTTAAGTAGCCTCTTTCAGTGCTAAATTCTGTTCTGGGGTCTTATTCCTCTCCCCTTTTCCCTTTTTGGTTTTGTTGACAGCTTAGTTCCTTTTTGAAACTTCCCTCCCTTGGCCACAACGTTGTTGTATTCTCCTAGTTCTCCTTCTGCCTGCCTCTCCCACTGTTGGTTCTTTGCTTTTGCTTCCTTCTGCCCCTTAATTATGTCCATACTTGGGAGTGTTGAGTTCTTCGCCTTTTCTCTCTTTATGCTTTCTCCTTCTGAGATTTTGCCTTCTCTCCTGGCTTTACCAATGTCAGTTATTAATTATAGAAGTAACACATGATTACATGTTCATCTTAAAAAATATATAAGCATCTTGAGTAAAAGACGAAAGTGCCCCTTCAACCTCTTCCTCACAGGTAACCACCATGATCATGTTAGTGTCCTGTCTTCCAGGTGTTGAGTCCCAAGCCCATAAATTTAGCTCTAAACTCTAGTTTTTCATCTATAGCTGTACTCAGGATATCCTTACTTGAATGTTCTACTATCAGCATGTCAAATCCACTAGCCGAATGACTTTGGGCATGTGGTTGATGTGATTGTTTCTGTGGTTGTTTGTATTCTGTGATTCTTTCATGTGTCCCCCAGAGCACTAAAGAGTAGGTATGTCCTGTATGTTTGGTTGATCCTATTATTTTATGGCTGATAAGCTTTTGTTAGTATTCCTTCCCAATTTGCTTATGTGCACAGACCCAAGAATAGAGTATCCCTCTGTCAAAACTTTAGATGAAAAGTGAGTGACTAGGTATAGGACCCAGTCATTGGGAACCAGAACATGTGAGCAGTTAGGTGAGTAAGACGAATCATGGGGTCTTGACAGAGGAGAATAAGGTGGTAGATGGGTAGTATACTGGAAACTTTGATCAGTAAATTAAAGCCAAGGTGCCAGTATTAAAGAAATATATCATGGGCTCTAAAACTTAAATATCTTAATCGCAAATATTAGCTACTGAAATAGCTATTTGTGTGAAAACATTGTTTTAGCTCTGAAAAAGGTATATGGATAAACTCTGCAGTGCAATGAGTCATTTCATAAAATATTTTTCACGATATGAGTATTAATTGCAAATTAATCGGGTAGGTTTGCCTTTTGAGAATCTAGATTGCCAATGGAAGTTGATCACTCCATGTTGTATTGATGAGGCTGTGTCATAAGCAATGACACACTGAAAATTGCAGGTCTCTGTTTAAGCTTAATTCCAAAGGAATTTAAGGTAGCTGCGGTCCAGGATCCATAGTTGTGGTTCTCAACTGAGGTCATTTTGCTTCTCTGGGGGCATTGCTTTCTGGAATCATTTTTGGTTGTCACAACTGTGGGGGATGTTACTGGTTTCTAGTGGGAAGAAGTCAGGGAAGCTGCTAAATATACTGTATTGCCCAGGCCAGCCCCCTATAACCACGAATTATCTGACCCAAGATGTCAGCTGTGCTGAAGCTGAGAAACCCTGTACCAAGGAATTTGGGG
Source organism: Tadarida brasiliensis (assembly GCA_030848825.1). NCBI lineage: Eukaryota > Metazoa > Chordata > Mammalia > Chiroptera > Molossidae > Tadarida > Tadarida brasiliensis. Next base: position 94,300,483 of record CM061280.1, on the reverse strand, counting down.
TTAGGGGGAGATCAATGGAGGTGGTCATTAATTCCTCTTTGTATTTATGCTGATGTCCTATAATTCTTAACATTGGAGGATATGACAGTTGTTTGGATTTCAGTGATAGCAGCATAAATATCAGATAGATGAACCTTATTTACTTTTCTAGGTATTCTAATTATCTGTATATTAAGGGAAATTATCCCCAAACTTTGTCAATGCTAATTTTTTTTCAAGGGGAATTTATTGCCAGAACATTTATTTTGTTTTATTTTTTTAACTTATCTTTATTGTTGAATGTATTACAGATGTTCCTCATTTTTCCCCCATTGCCCCCCTCCTCCCCATTCCTGCCCCCCTCCTGCCTTTCCCCACACTGTTGTCTGTGTCCATTGGTTATGCATATATACATATAAGTTCTTTGGTTTGTTTCTTCCCACCCCCCAACCCCCCTTCTCTTTAAGGTTTGTCAGTCTAACAAGCAATTTGTGCTTCTTAACCCCTTCACCTTTTTCACCCATCCCCCCAGCCCCCACCCATCTGGTAACCAACAAAAGTTCTCTGTATCCATGAGAATGTTTCTGTTCTGCTTGTTCATTTTATTTGTAGATTCATTTGTTGATAGATATGTATTTATTGCCATTTTGTTTGTTCATATTTTTTTATCTTTTTCTTCAAGAAGACCCTTCAACATTTCATATAATAATGGTTTGGTGGTGATGAACTCCTTTAGCTTTTCCTTGTCTGGGAAACTCTTTCTATGGCCATCGATTCTAAATGACAGCTTTGCAGGATAGAGTACTCTTGGTTGTAGGTTGTTGCTTTTCATCACTCTGAATATTTCTTGCCACTCCCTTCTGGCCTGCAAAGTTTCTTTTGAAAAATCAGCTGACAGTCTTATGGGAACTCCCTTGTAGGTAACTAACTGCTTTTCTCTTGCTGCTTTTAAGATTCTCTCTTTGTCTTGAACCTTTTGCATTTTGATGATGATGTGTCTTGGTGTGGGCCTCTTGGGGTTCATCTTGTTTGGGACTCTCTGTGCTTCCTGGACTTATATGTCTGTTTCCTTCCCCAAGTTAGGGAAGTTTTCTGCCATTATTGTTTCAAATAGGTTTTCGATTTCTTGATCTCTCTCTTCTCCTTCTGGCACCCCCAAGATGCGAATGCTGGCACGCTTGAAGTTGTCCCAGAGGCTCCTTACACTATCCTCATTTTTTTGGATTCTTTTTTCTTTTTGCTGTTCTGATTGGGTGTTTTTTGCTTCCTTATATTCCAAATCGATGGTTTGCTTCTTGGCTTTACCTACTCTACTATTGAATTTGTGTAAACTATTCTTTATTTCAGTTAGTGCCTCCTTCATTTCTAACTGTGCATCCTTCATTTCTGACTGGTCCTTTTTTATGCTCTTGAGGCCCTCACTAAGTTCACTGAGGTTCTCACTAATTCCATTGAGCATCCTTATAAGCAGTATTTTGAACTCAGCATCTGTTAGGTTGCTTAACTCCATTTCACTTAGTTCTTTTCCTGGAGTTTTGTTCTGTTCTTTCATTTGGGACCTGTTTCTTTGTCTCCTCATTTTGGCTGCCTCCCTGTGTTTGTTTCTATGTATTACTTAGCGAGAGGTGTGGGGCTAGCTGAGACCAGATACTGCTTGTTTGAAAGAATTTAGGCAAAGCTGAAGCAGGATCCAAGACAGGCCAATCCTATGGTAAATCAACTGGCAACAACTTGGGTGGGCCTGAAAGTTGGGTGGGGCGGGGCCTCAGGGAATCACCAGGGCGGGGCAAACAGTGTGAGCCAGGTAGCTGGAGTCCCAGATATGGCGGCGTCTGCAGGCCCAGGGAAGGGCTCACCAAAGGAACAAAAGCCTCTGATAGAACGTCTGTCCAGGAGAAAGCTGCCTCTCCAGCCCTTGCTCCAGTGCCAAACAGCTCAGTTCTTCCCCATATGATTCTGGTGCCTTTCAGGCTGCCTCTCCCATGCTGGAGCCTGGAGGGAGCAAGTCCGAGTAAGTCCGTGTGTGGGCCCTTTAAGAGGAGCTGCCAGGGGCTCCAGCCGCCTCAGCCTTAGTTCCCGCTGGTTTTCCCAGCCAGAAGTTATGGGGATTCTCTTCCTGGCACTGGAACCCTGAGCTGGGCACCTGGTGTGGCACAGGGACCCCTCAGTCCTCTGGGAGGACCTTCCCAGCTGAGGTGTCCCTCCTAATTTTTATCCAGCACACGTGGGTGTGGGACCAGCCAGTCGTGCCTCCGCCCCTCCTACCGGTCTCGATGGGGCTTCTTCTTTAATTTCGTAGTTGTAGGACTTCCATTCAGCTTGATTTCAGGCGATTTTGAATGATGGTTGTTCTGTAGTTTAGTTGTAACTTTGATGTGGTTGTGGGAGGACGCCATACCGTGTTTACCTACGCCGCCATCTTGACCGGAAGTCCTAGTTCAGTTTTTCTATTGCCAGAACATTTAAAGAGAGATAAACAAGAATGCTGAGACCTGATGCAGTTTTATCTTGAGTTACTGCTGTGGTGTACTGCATTTTGATTCTTAGTCCTAAATACCGTAGGCAACCTTATCTTAAACTGAGATATAACTCAGGAGATTAACTGGATTGCCCAGGGCCATGTAGTGATTTAATCATAGATCCTGGGACAGAAATCAGGTTTCTTTTTTTCTTTTGATTAAAACAATTTTTAATTGTTCAGTTAACAGTTGACATTCAATATTACTATATTAGTTTCAGGTGTACAGTATAGTGGTTAGACATTTATATCTTATGAAGTGATCCCCCTGATAAATCTAGTAGTCACCTGGCACTATACATAGTTATTGCAATATTATTGACTATATTCCATAGACTGTACTTTATATCCCTATGACTATTCTGTAACTACCAATAGAAATTAGGGTTCTTGATTCTTAGGGCATTGTTCCTTCAATTTTGCCATCACTTCTCTATTGCTTCTTCTCTGCATTGAGTCTTCTGAAATGCATAATCAAGTATGTCGAAGACTGGATGGTCTTAGCTGCTGGGTATTTTGCAAACTTATGCGAGAATATTCAACCTCACCAGCCATCTATAAAAAAGCAATGAAAATAACCCAAAATAACGCAGAGTAAAACTTAAGGAGTTACACTTTTTCACCTATTAACACCAATACAATATTATAGCAAATGGAGTACAGAGCTTAAAGGAAGTGGTAGGGTGAAAGGACCCTTAGTATAACACAGCTGTATGGCATTTCTCTAAGCTACTATTTTGAAGAATGTTGCCTTTTGGACCAACTCCCAAACTCCATTTGGCTAGCACTTTGGAATTTTAAATGGGTAAAAAATATGATTTTCCATTGCTCCCAGCTGCCCTGAACAGTTTAATAGACAACTATTTAAAAGAGAATAGGATCAGCATTGATGTCCTTTATGAACTAGGGAAATATACTTGTTTTCTTCATATGCTCAGTTTCTTCATGTAGTAAATAGAGGATGATAATGACAGTTAATATTTATTGAGCCATTACAATTTCCCAGGTACTGCTCTAAGCCCTTTATACATATATTATTAAACTTCACTAAAAATTTATAAGGTAAATAGTATTATTCCCATTTTAAAATTGAAAAACTGAGGCAAAGAGAGGTTAAATAATTAGTTTTCATAATTAGCAAGTGTCTGATATAAGCTGAGACATGCTGAATGGAAAACACACATCAACTTTTAAAGAATTAGTATGATGAAATAGAAAATATTTCAATAATTAAAAAGAGTGGTTGCATGTTGAAGTGATACTATGTGGGACATACTAGGTTAAATAAAGTCTATTATTAAAATTAATTTCACCCTATTTCTTTTTACTTTTCTTAATGAAGCTACTAGGAAATTTAAAGTTACAGTATGTGGCTAGCATTTTTATATTTCTGTTACATGGCACTGTTAAATGGAGAGTTTTATCAAGCTAGCTCCCGGGGATTGGTAATTCTCACCCTGTTATCATGTACATGAGACTAAATGCTGAGGAAGGCAAAATTATTAAACTCATTGGGCTAAAGTTTGCTGCTATTGCCAGTAGATCCCTGAGGTGGATATTAGGTCTATTCTCTAATGCTTGCATTAAGGGGTGAGGAGAAAGGATGCTTTTAAACTTAAGTTCTAAAGTTTTAGTCCTGTAGACATCTATTGAATAACTGTGTAAGACACTGTGTGGATACTCTGGCTCAGATAAAAATCAGGGACTTGGACCTTGCCATCAATGAGCTTATAATCTAGTAAACAAAAATGTGCATACACTACTTCACATAATATCATATATGATGAGTGGTAGAAACAAAGGGCTTAGAATCTTAAGAGCACAAAAGGTAATTTGCAGCTATGGTGAGGAGGAAGGAAGGTTTACAGTTCAGCTGGTTAGAGAAAGATAGGATTTTAATAGAGGTCCTCTCTGTACTCAAAGGAACATGCAAAAATAGATGACAGGTCATTGAGCTGGCATGGTTTTTTGCTCACCAAATGGAAGCTCTGTGTAGCACAAAACGGGGAGAGGTTTGATACATTCAAATAGGGAATTTTTTAGGACCTGTTTGTGTTTCTGTGCCTTCCTCTGTGGACCCCTTTCTTGCATACGCATAGAAACTTCCACTCATCTCACGGAACAGACTACTTACCTAAGTCTTTTGATTTCTGATTTCCCGGTGTAGCCAGGCAGCAAGTGTTGCTTTAGTACGTAGCTCGTGCCTGTGCATATGTTTTTAGGTATGTGCAGATGGATGGGCAGGCAGATACATTTCTTTTAAACTGTAGTTACAATGGGCCAACCTTGAACTTTAGATTTAACATGAATTTCTTCTTATGAATTGTTGTCTAATCACTGAAGCAAATAATTGTAGCTCCCTCCATTGGGAGGAGTAAGGAGCAGAAAGAGGCCATAAATGTTACTCTCACAGTAGCTTCTCTACCTTGAAATGAAGAAGTGGAAAAAAATACTTAGCCCCCACCAATACCACTGTGTTCAATTCTGTCCTTTCCTTCCACTTACCAATCGTTCATCAGATTGATTGGTTTGGTTTTGTGTGGAAAGTCATCTGGCATTAATAAAGAAAGACTTTGGAAAAAAAAAAGAATATTGCTTTCAAGAACGAACAGGACTCTGTAGCCTTAATTAGTGGAGACTCTCCATTCTATACTTGCAGGGCCTTTGTCTTCCAGGTGCTTTGTTGTTGTTGTTTTGTTTGATTGTTTTATTTGAATAGAGTTTTGGCCTATTAATATAGAAGATGGTATAGTGACTCCTTCCTCTTCTCCAGAAAGGATACTATACAGTTCGTTGGTTTTTCCTTTCATGGAATCCTAAAATGTTAAAGCTACAAAGGGATACTCTTGTAGTAACTCTTTTAAAAATGATTATCTTTTCTCTTAAAAAAATTAATGTAATATGTTCTTACTATAACCAATTTTTTAAAATTAGAAAATACAAATGAGGAACAAAGAACTTTAACATCCCAAATTTTAAAAAGATAGAACATTTTTAACATCTGCAGTATAACCTTCTAGATTGTATGTAACTTTAACAATAAAATGAATTATACCATTTTATAAACTACATTTCTTCATCTTTATATCAATAGGCATAATTCTATATTGTCAGCTATTCCTGAATAACACTCTTGACTACTCCATTGTAATGATATACAATGATTTATTTAACCAATATCCTATTTTGAGTATATCCTATTTGTTTCCAGTGTTGCAGTGGAATCCTTTTTGTCACATCCTTAACTGTTTCTTTGGTATGAATTATAAAAAGTAGAGTTGGACAGATAGGAGGGTAAAGGTTAATGAGTTTACACTCTTGCGCTCTTGCCAATTCTGTGTATTATCATTTGGAAAATATTTGTCAATTTGATAAGTCAAAAAGAGCTTTTTGTTGTAATGTATTCCTTTAATTACAAATAAGGTTGCACTTTCTTCATATGCTTGTATTATTGATAATTTCTTACTAGTTAGTCATTTTTTAAACTAATTTAAGAGTTATTTAATTATTGAGGGTAGTAACTCTGTCATAATGGTGCACATATTTCTTCTCAGTTTTGATATTTGTTTTATAATTGATTTGTTTTTAATGTCCACAAGTTTTCCATTTTCATATAGTCAAATGTACCAGTCTTTCCTTTATAGTTTATACTTTACACATCTCACCACAGGGCAGGGAGTTCTAAGGGCCAAAGAGATGTGCCCATGCAGAATTCCTGCATGTTCCTTCTAGACCATACTCCAGGTGCTTGGAAGCTGAGAATTCCCTGCTCAATCTACCTCCAGGGCTTGCAAGGGCATCTTCCCTGGGCCTAAGGGGGGCACTATGCCACAGGTTACAAGCTCTCCTAAGTCTAAGGGGTGGTTGTTTGGTGGGAGAAATGTGTGGATGGAGCTTGGATGTTTGGATTGAGTAGACTACACATATATGCCCAAGGTCCCTAGTTGCTTAGGAAGGAGTAGGGTCAGGTGAGGGGGGAGGAAAAAAGGGGGGGATTGTGAGTTTACATTTATATTCTTGCCTCTGGCTTTGCAAATGTCAGGGATGGACCTGTTTCTCATAGTAATATTTATTATTTTAATTACATTTGCATTTTGCATACATCTGGAATTTCCTTTGGTATGAGATATGAAGTCAAAATCAACTTTTCCCCCCACATATCACTTCTCTGGTTTTATAGATGGGGAAACTGAGCCTTAGGTTGTAATTTATCCAGAGTCATTGGGCTGGCTAGTGTGAGAGCTGTCTCTTAAGACTGACAGATTAGTGTTTATTCCTTTAGGCAGATAGACCTAGGCTTGACTCTTGGGTCTGGTACTAATTGGCCTTTCACATGTTAATATGGGATAGGTCTCTGATTAAATAAGAGAATCCTACCCATCCCCACCCACCCCTGTGCCCTACCCTTTCGGCCAGCTAGCTGCACTTTCCAGGTTTTGCACCTTGTCATCTTGTGGTCAGTTTAGACCTCATCCTCAGTGCTGCAGTCTGACTGTTGCCCCGTTTATAAAACAGTCAAAACTCTACAGCCTTTTGTCACAACCTTTGCTCCTTAAGCTCCAGCTAGAACCCAGCAGATGGGAACGCAAATATCTGTAGAAACCCAACAAAACACTTTTATTTTACAGAGTTGGTGTGTTTTTTTTCTTAAGGCTTCTGACCAGCTGTTCTGTCACCCCACCCCCAACTCCCTCGAGATACTGTAAGCATAGCCATTGGTAAAAGTTTGAGATATTTGGCTGCTTCTGAACATAGGTTACTTATTATGTTGACCTTGGTTTATTTTTCTCTAATGTATTTTTCAGAAATTCCTCTGAGTTTGACTCAATATTTTATCTTCTGTTTCTACTTTTAATCATGTACTGCATACTACAAAGACAGTTCAACCTAGCAGCTATTACACTAACTTTTAACATGGCAGGTTTCTTTATTTAAAAAAAAAAATCTTTGATGAAGGGAAGCCCTACTGTATTTCCCCAAAGGTAGAAATAGCAATTTATATGGTTCGAGCAGGAAAAACTTGTTAACTAAAACTGTCAAAGTGTAGTGAGCTTTGCAATTTTAATATATGTTGCATCAGTTGATGGGAACAGGGGTTGTCATAGGAAATTGTTCACAGGTACTTTTGTGATTCAGTTATGATGACACTAATCTTCTGTTAGATACTGAAATCGCAAATTTTGGTGAAGCCAAAACTGATCTGAATGTCTAGAGAACTCGACCACTATCTCCAAGGTCTGTCTTAGCTCTTTGGGCCTTATGCTGTTGCCTTCACTTTCAACCTGCTGTAGGGCCTTAGAGCTAGTATTTATGCTTGTTTTGCTTTGTTTTATTTGTTTATTTTCAATTTAGGGGTGAGCTTAACATAAAAGGTAACAACGTAGCTTTTAGTTACTATGCACATTGCATTGTGCTTTTTTCTTATAAATCTAGGATAAGACTGAAATTGTAGAAATATGGTTAAAATACTCTGCAAAAAAGCAAAGGAGAGCAGAGATATAAGGGGATAACATAAACAGCCATTATAAGACTAAAATATATGTGTAAGAAAGATTTTGATATCAATGTCCCTACCTTCCTAGTAAACTATACATTTTTTAAATGTTACCTTTTTGGGTTGGGAGGGACGAGAGCCATATTTCCTCCAGAAGAAGTATTTCCAGTCCAAACTAGCCTGTCATCCAAGATTCCTAGAATCCTGTTATCTTACATTTGATCTAGTTCAGCCTCTGACTCAGCGTAGCAGGCCACTTACTCTGCAGTGGCCTTAGTGGGTGATCATTCCAGTTATCCCACAAGTAGTGGTTCTGGAGTGGGACTGCCTGAATCTGACACTTGACTAGCTGTAGTTATAGCCTTGAGCAGATTATTTAACCCCTCTGTGCATTAGTTATCTCACCTGTGAAATGGGGATAATGGTACTCACCGACAGGACTGTTGTGATGTTAAAATCAGATAATAGCCCTGGCCGGTTTGGCTCAGCGGTTAGAGCGTTGGCCTGCGGTCCAGAGAGACCCGGGTTCGGTTCCCGCTAGGGGCACGTACCCTGGTTGCGGTTTGTCCCCGGCCCTGGTTGGTCGTGCGGGAGGCAGCCACTCGATGTGTCCCTTTCACGTCGATGTTTCTCTCTCTCTCTCTCTCTTCCTCTCTCTCCCTCCCACTCTATCTGAACAAAAAATGGAAAAATGTCCTTGGGTGAGGATAAAAAAAAAAATCAGATAATAAATGTATAGTACTTATCATGTCTACTAGCACATTATTGTTTCTCTTACCATTGTTGATATTCATTGCCATGAAGATTAAAGTGTTTGAAAATCTTTCCTTATTTTGAGCTGAAATCTGTCTCTTTGTAATCTCTAACCATTGCGCTACACAGAAATAAAAGATTCTAACCCTTTCCCTACTTGCCAACCTTTTAGATATTGGACACGTAAGGATACAAGTATGAAAGCATCTTATAGATCATACAGTGCCATGCTACCTACAGTGGAGTATTTAATAATGTCATTGTATCATGGTCTACATTATAATTATTATCTAAATTGTTCCTTCTACCTGCCATATCTTATCTTTTCAGGCTAAATATCTTGTGTTCCTTCTAGTGTTTTTCATGTAAGAAGATTTCTAGAAACTTAACCATCTTAGTTGCCTTTACTTGGGATATACTCTAGTTTATTCATGTCTCCTTTGAAACATGGCCCCTAAGACTTGACTTGATCCTATATGTATATTCAGTCAGACTCGTGCAGAACACAATGATAATATGATATTTACCTCCGCCCTCCTTTAAAATTATATATGCTTTGTTAATGAAATACTGTGTCTGATTGAGGGAATAATATTGTTCTGTTGGCTAAAGGGCTTTTTCAGATGAACTCCCACCAAACATGCTGAACATTCTGAAACTTGCATTCACTTATTGTTTTCATCGATATTTTTTGAGTGCTCTTTTTTGTGCCAGGTGCTGTGCTGTGTACTGGGGCTACAATGGTGGGTTCTACCTTTGTCTCTATTATATTTCAGTCCCTAGTCCAGCCTGTTGATATTTTTGGATTCTAGTTCTATTTGAAAACAGATTGGTTGTGTCTCTGTTTTATGTCATTCATAAACTTGACGAACATGCTTTCTTTGTCTTCTCCAACTTGTTGGGTTAAAAATGGTATTTCAGAAGTGCCAAGTACAGAATCCTGAGATAAGCAACTAGATCTCCATTTGTGAGGCTGACATTGATCTGTTAGTGTTCTTTAAAAAACCTTTCTATTTTGAAAAAAAAAAATTATAGATTCAGAGGATGTTGCAAAGAAAAGTACAGAGAAGTTCCATGCACCCTTCTTCTAATATCTCCCAACTATAGTGCACTATCAAAACCAAGATATTGACATTGGTACAACCTATAGAATTTAATTCAGATTGTGTATGTGTAGCTCTATGAAGTTTTATCACATGTGTGACTTTGTGTAACCATCATCATGATCAAGATAACTTAACTCTACCATCACTACAAGACTCCCTTGTTCTACCCTCTTATAACCACATCTCTTCCCTCTCCTCATGCCTACCTCCTAGCAACTGTGCTCAATCTTTATAATTATGTTGCTTCATGCACATCACATAAAAGGAATCATGCAATTTGTATCCTTTTAGGTTGGCCTTTTTTTTTTTTTTCCTGCTGAGCATAATTTGTTTGAGATTCATCCAAGTTGTTACATTTAATAGTTCCCTTTCATTGCTGAGTAGCATTCCATTAACAATCTTTAAAAAATACTTTTATTGATTTTTAGAGAGGGAAGAGAGGGAGGAAAGGAGAGAGAGAGAGATATGAGAGGGAAACATCTATCTGTTGCCTCCCATACACCCTGGGTATCGAACCCGCAACCTGGGTATGTGCCCTGACTGGGAATGGAACCAGTGACCTTTGGGTGCACAGAATGATGCTCTACTAACAGAGCCACACTGGCCTGGGTAGCATTCTTTTTAAGTATGGCTATTCAATCAATCATAAATCAACCTACCTGCATCTCACTGTGTCATGTGAATGTGTTCTATAGGGAAAATGTGTTCAATGACTTACTGAAGCTCAATGACAGTCAGTGGCATTACCTCAATCTCCCAGTCTTACTGCTTGATTATTGCTTGTAACCATCAGTTTAATACTCCATTGTAGTCTATTTTTCCATCAAGATTAGCAGTCTTGATTTCTGAGCTGTTTTAGAAATGTTTGGCTTTTGGAAATTGGACTGTAGTTGTCAAACTAGTCTTCCTTCATTTTTGTAGTCGACCTTGATTTTTCAGAGATTACTAGCAGTGTCTTCTCAGTAAGGAATATTGGTTACCTCAATACCATAGGATATCCTTGATGTGTGTCCACAGACCCAAATTCATTTTAAACTGCTTGCCATTCTCAATATCTCAGCATCTGTTGGGCTCTGACAAACTATTATTCACATTTGTGCTGCCGTTTCCAATTTGAAAATTATCCTTATCATTTAAGAGGGAATAGAAATAGGAACTGAGTCATCCCATTGGTGTTCTTGCTTACTCAATTGCTCTCTCTGTCATCCGTTTACATATATCTTCTACTTAGGGTTGATGATCTTACCTTAAAATCTGAGCTTGCTATAGCTTCGTTAGTTCCTGTAGCCTACCAGTGTGTTTCCTGTGTAGCTACATTGTATTCTTTAGTCATTTCTCCTTTTTTCCTTCAAGATCATGGGGAATTGATGATATGAGAATTTTCCCCAAAAAATATTTTTTAAAATTTCTCTTAAACAGTAGTCCACTTAAGAGTCACTGTGGTCTCTTGGAGAAATTTTCATTCCTAATATCTGGGGAATATCTTTGTACCTATCACTTTTTTGTCCTTGGTCATTACCCAGTAGTAGTTAAAATGACATGGCCATATTTCCTAAAGTTTCTTTCACTTCTGCTTTTACCAATCAGTTCTTCTTTCTTGGTCAAATATACCCGGGGTTGTAGTTCCTCTCACTGCTTCCTCAGCATTCCAAAGGATGAAATTTCCCTCTTGTAAGTTCAGCACAGTTCTTCCCTTTTGATATACATATTGTTTCCTGGCTAACACTCCCTTCTCAGATCTCCTGTGCCCCCCAGAACACCTGTTCTTTGGTAAGGAAATGTCCTTATATTCTCAACAATTCCTCTGGAACTCTTTGCCTTGATGAAGCTGTTTTCTTCACTGCCCTGTTTTTTTGCCTTTATTGATTTTAGGGAGAGAGGAAGGGAGAGGGAGAGAGAGATAGAAACATCGATGAGGGAGAACATTGGCCACCTCCTGCATGTCCCCCACTGGGGCTCGGTCCCACAACCTGGGCATGTGCCCTGACCGGGAATCGAACTGGCAACCTCTTGGTGCATGAGTCAACGCTCAACCACTGAGCCACACTGGCCGGGCCTTCAGTGCCCTCTTAAATGGAAGCTTCTCCCTTCCCCATAAGTCCTCAATCTTAAAGCTAGCTTCTGGTGCCAGGTTGTTGTTCAACAACTTTTCTTTTCCCTTACTTTTAAATATGCATGCCATGGGGGTGGTATATCCACTCCCTTCATTGACATAGACCTATCTCTGGGTTACTAACATTCTTTGAGGCCTCTGGTACCCAACTTAGTATTCTGTGCTATCCTGACTCCTAGCATCATCCAAGACCATGACATCAAATACTCCAACATAACACTTCCTCGACCTCCAACAATATGACCTTCAGCTTTGCTCTGCTTTAGCAACTTCTTTGTATGGGCCACACTCTGTGCCTTGTCACCAACTGGAACTGTTCTACTGATATTTCAAACTCTGAAATTTAGCCTTTCAACTAATAGCTCTAGCCTTCCACCTCCCCTATTCCCTTACTCCCACAGAACCTCATTGACCTCATCAACACTTTTAGTCCCTTCTCCTTTCTTCCCGATTTCAGTCCTGTCCTGCTTCTATGGTCTTTCCCACTCAATCAACTATTTCCCACCACCACTGAACCCTGCCAGCCATTTGATATTAATTGCTACCAGTATCCTCAATTCTCTCACGTCCCTCTTATTCCCCTGCACCTGCCCTGCCAATCCCCAAACCTAGATGGACTTTAGCATCTGTTTTCTTCTGTTCTGTTCCCAGGCTTCCAAGTAGTACTTGGGAAAATCATCTCACCATGGAGATTATATCCATGACCAGACTGTGATTTCTGACCACAGCTGGATCCTCAACGGCTGCTCACTAATCCTTTTTTACACATTCTTGGTTGGTTCCTTTTCCAATTTCCCACAGCATCTGTTCCATTTTCCTTGCATACCCCTCTGGTGCCCTAATTTAGCCTTGCCTATTCCCTACTCCCCTCAAGGTCATAATCTAGTTACACACTTACCTGAAAAGATAGAGCCCATTGGTCACAAACTCTGTCTTTCCCTCAAAACATTTATTTCCATGACTACTTTTATTTTCATTCTTTTTGTATCGTCTTTTCCAAAGCTAACCTGTCTTTCTTTTTACTCTCCCCCATGCCTCCTTTAAAATATTGTTATATTAATTTCTCCCTTCTCTCTCTTGTATCTTTAGTATTTTTCTCAGAGTTATTTTTCTCCTGCCTGCAAACATATCCAAGAATCCTTCTTTCATCTACTTCTCCCAAATCTTCTTTTAATCCTATCATTCCCACCTACTAATGGGATATCTTTTTTCTTAATTTTATCTGAAAATTTCTCGAAAGAGTCATTTATACTTCATCTTTGTTTTCAAATCATGAACTACGGCTTGTGAACTCTTCCTTCTACTAAAAACTGACCTCTCATAGGTCAGCATTGATTTCAAAATTCAGATTGGGTAGATTGGATGTCTTGAGATACAGAAAATAGAGGAGGGAAGGTGTGTGTGTGTGTGTGTGTGTGTGTGTGTGTACGTGTGTGTACACAGGATTGCCCATGCTTGTTTAGTGGGGAAAAGAACTATGATGGAGAAGGTATGGAATTCAGTACTATGCCTTTCTTCTGTTTCAGGGAAGTTCATTGCATGATCCAACAGCATTACTTCTTTCTCTTTGCTTTTATTCTCAACCAATTGTTATTCACCATGTTTCCACTATCTCATTTGTTGACTTCTATAAGAAAATACCACTTTTTTTACTACAAATTATGATGATGATGGTAATGATAGTGGCCGCCTTTTGGCTGCTTACTCTGTGCCATACACTGTGATAGATATTTACATGCATTGTAAACTTTAATTTTCATAACAGCTTGGTGAAGTAAGTATTTTAATACCCACTTTATGGATGGGCCCATGAAGGCTCACAGAGGGTGCCTTAACCAAGATCACATGACAAGAGGTAGCACAGGGAGCTTGAACCCTGGCTGGCCTGGCTTAACCACTACACTCTACTGCTTTCTATGATCTAGTGCCAGATGCCATCTCACTAGCTTTTGATGATGATAACTTGGAGATCATACTTTCTGGTGTTTCAAGTACCCCAGTGACTTTGTTACCACTACTCTGTTAAATCAGTCTGTGGACTTCCTCAGTCCTAGGCATGATTTCTAGCTCTTTAGTTTTCTTCCGAAGAGTAGTGGGTATCTCTCTTCCACTATGTTTTTTCTTTCTATGTCAATTTTTGGTGATTTTTAATAACAGTTTTTAACAGTTATCTTAACACTTTCTTTTAAGTCCACATTCATCATGTTAATGGATCTCCAGCAAAATCATTTCTTCTAGGTCTGTGTGAAATTTTCTCCTTCCCTTGCTATAAGTCTGTCATTCTGAGATCTTAAGTGATTGTCCAGAAAACCACATCCTATTCTTTGACATCATCTAAGTAGCAAGATATTCATTTCTCATATCCTTCCTTCTAGTGAAAAGTCATGACCTTCAATAGGAAGAAGAGGTGAAAAGCTCTCACATGTCCCTGAAGTCTTCAGTTTTCTATGTAAACTTTCAAAATCAGTAGATACAGTTCAGGTTCTTCTTGGTTGTATAACTTGTTCCCAGATCTAAGCATTTGCAGGACTAAAAATAAACTGGAAGATGCATAGCATTCATGTTCATCTCATTGAGTCAAAATGTCCAGGACTGGAGAATGTGCTGGGACTAGAACAACAATAACAAAAAGGTAGCCCTGCTGTTAATTCGACTGGGAGGACAGACACAGATAAAGATAACTGCAGAATTAACAGAAAACATTGCTTCTCTCAAAGTCATGCAGCAACTGTAAAAAACAAAACAAAACAAAACCCCATAAAGGTACCTTCTTTCAGTGAATACTGCTTTTTTGTAAATGATGTCCCAGCCCCACTCTGTTATTCCTATCTGTTACTAGGGATTCCCAATTGCTGAGCTGCCCTTGCCTCAGAACAGCACCCAAACCCAGTTTCTCCTCGTTTCTCCTAATCCTGACTCAGAAATAATAACCAATCTGGAACTGATCCCTGCTTTCCTTAGACCCTCCTCAGAATCATTCGGCAGGAACCCAAAAGATGCTTCCCTCCTCCCCTAGCTGAATAGTATCCCATGGTTCTTCTGGAGTGCCCTCTGTGAATGAATCTGATTTTATTGGACTACAGGCTTGTTCTTGGTGGTCTCTAGCTGACTAAACTTTAAATGTCATTCTCACCCTGAACTTCCCCCAAATGAAAATTAGGCCTATTTAATTACATTCAAGCCTGGCCCAGTTCCATATTTCTTGCCTTGAGAATGAAGGACGCCACCCTCTCCTTGGCTCATCCCAGGTATAGTGCTAATAACAGATTGATATGGTGCCATCTTAGTCTAGATTTAATAACATGAGCTAAAAATCCAGAATTAGAATGATACTAGGGACTTGACATACCTGGGTCATGGTGGTAAAAGTGATACAGAGTTAGTGAGCAGCCAGACAGTGACTCCAGATGAAAGTGAGTGGTAAAAGAAGTGAGGGACATTCGTTGTTTTTAAAAATATTTTTAAGGAAGTGTTTGAGTTGGGGTGGGGTAGAGGGGTGAGAGCAAGTGATTCTGGGTAGAGTAGGATGACTTGTATAAAAGGATGGAAGCCAAAACAAACAAGCCACATTTGAACAATAGCCCTTCCCTTGAGACTGGAAAGGCAAAGAACAAGAAAGTTTTCATTTGTTAACCTCTCTTCTCATTGAAGTATATGGTTTGAGGGCTGGAGAGTCTGATTAGGATCTAAGAAGAAACTATTGCAACAGGTGGCCATCATAGTACCATAAAAATAGTCTAGAAAGGAGGAGGAACAGAAATGTCTAGCAGTACCCAGGACAGAGTGGTAACCACTTGGCAGCTTCCTATTTATTTATTTAATTTTTTCGGATGACATCAGTTAATAAAATTATATAGGTTTCAGGTGTACAATTCTATAATACATCATCTGTATATTGTATTGTGTGTTCACCACCCCAAGTCAAGTCTCCTTCCATCACCATTTCCCCCATATCCTCTTTTACCTCCCTCATCTCCCTTCCCCTTGAAGGCACTTAACTTGTTACCTGTGGAGATGCTTTCAACTTCTGCTTGGCTGGACCACTCAGAACAAGGAGATGTTTTTTCCTGTTTGATTGTGGTCTTACATTAGGAAAAGGGGAATTTGATTTCCCAACTTATAAGATATGTAGGACAAATATTACAAACCAGGTTAGTATCCCTCTCAAAAGAGGGGATGACAGGTGAATTCCGTGTCAGAGTTTCTCTGAAGACCTGTGCTGTTTTCTAGTGAGGCCATTTAGGATACAGTTCATGTTCTTCCTTTTTGTAGACCATTAAGTCAGTCTTTTTTCTTGTTATCACCAAAAGTGCTAAGGAAGTCCTGTATTGCATCATCATTTTGGCTAAAACCAAAGCCTTAATTCTGCTGCATTTGCATAAACCAGCAGCTTTCTTATCTTGAGTAACTTCATTGAAATTGCTTAACCAGTTAGGTGGTAACTACCTCTTCTGAGTCCTTTATTTCCTATTTGGATGTAATGCATGTTGCATTTTAAACTCTGACTGTAAAAATAACAATATTTTGTTTGTCAGTTTATTGTGTTCATTAATTCCACATATAAGTGAAATCATATGTATTTGTCTTTTTCTGACTGGCTTATTTCACTTAGCCTAATAATCTCCAGGGAGGGAAGGGGGTGTGGGGGTAGGTAGAAGTGGGCAAAGGGGGGATAAATGGGGACAGAAAGAGACTATACTTTGGGTGATGGGCGCATGATGCAGTGTGCAGATGATGTTTTATTGAGTTGTATACTTGAAACCTGTATGGTTTTGTGAACCAATGTCACCCCAATAAATTCAATTAAAAATAACAATATTAAGTATGGTAAATTCGTTTTTGTCTGGAAGAATATTTATTCAGCAGCCATTTATTGAGCACCAACTATGTGCCAGAAAATGTCAAACGATGTTTTGAATAATCGAGCTGTTTTTGTCGAATTAGAGAAACAAACTATTTACAAGATATGTTGTTTGGAAAAAGCTGTCACAGGAGGAGTAGGTGAGAGATTACTTCTTGAAAAGAAACTATTAATTCTATCCAATTGTATATAAAGTCAGTTTATTTTAGCAAAAATTATAGCTTGAAACAGACTTTTGTCAGTTATAGCTTTAATGAATAAGTAGCAATTTGGTGCCAGGCTTTGTTCTAAGCACCTTACAAATAATAACTCATTAATTCTTCCAATGAGGTGGATACAGTTTTCACCCCATTTTATAGATGGAGAAACTGAGTCACATGGAGGTTTAGTACCTTGCTATTAAGTTGTGATGTTAGGATATGAACACAGGCAGTCTGTTTTCACATTCTGTGCTACCTGTATTAAGCTGTAAATAGATTCTTTCTGAGGGACCTGTAAGGTTAATTTGCTTAAGTGGATTTATCATACCCTGTGAAATCCTGCTTATGCTATTGGTGTGTTTATCAAACTTCTTTATCCCTGTGTAAAGATAATTTTCTACCCAACTCTAATCTATATTATGACAAATTCTGAATTCATGGTATTTATTTTTAAATTTTGTTATTTTTTGCTGATTTTTTGAACACTTACTATGTGCTGGGCACTTGTATCCAAGACTAATTCTTTTAGTCACCACACTGTTCAATTCCACAAGCCCTCTTTTTTTTTTTTTTATTAATTTATTTTTTTACATATGTTTCTCCTTTTTTCTCCATTGACACCCTCCTCCCCATCCCCCCACCCTGTCCCCAGCTTTGTTGTCCATGTCCATCACTTATGCATACATGCGCATAAGTTCTGTGGTTTATCTCTTCCCTCCCCCCCCACCCCCTCTTCTGAGGGGTGTCAGTTTATACCCTACTTCCACATCTCTGGGTCTACCCTGTTCCTCAGACTGTTATGTTCATTATATTCCACAAATAAGTGAGATCATGTGATATTTGTCTTTCTCTGCTTGGCTTGTTTCGCTTAGGATAATACTCTCCAGGTCCCTCCATGTCGTCTCCACAAGCCCTCTTTTCCATTGCTCCCTCACAGCAGATTCCTACAGATTCCACATGGGATGACTTTATCCTGCTTTAGTCTATTAGTGAGTGAGTCTCCTAAGTTCAGGGGAAAAACTGTCTTGAACTATATCAATTATGTACAATGATTGAAAATTGTGTTACTACAACAAAATATATGTGCTGCCAGGGCACCCAGCAGCAGTATTGAAATTGGTCCTTCAGCAGTCTTGTGTTGCTTGTTTCATTTGGAAGATGAACACACAGGGTCATACTCCTCCTCACCTTAACACCAGGAGCATCAATGTCACAAAGGGACTGAAGGATCTGTCTAGGATTGCTCTAATGATTTGTGAGATTCAGTTTGGCCTTGATAATGTGTGGTTTTTATCTTTTTTTAAAAAAAATTCTGCTTTATTGAGACATAATGGCACATATTTATTTTTAAATTAAATTAAATTAAATTTTTTTGTTAATCTTCACCCAAGGATATTTTTTCCATTGATTTTTAGATAGA
Organism: Tadarida brasiliensis; assembly: GCA_030848825.1. NCBI lineage: Eukaryota > Metazoa > Chordata > Mammalia > Chiroptera > Molossidae > Tadarida > Tadarida brasiliensis. Next base: position 94,282,039 of record CM061280.1, on the reverse strand, counting down.
GTGAAAGAGAGGGAGGGAGGGAGGGGGAGAGAGAGAGAGAGAGAGAGAGATCAATGTGAGAGAGACACATTGGATTGGTTGCCTCCCGCACAATCCCAACTGGGGCCAGGAATCAAACCTGCAACCCAGGCATGTGACCCCAACCAGGAATCAAAGATTCTTAGGCCGACTCTCCAACTACCGAGCCAAACCGGCCAGGGCATAATGGCACATATTTAAAGCGTACAATATCATAAGTTTTGTGATGTTTTGAAATATGTATCCATCTGTGAAACCATCACCATAATCAAGATAATGAAAACATCCATTACCTCCAAAAGTTTCTTCCTGGTCCTTTGTTAATTCTTCCCTTCTAAGCCCGGGCTCCCCCCTAACCCCCACCCCAATCAGCTTTCTATCATTGTGTTAATTTGCATTTCCTAGGGTTTTATGTCAATGGATCATACAGTATGTAGTCTCTTTTGTTTGCCTGCTTTTGTTCAGCATAATTATTTTGAGATTCATCTATGTTGCATGTATAAGCAGTTTATTGGTTTTTATTATCCTATTGTATGGACATACCATAATTTATTTATATATTCCCCTGCTGATGGACATTGGAGTTGTTTTCAATTTTTAGCTTCTGTGAATAATGCTGCTATGAACGTTTGTGAGCAAATCTCTCTATGGACTGGCTTTCATTTCTCTTGGGTAAATAGCTAAGATAGGAATGACTGAATCATACAGTAGATGCATGTTTAAAAATGCACCAACTTGTTATCCAAAGTGGTTGCTGATGGGCATGTAAAATGGTAGAGTCATTGAGTTTCACTTGCTCCACATCCTTGCCAATAGTTGATATGGTCAGTATATTTAATTTTAGCCATTCTAGTAGGTGTGTAGATATATCTTATTGTAGTTTTAGGTTGCCTCTTATTTTTAGCTTATTTGTGTCATTCTATTTAAAGTGGGTTTTTATAAGCTGCATATATAGTACATAGGTTCTTGCTTTTAAAATCCAGTCTATAGATGTCTGCCTTTAATTGGTTTGTTTAGACTCTTTACATTTAAAAACAGCTTTATTTAGATATAGTTTACATACTATACAATTTACCTATTTAAAGTATACAATTTAATGATTTTTATTATATTCAGAGTTGTGCAACAGTCACTACAGTCTAATTTTAAAACATTTTCATCACCCAGAAAGAAACCCTGTATCCATTAGCAATCATTCTCACTCCCTCAACCCTGCCCCAGCCTTAGGCCACCACTAATCTACTTCCTGTCTCTATAGATTTCATTTAAAGGAAATTCTGGAAATTTCCTTTAAATGAAATCATACAATATGTGATCTTTTGTGACTGACTTCTTCAGCATAATGTTTTTAAAGTTCATCCATGTTGTAGCATGTAACAGTACTTTATATTTTGGCTGAATAACATTCCATTGTGTGGCTGTGCCACATTTTGTTCATCAGTTGATGGACTTTTGGGTTGCTTCCACTTTTTGGCTATTATGAATGATGCTACTGTGAATATTCATGTATAAGTTTTTGGGTGTCTAAATATTTTCATTTCTCTTGGCTATATACTGAGGAGTAAATTTTCTGGGTCATATCATAACTCTGTGTTTAATATTTTGAGAAACTGCCAAACTGTGTGTTTTTTTTTCCCCTAAAGCAGCTGCATCGTTTTACATTCCCAGCAGCAATGTATGAGGGTTCCAATTTCTCCACATTCTTGCCAACACTTGTTATTGTCTGTCATGGGATGTCTTTGAATTTATTTAGGTCTTGTTTAATTTGTCTTAAGAATGTTTTAGAGGTTTAGAGTACAAATTTTGTATGTTTGTTAAATTTATTCCTAAGTATTTTATTATTTTTGATGATATCATAAATGCAATTCTTTTCTTAATTTTATTTCAGATTATTTGTTGCTAGTATATAAAAATGCTATTGATTTTTGTATATTGACCTTATGTCCTACATCCTTGCTGAACTCATTTATTAGTTCTAGTTGATTTTCTTCAGTGAATTCCTTAGGATTTTCTGTATATCATATCATGTCATCTGTATTTACAGATAGTTTTACTTCTTGCTTTCCAATTTGGATGCCTTTTATTTGTTTTTTTTCAGTCTAATTGCCCTGGCTAGAACTTCCAGCACAGTACTGAATAGAAGGTGTGAGATTGTACATCTCATCTTTTTCCTGATTTTAGGGGGAAAACATTCAGCCTTTCATCATTAGTTATGATGTTAGCTCTGGACTTTTCGTAGTTGGTCTTTAATTAGGGTGAGGGAGTTCTCTTCTATTCCTAGTTTATTGATGGTTTTATCATAAAAAGGTTTTGCAGCCTCTGCCCTAGGAGTGACCTGGGGTAAGGGTAATCAGGGCCCAGTATTCTTATTCTGCTGAATCTGGAGTAGAGTTTTTGTCCTACAAATGGAAGTTGGGTGAGGGAAGGTCTTATTGGCTGTGTCTGATTGAAATACAACTTCTGCAACACAGGATGGGGGATGAAAAATGCTAGCAACCTACCCATCTGGGGTGAAACTGTAGCCTCAGACCGGGAGCTGGGAAGGGAAGGAGCCCCTAAATTCTTTGTTACTAAGGGTAGAGCCTCTGTAACACAGAGCTAGGGGGAGGGTGGTAAGGAAGCAGGTTATAGCTCAAATGCCATCCACTCTCACTGTTCTTGCTGAGATTTAACAGATTTTCTTCAATGTATGTTTCTCCATTTGCTGCATGGCCTTAGGACAATTTCCAGAGACTTTAAATGATTGGTTTTTAAAATAATTTTTACCAATTAAATTGTTGCTTTGTTGAGAGAATGGGGAAAACTCCTTACTCTGTCATTCTGTAAGTCCCAATCAATGATTAGAACTTACAATTAGAACTTACAAGTAAAAAAAAAAATACTTGGAAATAATTTCAAACTTACAGAAAATTTATAAACAATAGTAAAAAGAGCACCCTTTATCCAGATTCACCTATTGTTAATATTTTACTCCATGTCCATGTTCTGGTGTGCATGTGTGTATGTATACATGTTTTCTTGAGGGTAAAATACATACATCATGGCCTTTTACCCAAAATCATTTAGTATTTCTTAGAAATAGAGATATTCTCTTACATAACCATAGTATAGTTATCAATTTCAGTAAACTTAATATTAATTATTTATCTAATCTACCAGAGAATTTATAATCTATTTTTAATCTCATGCTTCCTTTGTTTTTGTATCTCCTGCTTCCTCTGTTTTTGTATGTTGTATATTGTGCATAATGTTAATACAGTAGTACATATCTGGGAGCACATGTTCAACTATTTTTCTACTGATAGACCTGTGCAATAAAAAGATTTGCGAAGCAACCAGTCCAGAGGTTGACCAAGTACTTTCAAAATATTGGCTCAGCTAATTCTATCTTGCAAGATATATTTTCCTCCCCCTATGAAATATGAAGAAACACTGAGGAATTCACTAAAGATATAAAGCTTAGCAAATGTTAGACCTGGGCCTCAACCCCAGAATTTTTGACCCCAGCGTCAGTACTCTTTCCACACCGAGTGACCTTGCTGAATAAGCTTTTATCTGTTTACATGTGACTTTTCTGTTTTATGAATTTTAAAGTAATTTAAGATCATATGGTCCTAAAACCTGTGCCAGACGCTTCTGTCATATAAATTTGAAGATATTGTGGCTCAGTGAGGTTAAGTGGCTGATATTTCCTAAACCCTCCCTTAAGCAAAGTAGGACAAAGTAAACCTTACTGCTATTTCCCTTCCTCCTCTCAAAAGGACCCCCCCACATCCTCAAAAATGTTTGACTTGATTGCATAACAACATTTATATGGCGTTCTACTGATTACAGAGCATTTAAATACATTCTTTTATTTTAGAACCACACCAACCCTGTGAAAACAGGACCCCAAAGTGATGCATGTGTACCTTCAAGTCTGAAAAACACTAGTCTAGGGCACTGACCCTTCACTTCTACTCAAACCTGGCTGTCATTGTCCCCTTACAAACCACTGTGGCAATGCCCATGAATTCTTGTCATGGCCAGTGCCAGAGACTTTCTCTATAGCCAGACAAGTTCTCTTTAGTCAAAGGCAGCAGTCTTCAGAGTGGGATATACAAGATAATCTACTAGGATGTGAGAAGGAAATAATTGGAAAAACATTTTTTTGCTGTTTCTCTAGCTGTTCTTTTATTCTCTGTTTCTTCTTTTCATTTTTAACAGTTTTGTTAAGATATACTTCACATACTATCAACTCACCCATTTCAAGTGTACAGTTCAATGGTTTTAAGTATATTCACACTAATTTCAGAACATTTCTGTCCTACCATAAAGAAACTACCTGCCCCCCAGTTCCAGGAAACCTCTAATCTAGTTTCTCTCTATAGATTTGCTTATTGTAGATATCTCATTTAAACTGAATTGTATAATATGTAGTTTGTTGTGTCTGGCCTCTTTCCATCAGCATGTTTTCAAGGTTAATCCATGTCCTAGCAGATAACTACTTTATTCCATTGTATTGCCTAATAATATTTCATTATATGGATAGACCACACTTTGTTTTCCATTCACCAGTTGATTAATTTTAGGGTTGTTTCCACTTGTTTGCTATTATCAATAATGTTGCTATGAACATTTGTGTACAGGTTTTTTGGTGGACATATGTTTTCATTTTTTTGGGGGGATATTACTATATTCCTTGACTAGCATAAATGTTATTTGTTAAATTTTAAGAGAAAAGACAATAGAAGAGTAAACGTGGTTCTTACAGATGATTAAATTTATATATATATATATATATAAATTTTTATTTTATTTTTTCCATTGCCATTTATCCCCTCTATGCCTTCTTCCACCTCCACCCTCCACAATCACCACACCTCATTCAACTGATATTTGAATGGCTTGCTTGTGCAGGAGATATATTGAATGAGATAGCCATGGTTCCCTGCCTTAATGGAGCTTGTGGGCTTAGTCAGGCAGACAGAAAAAAAAGCCCAATTATAATAAAGTGTGATGAGTGTCATAATAGAAGAGGGGAGAAAGATTTAATTCATGTCTGGAGGAAGTGATTCTATAAGGCTCTGAGGTTAGTAGAAAGAAGTTCAAAATGGCTATAGATTAAGGTACAAATGGGTTAAGGACATAGAATTACTAGAAATGGATATAAGAGATAAAAAAGATTAAAGACTTGATAATATGGTTTTCCTCCTCTTTTCCCCTTCCTATAAGGGAAAAAAAGATGATTGCCTGCAGCTACGTGGACACCTTTGAACTCTGCCTGGAGTTTTCCTCTCCCATCCCTTTTGTCTAGCTAACTTTTGCTCATCTTTACCATTATTTTACAGAAAGCCTGCTGTGACCTCCCTGTTCCATGTCCCCACAATTTCCTGGGCCTACTGATCACACAGTGTCTTCTATTAATTGTAAGTGCCCTAAGAGCAGGGACATGTTCATCAAACTGAGTAGTCCCCAGAGTGCCTGGCACATGGTAGGATGGATGCATGGATGAATTAAACAAAAATCACCATATCTTGAGAAAAATCTGCATCTTACGAACAAGAGGAGGAGGCTTCATCACTTCATAGAAAAGGAGCTTGCTTGCTTGCTTGTCAGTTTAACTCAGTGGTTTTTAACCAGGGGTGATTTTGCCCCCCGCCCCCAACATTTGACAATGTCTAGAGACATTTTTAGTTGTCACAGTTGGCATCGGGAGTGGTGATGGTGGGTAAGGGGCTCGGTGGTTCCTGGCATTAGAAGAGGTCAAGGATGCTGCTAAACATTGTACTATGCACAAGACCCCCGCCCCCCAACAAGGAGTTATCCAGCCCCAAATATCAGTAGTACTGAGGTTGAGAAATCTTGGTTTAATCTAGTTCAGCTCTCTTTTTTAACCTAAAGCAGTGGTTTTCAGAGTGTGGCCAACACCCCTCCCCACCCTTGGCAGTGGCAGCATCACCTGGAAACTGTTAGGCCAATTCTAAGGTCCCACCCCAAAGCCACTGAAGGAGAAACTCTGAGGATGAGGCCCAGCACTGTTTGAACACGCCCTCCAGGGGATTATGATGCAGGCTGAACTTTGAGAACCACTCCTAAAATCCAAAAGCTGGTTGGCAACAGAGCCAGCACCAGAACCCCAAGAGAAGCCAGAGTGGGCATGATCAAGGAATAATGTCACAAAAATCCACAGGAAGTGATGGTTTCCAGAGTGGAAGTAGTCAATGGTATCAGATATTCTTGAAGAGTTACTAAATATGAGAGCAGACGAAGGGAGGTGAGGCTGCTGCTAATAGTTCAGACTCCTGAAGTGGAGGGAGGCAAGCATAGTGTCATTAAGAAGGGAAAGGTTTGAGTAGGGGAGACCTGAAAGTTTTAAGTTTGCAGTTATGTATGCAAAACAGCTGCTTTTTATATTTATATTTAATGTTGGGCTCGTGGAAATAACTTGCCAGTGCTATCATCCCTCTAACACAGCAGCTTTTATTCTTTTTGTGTTTTCTTCTTTTGAAGGAAGAACAGGCTTTGCCTATGTACGTAACTATTTTTATAGTGGAGTGTTCTGCTGTCACAATAAATAAAAAGGTGTTTTCAAAGGTTATGCCAGAGCAGTAGGCAGTGTTTTGCTATGGCAGCAAAGGTAAACTTGATCCCATTGTCAGCTTGTTCTGCTTGGGGGTGGTTTGGGGGAATTTGAGGTCCTAGGAAAAGCTAGGGAGATGTATTTAGGCTATTTTTGGTTCACTGGGAAGAAAATATTAAAAATGCCAACTTCAGGACAGAAATTGTTCTTAAACCTCATTAAGGAAGTCAAGGATATTGATAAGACAATGAGAGAGAAAGAGTCCTTTAAGGGGAAAGAATTTTCTATATTTTATTTGGATTGGGCTGTTTTCTAAAGAAGCTTTTTATTGAGTGGAGGTGGAGAGAGAAAAGAATTTTAGAGCATTGTCTATTTTGGGGGAGGGAGAGTTAAAATAGGTGCTAGGGTTAGGGCTTTGTTTCTCTAATAAATTAAGTATGTTAGGGAAATGCTCTCTAACATTGTATGTGCATGTGTATACATATATATATTTTTAAAGCAGTTATTTTGCATAGAAGACCTTTTTTTCTCTTTAAAATAATTTGATGTATAGGGGTGAGAAAAAGTAGGTTTACAGTTGTGAATACATGAAACAGTTTATTCTTATATTATATATCAATTATTTTATCATTATTATTATTATTAACCTATTTTTTCCCACCACTGTATGTGTCAAGCACACTGCAGTGAATCTGTAAGCACACTTCACAAGTCAGGGCAATTAATGGTGGTGTCTCCAGTTTTATAGATGAGGAAATTGAAGCTCAAAGAAGTGAAATGACAGGGCAGAGTCAGACAACAAATAAGTGTCAGGTCTAGATTTCTAAACCCTGGTATGTTTTTCTACAAGTGTGCTGTAATTTCCACAGTAATATAGTTGCCGTAGTGATCAGTTTCCTAGAGGTATCTGAAATGTCTTTATACCTCCTTTTTATTAGACTAAAATCAATCTCCAAGGTTGTTCAAGCACCACAAGGGAACTTTTCAAAATATTTCCAAATGTGTGTGCACTCTCCCCAAAGAGGATCTATGGAGGGAGACTTAAGTGAAAAAGAACCACCTCCCCCATTTCCTCCCAGCTCCTCTTCTTTCCCAGAAGCCAGGCTATACAAAGGCTGATTTTAGTGTGTGGAGCAGGTGGTGGGCAGGGCTGGGCCAGCCAGCCCCAAGCTGATTCAGCTGTGATGGTGACAGCTGTTCTTCTCCAGTTGCCCATAACTAGCTGATCTCAATCACCTGGAAGAGGGACAGGGAGCAGAAGGGTCTTTTGTGGCCATGGGCAACTGGTGTCAAGCTTTCTGGGTTCAAATTTTATCTCTGTTGCAAACCAACAGTGTAATCTTGGGTAAGCTGATCCTTTCAATTTCCCAGGAGACAGAATAAACCACTGGTTAAGTGTAGGGACTTTGAGCATTTTTTCATGTTTCTGTGGGCCATTTTGATGTCCTTTTGGAAAAATGCTAATTTTTAAATCAGATTGTTTCTTTTTTTTGTTGTTATTAATTGACTTAGTTCTTTATATATTTTGAATATTAGCCCTTTTATCTGATATGTGGTTTACAAAAATTTTTCTCCCGTTCTGTAGGTTGTCTTCATTTTGTTAATTGTTTCTTTTGCTATATAGAAGCTTTTGTTTGATGTAGTCCCATTTGTTGATTTTTGCTTTTGTTGTTTGTGCTATTGGCATAATGTTCAAGAAATCATTGCCAAGACCAATATTGATGAGCTTCTTCCCTACTTTTTCTTCTAGGAGTTTTATGGTGTCAGGATTTGTGTTTAGTTTTTTATTCATTTTGAGTTCATTTTTGTGAGTGGTGTGAGATAGAGGTCCACTTTCATTGTTCTGCATGTGTTTCCTCAGTTTTCTCAGCACCATTTGTTGAAGAGACTATCCTTCCCTCATTGGGTGTTCTTGGCTCCCTTGCTCAACATCACTAATCATTAGGGAAATGAAAATCAAACCCACAATGAGATATCATCTCACACCTGCTTTTTTTTATTAATTTTTTTTCCTTTATTGATTTTAGAGAGACAGGAAGGGAGGAGGAGAGAGAGATAGAAACATTGATGAGAGAGAACATCGATTGACCGCCTCCTGCATGCCCCCCACTGGGGATTGGGCCCACAACCTGGGCATGTGCCCTGACTGAAAATCGAACCGATGACCTCTTGGTGCATGGGTCGACGCTCAACCACTGAACCACAACGGCCGGACTCATCTCACACCTGTTAAAATGGCTACTATCAAGACAACAAGTGCTGGTAAGGATGTGGTGAAAAGGGACCAGTATGCAGTGAGGCATTGATAGGTTCTGTGACTTTAAACGAAATGACCTATGCTGAAACTAATTTCACCATGGGCTAATTGATATAAACAAGAGTTAACTTTCTGTGACATCTCATTAACATTAGAATGAAATGACATTATTTGAGAATTTGTCATACATTTTTGGTGGGAATTTAAATTGGTCCAATCACTATGGAAAACAATATGGAGGTTCCTCAAAAAATTAAAAATAGTTCTACTATATGATCCAGCAATTCCACTTCTGGGTATGTACCCAAAGGAAATGAAAACAGGATTTTGACAAGACATATGTACTGTCATGTATATCACAGCATTATTCACAATAGCCAAGATATGGAAACAACCTAAATGCCCATCAGTGGGTGATGAATGAATAAAAATGTACATATACAAAGTGGAATATTATTCAACCATCTGAAAGGATGATATTCTTTTATTTGCGATAACATAGATGGACCTTACGCACATTATGCTAAGCAATAAAAGTCAGACAGAGAACGACAGGCACTACATGATACCACTTATATGTGGAACCTAGAAAAGTTAAACCTGTAAAAAAACAGTAAAGTGGTGGTTACCAGGGGCTGGATAAGAGTGATGGTGTTTAAGGGTACAAACTTATAACAAGTAGTAATGAATACAGACAATAATATTTTACTATAATTATGTAATGTGATAAATATAGCTACATCAGCAATTACGTTACAACATTTAAATGTATCAAAGTAACATGCTTTACACCTTAAACTCACACAATGTTACATGTCGAATTTATTCAATAAAAAAAGTGTTGGAACTTTGAGATCTGAGGAAAGTGGGTTTAAGCTTCCAGCTCTATCACTTTTACTAACTGTACACCAAGGGTTGACTTCATGGTCATGAAACCTGTGCAGTCCCCAGGCCCGAGTACTCTGAAAGGCCTTGTGCTTGGTTTAATTCTCTGCTTTCTCCTTCTTGAAATTCTTAATACTTTTTGAACAATGGGTCCTGCATTTGTATTTTGCCCTAGGCCCTGCAAATTATATAGCTTGTCCTGTGTTACCTTTGGGAAATTACTTAACTACTCTGACTCAGTTTCCCCAATTATTAAATGGGGATTGTACCGAGGCCTATACAGAGGACATACATAAAGTACTTACTTGTAGGTGCAGAGTACATGCCCGGTTGTTCTTAGCCATCCTTAACAAGACACTGAACTTCAGTTTCTTTATCTGTAAAATAAAAGTGCTAGTAGAGGATGTCTAAGATTTTCTCTACAATATACACTATACCTGTAACTTTGCCTATCCAACAGGAAATCACTTTGAACAACATAAGGGCTACTATTTAAACTTAAGGGTTAATTTTCTTTCTTTTTGGTCGAGATTAAAAAAAAAATTTCCTTTATTGATTTTAGAGAGAGAGGAAGGGAGAGGGAGAGAGAGATAGAAACATCGATGAGAGAGAACATCAGTTGGCCACCTCCTACATGCCCCCCACTGGGGATTGGGCCCACAACTTGGGCATGTGCCCTGACCAGGAATCGAACTGGCTACCTCTTGGTGCATGGGTTGACGCTCAGCCATTGAGCCACACCAGCTGGACTGGTCCAGATTTTTAAAAAAGTGTCCAGGTTAATTTTCTCTGCTTGTAGCCTCTATCTGCCAAGCTTGAAATCTCCTTTGAAAATTCTTACAGAATGATTTAAATCCCTATTTAATTTATTTATTTTAAATCTGCCTTTTCAGTTATAAGATGCATAAGGTCTGAGATCTAATGTATAACATGGTGACTATAGTTGATAACACTGTTTTATAATAAAATTAGCTAGGAGAGCAGAACTGAAATGTTCTCACAAAAATAGATAAATATGTGAAGTGACGGATGTGCTAATTAATTAGATGGGGGAATCCTTTCACAATGTATACTTATATCAAGTCAGTACAGTGTACATATTAAATATCTTATGATTTTATTTGTTAATCATACCTCAATAAAGCTGAAACAAAAACGTGCCCTCCCTTTATTTAATGAATATAATATGTTAAGTGGGTAGGTTTGGCCTGTAGACTCTCCCAAAAAGGTAGGCATTGTTTTTTTTTCCTCACCCGAGGACATTCCTCTGCATTTATCTTCAGATAGAGCGGGAGGAAGAGAGAGAGAAACCTCGACATGAGAGAGACACATTGAGTGGTTGCCACCCACATGACCCCAACCAGGGCCAGGGACAAACCGCAACCGAGGTACGTGCCCTCAGTGGGAACTGAACCTGGGATTCTCTGGTCCACGGGCCGGCGCTCTAACCGCTGAGCCAAACCAGCCAGGGCAAGGTAGGCATTTTTTTCAACCAATGTGGAAGGTGAAGGTAGAAGCAGAGTTTCTGTGGAAGGGTGGGAGATGACTGGAAGGGACAATAAGATCAAATAATCTCTGTGGTTCTGTTTTAAATGGGAGGAATGGACCACATGCGTCACTAGAGATATAGAGGCCCTATGGGAACAGTTGAAGCACAGCCCTCACAAAGGTGAGGAAGGACATAATCTAAATGCAGGCTAGGTGGTCAACTTGGGAGAGGATGAGGGGAACTTTATCTTCTGAAACAAGCAAAAATAGGTTGAAGACACTATGATTTTTTTTCTTTATTATATACTGAAATACCATAAAAGAAAAGAGGCACTATCTTCCCCACAAAGTAGTAACTATTTATACAACTCTGTAATCTCTTTGTGTCCTTGTCATTTTTACCAAAAAAGATGAATGTGGTGTTCTGTCTTTATTGCATTAAAGTCTCACCTCTGCTAACACCCCCCACTATGGGGTACACGTTTACCATTTTTCATTTTTGATGGCTAGATTTTAGTCCTCCACTAATATACCAGAGTTTTTTTTTTTAATACTGAACAATTTTAAAACATTTGGGGAGCAGAAGATTCATTTGAAAAAATGATCTTGTCCACAATTTCACATATTGCTTGTTTCTGTGTACCACAGGGTAGTTCTGAAGCTTTTTACCTGCCTTGAATTATTTCTGTTCATTCTTCAGACTCAACAAAGTGTAATTCATTTTCAGCCAGTCATACTTATCTAATGTTTGGCGATGTCTTCATGAATTTTAAAAATTCTTTTAAAATTATTAGGTACACTTTCAGGTGAATTTTTTAAAATTTTAGGTTCTTTGCTTGCTTCACCTCTTTAGCTATGCTTTCTCCACTTCATTTTTTTCTATAATTCTTTTACATTGAAGCAACTTTACTTTTATAAATACTGATTAGTCACATTTAAGGTCTAGTACTATCTAATGTATTTTGAATTTAAAATATAAATATTCCTTTAATTATTAGAATATTGAATTAATTATATGTCTATATATGTCTCTCTTAGTTTTATATTAGTTAAAATATTTTATTTTTATTGAGATACAATTGATTTTTTTGTAAGTTTAAGGTGTACAACATGTTGATTTGATACATTTGTATATTGTAATATGATTATGACTAGCATTAGCTAACACTTCGTATCATAAAATAACACTTAAAATCTAATGCCCCTTTTAGGGATACCTAAGAAAAAATGCAGCTAGTCCTTCAACCCTGTTGAAAGCTTTATTTTTCTTTATAGTATAGGCTTTAGTGAAACAAAATAATTTAAAAATAGTGCTATTTACAATAGCTAAGATCTGGAAACAGCCCAAGTGTCCCATCAGTAGATGAGTAGATAAAAAAATCTGTGGTACATACACACGATGGAATACTATGCAGCTGTAAGAAAGAAAGATCTCTTACCCTTTGAGATGACATGGAGGAAACTGGAGAGTATTATACTAAGTGAAACAAGCCAGTCAGAGAAACACAAGTATCACATGATTTTACTTATTTGTGGAATTCAATGAACAAATTAAACTGATGAACAAAATAGATCCAGAGACATGGAAGTAGGGAACAGACTGACAAACCTCAGAGGGAAGGAGGGTAGGGAGTGGTAAGAGATAAATCAAAGAACTTATATGCATATATGCATAACCAATGGACACACACATCTGTGCAGTGAAGGCAGGGGGGTCAGGAGTGGGGAGGAGGGTGTCAATGGAGGGGGAAAGGAGGGGCATCTGTAATGCTTTCAAAAATAAAGATAAAGAAAAAATAAAAAAGCCCAAATTACTTTTTTAAAAGTAAGCTTTAAATGTAAAATCACCAGAAAGTATATGATGACTACTTATCAGTACATACACTTGATTGGAAACATTTTCAGCCAAATTTCCAAAAGCAGTTTCACTTAATAGCAGAGAGAAAGTGGAGAAATATTTATGAAAGATTGCCAAAGAGATATAGGCATAAATGACTAGAAATAAACCTGAAAAAAAAATCTGAAAGGACTCAAAATGCTGAAAACATCTAAAAGTTACAAAACTGCCCTAGTAGTGCATGAAAATGGCCAGTATATAAAATACCAGTGACTGAAAATATGTTTTTTTCTCCTGTTTGTTGCTTTGACTAATTCACTTGCAGCCAATAGAGCAGTGTATCAGTCGTCAGCAAAATGAAATGTTGAGTTTTATTAGGAAGTTAATAGGTATGCAATGCTTTCATTTCTGATGAGGCTGAACATTTTTCAGTATTCAAAATATCAAAAGATATTTTGATATCTTTTAGTCACTTACCCAGAGGAAAGTAATATTAACTATCAGGTTGTATTAAGTCTTCAATATTTTCTATATTAAGTTCTTTTTCTATAAAAATTGTGGCCGCTTTTATCTGTATTGTTTTCGTTTTTTTATTGTTATTTTTTTTCCCTTTATTGATTTTAGAGAGAGAGGAAGGGAGAGGGAGAGAGAGATAGAAACATTGATGTGAGAGAACATTGATTGGCCACTTCCAGCACGCCCCACACTGGGGAGCTGGGCCCACAACCTGGGCATGTGCCCTGACCGGGAATCGAACCGGTGACCTCTTGGTGCATGGGTCGACGCTCAACCACTGAGCCACACCGGCTGAGCTTGTTTTCCTTTTAAACTTTGTAATTTTTTACTGTAAGAAAAGCTTTATTTTTATTTAGTCATATTCATCACCCATGGATGATTATTTCTTTTGCTTTGGTATTATAAAATTCTCTTATATATTGAGTATAAATGCACCATTCCATTTTCTTATAGTTTTTCATAACTTAAAAAAAAGTTTGGATTCTTGACTCATCTGGAATGAATTTTAATCATTTCCTCCAAAGCATTTATTGAAAGTTCCTTTCCCAATGAGCCATCATTTCTCACACTATAAGCCAAAGACATTGTGTAAATTCCTTTTCCACTATCCATACTCCTGCATGGTTGAAGTTGCTTGAAACCTGTTCTAATTTCGGATTTCATGGTTAATGCATTCTTCTGTCTCTGAGCCTTATATACATCTTTCTCTACTTTTTAATCTGGAAACTCAACCCTTATACTACACCCTAACCAAAACTAATAATAAAACAAACAAACAAACAAAAACAATCCCCTGCATCTTGAAATTGCATTGAAAGGCACCATGGGTATTTTATGTCATTTCCATGCCTCAGACTTTGTGTTTTAGTCTTGGCAGGTTTTTATTCTATTTACTAATTTTTAAATGAAGTATTTTTTATGTACAAAAGTCAAGTCTTTCAGGATTTAGATGTAAATACAAATATTACTAAATTTATTCCTTTCTATTACTAGCAGCCAGAAAGCAGCAGCTGTTGGACTTTTATGAGACGAGCAAAAGAACACCGAGAATATATTTGGACTACAGTCAATTAATTGCATTCAAGCTAAATATGATGCTTAAATTCATATAATAAACCTTCTCCAGATTAAATTGACCAAACTATCAATGGCACCATCAAGGAAATAAGTCCAAGTCCTTGGGTCCAGTGTTTTTTGCCTCTGAGTTTGATGGCTTTGTGAGCCAGTGGGTCATGTGTGTGAGGGACTTGGGGGGAATTATCCTGGTTTTTGTGGCAGTTGCTCATTCCCTTTGATTGCTGTTTTCACCATACTCATTTCTTTTTGTTTTTGGCCTCTTAATCTTGAGCTGTTTTTCAGAGTGGCTGCAGAAACAAAACCTTGTTTTTAATGCAGGTGACATTTAGGACCAAAATAAGTTGCAAGTTGTAAAAATAAACACTTAAAAGATCCCTTTGAATGTCTTAAAGGGCAAGGGGTAGCCTAAATGTAGAGGAGCCCCCTGCCCTTGGTGGGAAACTTATAATGTCTACTTTCAGGATATCTTTTTATATTCCAACAAATAGCATCATATGAAACACAATGGGGAATTTTTTCTAGCAAGGGCCACTGACCCACTGAAAGAATTCAATTAAGGGTCACAAGTTTTAAAAGTGTTATAAAAAGTAAAGAAATATAACAAGTTCCATTCACCTGATTTTAAAGTTAGGAAAAGGGAACATAAAACCCCTTAATCAGGAAATGTAGCAAGTAATTTACAAGAAGTACTTAGGTTTTATGTTATTGCCAGTTAAAAGAGAAACAGAGGAGAAGGAAAAAGAGGGATGTACTGAGTTACATATATATAAAGGCTGGTCCCCTCTAAAAAATATAGGAACTAGATTAAATAAAAGCAACTACATGATGACAAACTTTGCTACTGAAAGCATTGCAGAAGTTGCAGTGCAAGTTTGTATGCATCTGTGGAAAACTATTCCACATATTTAAAATACCAACTATTTATATTATTGTCTGTCTCTTTCAAATTCTTGTCTCTGTTTCTATGTGCATGTGTAGAGAGAAAATATTTCACATTGCTTTTATCACTGATTTTAAAGTTTTTTTGTTTTTGTTGTTGATAGACTTTTTCAGCTACCATTATTTTGTACATTCATTTGCATTTATCAGGTAGTATGATAATATAAGAGGTAAATTAAATAATATCATGTAAGTTCCTTGAGATCAGAGACTGCATGTTTTGTTCATGTGCGTGTCCCTCAAAATGAACAAGCAGTGAATGAGAGGGAATAAATGCTATATCAGATGTGTGATGGTTTAATCCCATCTCTGGGATTTAAAAAATATATGAGCCCTGGCCGGTTTGGCTCAGTGGTTGGAGCGTCAGCCCTCGGACAAGTGACTCATGAGTTCGATTCCTGTCAAGGACACGTACCTCGGTTGCGGTTCATCCCCGGCCCTGGTCGGGGTCGTGCGGTAGGCAACCAGTCGATGTGTCCCTCTCGCGTCGATGTTTCTCTCTCTCTCCCTCCCTCTCACTCTATCTGAAGATAGAATAGAAAAAAATATATGTATATGAATACAGCTGTGACAAATATCTTTTGTATTCTTTTTGTTTTTTTTTATCCTCACCCGAGGACACTTTTTCATTTTTTGTTCAGATAGAGTAGGAGGGAGAGAGAGGAAGAGGGAGAGAGAGAAACATCGATGTGAAAGGGCCACATCGAGTGGCTGCCACCCGCACAACCAACCAGGGCCGGGGACAAACTGCAACCGAAGTACATGCCCTTAACAGGAACCGAACCCGGGTCTCTCTGGACCGCAGGCCGACGCTCTAACCGCTGAGCCAAACCGGCCAGGAGAACAAATATCTTCTGTACAAAGCACCCTTTTACATGGTAGCAGACAGGTCTAATTTGAGGGGAGGGGACTGTTCCTGGACTGAGAGTATTAAGTCAGACAATTGATTTATGTGGTAGTATAGTCAAGAGTGTTTTGAGTGTCTCCATTATCCCAATAGCCCCACAGTTATTTAGTTTTATCTTTATTTTTATTAATACAGTGGGTGAATATAATACTAAATAATCATTTACTTGTGGTTCATTTCATTCATTCCTTTTATAGAAATCATCTGTCCCTAACCTCTTGTTCTGAGGAACATGGGCATTAACTTAATAATTAGGTGGCAAGTTTTTAATACATCATATTGTCATATATAGAGGTAAAATTGACAAGATTTGTCAACTGTCCAGGTAGAAATGAAGGCCTAAACGATTCTGCATTGTATTAAACTATTGTTGTCTTGGCCATACTTAGTCCCCACAATATATATGTGCCCAGTTAGGATAATTCAGGTTAGATTTTTTGGTGGTTGTTGCTGTGGTAAAACAGATTTCTATCTAGTTGTATTATGTTGATGTTTATTATTGGAGTGGGAATGCAATAGTTTTTTGAGATTTTATCTTATAGTTTTCCCTTTGTTGAACTTACTATTTTTAAGTTTTTTTTTCTTGGCCATCTTGATTTTTTTAGGTTATATAATTATGTAGTGTGAAAATAGTGCTGTTTTAATTTTATCTCATATTACTCATTTTTCATATTTGATTACAATGATCAAATTTTCTATTATAGTTAATTAGGAATGGTGATTAGATATCTTTGTGTGGTTTTTCTTTTCTTTTTTAGATGAATATCTCTAATGTGTCTCCTTTAAGAATAGTGTTGACTCCCTTCAGACTTAATCATATTTATAATATTAAAAGAAAATCTTTCTACTTTTAAAATCAGAAATGAATTTTGAATTTTCAGATTTTTTTACCATATTGAGTCACTTAATTTTATTTTTACTGTTTTTCTTATGAATCATTGTTCAATCATTGTTCTTAAAATCAGCCTTGCAACTTCAGGCTAAAACCTGACTTACCATGAAGAACAATTCTTTTAAAGCACTAGTATATGGTTTGCTAAAATTTCATTTAGAATTTTGCATCTGTGTTTATAAATAAGACCAACCTACAATTTTCCTTCTGATATTTTAGCCATATAATTCAGGTTCAGTAATCAAGCTGACATTCACTGCATGAAAATGAATTTTCTAGAACATTTTTAGGAACCATTTGTATAATAGGATTATTAATTTAATATTTAGACATTTAAGTGCCATTTTTGTTTCTTTTGGAGTTTGTTGATAATGCTAATTCCTTTGGCCTATTTAGATTCTTTATTTCACTTTGGGTACTTGGATTTATTTTTCTTTTCAAGAAAGTTATTTCTTTCTTTCTTTTTCCTTTTTTTGTTAATCCTCACCCAAGGATATTTTTCTAGAGAGAAGGGAAGGGAGGGAGGGAGGGAGGCAGTAAAAGAGAGAGAGAGAGAGAGAGAGAGAGACATTGATATGAGAGAGACACATTGGTTGGTTGCCTCCCGCACAACCCTGACCTGGGCCGGGGATTGAACCTGCAACCCAGGTCCGTGCCCTTGACTGGGAATCGAACCTGCAACCCTTTGGTCTGCAGGCAGACCCTCTAACCGCTGAACCAAACCAGCCAGGGCTATCCCTTTTATTTTTAAAAATACATATTTGCATATAGAACTCCCTAATAATTTAAATCATTTTTGCATTAACTATGTATGATTATTTTTTATTTAATTTATTTTTTAAAATCCTCACCCAAGGATATTTTTCTATTTATCTTCAGATAAAGTGGAAGGGAGAGACAGAGAGGGAGAGAGAGAAACATCAATGTGAGAGGGACACATTGACTGGTTGCCTCCGGCACGACCTCGACCAGGGACGGGGACAAACCACAACCGAGGCATGTGCCCTTGACTGAAATCGAACCCGCCACCCATTGGTCCACAGGCAACAACAGCTATTGCTAAAATTTACTGAGCAATTATATGATACACAATATGCTATACATCTCACTAATAATAATAATGGCACACACTTATAGGACACTTACTATGTTCCAAGTGCTTTCCATATATTAACTTAATCTTCACAACAACCTTATAAAGTGAGTTTTATTATTATCCCCATTTTACAAAGGAGAAAACTGAGACACAAAGAGGTTAAGGAACTTGCCCAAGGTCTCACAACTACCAAATGATGGAACCAACTGAATTGAACCCACTGAGCCAAACCGGCCAGGGCTAACTATGTATGTTTAAAGTCAATAATTTGTGTGCTTTTCTCTTTGTTTTAATTGTACTAGCAGTTTATTAATTTTGTTAGTTTTTTCAAACTGCCTTTACATTAGAGAACCTAAAAGTAGTGGCCGTTTTTAACATGTATTTTCATAACCAGTTAGGGTCTGATTTTGTTTAATCCAATCTATAATTATTTTTATTGTATTTCATGCATAAAATTTAGCATTATAATTACGGTATCCTTATCCGAGGGGGATATGTTTTGAGACCTTCAGTGGATGCCTGAAACTGAGGATGGTCCTGAACCCTAGATATACTATGTTTTTTCCTATATACACATACCTATGATAAAGTTTAATTTATAAGTTGGGGACAGTAAGACATTAACAACAATAACTAATAATAAAATAGAACAATTATAACAATATACTCTAATAAAAGTTATGTGAATATGGCATTATTAAGTAAAATAAGGATGAGTGGAATACAGCACTGTGATACTGTGACTGATAACTGAAATGGCTACTAACTGACTAATGGACAGGTAGCCTCTACAGTGTGGAGTGAGTGGATAAATGGATGATTCGCGTCCTGGGTGGGATGGAGCGGGATGGCTCAAGATTTCATCAGGCTACTCAGAAAGGTGTGCAATTTAAAACTTATGAATAGCCCTGACTGGTTTGACTTAGCAGTTAAAGCATTGGCCTGAGGACCGAAGGGTCGTGGGTTAGATTCCTGGTCGAGGGCACGTACCTGGGTTGCAGGTTTGATCCCCAACCCTTGTCGGGGTCATGCAGGAGGCAACCAATCTATGTTTCTCTCTCACATCAGTGTTTCTCTCTCTCTCCCTTCTTCCTTTCCACTCTATCTAAAAATCAATGAAAAATATCCTTGGATGAGGATAAACAAAAAAACTTATGAATAGTTTATTTCTGGAATTTTCTACTTAATATTTTCAGACTGTGGTTGACCATGGGTAACTGAAATGTTGGAAAATGAAATCATGGATGGGGAAGGGGCGGGAGGACTACTGTATCTTGTATTTTTCACCTAGCCATGAACTTTTTTTTCTTTTTAAATTCATATTCTATTACCATTTGACCCAGTGATCCCACTCCTAGGAATATACCCTAAGAAGCCAGAAACACCATTCAGAAAGAATATATGTACCCCCATGTTCATAGCAGCACTATTTACAATAGCTAAGATCTGGAAACAGCCCAAGGGTCCATCAGTGGATGAGTGGATAAAAAAGCTGTGGTACATATACACAATGGAGTACTATGCAGCTGTAAGAAGGAAAGATCTCTTATCCTTTGAGACGACATGGGAGGACCTGGAAACTATTATCCTAAGCGAAACAAGCCAAGCAGAGAAAGACAAATATCATATGATCTCACTTATTTCTGGAATATAATGAACATAACAGTCTGAGGAGCAGGGTAGACCCAGAGATGTGGAAGTAGGGTACAGACTGACAACCCTCAGAAGAGGGGGAGGGGGGAGGGAAGAGATAAACCACAGAATTTATATGCATGTATGCATAAGTGATGGACATGGACAACAAAGCTGGAGACGGGGTGGGGGGATGGGGAGGAGGGTGTCAATGGGGAAAAAAGGAGAAACATCTGTAACAAAAATAAATTAATAATAAAAATAAATAAAAAAATACATATTGTAGGTGATCTGATGGATGGTTTAATGTGAAAAGATAGCTATAATTCCTTAATTTATAATCTTGCTTCAATTTCTTATTGCTGTGTCCAGTGACTCTTTTATTTCTACTAATCTAATGGTTATTTGCCATAGCACTGTAGTCTTTCTTATGTACTTGTTAGACCTTCCATCTTATTCTATTAGTTTTTCTTATGCTGCCTTACTTAACTGCTACTGTTTGCACCCTATCCTTGCTTACTTTTAGTATTGTAAAAATATTTAATTGGACCTGGTTTGCTTTTTGAAAATCATAGTAATTGAATCCTATCTTGATTATTTTTATTAATAATACTTGTTATTCTTTGAGATTAAAAAATAGTTGATACGCCCAGCTGGTGTGGCTCAGTGGATCGAATGTCATCCCATAGACTGAGAGGTCCTGCTTAGATTCCTGGTCAGGGCACGTGCCCAGGGTTGCAGACTTGATCCCCGGTGAGGGCCATGCAGGAGGCAGCGATTGATGTTTCTTTCTCACATTGATGTTTCTATCTCTTTCTCTCCCTTTCTCTCTCTCTAAAAAATCAATAACAACATATTTTAAAAAAATAGTTGATATGTTTAATTTCAAAGGAGCTATTGTTATGCCATCTGGCTGGATGTCTGGCTTCTTGTACAGCTTTAGTTAGTAATTTTCTCTGTTATTAAAAATTAACCGTATATTTTAAAAACACCTACATGGAATTCCTTTTCTAGAACACGAAAATTATTTTTCATTAGTCAAACATATGTAAGGATTTGTTTGTTTAAATTTTAAAAAATCCTTTTGGTCTTTTAATCTGTATGTTACCAGATGTAATATTTAGCTGACTCATATGTGGTAAATCTTTAAGAATGATGAAAAGTTTTCCTTTGCATTTATAGTTTAATTTTTCTTTCTTTCTCATTTTTTAATTTATAAAAATAAGTCAGTTATTGAACAAAATATAATACTTAGAGAGCTACCTTCTCTACCCTAGCATATCTAATAAACTGTCTTAAAATTTAGCAAAATACAGTAGTTTTTTCTAAAAGCAAAGTGACTGTATTGTCTTCCAGCTTGCTTTCTCTGTAACCTAATATTTAAAAATGAAATTATATAAATATATATGTAATGCTAATATCATAAATATATATTTATAAGCTTTAAAAATATGTCCTCAGTCAAGTCTATCTGTGAATGTACAGTTTGTGGGTAAGTGTACATCCCACCTGCTTTCCTCCTCCCACCTAGCTGATGTTTTGGGAAATGCTATCCCCCACTGTCAGGAATTAACATGAAAAGTATGGAAAGTACAGCTGGGAAAGTAAATATACTTTTAAAATATGAAATGAATTTCAATATTTCATATAAACGACTTTTAACTTACCTGCTCTTTTAAATAAAATCATCCCTGACACACACACTTTCTACCTCATTCAAATGCATGTGAAACATTTCATTTTGGGTTAGCATACTGGGAACTTAACAAAGATACAGTAATCGTAATTTTATATTTTTTCCAAAATATTCACATGAATCTTCTTTTTTCTTGCTAGTGACCTATCTCATTATTTTTTATTTTAAATACTGATTTTAAAATATTGCATAAAGCATAGTGTTTTCCTTGAGGTTTATAAACATTCTGGGGGGCAGAGTTTCTGGTCATTTCCAAAATGATGAGATAAATAAAAAGTTTAATAAGTTTCTTTACTACAGGACTTCTCAGAGCTTTAAAAATGTTTGTGTCTTTCCCAAACTTTTTTTATTTTTTTGACCATAGGACAATCATACTTCTAAAAAAATTAATTAGGAACATAGTAATATCTTGTAGAACTAAGTGTTCCATAATTCACAGTTTAGAAAATGCTGGTCTAAGGAATATGTATTTGTACTCATTCAGAGCAGGATGCTAGACTTGATAGTTTTCAAAAACAGAATGTTATAGTATAAGAAAAAAATGAAAGGCACATTCAGAAACAGTTCACACAGGCATAGTATAGGCCAAAAGCTTGAGTGCTGATAAGAGAACCAGCTTATATTGCCAACATATTCTTGAAATGACATTCTCATCCTCATAGGTGCCCCTACCCCACCCTACCCCATCCCAAATCTCTAATGTTGTTTTTTAAATTTTTTTTCAAAATTTTTTTCTTTATCATTTAGAGGGAGAGGAAAGGAGAGGGAGAGAGAGAGAGGGAAACATTGATGAGAGAGAACACCGATTGGCTGCCTCCTGCATGCCCCTCATTGGGGATTTGGCCCACAACCTGGGCATGTGCCCTGACCGGGAATTGAACCAGCGACCTCTTGGTGCATGAGTCAACGCTCAACCACTGAGCCACACTGGCTGGGCTTTTTTACATTTAATATTATTTTGGATTCGTTTCAGGTGTACAGCGTTGTGGTTAGACAATCATATACTTTACAAAGTGTTCCCCACAGTATTTCCAGTACCCACCTGGCACCATACATAGTTATCACAATATTATTGACTATATTTCCTATCCACTGTGATTATTTCGTAACTATCAATTTGTACTTATTAATCTCTTTGCCTCTTTCACCCAGTCCCCCAACCACACCTCCCCTCTGGTAACCTACCATCAGTCTGTTCTCTGTATCTGTGAGTCTATATCTGTTTTGTTTGTTCATTTATGTTGTTCTTTACATTCAACATATAAGTGAAATGATAAGATATTTGTCCTTTTCTGATTGACTTATTTCACTTAGCATAATTAACCTCTAGGTTCATCCATGTTGTTGTAAGTGGTAAGATTTCATTCTTTTAATAGCCAAGTAATATTATATTTTGTGTGTGTGTGTGTGTGTGTGTGTGTGTGTACCACCACTTTTTTATCTACTCATCCGGTGATGGGCACTTGGGTTGCTTCCATATCTTAGCTATTGGAAATAATGCTGCAATGAACATAGGTGCATATATTCTTTGGAATTAGTGTTTTGGATTTCTTCCGGTATATATCCAGAAGAGGAATTGCTGGGTCACAAGGCAGATTCCATTTTAATTTTTTGAGGACCCTCCATACTGTTTTCAATAGTGGCTGCACTAATCTGCATTCCCACCAATAGTGCACAAAGATTCCCTTTTTTCCACATCCTTGCTCGTACTTGTTGTTTGTTGATTTACTGATGATAGCTATTCTGCCAGGTGTGAAGTGATAGCTCATTGTGGGTTGTTTTTTATCCTCACCCACGAGGACATTTTTGCATTTATCTTCAGATAGAGCGGGAGGGAGAGAGAGGGAGGAAGAGAGAGAGAGAAACATCGATGTGAGAGAGACACATTGACTGGTTGCCACCCACATGACCCCAACAGAGGTTGGGGACGAACTGCAACCGAGGTATGTGCCCTTAGCGGGAACCAAACCCAGGACTCTGGTCCACGGGGCAACGCTCTAACCGCTGAGCCAGACTGGCCAGGGCTCATTGTGGTTTTAATTTGCATTTCTTTGATGATTAGTGATGTTGAGCATCTTTTCATGTCTATTGGCCATCTGTATGTCCTCTTTGGAGAAGTGTCTATTCAGTTTCTCTGTCCATTTTTTAATTGGATTGTTTGTTTTTTTTGGTGTTGAGTTATATGAGGTCTTTATAAATTTTGGATATTAGCTCCTTATCAGATGTCATATTGATGAATATCTTCTTTCATTCAGTAGGTTGTTTTTTGTTTTCTTTTTTTTTTTTATCCTCACCTGAGGACATTTTTTCATTTTTTTGTTCAGATAGAGTGGGAGGGAGAGAGAGGAAGAGAGAGAGAGAGAAATATCGACGTGAAAGGGACACATCGAGTGGCTGCCACCCGCACGACCAACCAGGGCCGGGGACAAACTGCAACTGAAGTACATGCCCTTAGCGGGAACCGAACCCGGGTCTCTCTGGACTGCAGGCCGACGCTCTAACCGCTGAGCCAAACCTGCCAGGGCTCTTTTTGTTTTCTTGATGGTTTCCTTTGCTGCGTAAAACCTTTTTAATTTGCTGTAGTCCCATTTGTTCATTTTTTCTTTTGTTTCCCTTGCCCAAAGAAATATATCAGAAAAAATATTGCTAAGAGAAGTGTCAGAGATTTTACTGTGTATGTTTTCTTTTAGGAGTGTAATGGTTTTGAGACTTACATTTAAGTCTTTAATTCATTTTGAGTTTATTCTTTTATATGGTTTAGGAGGGTGGTCTAGTTTGTTTGTTTGCTTGTTTCCTTCCTTCCTTCCTTCCTTCCTTCCTTCCTTCCTTCCTTCCTTCCTTCCTTCTCTTCTCTTCTCTTCTCTTCTCTTCTCTTCTCTTCTCTTCTCTTCTCTTCTCTTCTCTTCTCTTCTCTTCTCTTCTCTTCTCTTCTCTTTTCTTTTCTTTTCTTTCCCGATATCTGTCTAATTTTCCCAGCACCATTTATTGAAGACTCTTTACTTGATTGTATGTTCTTTCCTCCTTTGTCAATTATTAATTGACCATAAAGTTATAGGTTTATTTCTGGTCTCTCTATTCTGTTCCATTGATCTATATATCTGTTTTTATGCCAGTGCCATGCTGTTTTGATTAGTATAGCCTTGTAGTATAATTTGATTTCAGATAACGTGAAACCTCTAACTTTATTCTTCTTTCTAAAGATTGCTGTGGCTATTCAGGGTCTTTTGTGGTTCCATATAAATTTTTGGAATGCTTGTTCTAGTTCTATGAAATACACCATTAGTATTTTAATAGGAATTGCATTGAATCTATAGATTGCTTTGGGTAGTATGCACATTTCAACAATGTTAATTCTTCCTATCCATGTTCAGGAGATATGCTTCCATTTATTTGTATCTTCAATTTCTTTCTTTAGTGTCTTATAATATTCTGAGTGCAGGTCTTTTACCTCCTTCGTTAAAGTTATTCCTGGGTATTTTATTTTTTTGATGCAATTGTAAATGGGATTGTTTTTTTAGTTTCCCTTTCTGATAGTTCATTATTGTTATATAAAAATGCAACCGAATTCTGAATTTTTATTTTGTTTCCTGGTATTTTATTGAATTCATTTTTCAGTTTGAATAGCTTTTTGGTGAAATCTTTAGGGTTCTCCATATAGAGTTATTATGTCATCTGCAAATAATGACAGTTTTACTTCTTCCTTTCCAATTTGGATGCCTTTTATCTCTTCTTGTCTGATGGCTGTGGCTAGGACTTTTGGCACTGTGTTTGAAAAAGGGTGGTGAAAGTGGGCATCCATGTCTTGTTCCTGATCTTAAGGGAAACACTTTTAGTTGTTCCCCATTGAGTACAATGTCAGCATTAGGTTTGTCATATATGGCCTTTATTATATTAAGATATGTTTTCTCTATTCCCACTTTGCTTAGAGATTTCATCATAAATGGGTTCTGGATTTTGTCAAATGCTTTTCTGCATCTATTGATATGATCATGTGATTTCTATCCTTCATTTTGTTTATGTGGTGTATCACGTTACTTGATTTGTGGATATTGTACCAACCTTGCATCCCAGGAATAAATCCCACTTAATCATGGTGTATGATCTTTTAATATATTGCTGGATTCAGTTTGCTAATATTTTTTGAGGATTTGGCATCTCTGTTTATCAGGGATATTGGCCTACAATTTTCTGTCTTTGTAGTGTCTTCATCTGGTTTTGGAATTAGGATAATGCTGCCTTGTTAAATGAGCTCGGGAGTCTTCCCTTCTTTTGAATTTTTTTGGAATAGTTTAAGAAGGATAAGTATTAGCTCTTCTTTGAATGTTTGATAAAATTCTCCTGTGAAACCATCTGTATGAGGACTTTGTTTGTTGGGAGCTTGATTATTGCTTTGATTTCATTAGTTGTAATCAGTCCTTTCAAATTTTCTGTTTCTTCTTGATTCAGTTTTGGAAGATTATATGTTTCTAGAAATTTATCCATTTCTTCCAGGTTGTCCTATTTGTTGGCATATAGTTGTTCATAATATTTTCTTATAATCTTTTTTATTTCTGTGGTATCACTTGTAACTTCTCCTATTTCATTTCTGATTTTGTTTATTTGGGCCCTCTCTCTTTTTTTTCTTGATGAATCTGGTTAAAGATTTCTCAGTTGTTGTTTATCATTTCAAAGAACTAGCTCTTGGTTTCATTGATATTTCTTTCTTTTTTTTTTTTTAGACTCTATTTTGTTTATTTCTTCTCTGGTCTTTATTATTTCCTTCCTTCTACTCACATTGGGCTGTGTTTGTTACCCTTCTTCAAGTTTCTTTAGGTGTAAGGTTAGATTGTTTATTTCTCATTTTTGTTGTTTCTTGAGGTAGGCCTGTATTTCCCTCTTAGGACTACTTTTGCTGTGTCCTGTAGATTTTGGGTTGTTGTCTTTTCATTTTCCTTTGTCTAAAGGCACCTTTTGATTTCTTCCTTTATCTCATTGTTAACCCATTCATTACTTAATAACATGTTATTTAGTTCCCATTTGTTTGTGTGTTTTTCAGTTTCTTTCTTGTTATTGATTTCTAGTTTTATACTATTGTGTTTGGAGAAGATGCTTGATATGATTTCAGTATTCTTAATTTATGGAGACTTGTTTTTTGCCCTAACATGTAGTCTATACTAGAAAATATTCCATGTGCACTTGAAAGGAATGCATATTCTGCTGCTTTTGGGTGAAATGCCCTGAAAATATCAATTAAATCCATCTTGTCTACTGTGTCCTTGAAGGCTGCAGTTTTCTTGTTGATTTTCTGTCTGGAAGATCTATCCATTGATGT
Organism: Tadarida brasiliensis; assembly: GCA_030848825.1. NCBI lineage: Eukaryota > Metazoa > Chordata > Mammalia > Chiroptera > Molossidae > Tadarida > Tadarida brasiliensis. The sequence goes on along the minus strand of CM061280.1, from coordinate 94,254,926 downwards.
CAATGGGGTGTTAAAATTTCCTATTATGACTGTATTACTGTCAACCTCTCCCTTTATATCCATCAAGATTTGCTTTATATATTTAGGTGCTCCTATTTTGGGTGTGTAAATGATTACGAAGGTTATATCCTCTTGTTGGGTTGGTCCCTTTATCATTATATAATGTCCTTCTTTGTCTCTTATTATAGTCTTTGCTTTAAAGTCTATTATGTCTAAAGTGCTACTTTTTCCAGTTTATCTAATGGACCTTTGAATTAAACACCGTTAAACAGTGGCCTTTCTGCTTGAAAGCTCAGTACCTTCTTACTACAAGAATACAGCCAAATTTATTATAATTAGTAATTAAGTTATAATTTAATAATGAGATTATTGCCCAAATGGAGCTTATCCCCACCAAATTGGTACAATGTATAAATCCACTAATGCTGGATACTTTTAATATTCTATGAAAGAAAGTTTTAGCATGTGGGCTAGTATGCAGAAGTTAAAAAAGACACAAATATTATATAGAAAATTATCAAGTTTTTTATTAAACAAATAAAGTCTATTATGTCTGATATAAGTATTGCTGCCCCAGCTTTTTAAAAATTTTCATTTGCACACAATATCTTTTTCCATCCCTTTATGTTCAGTCTGTGTGTGTCTTTTGTTCTGAAGTGGGTCTCTTGCAGAAGCATATATATGAGTCTTGTTTTCTTATCCATTCACCTACCCTGTGTCTTTTGACTGGAGCAGTTAATCCATTTACATTTAAAGTAATTATTGATAGGTACGTATTTATTGCCATTTTATTCTTTGTATTTGTGTTCTTCTTTTTTTCTTTCTTCTTCTTAAAGAAGTCCCTTTATCATTTCTTGTAATACTAATTTGGTGGTAATGAACTCTTTAGATTTTTCTTATTTCAAAGCTCTTTATTTCTCCTTCAATTTTATTTTATTTATTTATTGTTATTAATTTATTTTTGTTACAGATGTTTTTCCTTTTTCCCCCATTGACACCCTCCTCCTGATCCCCCCCCACCCCATCCCCAGCATTGTTGTCTATGTCCATTGGTTATGCATACATGCATATAAGTTCTGTGGTTTATCTCTTCCCTTCCCCCCACCCCCTCTTCTGAGATTTGTCAGTCTGTACCCTACTTCTATGTCTCTGGGTCTATTTTGTTCATCAGTTTGTTTTGTTCATTATATTCCACAAATAAGTGAGATCATGTGATATTTGTCTTTCTCTGATTGGCTGTTCTGCTTAGGATAATACTCTCCTTCAATTTTAAATGATAGCCTTGCTGGTTAGAGTAGTCTTGGTTGTAGGGTCCTTGCCTTTCATTACTTCGAATATTTTGTGTCCATCCTTTCTGTCCTGCAAAGTTTCTGTTGAGAAATCAGCAGGCATTCTTATGGGGGCTCCCTTGTAGGTAACTATCTCTTTCTCTCACTGCTTTTAAGATTCTCTCTTTGTCTTTAACCTTTGGCATTCTAACTATGATGTGTCTTGGTGTGGGCCTCTTTGGGTTCATCTTGTTTGAGACTCTGTGCTTCCTGGGCTTGTGTGTCTTTTTCCTTCACCAGCATAGGGAAGTTTTCTGTCATTATTCCTTCAAATAATTTCACAAACCCTTGCTCTTTCTCTCTTCTGGCACCCCTATGATGCAGATGTTGTTACACTTCATGATGTTCTAAAGGTCCCTTATATTATCCTATTTTTTAAAAATTCTCTTTTTTGCCCGGCTGGTGTAGCTCAGTGGTTGAGCACTGACCCATACACCAAGAGGTCAACAGTTCAATTCCTGGTCAGGGCACATGCCCAGGTTGTGGGCCAATCCCCAGTGGGGGCATGCAGGAGGCAGCCAGTCAATGTTCTCTCTCATCAATGTTTCTATCTCTCTCTCCCTCTCCCTTCCTTTCTAAAATCAATAAAGAAAAATATTTTTTTAAATCATTTTTTTGCTGCTTTGATTGGGTGTTTTCTGCTACCTTGTCTTCAAAATTGCTGATTCAGTCCTCTGCTTCATCGAACCTACTGTTGATTTCTTCTAGTGTATTTTTCATTTCCGAAGTTGTATTCTTAATTTCTGAGTGGTTCTTTTTTATGGTTTCTATGTTGTTTTTTATGCTGTCGAAGTTCTCACTAAGTTTCTTGAACATCCTTATAACCATTTGTTTTGAACTCTATATCTGATAGAGTGCTTACCTTCATTTTATTTCATTCTTTTTCTGGGGATTTCTCCTATTCTTTCATTTGGGGCATGTTTCTTTGTCTTCCCATTTGGCTGCCTCTCTGTATTTGATTCTGTGTATTAGATAGATCTGCTATGTCTTTCAGTCTTGGTATGGTGGCCTTATGTAGTAGGTGTCCTGTGGAGCTCAGTGGAGCAGTCTCCCTGATCACCTGAGCTAGGTGCTCCAGGAATGTCCTTTGTGTACATTATGTGAGCCCTCCTTTTGTAGTTGAGTCTTGATTGTTGTTGGCCCATCCGTGTGTGGGGTTGACCCTCAGCCTGGTTATTATGAGGATCAACCCCAACCACAGTGTACAAGCTTCTATATGGAGGCTAGCCCCACAAAGCAGAATTTGCCCCAGCAGGGTCTGATGCCTGTTGAGATCTTCCTTTGGGTGTGCCACTTGTGGAGCTAACTGGGTCATGCTTTGGTGTGGTCTGAAGTCTGCCACTCAGTGTGTTGGTTTTGAGGCCTCTTTGGAGGGACTTTGGTACACGTCAATATCAGACACTGCTTATGACCAGCCATGAGCTACCTGTTTCAAGCTACACAGCAATCTATAGTTTGTGGCTGCTTCTAATGTGCCTGGTGTGCATGTGAGGGGCCAAGCTGCATACCAAGGCAGGCTTTCACCAGTACAGAGCCCGGGAGCAGGCCAGCAAAGTCCTAGGGTACCCTGGGATCTGCCTCCACTTACCAGCTGCATATTAGGTTTGGTCACTGAAAGAGCCTCTGGTGGTATGCGAGTTGCATGAGGTAGGTTCTCAGTGAGTCTCCAGGTAGGGGTGAGTGGTAGTCACTGGCCTGATACAGATTCAAACTCAGTTCTAGTGCTGGGTGTGAGGCCATTCAGCAAAAGTCCCAGGGTACATCAAGGCCAGTTGCCAACCATCAGGTGCCTGCAGACATTTGTGGTAGGGTGTGGTCTTAGGGAGTTGTTAGGCTGAGGCCAGCAGAGTTCACTAGGCCCAAACAGACCAAGATTTGGCCATGTGAAGGGAAGGCTCTGCACAGGGACATTGGGCATGTGAAGTAATAGTGGCCTCTGCCCTAGGGTCACATAACTCAGTCTGTCCTTGATTCTGCCCAGATCTCCTCGAGAGCCTTTCTAGAAAGTCTGCACTGCATGCTCAGGCTCACCACAGCCAGCTGACAATTCTGCAGGGTGTGGGCTTGACCAAGCCACCAATATCAGTAGGGTGGGGCTAGTAGAACTCCCATGGCGGTTGCAGCACTGGTTAAGTACTCCAGGGGCAATGCTTCCCCCCCACCCCAGAGCCACACAATTCAGAGAACTCAGTCATTGACACCTCTTGAGTCTGCCCAGTTCTCTACACCATGGTCCCAGGCAGCTGACTCCTCCAAAGGGTATGAGCTCAGCAGGGCAGGGTGACAGGGAGTCGGGTAGGTGGGACTGTTGCATTCCCCCAGGCTGATGCCATATGGAGGGGAGTGCTCAACCCAGGAAAGATGTCATCTGTGGGTGGTGTGGTAAATGTACTCAGCATAGGAACCCTGGTGGCTGTCCCTGAAGCGGTCTCCCCAGAGCCACACAACCCACTCTCTCCTCACATGACTGCAGTCTGCTTAGAGCTGCCCTCCCTTTGCTGGAGCCCAGGGTGAGTGGCTGCAAATGAGATTTTGTGCTCTGGCCCTTTAAGAGGGTGCCTGGGTTTCTAGCAGACTCTAGTCTCTCCCTGATAGACAGAATTCTTGCTGACTTTCACAGCTAGATGTTATGTGGGCACCTCCTCCTGGTTCTGGTGCTTTGAACTGGGGAGCTGAATGTGGGGTTGAGACCTCACACTCCTAAGGAGGGGGGGGTGAACTTTGCAGCTGGATATCCATCCAGATTCTCAACTACCACACGTGGGAGCAGGGCCAGCCCTTTTCACATCTTCACCTTTCCTATCAGTCTTGATGTGTCGTCTTCTTTGAATCCTTGGTTATAAGACTTCTGTTTAGCTAGTCTTCTGTTGGTTATTCAGGTTGATTGCTCTATATATCACTTGTAATTCCAGTTTGGTCCCAGGAGGAGGTGAGTGTAACATCTTAGGAGACTGTAGCCCCATAGTCCTTCTGTATCTCTAAACCTGTTCAAGGTTGTTGGTAGTCTACCCTACCTTTACCTTAGGTGCTTTCTTATCTTCCATAGCCCCTGTGAGGGGTAAACAATGCATTTCTTATAAAAGATATGTGGTGGCTTATCTGGTAAAACCTTCTCCCGGCCAGATTCTGGGAGTGATTTGTCTGTATATATTTTTTGAAAATTACCAACAGTAATACAATTATATAAAAGCAAGCTATTTAGATACTGCTTATTAAATCCATAAGAATCAACTCCTGACAGGTACACATATGGCAAGGGGGGTAAATTACTGCCATTCATATAAGATACCCTTGGAAGTACTTACTATATTATAAATTGAATGTTAAAAGACCAGTGGTGTTATAATTATAAACTTTACATAAGGGCATTTTCAAGGCATAATAAAACATTCTTCCTGGAATTCCCCAAACAGAGATCATCTTAATTAGGCTCTGTTAAATCTCAGGTAACATTCTGTTGCCTATGCCTGTGAGGAGGCCCAGGGAAGCATTGCTCTTTAGACCTTTATAAGAAAGGCCCCTCTCCATACAGTGTCCTCTGCAGGTGACCATTTTAACATATACTAACTTCAGTGGAGATAAATCTCAGAGTAGAAACTATGTAGGTTAGTTTATAGATTTTACAGATTTGATCAGGTCCAGATACATAGTCTCTGTGTTTAAAGTGTTACTTTTCTAGACTGTTCTTCTCATGGTTATATCCCTTGCCCCCACCCCATCCCCCAGAAAAACTGCTCCATCATCCAAGTAATTCAGCGTTTTGGGTCCCCGACATTTCTTACTAGCCTGTCTTTACTTGTTATTCTTGGTCAGGGCTTAGCTTTTCTTCTTAGAGAACTGAGGTCCCTTTCTGTCTGGCCTCCAGCAAGAAATCTTGGAGTCCTGTTTGTCCTTTTTCACCACCAGATAGCCAGTGTCTCTAAATTTTGTCCCTTATTTTACAGTGCTACTGTTCATCACCCTGGGCTAGGGGGCATTCAAATTCAGTATCCTCACCAGATTTCCAAATTACTCTAATCCCTGTATTTTCTGAGAGATTGATCCCTTTCCAATCAAACTCAACCAACTGCTGCAGACTCTGCCCTACAACACTACTTCTTTCTTCATGTTACTTCATTATTCATGAACCTAGGACCACTTTCCAATACTTACTGTCTCCACTATAAATTCCTCCATGTGCTTGGGTTTCAAGGCCTTTGTTATCTTGCCTTACCCCATTTACCCATCCTTCATTTCCCCACCTCACCTCCACACCTCAGCCAATGACTCAGATGTATCATCACTCTTCTCAACTGGTGTTTCTCAAAGGAACTGTGCCAAGAGACAAGCTAATTGTATTTTTATTTTTTCTAACTTCTGACCCATCATGGATTGAAACTTTTGTATAATGCAATAAAGATCATTAGGAGAATGAAATTATAAAGATATATAAAGTATAAGTTTCATATTATTAGATTTATGAGACATAAAATTATCTGTCCAATTGCCATAAAAGTTTCTAAATGCTTATTAATTTTTGGACTTGTCTTGCTGAATGAATTGGGGACTGGCCCTAGGCCTTTGAACCACACTTTGAGTAGCAGTGTTTAACCTCCTGCTGATTCACTCTGCCTTACCCTTTGCTTAGACCTTACCTGCTGTAGCTTGGAATGTCCTATCTCTTTATCACCAGTCTTGTCTGCCCATGCTAGAAGGTTCAGACTGTGGACCCACTCCTGCAGCTATACTAAGCTGTACTGAATATACCTCTTCCTTGAACTGCTGCAGTTAATACCGCACTGTTTATCACCTAATTACACACCATATTTTATGTTTCTATAATTGTTCCATCTCTGTTAATACTGTCTACTCCCTGTCTTCCCAAGTAGCTTGAAATCCTAAAGAGTATAAAACGTGTCTTCCAAATAAATTATTGTATCCTGGCATCTAGCCATATAATTCCCTCAATACATATTGGTTAAATAAAAAATGAATCTTCTATCCAAATAAAAATAACACCCCCCCCCAAAAAAATTGTCTTCTACAATACATAGTAGGCACTTGATTAAAACACGTATTTTAAAGTATATTAAATTGGTTATAGTCTGTGCACATACAGAGTACTCATTTTCAATATTGCCCTGTTACATAAACTTTCGGTTACTTTGTAGTGTTTAACTATGGCACAGGTTTTGTTTGGGTGTCCTGCCTCTCATAGGCATTTTCTGCTGATTCAGACCAGTTGTTCGGGGCCCTGGTTTTATGATTCCATGGAATATCACATCTTAAGAATGTTGTGAAACATCAAAAATTGGTTCATATTTATCCAGTTTCTATTTATTTCTGTTATACATACATACACCATGCAATGCTTTGTCCCCTTAGAGATTAGAGGAAACTTTAAACTGAGAGAATATTACACTTGCCCCAAATTTGGTAATTGCTGAATTAGCCTGTTTTAGGTTAAGTGGCTCAGTCTGCACACCCCTTAATCAATGAATAATTTCCCCTTGTGCATTTAGATGCAACGTTGGTTCTTATTGTCCATGCACCAGTAGTCCACAAGTAGTTATGCTTCCATCTCAAACAGTGAGTTACTCCAAATGACTGGAATGCTATGCCATTTAAGCATTTCTGCAGCAAGGTGTTTAATGATGCTACTAGTTTAGCCAAAGGATACTGGGAAGTTTTGTTATTTTTTACTGATTTTATTTTTAAAAATTTTTATTTATTTTTGTTACAGATGTTTCTCCTTTTCCCCCCCTTGACACCCTCCCCCCGATCCCCCACCCTGTCCCCAGCATTGTTGTCTATGTCCATTGGTTACGCATACATGCATATAAGTTCTGTGGTTTATCCCCCCCCCACGCCCTCTTCTGAGGTTTATCAGTCTGTACCCTACTTCTATGTCTCTGGGTCTATTTTGTTCATCAGTTTGTTTTGTTCATTATATTCCACAAATAAGTGAGATAAATGTGATACTGGGAAGTTTTTAAACATCTCTATTGAAATATAACACATGTACAAAGTAGCATGCAGATGCAGAGTTACAGCTCAGTGATTTATCACAAAGTGAACACACCTGTATAACCAAGGGTAGTGAGAATTTGACTGGGAACTTTCTTCCACAACCCCAATGATGGTTTCTTAAACATATGGCATTAGTGGGAGTGTACATTATGAAGTATAAATTGTAATACATGTGCAGAGGTGCTGCTCAGTTGAATGAATTAAGCCTTTGACTTGTCACGTTGTCCTGAGAGCATTGACGCCATCTGTCTGGTAGCACAAATTTTGACAACTGCTCAAATCTATAGGGTCTTTCAGTTCATTCTTTTAAAAAAAGTTTTCCAGGTGTTTTAAATTATATTTAGTTGTGATTAGTGGCAAATTTATGAGCCGGCTGGCTACATCTTGACTTGTGCCATAGAATCTGCAAAAGGGTCTTGGTGTTGGTCTCCCCCTACACCCTATTCTTTCTTTTTTGCCTTCCAAAATTTCATCTTGGAAAAATTACAAAAAGGTTTCCATATTCCAGTTTTCCCACTATTACTACTTTGGGCTCTCGAAGGATGAATGTCACATACTATTTTATGCATCTTACCGTGGGATTAGACACAAACCTCATAAAGCACCTATATTGCAAAACCTGCCTGTTTTCTTCTTCAAGGTTCTATGTAGTTTGTAGGGTTGACATTTTAATTAATACCAACATTAGCCTGGCTGGTGTGGCTCAGTGGTTGAGCATCAGCCCATGCACCAAGAGGTCGCCGGTTCGATTCCCAGTCAGGGCACATGCCCAGGTTGTGGGCCCAGTTCCCAGTGTGGGGCATGCGGGAGGTGGCCAATTAGTGTTCTCTCTCATCGATGTTTCTATCTCTCTCTACCTCTCCCTTCCTCTCTTCCTAAAAATCAATAAAGAAAAAAATTTTTTAATTAGTACCCACATTAAAATACCCGATGACTATCCAGGTACATCAATGGCAAAATCTCTAAGACCTCTGTTTAAGGATAAAAAGGAAGAGAAGAAATACTTAAATATTGTGGTTTGTATCAAGGAGAAAAATGGCCACACTGCTCAAGTCTATTGAGACAGAACTTGCACTTTGGGAGGACAATATGCTGAGTGTTCTGCACATTGTTTTCTTCATCGCCCCCCCCCCCCCCAGCAATAGTTTCTTAACTCAATGATATATTAACTTTGTGACAAGCCAGCAATTCCTTTAGATTGTTTTAGTGCAAGTTGTTATTTGCTTGCCCTTATGATTAATTAAAGGTTGTATTGAAATTATAAAGGTATGCATATATGTGGAGCCATAACTTTTCCTTGGTTTATGAGGTAGTTAAGTTTTGCTAGCCCACAAAAACCTAACTGTTGTAGTTACTCTTTCGCAGAGGACAATGGGGCACACTTGGTGTGCTGTTGTTTTCTTGAGCTAACTAGGAAGGGCTTGTTACTTGATGGCTGGTGGGTGATGGGATAAGTAATACAATAGCTTAAACAGATTTAAGAATACAGAAGACAAGTTAGGAAGTGAGACCCCTCCCCCTTGAACTTCTGGCATCAGAGAAAGATGTACTGGGCCCCACTGGATTTGGGTTTCTTCCTCCTTTGGCTTGAGCCCTAGATTCTAGGCATTTAAAATTTCCTCTCCACACCCACCTTCTCTACTGCCAGGGTCAGCCTCAGAGCAGCATTTCCCCAGGGACCTGAAGAGGAAGTAATTCCGGTTGTTCTTGCTTTTCAATTTAAAGGCTTTGTTTAACATGGTTGCTATGGGAAAACAGTTTTTCACATAAGGGAAGTATCTAGCTGGATTTTGTGGTCTTTTGTTACTAAATTTCTGAAATTGCAGACTTTTAGTATCATATGATGTGTGTTATTCATGTGTTAAATTCCAAAAGGGGGAGAGAAGAGTAAGGAGGGGGACCAGAGTGTCATGATTCTAATGGGCTCTTTTAGATTCAATATGTGATCACTGAGGAGAGAAATAAGAACAGAGTTTTCAAATGAAATAATATAGTTTGGACATTAATCATTGTATGATCAAAAAGCATTTCTTAAATACCCATTATGCATCCAACATTGTGGAGGAGGATACAAGAGAAAAATGCCCCAAGCCCAGTTTCTCTTGTGCTTATTATTCAAGAAAAAAATGAAGGAAGTGGAAAATGAGCATATAATCAAGAAATGAGTCGTGTTTCCCAATGAGAATTTAGAGAAAGCAGAGTATTATGAATGAAGTGAGACTTGAGTTGGGCCTTTAAAGACAGTTATCATTTGGACATGTAGAAAGGGAGGGTGACAATCTTGTCTGGCTTAGTAACACAAATCAGGTTAGGGTGGGTGGGCAGATGACCATGAGGAAATTGGCTTGACTGGGCAAGAGGGCTGTGGAGGGTGGGGGAATATGAGATTTGAGAGTGGCCAACAGTAGGGGCTAGTCTTGGAGAGGAATAACAGGTAATTAAAGGTGTAAAACAGTTGGGGCCAGACTACACAGTGGGAAAGGTGGGGATATAAAGTAAATGAACAAATCTGAAACACTGAAAACCAGATAGTTTGGACTTGGTAACAAATTAAATATAGGGGTTACAGTAGGAGGGAGCAAAAGATAATTAACATTTTAAATTGGTAAGCTCAAAATAGCAATTAGCAACTGCAGGCAATTTTAGGGGAAGGAAATTTGCTTTGGGGAAAGGTAATGAATTTAACTTTAGGTGTGTTTTTTAGGTGTCAACCTTTTTATTTTGTGGTGAAAGGTTTGAAATATCCTGTGGCTTGAATGGGAAAAGAGGAATAGATACTTAGAATTTATTTGAGAATAATGACGTCTGAAACCCGGACTAGAATTCAGAGAGAGATGATTAGAAAGCCAAAGATATATTTTTGCCAGTGGTGGTATTGGTTGTGGTGGTTAGGGGAGATGCGCAGTATGAACCTTGAAAAAGGAAGAGGTGGCAGCAAAGATTGAAAAGAAGGAAAGATCAGAGAGGGTAATGGGAGAACCACATTATTGTACAGTATACTATAAACTAAGACAAGGGCATTTCAAGAATTAGGGAGTCACCTTATGTGAGATACCAAAAGAAGAAATTGAGAAGACTAGGAAGTTTTAAAATGTTTCCTTCCACTGTGTTAAATTCTAGTGTATTTTAAGCCCCTTTGACCATTTAAAGTTAGAATCTCACTATAACACAACCTATACTAGTGCAGAATTTGATACACCCTTGTTTAGTCTTGTACTCCATTCTAAGAGAGTAGATATTCCTAGAAGAATCTTACCCATGACTCCATTCTACTGCATAAACTCTAGGCATGGCATAAAACAAGGCTTATGCACATTCTCTTCAGATATATATAATAGGTCACAGAAGTTAAACATGATTGTGTGAACTCTTCCACAGTTTCAGCAGACCCCTCCCCCCAAATGTTTGTTCATATCGCCTCGAGTATGAAGTAGCTAATATGTAGAGATGTCAGCCACTTGCTTTAAGACTTAGATCAGGTCAGCAACAGGGTTGGAAGTAGAATCCAGTTCTCTAGATTGTTTAATGTTTTTTTTTTGTTTTTTCTTCTCTAGCCCATTGAGAAAACAGAGATTAACCTTCAACTCAATATTGCTTTTCTCTTGGACATAAATTCAGGTTAAGATTTACTCATAAGCTTACATTTTAGAATTACAGAGTGAGGTGTAGGCAGTATTTGTTATGCTAGCAGTCACCACGCCTTGGGTGGGTGGTTAGGCAGAATAGTGACTGAAGGATGGAGTGTGTGTCCCAAAACCTGACACACCCTGAAATCTTCCTGAATTCGTAAATCATTTTATCTATATCTTCTTGCACAATAATAGCAAAGGGGAAATAATTTGAATAACTGCTGATAAGACATTTTGGGGGCCTTGAAATGGCAATACCTCAAACAGAATGAATGGGAGCAGCTGTACTTAGCCTAAAAGCAAACAGATTTATTTCATGGATAGTTAAGGCGCTTCTACCCTGTATCTGAGGCCTCCAAGTGATGTCAAAGTCAGTCTCTTCCCTGAGGGCAGTGGTGGGGAATGGTGGGCCTGGGGGCCCAGAAATCATTTGGTCTGCCCCTGCCAAGGCAACTGCAGGTGAGACTCGAAATTCAATTAATAATGTAAATTTTGAGGGACAAGCAAGGACCATCCATTATGGGATAGACAAGACACATAAGAGTACATGATGGGACAGACACGTATGATTCTCGTTGGCTGCCCAGGGCCCGTCTGCCTGTATTGTGGTGACTCAGAGGACAGTCAGTGCCAGGCAGGCTGGGAGTGTACATGTTGTGAAAGTATTAATGCACTGTGGTGAAACTACAGTGATCCAGTGATGATGAGATGAGATGCTGAGATGATTCCTTGTGACATTGATGACCTTGTCTCTGATGGTTGACAACGATGTTGTTGACATTTTTGTCAACACAGATAACTCCAATCCAACCTTTATCCACACATTCACAATCAACAATCCTTTCAAAAACTCAATCTCAGATGAAGATTAAGGAAATTACAGTACAGAGAAAAGACCTCAAGAGTTGATGATATGAACATTGGATATGTTCCAAATCCAAGATGCAGGATTATAACAGCGATCAAAGCAAAATAATCATGGCACTGGTGACATACACACTGGATAGTTATTAAAACTTAAGTGGTGTGACACCCTAGAAATGGTGACTTACAAAGAAAAGAAAAGTTGATGCAGAGTGTTGATCTTTCCAAGAGAAATGGACAAATGATTATTTTTTTGTTGAAGTCAAAGGCAAACCTGTGTGCCTCATTTGTGGCAGTGCGTTAGCAGTAAAGAAAAAAGCCAATCTGGAGCATCATTACAGCTCAAAACATGCTAAACTCAATGAATTGCGAGGCCAAATGCGTCTGGATAAAATCAATGCTCTTCAGCGGAATTTTGAATCACAACAAGCTGCTTTCACTAGGCCTCGTTGTGACAGAGACAATGTTATTCAGACAAGTTATGTAGTGAGCGAGCTAATCGCAAAGAAGCTGGGGCCTCATGTAGGGGGAGAGTTTGGGAAAGAGTGCATGCTGGCTGCTGCGGAGTTGTTAGCATCGGACAAAGTTAAATTGCTTCAGAGTGTTAGTTTGTCTCAGAGAACCATCGCAGATCAGATTACTGACTTAGCACAAGATATTGAAAAAACACTGAAGGATTTTGCAGGAGGTTTCCAATTTTTCTCTCTGGCTTGTGACAAGACAACGGACATAACAAATACTGCCCAAGTGGCTGTTTTCCTTCGTGGGATAACTGCAGAGTTTGACATGTGAGAGGAGCTGCTGTCACTGGAAGCCATGCATGACAATACAAGAGGTGAGGACTTGTTTGAGAAACTTGTTTTATCAATGAAAAAACTTGAGCTAACATTTGAAAAGTTAAGTGACCTTACTACAGATGGAGCTCCAGCCCTGGTTGGCTCGCAAAAAGGGTTCGTTGCATTTGTCAAGAAAGAACTGAATCGTCTCAGTCTTGATCCAAGTGATTTAATTATATGCCACTGCATCATATACCAAGAAGGTCTCTGTGCACAGTCATTGCGGCTCAACAATGTGATGTCAACAGTAGTGTCATGGATAAATTTGGTCAAAAGCAGAGAGTCTGACAGCTGCCAGTTTAAGGAGTTACTGAATGATCTTGACTCTGAGTATGGTGATCTTGTTTATCACTGTGAAGTGTGGTGGCTGAGTCATGGCAACATACTCATGAGGTTTTACGAACTATGGGATGAAGTCAGGCAGTTCACAGGGATGAAGGGAAAACCTGTCAGGGAACTCAATGATTGCAAGTGACTGTGTGATTTAGCGTTCATGGTGGACATTACCAAGTACCTCTCAGAGCTGTATGTCAAGCTGCAGGGCCCCAACCAGCTTCTCAGCTCCCAGCTTTCAAATGTAAAATCATTTGAAGCTAAATTAAGGCTGTGGAAAGTGCAACTTGAAAGAAATAACAAGGTGCATTTCCCCACTCTGGAAGGACAAAAACCTTCTATGACACTTGAATATGCTGGTGAATGTGCAAAAGTAATTGAGGCATGCATTGAAATAGGCATCTGTGTTCAGAACAACTTACTGCTGTGAGCAGTTCTTTTCAAAACTTACCATCCAAAAGAGTTAACTTCGCTCCAGACTGATGGATGCAAACCTGGAAAAGCAGTTGTGAGTAGCAACATCATCAATACCAGCTAACATCACATGTCTCACCAAAGGGAAGCAGTTCCAGCCATCACATTAGGGGTGAGTTAATGAAATGTTTGACCAAATATAGCAGGCACATTTTTAAGTTGATAATTTTGTATGGCCTATGAAGGATGTTATAAATATCCAAATGGCCCTCGACAGAAAAAAAGGTTCCCCACCCCTGCTTTAGGGAGAGATAAGGCACAATGCAAATAACTCCAGCACAAGGCAGTGTGTGTGTAAGTACTATAGGAGCCACTCAGAGGAGAGACTTTCTCAGAGTGCATTCTTGGAGGAAATGTAGAGTGCAAAGGCTTGACAGCTCTTAAGAAAAGCATAAATGAAGAGATAATGAATCTATTCATTCTGCCAGTCCTCCAAGTTGTAAGACGTAATAAGTTTATGTACCAAATGAATGGTGTAACTGTGTCTATTTTTAGAGGGGACTTGAGCTCATGAGTAAAGTCCTTCCAGGTTGTTGTTTTTTGTTTAAATTTCCCTCAAGCAATAAAATAAAATCCACTCAACTGCCAGTTTTATCATGTGCTATATCTTGGTTTTAGAGCTATAGCGGTTGGGAAATGAGGGAAAGATTAGTGTTTCATGTTGGGAACACCAGCACAGGATAGGTGGCTTGCACAGAATTAAGAGTAGCAAAGATATATGAAATGCCTTGGTATCTGTGCAGCAAACAGCATCCGGTTGCTTAATGCTTTCCAATGCATCGTGACCATTTTAGTGAAGGATGCTAAGACCCCAAATACCTAATTCTTAGCCCAAGCCATTATCTATGTGTTAATGCTGGAATCCCTGGCATTTTATGATGTAATCATGCCCTTGCTTTATCCAAGTTCTGTAGATTGCTTAAAATGTTCCTCACACTCATCTCATTTATATTAGCTCAGCTACCACCTCATTCAAGCCTTGTTTCCAACACTGTCACATGATTCTTCTTCACAAAATACCACATAGAATGAGTTGCCAATTCCTGCTCTTGAAATCTACTGAACCCCTCCCACCATCACTTTCTTTCTATTCTCACCTCCGTTCAGCCCAGTTCTGGCCCTCTTGACCTCGCTCATCTGTCGGTTGTGAGAGCTGAGCTTTTAAATTTATCTCCTTAGTGCTAATCTATATTTCTACTTGCTGCTAGACTAAACTTCCTGAAGAAGCATTTTGTTCTCCAATTTATAAACTGTGGTTACTGCCCATGGACTGCAGCTGTGTTTCACAGGCATCCTGGTTGTTTGCATACCATCTTTATAATCTTCATGTCCATGTGGACTTGCTGTCTTCCTTTAAATCAGCTCATTTTAAAGATTAAATATCTATTCTAGTCTCTTCTGAAGTAATAAACTCCATACAAACATGAGTTGGGATTAGTTTTAGTTTATTCCTCTTCATTTTCAAGTGATCACATTAATTAAGAGAAACAGCATCAGTAGGCCACCTAAAATTCCCTCTTGAGAATGGTTGCTCACCACACTGATAGTCTAACTCATTATTATTTTTGCAGCATTTATGGACCACAGCATAGTTTTGCCCTTTTTCACCCCCTTCGTCCTGGCAGAATTCTTCACTCCAGCCCAACTGGTTTATTTGTGGCCTCTTAGGTAGCTCCTTCAGTATTTTCCTCCTTACCTCTGGAATACCCTCCCCCACCTCCTCTTCCTCTTGACCTGTCAACATCTTTCCCATCCTCTTTGGTAGCTCTTTACTCCAACTCATCTCTTCTGCAGCAATGTCTTTCCTCTCTAAATTCCTGCATTTCAATTCTACTACCTTACATAACTAGTTCAGCATTTCATTTTATCTGGCTTAATTCTGTCCTCATGGCATTATAAAGTCTCAGAGTTGGGATGGAGCTAAGAGAACTTTTCATAGGACTCTTATTTGGTGTTGAGACTTCAAGCTCCTTAGGATAGCAGTCACACTATACATATCAAGCCCGAAATGTACATATCCTTTTCAGAGTTTTATTGACTCTGGATGTTATTAAATGTACCATTCTCTCATGATTTTTCAGGAGCTTGTAATCTAGCTTGTCCTGCTGACCCACCAGAGGTATTACCTCTTTCCACCAGAGGTATCAAAGTCACAACTTTATTATTTCGCCGCCAGTGTGTCATGACCCTGTCTGTACTCTTCACACCTTACCTCAGTACCTCCTCACTCACCTCCTGAACACATATATACAGTTATCTTGGTCTCCAATTCATTTTGCCACCTTCTCCTTTACTTCAAAATTACTTCATAATAATGAACATTTTGTTGAAGATTCTATCTCTGTATCTGTCTCCTTAGTTCTCTCTCTCTCAACCCCAGGTTTTGAGCACAGAGTAAAATCTGGGACTAACCACCTTTTAGCAGCTCCTTTCTGGCCCCAGACAAGGGAGAGGTAAACAGTTGAGGTCACAAGGCACTTATGGGATCTTTGAGTGACATTTCCCTACAAAGTCTCATTTTGCTGCTACTGGTACCAGCAATGATGATCAACATTTCATTAGCATTTACAGTGTACCAGGTGCTGAGCTAGGCAATTGTCATGTTGTTTGGGTCAATCCTTATGACATCCTCAAGAATGGGGTACTGCTGCAGTCCCCACTTTATAGATGAGGAATGCAGGCATAGGGCAGTTACACACAATCGTTAATGGCAGAACGAGGAATCTCAAAGCTGAGACTACACCGTACTATGCAAACAACACAGTGCAGGAGGTATGTGGGAGCACGACCCCCAGTTCTCCCTTGCATATTTCTGCTCTCACACATAGGGATATATGCTTACAGTGTCCAGTCACTTAACACTTCTTACTCACCCTCCCACCACCTCTTCTGCTCCTGCCAGTGCAAAGGCATCTGCATATACTTGCAGATACATAGCTTGCTACCAAGTGAACATTCTTATGAGCAGCCACACAGAAAAGGTGTAGATAAACAAGCCTCCTCACCCCAGACCTACAAGCACACTCACTTTCTGACCTGCTTGCTACCTCACAGGCCTTATGCCTTACTTATATGTCAGAGTGTGAATTTTCTCAGTCCTCCTCCCACTCTGAAGGCAAATGAGACTTTCCTTGTCTCCTCTTCCTGTCTCACACATAGAGTGCCAGAGAGAGAGAAGAGCCTTCTGACCCTATCACCCTTTTATGTGCCTTGACTGGAGGAGAGTAAACTTTCTAAATCCCACTCCCACCTGTGGATTTTGCAGGAAAGTAAGCCTTCATCCAGCCTGTAGGACTGATATATATATATATATATATATATATATATATATATACATATATATATGTATATATATATATATATATATATATATATATATATATATATATTTTTTTTTTATCCTCACCCGAAGACATTTTTTCATTTCTTGTTCAGACAGAGTAGGAGGGAGAGAGAGGAAGAGAGAGAGAGAGAGAAACATCAACGTGAAAGGGCCACATCGAGTGGCTGCCACCCGCACGACCAACCAGGGCCGGGGACAAACTGCAACCGAGGTACATGCCCTTAGCGGGAACCGAACCCAGGTCTCTCCGGACCGCAGGCCGATGCTCTAACCGCTGAGCCAAACCGGCCAGGGCAGGACTGATATTTTTTTAATGCCCTTCTTATAGGCATGGTGAACAAGAGTTAGCTTTATCACAGTGACACCTTCCCCACCCCGGCACACACACATAGATGATACACACAGGCATGTAAAAGGATGAGACTTCTTATGACCCCAGGCTTCTTGGTACCTGTGTCTGTGCACGTTCTCTGTCTGTGAGGAGGAGCAAGTTACTTCTGACCTGTTTGGTCTCACATGTTGGGGTGTGAGCTGTCTCAGTTCCCCTCTCCCACACAAGCATTACAGATGTGCAGGCATTCTGAGCTGTGCTGTCTCTTAAACCCAGCAGACCTTCTCAGTACCATTTCCACAAGCATGCTTTGTAGGATAGTCGACTTTTAAAAAAATGGCTCAGTCTGGCCAGTGTGGCTCAGTGGTTGAGCATCGACCCATACACCAAAAGGTCGCCAGTTCGATTACTGGTCTTGACACATGCCCAGGTTGTGCGCCCGATCCCTAGTGGGGGGCATGCAGGAGGCAGCCAATCGATGTTCTCTCTCATCGATGTTTCTATCTCTTTCTCCCTCTCCCTTCCTCTCTCTCTAAAAATCAATAAAGAAAAAAAAATTAAAAACAATGGCTCAGACTCATAGGCGTGCATGTATTCAGTTGTGGAAATGCACATACGCACACACATACATACACACAGTGAGGGAGAAGAGTCCTTTTGACTATTAGTGTTTGACTCGTATTGTGGAGTGTGTGCAGGAATAAAGACTATCTGCCCCTCTTAACTTGGGAAAAACAATAAGATCCGAAACAGGAGTTTATCCTTGAAGAATGGTGTGCAACTTCTAGGCTATAATCTGTTGGCCAACAAGATTGAAGACTAAAGAAGTATCAAGGTGAATACTCATTTGGTTCTTTACACTATAATTAGTATTGTCAAGTAAGGAAATTAGTATTGTCATCTAAAGAAAACAATATGAGAATTATCCTATAGCTGATAAGTTTGCTTGCTTAGTCTGTACATGAAAAGCCCTTTGTCTTTTTTAGTTGTTTCAAAGGTGTTGGAACATTGTTCAAATTATAACTATTTAAATCATAAAAATAGTGTGAATATTTATGATGTTTTAACATTTTTATAGGATTCATCAATAAGTATTTTTCTTATACCTGCTGCGTCTCTGCTTCTGCTCTCTGCTCCTCCCCCACAAGTGCCCCCACTGTCTATGCAGGAGTACAAGCATCTTGAGCTGTGCCATCTTTTCTACTTTGAGCATGCATGCGAGACTTTGTGCTTTCTTTAAAGACATTCTTCGTCCTGGCCAGTTTGGCTCAGAGGTTAGAGCATTGGCCTGTGGACCAAAGAGTTGCAGGTTCGATTCTGGTCAATGGCACGTACTTCGGTTGCGGTTTGTCCCCGGCTCTGATTGGGGTTGTGTGGGAGGCAACCAGTCCATGTATCCCTCTCATGTCGATGTTTCTCTCTCTCTCTCTCTCTCTCTCTCTCTCTCTCTCTCTCTCTCTCTCCCCCTCCCACTCTATCTGAAGATAAATGGAAAAATATCCTCAGGTGAGGATTAAAAACAAACAAACAAACAAAAAAAACATGCTTCCCTGAACACGGACACACACGCGCGTGCACACACACACACACACACACACACACACACACTGGAGAGTGAGCTAGGTTACGTGTTCTTTCTCGTATGTGCTGTCTATTGTATTGTGTCTTTTTCCATGTCCCTTCCCACTTGCCTTTCTTATCTTGCACTCTTTCTTTCATGTACACACACACATGGTGTGCATGTAAGACAGACACCTGAACTGTCCCATTTCATCCATCATTGTAGGACTGTAAGCCTTCTACTGCCCCCCTCCTACACCATACATTGCTTAAACTAAAGTAAATTTAACCTTGTTATTACAATCTCCCAATGTGCACACTGCTTGTGTTAAGGTGTCAGCTTCATTACTTCTTTCTCTGTGTGCGTACACATACACATTTATGACAGGAGCTTGAGCCTTCCTATTATACATTCTTTATCTTTCTCTCTTCCATTTCCCCCCTCCCTCTTCCATACATGTGTGTCCAGGATGTGCCAGAGAGTGAGTCCTTATCACCTTTGGTTCTCATACACATGGGTACACACAGCTTGGGGTTTGGTGGTTAGGCCCAATGTCTTGGCAATCAGATTACCTGTGGTGGAATCCTGGTGCTATGCCTTACTAGTTCTCTGATCCTGGACAAGCAACTTTTGCTCTTTGTGTCTCAATTTCCACAATACATATAATTTAAAATTAAATTAAGAAATTAAAAGCACTGCCTTCTTCCTTGATTCCAAAAGCTCCTCCTGTTTCTATCCATTTCTCTATTCCACTTTATAGAAAAACTCCTTAAAGGAGTTGACTCTCCCCATTTATGCTTCTTCCATACCCTCCAATTAAGGCTTTCATCTTCACCTCACCACTAAAACCACCCCTTTCAAGGTCCCTGATGCCCTCACATCACTCAATGTATTGGGTATTTTCATCATCTTTCAATGGATCTACACACAGTTGCTCATTCCCTCTGTCTCGAGACCCTACGTAGTTTCTGGAACTCCACACTCCCTCAGTTGTCCTCTTCACAAGCTTCTCTTTCTCAATCTCTCTCTCTTTTTTTTAAAAAAAATCTTTATTGTTGAGAGTATTACAGATGTCCCCTCCCTCCCCCTGTTGCCCCCTTCCTCCTGGTTTCCATCCCGCCCTTGGCCTTCACTGCCCTATTGTCTGTGTCCATGGGCAATGCATATATGCATGTAAGTTCTTTGGTTAGTCTCTTCCTGCCCCCCTTCCCCCTTCCCTCTGAGGTTCCTCAGTCTGTTCCATGATGGCTCTTCCTCTTCTTCCTGAATTTTAAACATTAGAGAGATAGAGGGTTTAGTCTTTGGATGACTTCTTTCTACTTCTTAGTAGTCCTCAGCTATTCTCATCTTGTCCTGTGGCTCTAAGTGCCATCTTCTGTGGATGTCTTCCATATTTATATTTCTAGACTGGACTTCTCCTGAATTTTAAATGTATGTGTCCAAGCTGTGTACTCGACACCTGCCCATAGATGTCTAATAAGCACCTCAAACTTTAACACGAACAAAACTGAGGCCCTAATTTTCCTCTCCCCTCCCTCAGTGTTTTCCAACTCAGTAGATGGCATTCCCCAATTGCTGAGACCAGAGATGTGTACGATTTTAATATGTTGAAGTCTTTGCATTCATCTTTGACACTTAGATTTTCTCCACATTCTAAATCCAAGCCATTATCAACTCTTACTGGCTCTACTTTAAAAATATATGCCTGATCAGGCTACATCTCACACACAACCACTTTTCACCACCTCCATTACTTCTGTCCTAATCCAATTTTCCATGGGCTGACAGGGGAGTGAGTGGGCTTTCCACTTAACACCTCTCTCTCTCTCTCTCTCTCTCTCTCTCTCTCTCTCTCTCTCTCTCTTTCATTTTGGTCTGGCTCTGTCTCTTTCTTCTCTCTCTTTCCTTTCCCACATTCTGTTTTCCTTTCACCCCTCCCCCACACTTGACTTGGGCAAAAGGGAGACTTATTGTAGCCCTTCCCCTGCCTTCTGGCCACCACCACACATACATAGTACAGGGACACAGGCGTGTGGGAAAATGAGTTAGCTTATTGCCCCAGGCCCTGGCCTTGCTTGTCCACCTGCCCACCTGTGGCCTACACAATCCACATTCTTTCTGCATCTTGATTGGGGTGTGTGCACACACATACACGATGCACATGCACAGAAACACACATACACATGTGCATTCAGGAGAGTGAACCATCGTACCTCTTTTACTTGTGTCTTTTGCCTGGATGGTGAGTTTTCTGAATGCACTGCCAATAAGTAGGAGAGAGTACCTTCACTTAACTTCCTCTCATGCAGATTCTTACACATGTGAGCGAATAAGGCTTTTCTTTTACACTAAGTCTCCCCTTATCCTTGGGGGATATGTTTCAAGACCCCCAGTGGCTACCTGAAACTGCATAGTACTAAACCCTAATTGACTTCTTTAACACTTCTGGAAATGTGGCAGCAGCTTCTTCACCAGCAGACACAATCTCTCCAGTAATTTTTATATTTTTCAGTCCAAACCTGTTCCTGAATCTTTGTAGCCATCCCTTACTTGCAGTAAGTGGCTTGGTGTCACTCGTTTCAGGGGATCACTTGCTGAAGTCTTCATATAGACTCAGTGCTTTCTGGTCCAACACTTTGTTGTCAATTGGAACATGTTTTCAGTTCATGTCTTCCACCCACAAACTGAATGCCTTTTCCATATTAACTAAGCACTTATCATGAACTATAGCTGTAACTTTTGCAATTTGAAGTGCAACAGCAAAACTAGCTTGAACTTTTTTCCTCGTTCACAATATCACAGATGGAAGATTATTCTTATGGTAGATCATAGCAACCTCAGCATACAATTTTTTTCTCTCCTTTTTAAGTCAAGGACCTTCACCTTTTCACTTAAAGGAAGCATTTTATGGTTTCTCTTTGGCACATCTGAATTGCCACTGTCACTACTCTTATGTTTTGGGGCCATTATTAAGTAAAATAAGGGTCACTTGAACACAAGCACTGTGATACCACGACAGTTGATAACAGGCAGGTAGCACAGCATATACAGCATGGATACATTGGACAAAGGGATGATTTATCCTGGGCAAGATGGAATGGGATGGTAAGAAGGTTTTTATCACGCTACTCAGAACAGGGTGCAATTTAAAATGTATGAATTTTTTATTTCTAGAATTTTTCATTAATATTTTCAGACTGTGCTTGACCACAGGTAACTGAAACTGCTAAAAGCAAAACTGGATAAGTGGAGAACTACTGTATTTTCTTTCTCACATCCTTTGCCTGAAGAAAGCTATACTTTTTTTTTTTTTGTACTCTCTTATCTTGGATACAGTAGTTTCCCATTCAATTGCAGTTTCGTTTTCCATAGTTTTAATCCCACAATCAAGCATGGAATGAAAATATTAAATGGAGAATTCCAGATAAACAATTCATGTTTTATTTATTTATTTATTTTTAGTTTGCTGTCCCAGCTCCTGAGATCTGGGTCATCTCCAGCACCACCACTGCAGACATGCTGCCTAAGCAAGGATCTCTGAAGCCTCTGTCTCTTCCCCTCTCCTCCCCTCCCCCTTCCCTTCCCCTCCCCCCTTCCCTCCCCCTCCCCCATCAGAAGATTGAGACTTCTTGCCTTCTTTGTTGGGTCCTTTTTCTAAACACCATCATGGAAGATTTTGAGCTTTCTTATCATGTGTCCTCTATGCATGATCCGATCTGGTGTTGTTTCATCTGTAAAGTAGTGACAGTAATGATTACCTTGTAATATTTTATAAGGATTTATGAGCTAACATATGAAAAGCACTTAGAATAGTGCCCTGTAAAATAATAAATACCATAATGGTGTTTGGAATAAAAAGAAAGAAAAAGGAAGAAGGAAAATGGAAAAAAATAGGTAGTATATAGTAAACATTTCTAAAGGTACATATGTGAACATGCATGAAGATATACCTTCTCATTACAGCATATCTGGGGCATAGTCACATACATACCTGTCCATGGGACACACACACGCACACACACACATTCTCATTTACTCATATGCACACAGTGTACAGAAGAGTAAATCTCCTGACTTGTTTTCTCTCTTACATGCCTTGAGTGTAGGACCGTTGTCATCTTAATTACCCTCCCACACCCAAGGCTTGCAGGAGGGCAAGACTTCTCCTCCCTCTCCAGTGCACAGGCATGAGAACAAACACATACATATGGAAGGTGATTGTGATTTTGATACAGCCCCTCCCTCATATGTCCTTCCTCATGTGTCCTGTTGTGGGACATATAAATATACCACTGCTACCAAACCCCACTCTGAATGACTGTCTCACTCCATGTGTGGCCCTCCTGGCTTACCCAGAAGCACCCTTCCCTTGGCTGGCTCCCTTGCTGCCTGCGGACAACCCCCAGGTTAATGCACCTTGCTTTCAAGAGTAAACCCACACGTTGTGCCAAGAGAATGAGTCTGTCCTTGCTCCCTCTCTCACATCCCTTGCATGGTGGAGGGTGCGCTTGCTGAAAACCCCTCCCACATGCAGGGTTTGCAGGATGGTGAGCCTCAGCTTTCTTTGCTCTCTTGTGCATGTGCGCATACATGTACATACACCTTCACAAAAAGACAGACACACACACACAGGTGGTAGAAAGGAGAACGACCCACTGCCCTGTGTCTTTTATCTCATCTCATTCCTACATAGATCTTGCAAGGAAGCAAGTTTTATCTTACCTTTCTCTTGTACAAAGTGCAGGTCCTCACAATCAGTGACAAGGACAACCTAGAAGGAGGGTGAGTCTTTGGACCTGTTCCTTCCTTGCCAGCACCTAGGGGGAGAGAGAGCCTTCTCAATACTCCCATGGGGTATGATAGAAAGGGAGCCTTCTAGCTAATGCACGTACATTCTCTCTCTCTCTCTCTCTCTCTCTCTCTCTCTCTCTCTCTCTCTCACACACACACACACACACTCTGCAGGAAGTAGGATTCCTTCACTATCCCATGCCTTCCCAAATAGTATAGTCTGTCTTCTTAGACATTCACATAGACATATGTCAGAATGTGAGCTTTCTTTGTCCTCTTTCCAGACCCAGGATTTGCAGCTGACTCATTCAGTGAGTCATTTATTTATTCAACAAATACTTATTGAGCATCTACTATGTTACTATGTGCTGGGTACTCTCCTACATACCAGGGATACATCAATGATAAAAAGGCAAGAATCTCTGCTTTGGAGGTGGAGGGGAGACAGGCAGTGAACAAAGTGAGGTGGTAAAATACATAATGTGTCAGTTGGTGATAAATGCTCTGGGGAATTGTAAAGCAGGAAAAGGGGATAAGGAGTGGGTGGGGCAATGGAGCTGGTGGTGAAGTTTCAGGATCAAATAGGGCAATCAGAAAAGACCTACTATATTTCGTGAACAACAAAGAGGCTATAGTGGCAGGAGCAGAGGGGTGGGAAGTAGCAAGATATGGAGGAAAGGGAAAGCTGATGATTACTATATATCTCTAAATGGTGAGAACTCTGGTTTAAAATATCATAACCATAATACCATTATCACATTTGATAATTAACAATAATTTCTTAATATCAAATAACTATTGTTCAAATTTTCAGTTGTTTAAAAAAATTATAAACTAGGATTCAGATAAAGTCCATACATTGCATTTGGTTGATAGTTATCTGTAGTCGTTGGATGATAACTTCCCCCTCCATCTGTATTTTTTCTCTGCTTGTAATTTCTTTGTTTTAGGAAAGTAGGCTATTTGTCTTGCAGTTTCCCAAAGGCTGGATTTTTGTGATTGCATCCCTGTGATAGTTTACATGTTCCTTTTCTTTGTTTGTATTTCCTGTAAATTGATAGTTGCATTGAGGATCCTGATCAGATTCAGGCTTAACTTTGGGGAAGGAGACAGAGTACTTCCATCAAGAGGCACATAATGACTGGTTGTCTCCCTTTCTGTGATGTTAGTTACCATTGATGCTCAATTCCTAGGGCCATTATTTCATTAGGTTTTCAAAATGATGATAGTCTAATTCCATTATTCTCTCTTTATTTATTAGCTGGAATACTTCTATAAAGAAAAACTTCCTTTTATCTACTGTTTGATTACCCAGTTGTGCATTTTTTTATAGGAAAGGCGGGATAAATGCTTGATTCTCTTTATTATTCAGTACTCAAAATAATGAGTTGGGTCTAGCTTACTCCAAAGATGATTTAAAAAATTATTATAAGCCGATGGATTTCAGTATATTTGATCTTGCAAGCCATTGCAGTTCTTATCCTCAGGGAAGCTCAACTGTCCCATCTTTAGCCAGAGGGAGCTTCTTCAAGTTGGCTTCTGAGTTCTTTTGTCATGGACACAGTAGTTATTCAGTAGCTTCTCTGCTTTTTGGATTGAGACAATGTTCGAGGCTCATGTCAGACATCTCCCTTCCCTAGATATGGAATCTACCATGTTTTCAATAAGCCTTGATTCCTTTTATTGGATGTGGTATTTAGAGACCACATTCTAAGTACTAAAGGTGCTCATTGCCTCTGGATTGGTTTTCAGGCTTCTTCAATGACCAGAACAAAAATAATGTTGTGTTGTTGTTTTTCCTTGTTTCTAGATAAAACATATTAGAGTTTATTCTTTTTTTTTTAATTTTTATTTTTTATCCTCACCCGAGGACATTTTTTCATTTTTTGTTCAGATAGAGTGGGAGGGAGAGAGAGGAAGAGAGAGAGAGAGAGAAACATCGACGTGAAAGGGACACATCGAGTGGCTGCCACCCGCACGACCAACCAGGGCCGGGGACAAACTGCAACCGAAGTACATGCCCTTAGTGGGAACTGAACCCGGGTCTCTCTGGACCGCAGGCCGACGCTCCAACCGCTGAGCCAAACCGGCCAGGGCTAGAGTTTATTCTTATACTCACAATTCAAAATCAGGATTACAGGGGTTTTATAAGCCTTTATATATATATATATATATATAATCAATCTGACTGCTGTCTTGTAAGAGAGAGCAAGTGCAGAAATAAGGAGAAGAAATAGGAGGTCACTGAAATAATTAAGGTAAGAGATTGATGGAGATATGGTGAAAACTGGTTAGATGTGGATATATTTCAAAGTTGGAGCCAGTTGGATTTACTGACATATTGCATATGAGGTATGAGAGAATGAGAATTCAAAGATTGAACCTTCTCTTACCTCTTTTTCGTGTATGGGTTTGGACACCTGTACCAACACTGGATGTGTGTGCCTGAGCCTTCTGCTCTGTACCCCTCTTTGCAATGCACCTGGGCAAGGATTCACAGAGGGTGAATGTCTACAGCACAGAGAACAGAGTGCTTATTTATCACTTCTCCTCATTCCTTTCACTGATTTTTTAAATGTCTCTTGGATTTGGGAATCCAATAGTGAGCCAAGCATCAGGGACCCTGGACTTACTGTTTTGTGAGCTTGTGCCAGAGAATAAAAATTCCTCACTCCCATTAAGCCCATTTTCATGTGTTCAAGGGGTTGGGAAAGATGAGTTTTTCTGTTGTTCCTCTCATGCCACCCTTGGGAGCCCTCTCATTTTCTCCATCTCTCTAATCCTTGCTACATGATTGCTAGTGCATTGTTCATCAGTGCACCTGGGCAAAGATTCAGAGCAGGCTGAGCCTTATCTGCAGATGGAGGCACAAAGCACCTATACATCACTTCCCTTTCCCTCTGGCCACCTACCATTATTTATATGCTTACTACTTTGTGCCATCAGTGAACAGGGCATTCATAGCCCCTGAGTATACTGGCTAGTGAGCACATACAGGAGGATGAACCTCATTTGTACCCACTGTGCAGGTGTGCACACTGCTGAGGATGCTGGCAATTGAGTTTACTCTTTAGTCCTCATTCGCTGAGCACCCTTTTCCATCTCCTAGGACAAATAGGCATATCTAGGGCTGTAGGCCTCTATGCACAGAGTCCCACTGGTGAGCTGAGCAGAGATGGAGTCTTCCTGCCCTGACCCCACTCTCTTATACCTCCCAGGAAGAGCAGTGAGCTGTCTCACTGCTCTTCCCTGAGAAGTTGTTGACTGAAGGTACACTTGCTTGTTAGTGCTCTCTTTCACATTGACAGATAGATATCCAGATATACACATACACACAAGCAAGGTAGACAGGATGAGTATGCATGGGAGGTCCACACGTGGCTAAGTGTGCAGCATATACAGGTAGGTGAGTATTCAGAGACAGGAGACACTGGAGCCTTTGATTTCATACTTACAGGGAAAGTGCCCCCATTTTCATTCATTCATTCATTTTTTTCTCTCTCTCTCTCTCTCTCTCTCTCTCTCTCTCTCTCTCTCTCTCTCTCTCTCTTTCTCTCCCTCCCTCCCTCTCTCTCTTCACTTTCTGACTCATTCCCCTCTCTCTAGGTCAGTGGTTCTCAATCTTCCTAATGCCGCGACCCTTTAATACAGTTCCTCATGTTGTATGTGGGTGTATCTGCATGTGGGCAGACCCGCCTGGAGACGGATAGAGGAGTGGTGTCTCGGTTCCTAAGACCATCGGAAATATGTGTTTTCTGATGGTCTTAGGTGGCTTGTGAAAGGGTCGTTCGACCCCCAAGGGGTTCGCGGCCCACAGGTTGAGAACCGCTGCTCTAGGTACTCCCTGATACATACAAGCATGTGAAACATTCAGGAGAGTGAGCCATCTCACCTGCTCCTTCTCATATTCCTCGCTCCAACATGCAGTGTTTACAGGAGAGCAAGCCTCAGCTACCCCATTCTCTCCTGTGAGTTGACACGTGCCCCTCCCCAAGAACTACATACATGAATGGCCCTGGCTGGCGTGGCTCAGTTGTTTGGAGCGTCATCCCGTGCACTGAAGAGTCGTGGGTTCAATTCCTGGTCAGGGCACATGCCCAGGTTGCGCGTTCAATCCCTGGCCAGGGGGTATACGGGAGGCAATCGATTGATGTTTCTCTGTCATGTTGATGTTTCTCTTTCTCTCTAAAATCAATAATACAATTTAAAAAAAGAACTACATACACGAATGCATCCCCAGTCCAAAGGCACAGACCCTCTGACTCCTCTGATGTTTCAGTTGAATTCTTGCTTGTTGAACAATGAACTCTATCCCAGTGTAGTTTGCACTCTTGCGCTCTCTCCTGCTGGTGGAGGGTCTTGCCTTTAATTTGTAAAAAACGCAAAGTCTGTGAAGTGCAGTGAAGTGAAGCTCTACGAAATGAGGTATACCCTTAATGATAGCTGTGTGCCAGGTGCTGTGCTCCACTTGATGTTTATTTGTCATCCTATTTCTCATTTGTTTGGCATCATTAACAAGTAGGCTTTATTATCCCAGTTTTTCACAAGTGTAACCTGACCTTGAGAAAATCAGGTTGATTCGCTAAGCTAATTTGTGGTCAAGCTTGGATTTGAACCAGGTTTGAGGATATCAGAGTCCATGGTTTTTTCACTGTGGACTCTGCAATGCCATCCCGATCAGCAGCATCACCTGGGAACCTGTTAGAATGCAAATTTGTGGGCCCCACCCCATGCCTATGGGATCAGAAACCCCTGTAGTCTGTATATTACCAAGCTCTCCATATGATTCTGATGCATGTTTAAGTTTGAGAATAGCTGCATTCACCTATACTGCCTTCTGGTCACATTCACACAAAGGATTTGGGGGATAATGAGCCTTGGTGATATCTCATTTTCATTCTCTCTTGTCTTCTCACTTACACACCTCTTTCCTCCCAGTCTCTTTGTCCTTGTAGATTTATACCTTTTTTGTTGTTATCCAATAGAAGACAAAATATGTGTTCAAGTAGACATCTTTTTTTTTTTATCCTCACCCGAGGACATTTTTCCATTTTTTGTTCAGATAGAGTGGGAGGGAGAGAGAGGAAGAGAGAGAGAGAAAAACATCAACGTGAAAGGGACGCATCGAGTGGCTGCCTCCCGCATGACCAACCAGGGCCGGGGACAAACTGCAACCGAGGTACTTGCCCCTAGCGGGAACCAAACCCAGGTCTCTCTGGACCGCAGGTCGACGCTCTAACCGCTGAGCCAAACTGGCCAGGGCTCAAGTAGAAATCTTTAATGTGAAGCTCAAGAACCTTCTCTTTACTTCTGTAGTGTCACAAGTAAGTAGTGTCTGTGACTGAAGAAGCATAAGCCCTCTTGTTAAACCCACAAGGAACCTTCTGCCCTGCTCCCCCTCTCTAATCCTTGCTACCTGGGTGAGAGTGCTGTCAGAATGCAATGCACCTGGGCAAGGATTCTGAGAGTGAGAGCTTCATCTTCATTTAGGACAGAGCACCCTTCCATCCTCCTTCCATCTATTCCACAAATATTTGTGGATCACTTCCTGTATACACGATACAAAATTGGGCACTGAGCATGCAGTAGTAAATAAGACATGCCTGGGCCTTGTCCTCATGTTGCTTATAGTTGTGGGAGAAGAATGGGATTCTTCATCAGCCATTATACCTACATACACCAAGAGTGGGTAGGCCAAGAGTAGATTTCTCATTGCCACTGTCACCCACAAATACACAAAAACATGAATCTTCTCTTATCTCTTACAGAAGTATGCAGGGCAACCACTCATAAATGACACTATATATACATGAGAACAAGACTCTTAGTCATAGCTACACAGACACACACACACGCGCGCGCGCACACACACACACACACACACACACACACACACACACAGAGCAGGTGCCTGAGCCTTTTTGTCTGCTCCCCTTCTCGAATCCTTGGAACCTAGGTGTGAGTGCTATTTCAGTGCAACACACCTATTCAAGGGTTCAAAGAGGCTGAGCCTTGTCTGCATGTAGAAGGACTGGGTACCTGTACATCACTTCTTTCACCTTTCCACCTTCTTTCAAATATTTGAATTTGCTATGAGGTGCCAGCCCCTACAATGGGTGTTAGAGATATAATGTTGAATAACATAGACAAGCTCCCTGGCACAGAGGCCTCATCCCTGGGCTTTCTAGAGGACACCTATGGGAAGATGGATTTCATTCCCTGTGGACAGGCTTACCTTATGTCAGGGCATGAGCTTTCTCTTTATTTCAGTGTACTGAGTATCAGCTACTCTAATGGGGGAACATACAATGGGTGATGAAACTGACACAACCAGGTGTTGCCCTCAGTGAGTCTATAGTTTAGCAGAGGAAGAGAAGGGAATAAAGTATCCCTTTTCTGTACTGTCTTCCAACATGTGCATGCACGTGTGTGCCTGTGTACACAGATTGTCCCAGCCTTCTTGTTATCCTCCAGACACACAGCCAACACATGCAGGCTCTTGTGTGATATGAGAAAAATGCCACTCTGCAGCTCACAATACATATTCAGAGGCTCGGTCTGAGAGAGAATGGCCATGTGACCACGTGCATGGGGATGAATACATAACGCACACCCTGGGGAGATATATCAATCTTATTAAATGCACACAGTGATGCTTTGAGTGAATGGGACCAAGAGAGTTAAATATGCACATGTACACACATAGAGGGTGCAGGTGCCCGAACTTTCTGTTCTGCTCCCCCCTCTCATTTTTGTACCATGGTGAGAATGCTTTCTGAATGCAAATGCACTGGAGCAAGTATTCTGGAGGATGAGCCTCCTCTGAGTAGAGAAGGACAGAGGACCTGTATATTACTTCTCGGCTGTTTGCTGCATGCCTGCCTGCCTTCTGTCATTCATTCTTTTCTTCCACAGATAATATTCATTGGTCACTGTACTGGTTACTTGGTCCCTGCCTTCCTGGTTCATACAGTCCAGGGAAGACGATGCACTTTGTCATCACCCACCACCCCTGCATGTACTGAGGGGGAGTGGGCCACGTAGGGGACTCCTTATCTACCCCCCCCCCCCGCAACTTACACAAGAGTGTGACACTTCTTATTCCTGCTCTCACACTGATAAGGATAGGAGAACATCTTCAGTTTAATAGTACATCGATGCCCTGGGCAAGAATAGTCAGCCTTTTCGGTAAACACACACTCAGGAGGGTGCAGGTGCCAGAATCTTTTCTGGCTCCCCCTCTCTAATCCTTGCTACCTGGGTGAGAGTGCTTTCTGAATGCAATGCACCTGGGCAAGGATTCTGAGAGAGGCAGCGTCATCTTCGCATGGCACGGAGCACCTCTACATCTTCCTCCCCTCCTTTCTACAAC
Organism: Tadarida brasiliensis; assembly: GCA_030848825.1. Taxonomy (NCBI): domain Eukaryota; kingdom Metazoa; phylum Chordata; class Mammalia; order Chiroptera; family Molossidae; genus Tadarida; species Tadarida brasiliensis. The sequence goes on along the minus strand of CM061280.1, from coordinate 94,224,055 downwards.
TACCTGTTGAGTGCTTCCTCTATTTTAGGTGCCATGCTGGGCAGCTGGCTCACAAGAGAATGAGCCAAACCTGGTCACTCCTTGCAGGTTGCAGAATGGACCCCTCACTCAGTATGGCTGCATATCCTGAGGGTCAGCGGGCTGCACACTGGGACTTAACATGATCCCCTCCTGGTCTCACGCAGATGTGTGTAGGAGAATCTTCTAAACTTCAGCACAACCCTACATACACATAAATGCACTGCGTGCAGAAGGGCCAGATTGGGTACACACACAGAAATGTAACGTGGAGTGGGCTCTTGACTGGATGCATCATTCTCCTTTGTTCAGTGTTGGTGCCACTGCTGTATTGAATCACTGCCCCTGTTCAAGAACTCAAAGGAAGGAGCCTTGTCTTCTTTTAGAAGGACGGAACTCCTTGTGTAGCAGCTCTCCCTCCCCCTTTCCCTTCCTTCCACACATATTTGAGTGTCTACTAGATGCCAGGTACAATGTCAGTCACAGAGGACATAGCAGGGATCAAAACGGACAAGGTAGCTATCCTTACCTTCAGGTGGGGGATTAATAAACACTGTATGACACATGAATGCTATGGACTAATAGGTCACTCTTCAGAAGAATGGAGTAGATCTTTATTTTCCTTGCTATCTGCTCTGCAAACACAAACATATGTGCAGGTTTTGCTAGTGAGATTTTTCACCACCCCATCCTGCAGACACACCCAGTGACATGGATCTACATGCAGAGATTCCCACTCCAGTGTGCAGACCAGTGAACTTTCCCAACCCTTCCATCAACAGGGACTAAATGAGGAAGGTCTTTTTATTGCTACTCTCTTTCATGCTGCTGTGTATGGAAGTGATCCTTTTCTTTACCTTTCTGTACCATCACATGTGAACACACTATATGCAGAAAAATGAACCTTCCCTGTCAACACACACACACACACACACACACACATACACACCAGCACTCAGGTATAGAAACACAGAAGGTGTGTTCCCCATACATGGAGCTACATCCACAGTGTGCATAGGATACTGAGTGTCACTAGCAGCGTTGTCTCACCTATGTCCAGTGTGTAGGGCAGTGGAGCTTTCTACATGCTCCATCCACAGCCAAAGCTTCAATGAAAGTGGCCCTTTGTGCATATGCATAAAGGACATTTCACCTTTGTATAATCATGGGCAAATCACCAGTGAGCAGGATAGTGATGTTTCTTGTACACACACACATGCACACATATTCACACACAATCTGAAGATGCCTGAGTCTTCTGTTTAGGTCCCTACCTCTCATTCTTGGTACTTGGTTACAAATGCTGGCCAAGTCCATTGCCCTTGTACAAAAATTCAAAGAGAGGGAATCTCATCCATGTTTAAAACACCAGAGAGGCCTTACATCACCCTCCCCATTCTTTCATTTCTTTAATGTTCATTTAGGGTGCTGGTCCTCAATGTGTGTTCACTGGACTAGAAGCATCAGTATCGTCTGGGAACCTCTTTGATGTGCAAATTCTTGGGCCCCACCCCTGACCTACTAAATCCTGAACCACAGCAATCTGTATTCTAACAAGCTTTTCCACTGATTCTGATGTTCACTCAATGTTGAGAATCACTGATTTGGTTTAAGTGCTAGGGACATAGTGATAAGCAAGTCAGATGAAGGCTCAGCCCCTAAGGGACTTAGCCTATGAAGCGTAGAAAAGAATGAGCATCCCTGTTTCTAATGCACATTCCCAGTGCTGTGTCCCTGCAAGCTGTGGCAGAGAGTACATTTGCTCATTCTCCCCACCTTCTCCAGAACCACACACTTGGTAAGTACAGGAAGTTAAGTGAACTCACAACCAAGATTCTATCAAGGAAGAGCCTTATCATTAGTTTTCAGGGCATGCACTTAACACTGTAGACACACATGCATGCACACACATGTGCACACACACACACACACATACACACACACCCCTTGTGTGCAGAAGAACGAACTGCTCCTTCTCCCGTACCCATTGCATATCGGAGTTGTGAATTCTCAAAGCACCTCCTGTGTGCATGGATTACAGGAGGGCGAGCCTTGTCATCATGAACCTTCTGCCAAACAATTCAATCAGCACATATTTATTGATCACCTTTTATGTGCCATGCACTGTGTGAGTATTCTGCTGAATAAGAGAAAGCATCTCTCTTTATAGGACTTCCTGTCTCTAGTGGAGGTGTGTGCTGAATGAACATCCCCAGGTCTTAAAAACAGGCATGCAGAGTGTGCCAGGAAGTGAGCCTTCTCATTCTTTTATGCATACCCACATTCTCCGCATGCCTGCATGTGCATGCTTGCACAGACGTTCCTGCGTGCGCACGCGTGTGCATACACACACAAAAATGTACACACATTTCTACACAAAACTGAAAGGCGGGAGAGAGGCTTTGTTATTATTTACACGTATCTGCAGAAATGTGAATTTCCTTGTGCACACACACTCCAAATGCATGTGTGGTGTTGCAGGTGCCTGGACTGTGATATTTGTTCCCCCTCCCCTGTCTTTGAAATGTAGGCTCGAGTGTTGGCTTATCAGTGCAGTAGTCTTATGCAAGAATACAAGATTGTAAGCCTGGTCTACATGTAGGACAGAGCCTGTACAGCTCTTCCCTTACTATACTTTGCTTGTTCTTTCAGTTTTTTGTGTGTGCATTTCTTTGTCCATTCATCCATCCACTTAACAAATTTACTGAGTTCCTGGTGTTTGGGGTTTCCACAGTGAACTAGCCATAGGAACATCAGCCTTACTGTCTACTGGGTCCCTGGAGCATCAACTTCCTCATGACAATGCCTGTAGCCACATGGGCTCAGGATGCAGGAATCCCATTTCTCCTTTTCCCCTCACACAGACTTGCATGTGATATGCACGTACTGAGCCTTCTGCCCTGCCTCCCTTCTCTAATCCTTGCTATCTGGGTGCTAGTGCTGTCTCAATGCAATGCACCTGGGCAAGGATTGAGAGAGGGTGGGCTTGACTGCACTAAGAAGGACAGAACTTATACATTACCCCTCCCTCCCCCTCCTTCTCTTCCTTCCCAGTCAGAGTTTTTCAGTGACTGGTGGGTGTTGGGTAAGCCTAGGAGAGCAACATTTCGGGCTCTCTGGTGGGCTTGTCTGTGTTCTAGAAGAAGTGTCCTTATCAAGTAATGTCTATGCACTCAGGTGCTCAGAGTGATGGAGAGTGAGTTTTCTCTTTATTCCCCTCCTGACTTCCACACACAGGGTGGTGGGCAGGGACCAGAGCCTTCCCATCTGCTCCCTCCCTAACTTCTTTCAGTCTAGATATGAGTGCTATCTGAAGTATTGTCTTTAGTCAAGGCTTCAAAGAGAGGAAGCCTTGCCTACATATGGCAGGACGAAGTGCTGTTATGTCTTCTTTCTCGCTTTGCCAAATTTGTGTGGAGTTTCTGCAATGTGTCAGGCACTATATTGAGTGTTAAGGATACAGTAATGAACAAGACAGGCAAAATCACTAAGTGTGCTCTCTGGTGTGCACCTGTATGAGAATGAACTTTATACAGATCGACAGTACAGATGGGCAGAAATGCTGGGGGTGCCAAAGAGTGAACCTTGTTCTTCCCTTTACCCACTGAGAGCACTCTCACCCCATACCCTCTGAGGACAGAGAGATGCACACATTGATGGAGAAGCTTAACACCTAAAGTATGTGTAGGAGTTTGAGCTCATAAGCTGTCCTTATCTCCCAGGATCTGCAGGCAGAATTGTCAAATTCCTTAAGATGCCCACCATAGACTCTTCTGGAATTGGAAAGGGAGTGAAGAGCAGGGGGGCCTTCTTATTGCTGAACTTGTATGCACACCACACAGTGTGGAAATGAAAATAGCCTAGGTCTTCATATTATCATGCTATCTATTTCCATGTCTCTCTGTCCATCTGCATGTCTCTGTCCGTCTGTCTCACCTAGGGTATACAGGTGCCCCATGTTTGGATATACTCCCTCTTTCTCCTCCTTGTTACTGGGCCTGAGGGCTCTCTCAGTGCTGTGTTCCAGTACCAGGACTCTACAAGGGCGAGCCTCGTCTCACATGGACAAGTGCAGAGTGCCCTTATGTCACTCTTCTCTCCCATTCATTCATTTATTTCTTTGATAAATACTTATTGAGTGGCTTCTGGGTGTTGAGGGTGCAGTGGCTTTGGTGTCTAGTGTGTGAGTGTAAGAATAAACATTTTTATTATCATTGTGCCCACATGCTCAATGTGTGAGGAAACAAGCCTTTTATTTCTTCTTCTCCATGCACAGAAAGGTGAATCTTCTTAGTAGATATTGGAAGCCTATAGAAGAGTACATTTTCTCATTACCTGTTATGCACACCTATGGTGTGTCAGGATGGGCCTTGTCATTACAGGCATGTGGAGGAGTTTCTGATCTGCTCCCTCATTCACATTCACTGCACATGGGTTGTGCTTTCTGAATTCACCATCGATATGCCTGGGTCTAAGAAAACTATGCATTGTGATCATATAGGAGGGCTGTTCATCTTTATGACATTCCTTCAGGTTTGGTCATTCTTCCAGTAGTTATTTTAGAGAGCATTTACTATGTACCAGCCACTATGCTGGTTGCTAGAAATACTACAGTGAACAAAATAGACAGCATTGCATGTGTACCTTTCTAGGCACACACAGGAGTTTCTTAGAAACTCTTAACATGTTCCTCATCTACTTTTTTAACTTCACATTTGGGTGTAAAGAGATGCAGAAGAGTATTGTCCTAGAGTTCAAAGTTGCATATCAGCAGCACGTTTTGTCTCCTGGAAATGAGGGGACAGTCCAATGAGTTAAGCTACCTAGGATAACTCATTAAGAGAAAAGGGGGAGGGGCCGGAGAATTCAGATTTAGTCAGCTTTTTTAGGCTGTCCTTAGCAGTATTTTCCAGTATACTCTCCACTTCAGGTAAGCTGATCTATTCATTCCTACCTTTCTTAGTGCCTTTGCCTGCTGTCCACTATAGATTTATGATTTTGATTTTCAGGTCAGCACAATAATATAGTATTACAAATGGTGAGAGAGAGAGAGAGAGAGAGAGAGAGAGAGAGAGAGAGAGAGAGGGAGAGAGAGAGAGATTTCAATCTTCTTTCTTGAGTTCTTAAACAGGACTTAAAATTTCTGACTCTCGGTCCTTCTCTCCTAACTTCTCCCAATATACGGTGCAGAAGAGACTCAGGTTGTTTAATATGTACTCTTTAACTTTTGTATTCCCTAAGATTCCATATCCCATTTTGGTTACTGGTCAGCCTTTTTTTCCTCCCAGACTTGACATCTTTCTTGATGCTTAGGACCAGCAGAATCAGAATTTCCTGGGACCCAGGACCCACCTCAGACCTAGGGAATCAGAAAATTGGGGAGGGTGCAGTTTGTGTTTTAACAAGCTGTCAAGGGGTTTCTTATGCATGTTGAACTCTGAAAATTTTAGTAGAGGTTTCTGCATTACACAGGATGATTTTTAGAGTAAAAATGTCCTTATGTGTATACTGCCATTTCAGTCTCTGATTTTGTTTTTTAACTTAGACTTTTTTTTGGGAGCAATTTTATATTTACAGAAAAACTAAGTAGAAAGTAGAGAGTTACCCATAAGAGAGAATGGGGTAGTTTTTAAATTTCTCTAAGCATGTTTGGTAATTGTCATTAGAGAGGTTGTAGAAATTTTGTTGTCAATTTTGTCCTCAATGACTTTTTATGCTAAGGTAAATGGATTTTTTAATTTCTTTTTTTTAATTGCTTGCTTCTAGTATACAGAAATATAATTTATTTTTATATTGTTCTTTTTCCCCACTGTGACTTTGATGAAATCATTTATTAGTTCTAGTGTATTTTTGTAGATACAGTCTGCTTTCTATGTAAGCAATCATGTCATCCATAAATAAATATCTCTGCCTTTAAAAAGAAAAAGAAAACAAAAGAAAGTAGAGAGTTACCATATACTACCCACCCCCAGTTTCCGCTATTATAAACATCTTGCAGTTAGTGTAGTACACTTGCTACAGTTATTGGGCCAATATTGTTAACATTATTATTAAGTAAAGTCCATAGTTTACATTAGTGTTCCTAGATGGCATTATACATTCTGTGGGTTTGGAAAAATGTATAATGACATTTATCCATAATAGTATAATACAGGGTAATTTCACTACCCTAAAAATTCTGTGTTCCACCTATTCATCCACCCTCCTTCCAAACCTATGACAAACACTAATCTTTTTACTGTCTACAGAATATTGTATGGTTAGAATCAATCATACAGTATCTAGCCTTTGCAGAGTGACTTCTTTTACTTCATTTAAGATTCCTCCATATATTTTTGTGGTTTGATAGCTAAATAATATTCTATTGTCTGGACATACCATAGTTTGTCCATTCACCACTGAAGGACATCTTGGTTTCTTCCAAATTTTGACAATTATGAGTAAACCTGCTATAAGCATCTGTGTGCAGATTTTTGTGTGGATGTAAATTTTCAAATCATTTGGGTAAATACCAAGGAATGTGATAACTAGATTCTATAGTAAGAGTATGTTTAGTTTTGTAAGAAACTGTCAGACAGTCTTCCAAAGGTCTGTACTATTTTGTATTCTCATCAGCAAGAGAGTTCAGTTGCTCCACAACCTCATCAGCATTTGGTATCAGTGTTTTGGATTTTAGCCATTCTAATAGGTGTGTAGGGTATCTCATTATTGTTTTCATTTGTAGTTATCTAATTACACATGACATTGAGCATCTTTTCATATGTTTATTTTCCATCTTTATATCTTCTTTGGTTAGGTTCAGATCTTTTGCCCATTTTTAAATTGGGTCGTTCTTTTTCTTGTTGAATTTTAAGAATTATTATTTTTTTAATCCTCACCTGAGGATATTTTTCCATTCATCTTCAGATAGAGTGGGAGGGAGAGAGATAGAGGGAGAGATAGAGAGAGATAGAGAGAGATAGAGATAGGGAGAGAGAGAGAGAGAGAGAGAGAGAGAGAGAGAGAGAGAAACATTGATGTGACAGAGACACATCAAATGGTTGCCTCCTGCACAACCCTGACCAGGGCCTGGGACTGAACTGCAACCGAGGTATGTGCCCTTGGCCAGAATCGAACCCGCGACTCTTGGTCCATGGGCCTATGCTCTAATCACTGAGCCAAACTGGCCAGGGCTAAGAATTCTTCTTATATTTTGGATACCTGTCTCTTATCAGGTATTTCTTTTGCAAATATTTTCTCCCAGTATGTGACTTTTTCTTCATTCTATTAGCAGTGGCTTTTTCAGAGCAGATTTCCCTCCCAATTGATCAGTTCTTCCTTTCATAGATCACACTATGTATCTAAAAAGTCATCGTCAACCCAAGGTCACCTAGATTTTCTCCTATGTTATCTTGTAGGAGTTTTATAGTTTTGCATTTTACATTTAGGTCTATGATCCATTGTGAGTGAATTTTTGTGAAAGTTGAAGATCTGTATCTAGATTTTTTTTTTTTCACGTAGATGTCTACTTGTTCCAGTACCATTTGTTGAAGACTATCTCCATTGTATGGCCTTTGCTCCTTTGTCAAAATCAGTTTGTAGATAGAGTGGAAGGGAGGGAGGGAGGGAGGGAGAGAGGGAGGGAGGGAGAGAGAGAGAGAGAGAGAGAGAGAGAGAGAGAGACATCCATATGAGAGAGATATCTATTGGTTGCCTCCTGCATGAGCCCAACTGGGGTTGGAGGTCAAACCTGCAACCCAGGCACATGGAGTTGAACTGTGACTGCAGTTGAACCTGTGACCCTTCGGTCTATGGGATAATGCTCTAACTGCAGAGCCAAACCAGCCAGGGTTGATCTGTATACCTTTGTATCCTTTTCTTGTCTTTTTACATTATTTGGGACTTCCAGTAAGAGGCTGAATAGGAGTGATGAGTGCAGACATCCTTGCCTTGCTCCTGATCTTAGCAGGAACGTGTCTAGTTTCTCACCATTAAGTATGATGTTAACTCTAGCTTTTTTTGTAGTTCTCCTCCTCCTCCTCCTCCTCCTCCTTCTCCTTCTCCTCCTCCTCCTCCTCCTCTCACCCAAGGATATTTTTCTGTTTATCTTTAGAGTAGGAGGGAGGGAGAGAGAGAGAAACATCAATGTGAGAGAGACACATCAATTGGTTGCATCCTGCATGACCCTGACCAGGGCCAGGAATTGAACCACAACCAAGGTACGTGTCCTTGACTGGAATTGAACTCTAGACTCTTTGGTCCATGGGATGATGCTATAACTGCTGAGCCAAACCAGCCAGGGCGTAGATGTTCTTTATCAAGTTGAGGAAGTTACCTTTCATTTCTAGTTTGCTGAAAGATTTTTTTTTTTTTTATCATGAATGGATGCTGGATTTTGTCAAGTGCTTTTTTTGTATCAATTTAAATGCCCATAAGTTTTTTTTCTTTAGCTTGTTGATGTGATATGTTACATTAATTACTTTTTTAATGTTGGATTTGCCTTGCATGCCTGAAATAAATCACACTTGGTCGTGGTATATAATTGTTTTTATACATTGTTGAATTTGATCTGCTAACATTTTATTGAGGATTTTTACAACTATGTTTATGAGCGATATTGGTCTATAGTTTTCCTTACTTGTAATGTCTTTATCTTGTTTTGGTATTAAGATAATTCTAGCCCTGGCTAGTTTGGCTCAGCGGTTAGAGCGTCGGCCTGCGGACCAGAGAGTCCCAGGTTCAGTTCCCACTAAGGGCACGTACCTCGGTTGCAGTTTGTCCCCGGCCCCGGTTGGGGTCGTGTGGGTGGCACCCACTCGATGTGTCTCTCTCACATCAATGTTTCTCTCTCTGTCTTCCTCCCTCTCTCCCTCCTGCTCTATCTGAAGATGAATGCAAAAATGTCCTCAGGTGAGGATAAAAAAAAAAAAGATAATTCTAGCCTCATAGAATAAATTAGGAAGTATTATCTCTGCTTCTATATTTTTGAAAAAGACTGTAGAGAATTGATAAAATTTCTTCTTTAAATATTTAGTAAAAGTCACCAGTGATCCCATTTTTGCCTGCTGCTTTCTGTTTTGGAAGTTTATTAATTAGTAATCTAATTTAAATAGATATAGGCATATTCTCTTTGTATGAGTTTTCATAGATTGTATCTTTCAAGGAATTGGTCCATTTCATCTAGGATATCAAATTTGAGTGTAGAATTGCTAATAATATTCCTTTATTAACTTTGTAATGGTCATATGATGAATAGTGATGATTCTTGTTTCATTTTTGATATTAGTAATTTGTATCTTCTCTCTTGTTCCTCAGTAACCTGTCTAGAAGTTTGTTAATTTTATTGATCTTTTCATTTTTTAAAACTCATCTTTATTGTTGAATGTATTACAGATGTTTCTCCCCTTTTTCCCCACTGACCCCCTCCTCCCCAATCCTGCCCCCCTCCTGCCTTCCCCACACTATTGTCGGTGTCCATTGGTTATGCATATATGCATAGAAGTTCTTTGGTTTATCTCATCCCGCCCTCCCTCTCCCCTTCCCTTTGAGGTTCAGCAGTCTAACAACCAATTTGTACTTCTTAATTCCTTCATCTTTTTCACCTATCCCCCTAGCCCCCACCCATCTGGCAAGCAAAAAAAGTTCTCTGTATCTATGAGTCTGTTTCTGTTCTGCTTGCTCATTTTGTTTGTAGATTCAATTGTTGATAGGTATGTATTAATTACCATTTTATTGTTCATATTTTTGTTCTTCTTTTTCAAGAAGACCCTTAAACATTTCATATAATACTGGTTTGGTGGTGATGAACTCCTTTAGCTTTTCCTTTTCTGGGAAACTCTTGATATGTCCATCGATTCTAAATGATAGCTTTGCAGGATAGAGTAATCTTGGTTGTAGGTCGTTGCTTTTCATCACCTTGAATATCTCTTGCCACTCCTTTCTGGCCTGCAACGTTTCTTTTGAGAAATCAGCTGACAGTCTTATGGGAGCTCCTTTGTAGGTAACAGACTGGTTTTCTCTTGCTGCTTTTAAGATTCTTTGTTTTTAACCTTTGGCATTTTGATTATAAGTATCTTGGTGTGGACCTCTTTGGGTTCAACTTGTTTGGAACTCTCTGTGCTTCCTGGACTTGTATGTCTGTTTCCTTCACCAAGTTAGGGAAGTTTTCTGCCATTATTGTTTCAAATAGGTTTTCAATTTCTTGCTCTCTTCTCCTTCTGGCACCCCTATGATGCGAATGTTGGCATGCTTGAAGTTGTCCCAGAGGCTCCATACACTATCCTCATTTTTCTGGATTCTTTTTTCTTTTTGCTCTTCTGATTGGGTGTTTTCTGCTTCCTTATATTCCAAATCGATGGTTTGCTTCTTGGCTTTAACTACTCTACTATTGATTCCCTGTAAATTATTCTTTATGTCAGTTAGTGCATCCTTCATTTCTGACTGGTCCTTTTTTATGTTGTTGATGTTCTCACTAAGTTCCTTGGAGGTCTCCTTAAGTTCTTTGAAGGTCTCACTAAGTTCCTTGAATGTCTCATCAAGTTCCTTGAGCAACCTTATAACCTGTGTTTTGAACTCTTCATCTGATTGATTGCTTATCTCCATTTTGTTTAATTCTTTTCCTGGAGTTTTGTTCTTTTCTTTCATTTGGGACATGTTTCTTTGTCTCCTCATTTTGGCTGCTTCCCTGTGATTGTTTCTATGTATTAGGCAGAGTTGCTATGTCTCCTAGGCTTTGTAGGGTGGCCTACTGTTGTAGGTGTCCTGTAGGATCCAGTGGCACAATCTCCCTGATCACCCCAGCCAGGCCCTTGAGGTGCATCCCTAGTGTGGACTGTAAACCCTTCTGTTGTAACTGAGTCTTGATTGCTGTTGGCACATCAATGGGAGGGATTTACTCAGGCTGATCAGCTGCAAGAACTGGCTGTGCCCACTAGCCACTGGCCTCTGACTACCTTGGAGGATCAGCTGTGCAGGGGCCCACCACACAGAGCAAGACTTACTTCATCAGGGCTCTGGTACCCACTCAGTCTACTCATTGAGTGTGTCACTTGTGGAGGTGGTTAGGTGGTGGTGTTTCAATGTGGTCTGAAGCTGTCCATTGGGTGTGCTGGCTCTGGGACCATGTCAACCACTGCCTGTGTTCTATCCAGGGTCACCCGGCATAAGTTACAAAGTGATCTGCAGATGGCTGCTTCTGGTGCTGGGCTTGGACGTGTCCAGGAAAAGCCAAGTTGTAAACCAAGGCTGGCTGCTTCTAGGGGCCACTTAACGAGAGGTATGGGGCTTGCTGAGACCAGATACTGCTTGTTTGAGAGATTTTAGGGAACTCTGAAGCAGGATCCAAGACAGGCCAACCCTATGGTAAAGCCTTTGGAAATAGCTTGGGTGGGCCCGAAAGTTGGGTGGGGCAGGGCCTCACGAAATCAACAGGGCGGGGCAAACAGTGTGAGCCAGGTTGCTGGAGTCCCAGATATAGGGCTCACCAAAGGAACATCAGCCTCTACCAGCACCTCTGTCCAGGAGAAAGCTGCTACTCCAGCCCTCATCCCCAGGCCAAACAGCTCAGTTCTTTCCTGTTCTCTGGTGCCCCTCAAGCTGCCTCCCCTCCAACCTCAGAGGGAGTGGGTCTGAGTAAGTCCATGCACTGGCCCATTAAGAGGAACTGCCTGGAGCTCCCACAGCCGCAGCCTCCCTCTGCCTCAGTTCCCGTTGGTTTTACAGCCAGAAGTTATGGGGACTTTTGTTCCTGGCACTGGAACCCTGAGCTGGGCGTATAGTATGGGACGGGGACCCTCACTCCTCAGGGAGGACCTTCCTAGCCGAGGTGTCCCTCCTGATTTTTATCCGCCACTCGTGGGTGTGGGACCAGCCCCTCTGCACCTCCGTCCCTCCTACTAGTCTGGATGTGGCAGCTGCTTTATTTTTGTAGTTGTAGGACTTACATTCAGCTTGATGTCAGGCGGTTCTGAATGATGGTTGTGTTGTAGTTTAGTTATAATTTTGATGTGGTTGTGGGAGGAAGCAATACCACGTTTACCTACCCACCATCTTGACCGGAAGTTCTATTGATCTTTGCAAAGAACCAACTTTTGGTTTTGCCAATTTTCTTTATTGATTTCTTGTTTTCAATTTTATTGATTTCTGCTCTAATTTTTATTATTGGTTTTCTTCTGCTTACTTTTGGTTTAATTTGCTCTTATTTTTCTAGTTTCCTAAGGTGGAAGCTTAGGTGATTGATTTTAAGTCTTTCTTATTTTCTAATATATGCTTTCAATTCTATAAATTTCCTTATAAGCACTGTTTTTTTAGCTTTCCACACATTTTGAAAAGCTATTTTTTTTCATCTAGTTCATAGTGTTTTTTAATTTCTCTTGCAACTTCTTCTTTGACCCATGTGTTATTTAGAAGTGTGTTGTTTAATCTTAAAGTATTTTGGGGTTTTCCAGCTATATTTCTGTTATTGATTTCTAATTTCATTATTGTCTGAGAGCAGACTTTGTATGATTTCTATTTTTTACAATTTGTTAAGGAGTATTTCATGGCCCAGAATGTCATTTATCTTAGTGAATGCTCCATGCGAGCTTGAGAAGACTGTCTATGTATTCTGATGCTGTTGTTAGATGAAGTAGATGTCAATTAGATTCAGTTAGTTGATGTTTCTGTTTAGTTTAACTGTATCCTGACTGATTTTCTGTTGCTGGATCTGTCAATTTCCGGTAGAGGGGTGTTGAAGTCTCCAACTATAATAGTGGCTTCATCTATTTCTTCTTGCTATTCTATCAGATTTTGCTAATGTATTTTTACACTCTGTTGTTAGGCATATATATGTTAAGGATTGTTATGTTAAGGTAGATTTCTTACAGAAAACATAGTTGAATATTGTATTTTTGCCCACTCTGACAGTTTCAGTCTTTTAAATGTTATATTTAGACTGTTGATGTTTAAAAAACATTTTTAAAAATTATGTTTTTATTGATCTTTTAAAATATATTTTTTATTGATTTTTAGAGAGAGAGGAAGGGAGAGGGAGAGAGAGATAGAACCATTGATGAGAGAGACACATCGATCTGCTGCCTCCTGCACACCCCCCACTGGGGGTTGAACATGCAACCCGGGTATGTGCCCTGACTGGGAATTGAACTGGCGACCTCTTGGTCTATGGGTCGATGCTCAACCACTGAACCACACCAGCTGGGCTGTTTGTATTGATTTTTTAGAGAGAGAGGAAGTGAGAGAGAGATAGAAACATCGATGGGAGAGAGATACATCGATCGGCTGCCTCCTGCACGCCCCCTACTGGGGATTGAGCCTACAACCCAGGCATATGCCCTGGCCAGGAATCAGGCTGGGACCTCTCAGTCCATGGGAAGATATTCAGTCCACTGAGCCACACTGGCCGGGCTAGACCATTGATATTTAAAGTGATGACTGATATGGTTGAGTCCATACTATCTGCTATAATTTTTGCTTTTTCCTATTCGTTGTCCATGGTTTTTTGTTGTTGTTGTTGTTGTTGTTGTTGTTGTCTTCTCTTTTTATGCCTCCTCTGGTTTTAATTGAGCATTTTTTATGATTCTGTTTTTCTACTCTCTTAGCATATTGATTATACTTCTTTTTTAAAAACTTTTTTTAGTTGTTGCCCTAGACGGGGAATCAAACTAGGACCTCTCAGTCCATGGGTCGATGCTCAATCCACTGAGACACACCGGCTGGGCAGAAATCAATGGCATTTTTGTATACCAATAATGAGTTATCAGAGAAAGAAACTAAAAAACAATCCAATTTACCATTGCAAAAAAAAATTAAGATATTTAGGAATAAATTTAACTAAGAAGATATAAGACCTGTTCTCAGAAAACTACAGCACATTGAAAAAAGAGATAGAGGAAGATATAAACAAGTGGAAGAATATACTGTGTTTATAGATTGGAAGAATTAACATCATTAAAATGTCCATACTACACAAAACAATCTATAGATTGAATGCAATTCCTATTAAAATACCAATGGCATATTTCACAGATCTAGAAAGAGTTTGAAAAATTTTTTTCTTAATTTTTTTTTCTTTATTGATTTTAGAGAGAGAGGAAGGAAGAGGGAGAGGGAGAGAGAGATAGCAACATCGATGAGAGAGAACATCGATTGGCTGCCTCCTGCATGCTCCCCTCTGAGGATTAGGCCCACAAACTGGGCATGTGCCCTGACTGGGAATTGAACCGGCGACCTCTTGGTGCATGGGTCGACGCTCAGCTGCTGAGCCACATCAGCCAGGCAAGACTTCAAAAATTTATGTGGAACCAACAAAGACCCTGAATAGCTGTAGTAATCTTGAAAAAGAACAACAAAGTAGGAAGGATCACAATATTGGATATCAAGTTATACTACAAAGCCATTGTAATGAAAACAGCCTGGTACTGGCACAAGAACAGGCACATAAATCAATGGGACAGAACAGAGAACCCAGAAATCAACCCAAGACTGTATGCTCCATTAATATTTGACAAAGGAGGAAAGAGCATACAATGGAGTAAAGACAGTGTCTTCATTAAATGTTGTTGGGAAAATTGGACAGGTAACATGCAAAAAAATGAAACTAGAGTACCAACTTACACCATACAGAAGAATAAACTCAAAATGCAGTAAAGACTTAAATGTAAGTCGTGAAACTATAAAAATCCTAGAAGAAAACATAGGCAGCAATATCTCAGACATCTCACGTAGCAGAATTTTCACTGATATATATCGCCTAGGACAAGAGAAGCAAAGCAAAAATGAATAAATGGGACTACATCAAACTAAAAAGCTTCTGCACAGCAAAAGAAACCAGCATCAAAATGAAGAGGGAACCCACTGTTTGGGAGAACATATTTGCCAGTGGTCTCCAAAATATGTAAAGTACTCATACAACTCAACAAAAGGAAAGCCAACAATCCAATTATAAAATGGGGTGAGGACCTGTATAGACACTTTTTCAAACAGGACATGTGAATGGTCAAGAGACATATGAAAAAATGCTTAAAGTCACTAATCATCAGAGAAATGTAAATTAAAATGACAATGAGTTACCAGTCACACCTGCCAGAATGGCTACCATCAATAAATCAACAAACAACAAGTGCTGGCCAGGATGTGGAGAAAAGGGAACCCTAGTACACTGCTGGTGTGATTGCAGACTGGTACAACCACTGTGGAAAACAGTATGGAATTTCCTCAAAAACTTAACAATTGAACTACCGTTTGACCCAGTGATCCTACTCCTAGGAATATATCCTAAGAATCCCAAAACACCAATCAGAAGGAATATATGTACCCCTGTGTTCAAAGCAGTGGTATTCACAATAGCTGAGATCTGGAAACAACCCATGTGCCCATCAGTAGATGAGTAGATAAAAAAGTTGTGTTATGTACACATAATGGAATACCATGCAGCTGTATAAAAGAAAGATCTATTATCCTTTGAGACAGTATGGGGGAACCTAGAGAGTATTATGCTAAGTGAAATAAGCCAGTCAGAGAAAGACAAATATCACATGATCTCACTTATATGTGGAATTTAATGAACAAAATAAACTGATGAACAAAATAGAAACAGAGGCATGAAAACATGGAACAGACTGATGAATCTCAGAGGGAAGGGGGGAGGGAAGAAATTAACCAAATAACTCATGCATATATGTGTAAACCAAGGACACAGAAAATAAGGTGGTGAAAGCCTGGGGTGAGGTGGGAACCAGGAAGGGGGGACATTGGGGGGAAATGAGGGACATCTGTAATACAACAGTAAAAAAAGAATAGAAGCCCGGCCGGTGTGGCTCAGTGGTTGAGCATCGACCCATGCACCAAGAGGCTGCCAGTTTGATTCCCGGTCAGGGCACATGCCCAGGTTGTGGGCCAAATCCCCAGTCAAGGGGCATGCTGGAGGCAGCCAGTTGATGTTCTCTCTCATCGATGTTTCTATCTCTCCCTCTCCCTTTCTCCCTCTCTAAAAGATTAATAAAGAAAAAATAAAATAAAAGAATAGGAAAAATAACTAAATGTTAACTAGACTTATTGTGGTGATTATTTTACAACATATACAAATATCAAATCATTACAAAAATATACAAATATCAAATCATTGCATTGTATTCATCAAACTAATTTAATTTTATGTCAGCTATACCTAAATTTTTTTTAAAAGCAGGTGGGAATAAAGAATAAACAAATAAAATATTTTACCCTCTTATGTTCCTTCTGTAGCACACTTTCTTTATGTAGGTCTGAGTTTCTGACCTGTATAACTTTTTTCTTTTGAAGAATTTCTTTTAATATTTCCTGCTAGGCAGGTATATTGCCAGAAAATTCCCTTAATTTTGTTTTTCTAAGAATATTCTTTATTTCTCATTGAGTTTTGAGGGATTGTTTTTCTGGACTCAGATTTAAAAATTTTTTTTTCTTTATTGTTGAAAGTATTACAGATGTCCCTCATTTTCCCCCCACTAACCTCCTTCCTCCTACTCCCACTGCCCTCCCCCGGCCTTCACCACACTGTTTTCTGTGTCCATTGGTTATGCATATATGCATATAAGTTCTTTGGCTTATCTGTTCCTGTCCCCCCTCTGTCCTTCTCTCTGAGGTTCATCAGTCTGTTCCCTGCTTCCATGTCTCTGGATCTATTTTGTTCATCAGTTTATTTAGTTCATTAGATTCTACATATAAGTGAGATCATGTGATACTTGTCTTTCCCTGACTGGCTTATTTCACTTAGCATAATACTCTCCAGTTCCCTCCATGCTGTCTCAAAGGGTAAGAGATCCTTTTTTACAGCTGCATAGTATTCCATTGTGTAAATGTACCACAGCTTTTTTATCCACTCATCTACTGATGGATGCTTGGGCTGTTTCCAGATCTTAGACTCAGAATTTTTTATTGGTTGTTCTTTTCAACCCTTCATATATTTTATTCTTCTTTCTCCTTGATTGCATTATTTTTGAAGAGAAATCTGATGTAATTCTTATCCTTGCTCCTCTGTAGGCAAGGCATTATTTTCTTCTGGCTCCTTTTCAAGATTTTTTCTTTGTCTTTGGTTTTCTACAGTTTGGATGTGATATGCCTAGTTGTAAATTTAAAAAATATTTATCCTTCTTAGTGTTCTCTGAGCTTTCTGGACCTGTAGCTTGGTAAATATTATTAATTTTATGACTTTCTCAGTCATTATTGCTTCAAATACAGTCATGTGCCACATAATGACATTTCCGTCAATAATAGACCGCACATATGGTGGTGGTCCTATAACATTATAATAGATCTGAATATCCTGTAAGAATTGGAAGATGTGTGATTCAGAAGGATTTTTTTTTCTGTGATAGAAACAATATCTGTGGGGCTTGGCAATAGATTTCCTCTCATTTACAGCACCTCATTTTTTTTTGTTTTGTTAATCCTAACCCGAAGATCTTTTGTCCATTGATTTTTTAGAGAGGGTGGGAGGAAGGGGGTGGGAAGAGAGAGAGGGGGGGGGGGAAACATCAACGCGAGAGGGACACATGGACCAGTTGCCTTCTGCTTGCGCCCTAGACTGAAGCCACAGATCAAACCTGCAATCCAGGTACATGTCCCTGACTGGAAATTGAACCCACGATCCTTCTCTACGTGGGCCAACGCTCTAACCACTTGGCCACACCGTCCAGGGCCAACACCTCAATTTTGGGTACATAGATAATATCCCAATCAGTCATCCACTGACCTGTTTTATTACAGAGGAGACTGTCACATTCAGAGGTGCTACAGCCCTTCCAGGTCTAGCTTAATGCTCTTTAGAGGACATTACTGTAAATTCTCTGATGAGGACCTAAGATCCTGTACATGCACAGAGGTCCACAGCAGCTATTTTAACAAGTATTAAGGGCCACTGCCACTTAAGTGAAAGCTTTCTGTAGTAGGGTCAAGCCAGCCTGTTTCTGTATTTTGGGAGTATTTTCAGGTTGCAATGACATAAAACATAGATAAGTTTTATTTCTTCCATCAGTTAAATGCTAGAGAGAGCAGTTTGTACCAGATGGGGTCAATGGAACAAAAAACATATTTCCAAAGACAAAATATTAAGTCCTCAGTTCTACATTCATGTTAAGCACTCTAGTTTTTTTTTTTTTATGAGTAATACAAAGTTCCTTAATCTGACCACTGCTCCAATCTGCAATAGTCAAAACCACGTTACCCTGACAAGCCCTGTGTTCCTTTATCTCTCCATTTTGATTTCATATTCCTACTGATCCTCAGGCCACCTTTCACTCCCTTCTGACAGTCACTGTTATGGTGATCTATGTCTTACCAGTCAGTTTCTCCTTGATATTTCTAATCAATCCAGCTCACATCCCTGTTCATGGAGTAGCATTGACAGCTCCAGTGCCCTATTTCTGACCCTATAGAAAGGAAGCAAGGGGACAGTGTTTATAAAGTCTTTAGTAATGTCCAGTAATGTCCTAGGCCTTCACATTCACTCACCACTTACTCACTGACTCACCAGAGCAACTTCCAGTCTGGCAAGCTTCATTCATGGTAAGTGCCCTATACAGGTGTACCATTTTTATCTTTTATACCATATTTTACTGTGCCTCTTCTACTTTAGATATCTTTAGATACACAAATACCACTGTTAAAACTTCCTACAGTATTCAGCACAGTAACATGCTGTACACGTTTGTAGCCTAGGAGCAATGGGCTATACCATAGAGCCTAGGTGTATAGTAGGCTATGCCATCTAGGTTTGTGTAAGTGCACACTATGCTGTTTGCCAAACAATGAAATCACCCAACAATGTATTTCTTAGAATGTATACCTGTCATTAAGTGATGCATGACTGTATTTTTTCTGTTCCTTTCTTTCTTCTCCTGGTATGCCCATTATGTATTTGTTACATCTTTTGTAATTGTCCCACAGTTCTTGATAATCTGTTCATTTTTTCATTCTCTTTGCATTTCAGTTTTGGAAGTTTCTATTGAATTTCTTGAAGTTTGCTGATTCTTTTCCTCTCCCAAGTCCAATCTATTGCATAGACATTTTTTATTTATTTTACAGATCTCTTGCATTTTATTTTGATTTTTTCTTAGAATTTCTGTCTCTCTGTTTACATTACCCATCTGTTCTTGCATGTTCCCCTTTTCCATTAGGGCACTTAGCATATTAATCATAGTTATTTTAAATAGCTGTTGTGTTAATTCCAACATTTCTTACATATCTGACTCTGGTTCTGATGCTTGCTCTGTCTCTCCATGCTGTTGTTGTTTTTTTTGTTTTTTTAGTATGCTTTGTAATTTTTTGTTGGAAGCTGGACATGGCATATGGGTTAAAAAGTAACTGAGGTAAATAGGCCTTTAATGTGAGGTTTTATGTTTATCAGAATAGGGGTTAGGATGTGTTATATGTGTCAGAGGCTAACATTTTCTCTAGTGTCTTTGTTTTTGTCTCTTCTGTGTATTTGGTTTCACTAGAGATCATTTCTTAAATAAGATTTAAGACATGCACTTCTTGCAGTTGTAGTCCCTTGTTGTTATTCAGGAGCCCTACTGATGTGGTAGTAAGGTAGGGGAAGGGGGAAATGTTCTATAGTTCTGTAATTAGTTTTGAGTCTTTTAGTGAGTCTGTATTAAAAGTTGTGAACTTAATAAATACTTATCAGTTTTGTTTTGTTTCCCTTTATGTGAGACAGGAAGACTAGAGGGAGCTGAAGTTGAGTTTTTTTTTTTCCCCTTAAGTTGGTTAGGCTCTGTTAAAATAGTTTCTCTTAAGGGCTGGTCTTCTTAAGATGAACAGAATACTCTGGTTCACTTCTCTGCCCCGCCCCCCTGCTGGAAGCACAAGGGGATTTTTCTCTGGTCTTCACTGTAAGAACTCATAGGGCTCCTGGAAGTAAAACTTAGGGTCCCCCTAAGACTGGGCCCCCTCTAGTTCTTAACTCTCAAATTTGTACACACCGAGTCTCCAGCTATTCTTGAATTACAATTTAAGTTCTCCTACCCTGGTACTAGTTCCCATGGAGGTTTCCACTTATGTGAGCTATGATTCCTTGTATCAGCCTGTCTTTATCCCAGATTTGGGGCACAGCAGTTTGCCCTGTGACCTCAGTTCTCTGATGAATCTGAGAACATTTGTTGATTTTCAATTTGTTCAGCTTTCTTCTCATTGTGAGGATGAGAGTGACGACTTCCAAGGTCCTTACAGGCTTACCCAGAAACCAGAAGTCCTTTGATTTTTACTTGGATATTTGTATCCACCTTTTCTTATTACCTTTATCAGTGATGACACAGATGTTCTCTTTCTGTTCCTTTCACTTCATTTTGTTGCATACATTCACTGATACAAAAATTATTTTAACACATGAATTAATCCATTTTATGTCTTTCCATAGTAAAAAATAATTTTGTCTATTTTTCACATCTGGGATAAATATACTATTCTGTGTTCTTTTTAAAGTCAACTTTAAAAAACCCATCTGGAATTTATTGTGGTGTGGTATATGTTGTAATCCTATGTTGTTTTCCATTTTGATATCTAGTAGTACCTCAGCAGTTTACTAAAAAGTGATTCTTTCCTTATATTTCTGTTGCTTCTGGTTTATCAACTATTAAGTTCTTATAACAGTTTGTATCCATTGCTGGAATATTTATACTTAATTCCCATAAGGTTTTGATGATTGTTTCTTTATAGAAGATTAACATCTGACAGGTTAAATTTGCCACATTTATATTTAAGAAAATATATATACTACTATTCATGCTTAATTATTCTTCTAGATGGATTGCACTATCAATCTTTTAAGCTATATAAAGGATGCCATGAGGACTTTAGATTAATATATAGATGTAATACAGTTCAAATTAGGATCTGTTTCATTATTGCTATATTTAGATTTTCCATCCAAGAACATAAATCTTTGTTGACTTATGTCTTCCTTTTTTTTTTACCTCCTGTTTGCATTTTATACATTATAAAGTAATATTGTGTTTTTAGTTTATATCTTTATCATAAATAAATTATTGTACTTTCTAGCTCTATGGTAGTACATAAGGATGCAGCCGTCTTTTGTCTGTTTATCTTATAATTTCTGAATTAATGTATTACCTTTAGTTATTTTTAGTTAAAATTGTTAGAGTTGTATATTCATTCATGCAATCCAAACATCAGAATATCATATTTCTTCCTTTCTTATATACTGTAAGTCCTCAGTTAACATCCTTGATGGGTTCTGTGATTTTAAGCAAAACAATGAATAACAACAAAATCAACTTTAGCACAGACTAATTGATGTAAACAAGAGTTAAGTTCCTATGAGATCTCATCAATGTTGTAACAAAATGATGTTGAACAAAACGATGTTATTCGAGGACCTGCTGTACATTCTTTACTTTTTCCCTGTTAAAGTTTTTTTGTACCATGTTAAATATAATTGGCAACAGGAGGCATCATTTCCTTCCTGTATAAAAGGGAATGATATTCTGCTTCTTTGTTTTAATTTAAATATTCTATATCCTCTCAAAGAAGAAATCCTCTGCCTGGAATATTTTTTAAAATTCAGAATAAATGTAATGTTTAAAAATCCACTCTTGACATCTGTTGAGATCAGTATGGCTTTTAAATTTTTATCTGTCAATCTGATAAATTATGTTGATAGTTTCCTCTGTGATACCAGTCTTGTATTCTTGGAATAAACCCTCTTTATCAGGCAAATATGTTGCTATATTCAGTTTGTTAAAGTTTATTTAGGAGTTTTAATCATGTATTTCTTTTTTATTCCATTTATTGGGGTAATAGTAACAAAACCATAAAGGTTTCAAATGTACAACTCAACAAAACATCATCTGCACACTGCATCTTGTGCCCATCGCCTAAAGTCAAGTCTCTTTCTGTTCCTATTTATCTCCCCTTTGCCCTCTTCCACCTCCCCCCACTCCCCTTTCCCTCTGGCTATCATATACTGTTGTCTGTGTCTATGTGTCATATATATATATATATATGCACCTGTATGTTCACTGCAGTGCTATTTGCAATAGCTAAGATCTGGAAACAGCCCAACTTCCCATCAGTAGATGAGTGGATAAAATAACTGTGGTACTATATATATATATTTTTTTTTTGGGGGGGGGGCTTAATTCCTGCACTTTTTCTCACCCAGCCCCCAACCCTCCTCCCCTCTGACAAACTGTCAGTCTGTTCTATGTATCTCTGCCTCTGTTTTTATTTTGTTTGTTAAATAATTTTGTTCATTAGATTCTTTATATAAGTGAGATCATATGGTATTTGTTTTCTCTGACTGGCTTCTTTCACTTACTGTAATGTTCTCCCGGAGATCCATCCTGTAAGAGATCTTTCTTTTATATAGCTGTGTGGTATTCCATTGTGTATATGTACCACAGTTATTTTATCCACTCATCCACTGATGGGAAGTTGGGCTGTTTCCAGATCTTAGCTATTGCAAATAGCACTGCAGTGAACATACAGGTGCATATATTCTTTTGAATTAATGTTTTTAGGTTTCTTTGGATATATCCCAGAAGTGGAATCACTGGGTCAAAAGGCAGTTCCATTTTTAATTTTTTGAGGGAACTCCATACTGTTTTCCATAGTGGCTGCACCAATCTGTATTCCCACCAATAGTGCATGAAGGCTTCCCTTTTTCCACATCCTGGCCAGCACTTGTTGTTTGTTGATTTATTTGATGAGAGCCATTCATTGATGACAGGTGTGAAGTGATATCTCATTATAGTTTTAATTTGCATCTCTCTGATGATTAGTGTCCTCTTTGGGGAAGTGTCTATTCATATCCTTTGCCCATTTTTTAATTGTTTTCTTGGTGTTGAGTTGTATGAATTCCTTATATATTTTGGATTTCAACCCCTTATCAGATGAATCATTGGCAAATATGTTCTCCCATTCAGTGGGTTGCTTTTTCGCCCTGGCTGGTTTGGCTCAGCGGTTGGAGCTCAGCCTGCGGACCAGAGAGTCCCGGGTTCGGTTCCCGCTAGGGACACATACAAAAACAAAACAAAACAAAACAAAACAGTGGGTTGCCTTTTCATTTTGTTCATGGTTACTTTTGCTATGCAAAAGCTTTTTAGTTTGATGTAGTCCCATTTGTTTATTTTTTCCTTTGTTTTCCTTGACCGAGAAGATATATCGACAAAAATATTACTATGAAAAATGCCTGAGATTTTACTACCTATGTTTTCTTATAGGATTTTTATGATTTCATGACTTACATTTAAGTCTTTAATCCATTTTGAGTTTATTCTTGTGTATGGTGTAAGTTGGTGGTTTAGTTTCATTTTTCGCATGTATCTATTCAATTTTCACAGCACCATTTATTGAAGAGACTGTCTTTACCCCATTGTATGTTCTTGCTTCCTTTGTCAAATATTAATTGTCCATAAAGGCATGGATTTATTTTGTGCTCTCTATTATGTTCCATTGCTCTGTATACCTGTTCTTATACCAGTACCATGTTGATTTGGTTACTCTGGACTTGTAGTGTTGTTTGATATCAGGTAGTGTGATACCTCCAACTTTGTTCTTCTTTCTCAAGATTTCTGTGGCTATTCAGGGTCTTTGTGGTTCCATATAGATTTTTGGATTATTTGTTCTAGGTCTGTGAGATATGCTGTTGGTATTTTAATAGGAATTGCATTGAATTTATAGATTGCTTTGGGTAGTATGGATATTTTAATGATGTTAATTCTTCCTGCCCATGAACATGATATATGCTTCCACTTATTTGTATCTTTCTCAATTTCTTTCTTCAGTATTCTATAATTTTCTGAGTATATGTCTTTTACCTCCTTGGTTAATTTTTTTCCTAGGTACCTTATTTTTCTTTTGCAATAGTAAATGGGATTGTTTTCTTAAATTCTTTTTCTGATAGTTCATTATTGGTGTATAAAAATGCCATTGATTTCTGAATATTAATTTTGTATCCTGCTACTTTACTGAATTCATTTATCAGTTCAGGTTGCTTTTCAGTGGAGTCTTCAGGGTTTTCTTTATACAGTATCATATCATCTGCAAATAATGACAGTTTTACTTCCTCCATTCCAGTTTGGATGCCTTTTATTTTTTCTTCTTGTCTGATTGCTGTGTCTAGAACTTCCAGTGCTATGTTGAATAAGAGTGGTGAAAGCAGACATTTCTTTTTCCTGTTTTTAAGGGAAACACTTTTACTTTTTGCAAATTGAGTATGATGTTGTCTGTGGATTTGTCATATATGGCCTTTATTATGTTGAGATATGTTCCCTTCATTCCTACTTTGCTGAGAGTTTTTATCATAAATGGGTGCTGGATTTTATCTGATGTTTTTTCTGCATCTATTGATAGGATCATGTGATTTTTATCCTTCGTTTTGTGATGTTTCACGTTTATTGCTTTGTGATACCCAGAATCAATCCCACTTAATCATGATGTATGACCTTTTTAATATATTGCTGGATCAGTTTGCTAATATTTTGTTGAGGATTTTAGTATCTATGTTCATCAGGTATATTGGCCGATGATTTTCTGTCTTTGTAGTGTCTTTATCTGGTTTTGGAATTAAGATAATTCTGGCCTCATAAAATGAGCTTGGAAGTTTTCCCTTCTCATGAATTTTTTGGAATAGTTTGAGAACGATAGGTGTTAGTTCTTCTTTGAATGTTTGGTCAAATTTGCCTGTAAAGCCATCCAGTCCAGGACTTTTGTTTGCCTGGAGTTTTTATTTTTTTTTATTACTGTTTCAATTTCATTAGCTGTAATTGGTCTATTCAGATTTTCTGACTTTTCCTGATTTAGTTTTGGAAGATTGTATGTTTCTAGAAATTTATCCATTTCTTCCAGGTTGTCCAATTAATTGGCATATAGTTGTCATAATATTTTCTTACATTCTTTTTTATTTCTGTAGTGTCAGTTGTTACTTCTCCTCTTTCGTTTCTGATTTTATTCATTTGGGTCCTCTCTTTTTTTCTTGATGAGTCTGGTTAAAAGTTTGGCAATCTTGTTTATCTTTTTAAAGAACCAGCTCTTAGTTTCATTGATCTTTTGTATTTTTTTTTTCAGTCTCTATGTCATTTATTTCTGCTCTGATCTTTATTATTTTTTTCTTCTTACTCTGGGCTTTGTTGTTCTTTTTCTAGTTCTTTTAGGTATAGGGTTAGATTGTTTTTGTTTGTTTGTTTGTTTGTTTGTTTTTTAGATAGAGTGGGAGGGAGAGAGAGGAAGAGACAGAGAGAGAGAAACATCGATGTGAAAGGGACACATCGAGTGGCTGCCTCCCACACGACCCAACCAGGGCCGGGGACAAACTGCAACCGAGGTACATGCCCTTAGCGGGAACAGAACCTGGGTCTCTCTGGACCGCAGGCCGACACTCTAACTGCTGAGCCAAACTGGCCAGGGCGGTTAGATTGTTTATTTGAGATTTTTCTTGCTTCTTGAGGTAAGCCTATAATACTATGCACTTTCTCTCTCAGGACTGCTTTCACTGTGTCCTGTAGATTTTGGGTTGTTGTGTGTGTGTTTTCATTTTTCTCTAGTAACTTTTGATTTTTATCTTGATCTCATTGTTAACCCATTCATTATTTAATAACATGTTATTTATCCTCCATGTGTTTGAGTTTTTTAAAATTGTAATTTATTTCTAGTTTTATACCATGGTGGTCAGAGAAGATGCTTGCTGTGATTTCCATCTTCTTGAATTTATTAAGGCTTATCTTGTGTCCTAGCATGTGGTCTATCTTAGAGAATGTTCCGTGTGTACTTGAAAAGAATTATATTCTGCTGCTTTGGGATGAAATGTTCTGTAAATATCAATTAAATCCATCCAGTCCAGTGTGTTGTTAAAAGCTGCTATTTCCTTATTGATTTTTTTTTTTTTTTTGCCTGGAAGATATATCCATCGATGTCAATAGGGTATTAAAATCCCCAACTATCACTATATTGCTTTGATCTCTCCCTTAATATCCACCAAGATTTTCTTTTTATATTTAGGTGCTCCTATGTTAGGTGCACCTATGTTTACAACGGTTATATCATCTTGTTGGGTGAAAACCTTTACTGTTATGTAATGTCCTTCTTTGTCGCTTCTTATGGCCTTTGACTTGAAGTCTATTTTGTCTGATATAAGTATTGCTACCCCAGCTTTTTATTTGTTTGTTTGTTTCCACTTGCATGTAATGTTTTTTAATCCCTCTACTTTCAGTCTGTGTGTATCTTTTGTTCTGAGGTGGGTCTCTTGTAGACAGCATATGTATGGGTCATATTTTCTTATCCATTCAGCTACTCTATGTCTTTTGATTGGAGCATTTACTCCATTCACATTTAAAGTTATTATTGATAGGTACTTATTTATTGCCATTTTATTCTTTATACCTATGTTCCTTTTTCTATTTCTTTTCTTTTTTTCTTCTTATTAAAGAAGGCCTTTAACATTTCTTGCAGTACTGGTTTGGGGGTAATGTACTCCTTTAGCTGTTTTGTCTGGGAAGCTCTTTATTTCTTCTTCAATTTCTTTCTCTAGCTGGTAAGAATCTTTATTTTTTATTTTTTTAATTAAATTAAATTAAAATTTTTAAATTTTATTTTTCAATTACAGTTTACATTCAATATTATTTTGTATTAGTTTCAGGTGTACAGCATAATAGACAATCATATACTTTACAAAGTATTCCCCTGATATTTCAAGTACCCACCTGGCATCATACGTAGCTATTACAATATTATTGACTATATTTCCTATGCTGTACTTTACATCCCCGGGGCTGTTTTGTAACTACAAATTTGTACTTCTCAACCCCTTCACCATTTTCACCCAGTTCCCTAGCCCCCCCTCCCCTCTGGCAACCATCAGTCTGTTCTCTTTATCTATGAGTTTGTTTCTATTTTTTAATCTTTACTGTTGAAAGTATTACAGATGTCCCTCATTTTCCCCTCATTGACCCCCTCCTTCCCACTCCTGCCCCCTTGCCTGTATTGTCTGTGTCCATTGGTTATGCATATATGCATGTAAGTTCTTTGGTTTATCTCTTCCTGCCCCCTCTCCCCGCCTTCCCTCTCAGGTTTGCCAGTCTGTTCTCTATTTCCATTTCTCTGGATCTATTTTGTTCATCAGCTTATTTTGTTCATTAGATTCCACATATAAGTGAGATCATGTGATACTTGCTTTTCTCTGACTGGCTTATTTCGCTTAGCATAACACCCTCCAGGTTCCTCCATGCTGTCTCAAAGGGTAAGAGATCCTTCTTCTTCTTTTTTTTTTTTTTTACAACTATTAAAAAGTATTCCATTGTCACCCTAGCCAGTTTGGATCAGCGGTTAGTGTGTCAGTCCACGGACCAAAGAGTCATGGGTTCAATTCCAGTCAAGGGCATGTACCTCGGTTGCGGTTGGGTCCCTGGCCCTGGTCGGGGTTGTGTGGGAGGCAGCCAGTCAATGTGTCTCTCTCACATTGATGTTTCTCTCTCTCTCTCTCTGTCTCTCTCTCCCTCCCTCCCACTCTGTCTGAAGATAAATGGAAAGGTGTCCTCGGGTGAGGATTAAAAAAATAAAAATAAAAAATAAAAAGTATTCCATTGTATAAATGTACCACAGCTTTTTTTATCTACTCATCTATTTATGGACACTTGGACTGGTTTCAGATTTTAGGTATTGTAAATAGCGCTGCTATGAACATAGGCGTGCATATATTCTCTCTGGTTGGTGTTTCAGGATTCTTAAGATATATTCCTAGAAGTGGGATCACTGCATCAAACGGCAGTTGCATTTTTAATTTTTTGAGGAAACTCCATACTGTTTTCCATAGTGGCTGCACTAATCTGCATTCCCACCAGCAATGTACTAGGGTACCCTTTTCTCCACATCCTCACCAGCACTTATCATTTGTTGATTTGTTGATGGTAGCCATTCTAATAGGTGTAAGGTGATACCTCATTGTCATTTTAATTTGCATCTCTCTGATGATTAGTGGCGTTGAGCATTTTTTCATGTCTCTTGGCCATTTGTATGTCCTCTTTGGAGAAGTTTCTATTTAGGTCCTCTGCCCATTTTTAAATTGGATTTTTGTCTTCCTTTTATTGAATGTATGAGTACTTTATTTCTTCTTCAATTTTAAATGATAGCCTTGTGGATAGAGTAGTCTTGGTTGTAGGTCCTTACTTTTTATCGCTTTGAATATTTCATGCTAATCCTGAAGTGTTTCTGGCCTGAAGTGTTTCTGTTGAGAAATCAACTGACAACCTTATGGGGGCTCCCCTGCAGGTAACTAACCATTTTTCTCTTGCTGCTTTTAAGATCTTCTCTTTGTCTTTAACCATTGCCATTTTAATTATGACGTGTCTTGGTGTGAGCCTCTTTGGGTTCATCTTGATAGGAATTCTCTGTACTTCCTGAATTTGTGTGACTTTTTCCTTCATCAAGTTAGGGAAGTTGCTGGCCATTAAGAGTTTCTTGATCTCTTTCTCTCTTTCTTCTCTTTCTGGTACCCCTGTGATGCAGATGTTGTTGTGCTTAATGTTGTCCTAGAGATCCCTTAGATTTTCCTCATTTTAAAAAATTTTCTCCTTTTTTGTTGTTGTTGCTCTGCTTGGATGCTTACTGTTATCTTGACCTCTAAATCACTGATTTGATCCCCTGCTTCATCTGATCTGCTGTTGATTCCTTCTCATGTATTCATTTCAGATATTATATTCCTAATTTCTGAGTGGTTCTTTTTTTATGGTTTCTGTGTATTTTTTAATGCTTACTATCTCTTTGTTTAAGTTCTCACTGAGATCATCCATTCTTCCCCTAAGGTCCTTGAGCATTCTTATAACCATTGTTTTAAACTCTGCATTTGGTATCTTGGCTGTTTCCATTTCATTTAATTCTTTTTTCTGGGGATTTTTCTTGTTCTTTCATTTGAGGCATATTTTTTTCTCCGCATTTTGTCTACCTTTGTGTGTTTGACTCTGTATATTAGGTAGATCTGTTATGACTCCCAAGCTTGTTATGAGGGCTTTCTAATGTAGGTGCCTTGTAGGTTTCAGTGTGCAGTCTTCTAAATCACCTGAGCTAGGTGCTCCAGAAATGTGTCTTGTGTGGGTTATGTGCCCCCTCCTATTGTAGTTGAGTCTTGAATGCTGTTAGCCCATTTATGGGTGGAGTTAATCCTCAGGCTGGCTGACTATAAGGATAGACCTCTTTCACTATATAAGAGTTGTTGTTCAGGGGCTGGCTCCCCAAGGCAGAGTTGTTTTCAGAAGGGTCTGGTGCCTGCCAGAGTCCCCCCTTTGCCTATGCCATTTGTGTGGCTAGTTGGTTTGAGCTCTGGTGAGGTTTGATGCCCACCGCTGGTTGTGTTGGTTCTGGGCCCACTTGGATGGGGTTTTGGTGCAGGCTGGTGTTAGACGTGCGTAGCTGGCTTTGGGCTACCTGTCTGGAGCTACCATACTTTTCACTGATTGTGGCTGTCTACTGGTCTTAGGTGTGTGTAAAGAGCCTAGCTGTGTATAGACTCTTAGGTTGGATTCCTAAAGCTCTGAGCTGGGGGCAGATCAATAAAAGGTCTCTGAGGTCGGCATCCACCTGTTGGCTACTCTTCCCCACCCTCCTGAGATTGCCTGGACTTCCTCCAGAGCCTTTTGAAGAAAGACTGTAGAGTGGCCCAAGCTGGTTGCACCCCACTGGCCCTTCCACTTGGCACAAGCTTGGTTGGGTGGGGTGACTGGGTCAGGAGGATGGCCCTAGTGAGTCCTATATTGGGGGAAACATGGTCAGGCACTCAATGGCCCCTACTCTAGAGCCATACCACTCAGTCTCTGCTACAATCTCCAACTCTAGCTCCCCCAGGAGGACTACACCACTGATGCAGGTTGGGTGCAGTTAGTTGTCCCCACTGCAGGAGCAAGCTCAGCAGGGTGGGGCCACCAGGACTTGGGAAAACAGATCAAGACAGTCTTCCATTGGGGGTGGTGCCAGCTGAGCCCGTGGGAGGGGAGAGAGCTCTATTCCTCCCCTTAATTGTGTAGTCACACCCACTTGAGCCCACACCGGAGCCTCTGAGGGAGACATGCTTCTCTCTGAAGGTTCCAGCTCTTAGCAGCCCTTCTTCCCCCGAGGAACTGAGCCCTCACAGTTCACTGTCTGTCTATAGTTTCTCCAAAGAAAGAGTGCACCTAAAGTCTCTGTTGGATGCAGCCAACAGTCCTTTCTGCTGGACTCAAGCTTTGCAGTGTTGTTGCCAGTATTTGGAGGACCAGTTTAGTGCACTCCCCCAGCTGGTGCTGTAACAATCATATATTTCAAAGTGAAAGTAATCTATAAAATTTTAGTGTCATCTTTCTTATGCCTGATAGACCCTTGTCCTTGAACCTCATGCCACTTCTCTTGCCATCTCATTTATCACTCTCTTGAAGGCTTTTATAACAGAATGTGAACATATTTGAGGAATCTCTGAGATAAAACCAAAGAAAAGCTGATCTACTAAGAGAAGATAGCATATTATTTTAATTTTAATTTGTCTGAATTTTAAAGCCCTTTTTTTCTTTTCTTTAACAAATTACCTACTAATGTATTTTGCATTTTTATCTATTGGGATCCAATTTTATTGATTTGAACAATTTCTTTATATATCAAAGCTATTTACTCCTTTGGGAAAAATTTATATGAAATATTAGTTTTTCATTTTCTTCACTTTCACAGCTGTCAACATGGTCTCTTCTGACTGGCTTATCAACTCTTCATCCTTCTCACCAGTCATGGGTGTTGCCCAAGTATAATTTCTCCATTCTGTGTTCTTTCTCTACTTCAACAACTCTCAAAGAGTGGTCTGGGGACTCCTGAGACCCTTTGGAGGGTCTGTAAGATGAAAACTATTTTCATATTAATATTAAGACATTATTTGCCCTGTTCACTCTCATTTTCTCATGAATATACTGTGGAGTTTTCTAGAGGCTGTGTGACAGGTAATGATGTCATTGCTCTGATAGAAAATAGACTACATGAAGCAGAAGCCAGCTGTCTTCTATTAAAGCAGATGTTAAAACGATTTGCAAAATGCCTCTCGCTAATTTGTTTTGTTTTGGAAAATATGGATTTAAAAAATGTTAATGTTAACATATAGTGAGTTGATCATTGTTATATTTAAATACATTAATAAATATTTATTTTAACATTCCTGGGTTTTAATGACTAAAGGAGTGAATATCTATAGATAGAACCTATATAAATATAAACTCTTTAGGCTTCTCAATAATTTTGAAGACTAAAGGGTTCCTGAGACCAAAAAGTTTGAGAACTGCTGTTCTGTTAATGCTTGCTTTGATTTCTATCTTTTCTCATAAACCATACTCATCTGTGAGGGTGACTCACAGATGAAGACAATGCTTTGAGAAGAAGCACTATTTTTTTCCTCCTGGGACTTTTTTTTTTTTAATTCCTCACCTGAAGATACTTTCTCCATTTATCATCAGATAGAGTGGGAGGGAGAGAGGGAGAGAGAGAGAGAAAAAAAAAACATCAATGTGATAGAGCCATATCGACTGGCCGCCACCCGCACGACCCGACCAGGGCCAGGGATGAACCGCAACCAAGATACATGCCCTTGACCGGAATCGAACCTGTGTCTCCTGTTCCACAGGCCAACGCTCTAACTGCTGAGCCAAATCAGCCAGGACCCTCCTGGGACTTTTAACCCACAATTCTGACTGGTAGAGAAGGTACCTTGGGTTAAGGATTGTTCCAAACCTCCTAAAGCATCTTCTATGGCATCTCATAGGTTATTCTCCATGATTCACATTTCATTTTTGCGTTTCCAAATAAAGTAACTAAAACTAAAATTGGATTATAAAGTAGATTATTTACTGAGATATCTCTTTGTGTCAGGCACTTAGGAACATAGATTTAACACCCTCTCCTCAACTAGCTCAAAGTATAGTGGGTAGGCAAAAGGTGATTTTATGTGTGTACCAGTTCTTGTTCTTCAGTGTTATACTTAGGATTGTCTTCATATTTTATTTTTAATGCTATGACAATACTTATACACTGGTAAATTGTATAATATCTCTCTCTCGCTCTCTCTTTTTTTTTTTTTTTTTTTTTTGGTATGTGCCCCTAGGACTCTCTGGTCCGCAGGCCGACGCTCCAACTGCTGAGCCAAATCGGCCAGGGCTATCATGTCTCTCTTAAACCTTTCTTCCTCTTGCATTTTCCTTTTGCTATGTTTGCAGTGTCTGGCATATGTTACTTACTCAGAATGCCATGTGCAAGTCAACAGATACTGTTGTGGAGTGACAAGGAATAGAAAAGTGTATTGCTTCTTTGTGTCTGTTAGCATTGGCATATGTGATATACTTTATATTTTTATTTGAAGAGTCATGTGTATCAACTCACTCAATGGTTTATACATTTGTTTTTGCCAAATGGGCTTGTTGAGATGGAAGTATTGATTTATTTGAATCAACACATGCCACTGTCACTAATACAACAAGATGTCAGTATGCTATAGAACAAACTAGCATCATTCTCCTCCGACCTGGCTCTTTCAGTACAACTGTTGAGAATTTGCACTTCTCTTCCATCCCAAATCACCTACATTGAAACTGGAAGTAGCAAACTGACCTCCTAGCCTTTTTCTTCTTTCTGTCTTCCAACCCACTGCTGCCACACTTACCTCTTAAAATCATGTTTTTATCAAGTTGCTCCTCAAAAACCATAGTGACTCTATTGGCTTCCCAGGTCCTTCATGATAAATCTCCATCCATTTACTGAAAGAAACCTACCCTATCCTCTAGTCAAGCACAAATGCCAGCCTCATTCTCATCTTAAGCACTTTGGCCATTTTTAAAAAATGTATCTTTGTTGTTGAAAATATTACAGATGTCCCTCCTTTTCTCTCCTATCGACACCCTCCCCACTGCCCCCCCCACTCCCCACCCCCCGTCTTCACCACCCTGTTGTTTATAACCATTGGTTATGCATATAAGCATATAAGTTGTTTGGTTTATCTCTTCCTGCCCCCCTTCCCTCTGAGGTTTGTCAGTCTGTTCCCTGTTTCCATGTCTCTGGATCTGTTTTGTTCGTTAGTTTATTTTGTTCATTAGAGTCTACATATAAGTGAGATTATTTTTCTCTGACTGGCTTATTTCACTTAGCATAATACTCTCCAGGTCTCTCCATATATTCTTAAAGGACATACAAATAGCCAAGAGACATACGAAAAATGCTCAGCATCACTAATCATCAGAGAGATGCAAATTAAAACAACTATGAGGTATCACCTCACACCTGCCAGAATGGCTGCCGTCAACAAATCATCAAACAACAAGTGCTGGCGAGGGTGTGGAGAAGAGGGGACTCTAGCACACTGCTGGTGGGAATGCAGACTGGTGCAGCCACTATGGAAAACAATATGGTGTTTCCTCAAAAAATTAAAAATGGAACTGCCATGTGACCCAGTGATCCCACTTCTAGGAATATATTCTAAGAAGTCTGAAACACCAATCAGAAAGAATATATGCACCCCTGTGTTCACAGCAGTGCTATTTATAATAGCTAAGATCTGGAAACAGCCCAAATGTCCATCAGTAGATGAGTGGATAAAAAAGCTGTGGTACATTTACACAATGGAATACTATGCAGCTGTAAGAAAGAAAGATCTCTTACCCTTTAGATGACATGGAAGGGCCTTTGGCCATTTTCTCCCTTGGTCCTAGAATAACCTTTCTCCTCCCTGAAGCCCTCTCTAGCTTACAGTCTCCTCTCCGTTTTCTGAATGCCAATTGCATGTTTATTCTAAATGTTTAATACTTAGCTGTTGTTAATTGCATTATGTAAAAATTTTCTCAACTAGATCATAAATTCCTTGAGAGTAGTGATAAAGGTAACAAATGCTTTTTGTATCCCCAATTCCCTACCCTCGTAGTATAAGGCATAGCTTTATTGAGTGTCAGCCGTATAAATATGTTGATTGGCTGTTAATCCTTCCTCTCTAACTGGAATCCTCCTCAATAGCATTTATTGAACATGTACTCTGGAACACTAAAGTTGCTGGAACAACAGAAATGAGAAGGACATGGTGTATATATATAGTCACAAGACTCAGTGGAAGAGATTATGCAATCAACATAGATATCTGAACAAAGGGGATGTTGTAGAAAAAGCCTGTTTGAACTGGCCTACGTGAACTGAATGGAATTTTACCAGGTTGAAAGGAGGATGGTGGGCTGGATGAAATTCCAGATAGAGTATCTGGCATAAACAAAGTCATGGAGGCATAAAAGTACATGGCCTACGTGGAGTATAACAAATTTATAGTAGGAGGTAAGTCTATCTGGGTAGATGAGATTTATATTTGATAGGGCTCTGAATGCCATGAAAAGAAATTTAAACTTGATCCTATATAGACAATGGGAAGCTAGGTTATGATTTTAAGTGGAAAGTGTCACACATACACCAAAACATTTCTCTAATTGTTCTCCTCCCTATGCCTCCATTATATGACAAGGCATATTTCTAACCCACCAGTTGGGATAATAAATCAAATTCCCTTACTTTGTTCTTGGCCTACCGTAAAATCTGGCTGACCTCAGGCTTGTGGCTGTATAGAGGTTTGATTTATTCCAGATGTGCCATTCTCTAGAACGACATGTCATAGCGAAGCCCCAAAGTCTTATGGAAAGAGCCCTGGGCTTAGAGTTCAACTAGATGTGAGTTCAAATCTCAGCTTTAAAGAACTTTAAAAGGGGGGGGGGGATCGGGAGGAGGGTATCATTGGGGGAAAAAGGAGAAACATCTGTAACAAAAATAAATTAATAAAAAAATTTTTAAAAAAGAACTTTAAATGATTTCCTCATTTTTGTGCTGTTTTAACTCTCTCTTGAACCTCTTAATATCTGTAAAATAAAACCAAAGACTGTACCAGAATGGATTATCCATGGGCAAATACCACTTTGAATTTTACTGATTGTGTTTATTTCCTTTGTTGAATGCCCATTTATAATATCTGCTTTGCTTGATTTACTTGCTTCTTCTAATTTTCTTTTGTTGATCCTTTATTTCTATGTACTTATTAAGGAAGCACTTTATAACCCAAACAGTGAACCAGATAGCTGTTCCAGGAAATGTTTGGAATGAGGCAGCTCAATTTAGCTGAATTGTTCTGTGTCAGTGGGTTACAGGAAGGAGTTTGTAAGGTCCCTATGGGGAAACTGGTAAGTTTTCCAGCTTCCCCTTTGTTGAATCTTCATCTTGTATCGTCATTAATTTGTTTTAATGAATTCCCAGAACAATAGTTACACCATCTGAAAATATGACTACAGGACATGTCCCACAGCCAAACATAAATTATTTTTGGACTCCCCATACATTTTCTTTCTATGATTTGTGTGGCTAATGTAGAGTTGCTAGAGCTGTGTATTTTAAATCATTTCCTGAATGATACATGTAAACAGTGGCGAGAAAGGGAAAGGATTCTGCATCATTTTGCAAATTGTCTTGCTTCCTTTCAGTGCTAGTCACTATATGGAATTCATGGGCATTTAATAAATTTAAACAAAAAGAAAACCTCCTGAGGTGTGCTACTCTGTAAGACTCCGTTCTTCTCATCAGCTAAAATGGTGCTTGTTTTCAGCTAAGATTTCTAGAAGCCTGGAATACCTATTCTTGACATTAAGTGCTTTTTGTAGGTTCATTGAGTGTAGTAAATCCCAGAGTTAGACAAATATTAACTGCAAATATTGACCCTAATGCCACCTGCATTTTAAAAGGAAAGTTGATGTGGAGGGTAAGGACAGGGAACATGCCTTGTTTGGACTTTATTTTTTGTGCTTAAGTTAATGTTATTTCCACTGGTTCCCCCCCCCCTCCCCGCCCATTATTATCCTATTAAGTTTGAAGTAGCAACAGAAGTTTCAAGTGGAGTTCTTGGTAATTCAGGACTGGAGCTTGAGGTAGAGATGAGAGCTAGAGATAGTAGGGTTTTTAAAGGATAAAATTAAGTACAGTAGTCCCCTTTTATCCAATTTTACTTTCCATGTTTCTGTTACCCACAGTCAAGTGTGGTTCAGAAATATTAAATGGAAAATTCCAGAAATAAATAATTCATAGGTTTTATTTATTTTTTTATTATTTTTTATTTTTTCCAATTTTTATTAATTTATTTTTGTTACAGATGTTTCTCCTTTTCCCCCCTAGACACTCTCCTCCCCATCCCGCCCGCACCCCCCTAGCATTGTTGTCTATGTCCATTGGTTATGCATACATGCATATAAGTTCTTTGGTTCATCTCATTAATTATAAGTTTTAAATGACACACCATTCTGAGTACCATGATGACATGTTGCACTCTCCTGTTCCATCCCACCCTGGGTGTGAATCATCCCTTTGTCCAGCATATCCACTACCCACCTCAGTTGCCATATATGTTATCTCAGAGAGAGAGACCATATTCACATAACTTTTATTACAGTGTATTGTTATAATTGTTCTATTTTATTGTTAGTTATTGTCGTTGATTTCTTACTGTGCCTAATTTATAAATTAAAGTTTATTATAAGTACTATGTATAGGAAAAACAGTATATGAGGGTTTGGTACTATCTGTAGTTTCAGGAATCCACTGGAGGTCTTGGAACATCCTCCTCATATTTAAGAAGCGGGGCTTCTGTAAATCAGAGTAAGGTGGGGAAGGAGCTGTTATCTCAGACAGATCCTGGGCAAAGTAGAGGGACTTTTAAAAAAAACTAGAGTAAAAACACTTCTTCCTGGATGATAAGAAGGAGAGACAGAGAGATTCGGGATTTCTTATGTGTTGTTAGTAATCGGAAAAAAACTGCTAAGGATCCTGTGGGAGGTAAGCTTCCCTAGAAGTGCAGCTGAGACAGGAAATTTGTGTAAGTGCATTGTTGCAGGAGGGCTTAGAGAAGGGGAGTGAAAGGAGCAGGATAGAACAGAGGGAAGAGTCCAGCGAGGATGAAGGATTGGGGAGCAGTAAAGGAGCTCCACTAAGACCACAAAGCATGAATTCTTAGTGTCCTAGGACTCATTTGATCCACATAACATAGTTAGAGTTTTTGTAGCTGAGACAATGGTTTGATGATCAGTAATTTTGTACATTATTAGTACCTTTGGGTAAATGACCCTACCTTCTCTAT
The DNA here is from genome assembly GCA_030848825.1 of Tadarida brasiliensis. NCBI lineage: Eukaryota > Metazoa > Chordata > Mammalia > Chiroptera > Molossidae > Tadarida > Tadarida brasiliensis. The sequence goes on along the minus strand of CM061280.1, from coordinate 94,186,938 downwards.
ATGACCATATGTTACCAAATCAGCATGGTAATGTTCCTGAGGAACCTATTGTTTACTTCACATCTGCACAGAGTTAAAGTTATTTGTGCATATTAAGGATGGATATGGGGAATACATTTCTTTTATTAATATATATCCTTATCCATAAGTGAATGGCAGGTTTCCTTGGAATATCTGTTCTCTTGGTTTCAACTATCACCTTGATATTGCTAACTCCCAAATCTTTGTCTCCCAGTCTTCATCTCATCTGGCCTACCTAGCATCATTTTTGTTTCTGTCCCACTATCCAACAGTGATTTGTACATAGCAGGTGGTTCATAAATGTCACTCACACTTCATCCAGGATGGTCTCTTGATTACAAGTGAGGCATTGTGAAATTGAACACATGATTTAGAGTTTTAACTTTTTAAAACACTAACTGGGTAAGTTGCTTATCCTCTCAGAGCTTCATTTTCCTTATCTGCACTAGGAGTGATACTGCCATAGCATAGGAACTTTGGAAAAATTAAGTGAAAGGGTTCACTTTAAGCACATAGCCTGAAAATTGATAAGTACCTGGTAAATGTTGGTTCCTTCTCCTTTATGCTTAATGTTAAAAATATTTAATTTATCTGCTATGATGACAATTTGTCAGGCCTATTGCTTAATTTGTCCTATTTAGTTTCACCACATTCATCACATAAGATTCTGATAACCTAGAGTAAGAAGTTTCTTAAAAAGTGTTGCCTCAGCTACAAAATATTATTTGCCTAATTGAATAGAATTTTGCTGACTATGATTCTCAATCAAGATTTCACTAAAAAAAATTGAAGAGTGGGTAGGGTAGATAATGTAAAGTTGGCTATAATGATGGTTTTAAAAAAATCAATATACTAAGATTTTTTTTGAGTAAAATTTATATTTGAAGGTTTATACTTGGTAGTAAAAGTGTTTCATCTTTCAGATTAAATTCTTGAGAGAACAACATTGAATGGCACAGTATGCCTTTCCCCCCCACTATTTCTGTGCGTGTATGTTGTGTTAGGAGCTCTGGGAGACTTGGAGGCATGAGATTATGTTTCTTCTCTCCCAGATGGCTAGCACATTTGTCAATACTGATGTGTAGTTTTTACTTTAACTGATTACTTGTGAACTACTATGAGTTTTATACATATATCTTCATTTGCTTTGTTTGTTTGCATTGTTCTAAAAAAACTGCTATCAGCTACATGGTAAGGTTCGAGGTACATTACATCTGGAGGGTAACTGAATATACTGAGTAATTTGTATGTCTATATTGTCAAAATAAGAGTATGAAAAAAGACATAAGAATAAATGTAACCCAAAAGGTGAAAACTACCCATATGTCCATCAACTGATGAATGGCTAAACAAAATGTGGTATAACCATACAATGGGTATTATTAAGTCCTAAAAAGGAATGATGTACTGATACATGCTATAACATGAATAAGCCTTGAAAACATTATGATAAGTGGAAGAAGCCAGGCTCAAAAGGCCATGTATTGTATGATTACATTTGTATGACATATCTAGAATCAGCCAGTCATGGAGACAGAAAAGGAATAGAGGTTATATGGGGCTGGGGGGAGGATGGGGAGTTATATGTACTGGGTACAGAGTTCCTGTTTGGGATGATGAAAAATTTCTGGAAATGGCTAGTGATCATGATTGCACAATATTGTAAGTGTACTTAATGCTGCTGAATTGTCTAGTTTAAAAATGGGCCAAATGGTAAATTTTATGTTATATGTATTTACCACAAATTTAAAAAGAATAAATGGTAAGGGGCTTGGAGGCCATTATAATAAGCCTCCTGTTTTTCTTTTTGCACAGGAGCCATGGATAATAGAGGCTTTCAGCAGGGGTGTTTCAATAGCTTCCAGAGCAACTCCAGTGATGAAGATTTGATGGACATACCAGGAACAGCTATGGATTTCTCCATGAGAGATGATGTTCCTCCTTTAGATGGAGACATAGAAGGTATCATTATTGCTGATGACAATTTACCTTTTTAAAAATTATTTTTAATGTATGTATACTAAAATTTATTTTCTGCTGTATAGTCCTATGAGTTTTAACTCGTGTGGATTCTGGTATCTACCACCACCGATGGGATACAGAACAGTTTAATACTCCCTTTGCAGTCAGACCTTCCTACCACCAACCCTTGGTAACTACTGATCTATTCTCTGTCCCTATGGGTTTTCATTTTCAAGAATGTCATATAAAAATGGAGCCGCATAATGTTCCTCTCTCATATCTTTCTCTCTCTCTCTAAAAATCAACAAAAACTGATCCTCGGGTGAGGATTTTTAAAAAATGGAACCACATAGTATGTTACCTTTTGAGACTGACTTCATTTACTCAGCTTAACGTCTTGGAGATTCATTCAATTTGTTCCTTTTTCTGGCTGAGTAGTATACCATGGAGTGGGGTCACTAGGTCATGTGGTAAATGTATGTTGAGCTTTATAAGAAACTGTCAAACCATTTTCCAGAGTGACTACCATTTTGCATCTGAACTAGTTATGTATGATAGTTCCATTTGTTTGACATTCTCGACAGCTTGGTATGTTCTGCAAATTTTTATTTTAGCCATTCTAATAGATACATAGTGTGATCTCATCATGGTTTTAATTTAATTTCCCTAATGGCTTATGATGTTGACCGTCACTTTATGAGCTTATTTGCCAACTTTATATCCTCTTTGATGAAGTTTCTGTTCAAATCCTTTCTTTTTTTTATAATTGTGTGTTTTTTTTTTGTTGTTTTTTTTTTGTATCTGAAACACATTTATAAAATGAGAATTCCCCTCATCTGTTATTTGGTTATCCAGTAACATAATTCTTTTCAATGGCTGCATACAATTTCATAGTATAGCTATACCATAGTTTATTTAACCAAGCTTTTATTGATGCATATTTCAGTTGTTTCCAGTGTTTTGCTATTACAAACAGTGCTGTAATGAACAACTTTGTGTGTGTGTGAGTGTGTGTTTGTGTACACACATATCTTTTATATATATGAAAGTGTTTCTGTACCGTGAGTGTGTAAGACTGCTTATCACCTCACACCTGTCAGAATGGCTATCATCAATAAATCTACAAATGGTAAGTGTTGGCAAGGATGTGGAAAAAAGGGAACCCTCTTGCAGTGTTGGTGGGAATGCAGATTGGTGCAGCCACTGTGGAAAACAGTATGGAGGTTCCTCAAAAAATTAAAAATGGAACTGCCACTTCCAGGGGTTTATCTGAAGAAATACAAAACACTAATTCAGAAGAATATATGCACCCCTTTGTTCTTTGCAGCATTATTTATAGTAACCAAGCTGTGGAAGCAACCCAAGTGTCCATCAATAGACGAGTAGATAAAAAAGCTGCCGTACTTATATACAATGGAATATGACTCAGTCATAAAAAAGGATGAAAACTTACCATTTACGACAGCATGGATGGACCTAAAGGGTATTATGTTCAGTGAAATAAGTCAGTCAGAAAAAGACAAATACCATATGATTTCACTTATATGGGGAATCTAAAGAACAAAATAAATGAACAAACTAAACAGAAACAGACTCATAGATACAGGGAACAGACTGATGGTAGCCATATGGGAGGGGGTTGCAGGACTGGAAGAAAAAGATGAAGGGATTAAGAAGTAAAAATTGATAGTTACAGAATAGTCACGGGGATGTAAAGTACAGCATAGGGAATATAGTCAGTAATAGTGCAATAACTATGTATGGTGTCAGAAGGGTATTAGATTTGTTGAGGTGATCACTAAGTAAGTTGTATAGTGTCCAGTCACTGGGTTATGCACCTAAAACTAATATAATGTTGTATGTCAACTGTAATTAAAAAATAAAAAAATGTATTTTTTAAAATAAAATAAAATAACCTACTTACCACTGACAAAAAACATCTACAAATATTCAAAAATTTTATATAGCTAGGTATATCACTCATTTTTTTAGTCACTTCTGAGTTCCTTGTTATAATTAGAAAGGACTTCACTTTAAGATTAAATTTGTATAATTACTTAAAACTACTCTCTGGGTTTTTGTTTGTTAATCTGAGAGAGAGAGAGAGAGAGAGAGAGAGAGAGAGAGAGAGAGAGAGAGAGAGAGAAATGTTGATGTAAGAGAGAGACATCTGTTGGCTGCCTCTCACATGACCCTGACCAGGGTTGGGGATTGAACCCATGACCCTTCTGTCTGTAGGCTGATGCTCCAACTGATGAGCCAAACCAGCCAGGACTACTCTCTGGTTTTTTAACTGATTTGAATTGTCATTCTCAAAGTAAAGTTAGGGGACCAGAAACTACTGTTAGAATTCATTATTTAGGAAATTTATATTAAGAATATATGGCATTGTAGATTCTTTGTGAAGTTCTGGGAATTAGCAAGACTTTAAGGTGCCACCCCTGCCTTTATTCTTGCTAGCTAAAAAGACACCTAAGGACTTATGGATAGTACTGACCTCTTAGAGTAGTTTTCAGGATTAAATGAGATAATAACATATACAGTGCTTATAACTGTGCCTGGCATTGAGTTAATGCTTAATAAAATGTTAGTTATTACAATTTTTAAAAAATGTCTGTTGTAATCCTATATTACAAGTGTTATAGCTCTTATAAGAATTTTGTAGAAGAAGCATTGTCTGTGTGTGTGTCTCTCCGTCTGTCTATGGAGGATTGGAAAAGATTTCAAGTGTTTGAAAAGGGCCTTGAAAGATTACTTATTTGGCAGGAAGAAGAGCATTCTAGGCAGAAAATAAGATTTTACAGAGATATCAACAGGCATAATATACAGAGGTATAAAAAAGGCAGACTATATGCCCAAATAAGTAAGTTGGGGCCTTGAATGCCATGCTAAGAAGTTTGGATTAACTTTACTGTCACTGTGAGGACAAACTCCTTCACCCATTCATTCAGCAAATATTTTTTGCGCACCTGTATGAACCAGGCACTATTTAGTAGGCACTGGGGGTACAATCAGTGGTGGGATTAATTTAGATAAGATCCAAGATGACCTGGAATTTAGATCTAGTTGGGTAAATGAGTAAACAAACAGATTACCTAGTTAACGACCCGCTGTGATAAGTAGTACTAGGATGGAAATAAACAGAATGATAGTAAAAGATAACTGAGGAATAACACTAGTTAGAAAGGTATGAAAACTGCAAGCCAGTCAGATCTCACCTATATGTGGAATCTAATGAAAAAATCAAACAAACAAACAAACAAAATAGAAACAGACTCATAGATACAGAGAACAGAATGAAAACTGTCAGAGGGGAGGAGGGTTGGGGGGTTGGGGGGTTGGGGGGCTAGGTGAAAAAGGTGAAGGGATTAAGCAAAACAAACAAACAAACAAACAAACACACTCACAGACACAGACAAAAATATGGTGATTACCAGAGGGGAAGGTGGCTGGGAGGATGTAGAGGAGGGTAAAAGGAGGATAAATGGTGACAGAAGGAGACTTGATTTGGGGTGATGAACACACAGTACAATATAGAGAGGATGTATTATAAAATTGTACACCTGATATCTATATAATTTTATTAACCAGTGTCACCCCAATAAATTCAATAAAAGTAAAAAATAGGAAAAGCACAGACAAAAAACTGCAGGATAATAAGGATAATAAGGATAAAAGGATAATAAGGCCCTGGCCAATTTGGCTTAGTGGTTGGAGCATCAGCCTGGGCACCGAAGGGTCGTGGGTTTGATTCCTGGTCAAGGGCATATACCTGGGTTGCAGGTTTGATCCCTGGCCCCAGGCAGGGTCATGCAGGAGGCAACCAATCGATGTGTCTCTCTCACACCAATGTTTTTTTTTTCTCTCTCTCCCTCCCTCCCACTCTGTCTAAAAATCAATGGAAAAATAGCCTCAGGTGAGGATTAACAAAAACAATTAAAAAATAATGAAGGCATATCTCACTAAAAAAAGAAGGATAATAAGATATTTGCCTAGTAAAAGTATCTCAAGAAAGCGACAGAAGAGAATACTTGAATTTAAAATTCATGAAGAGCCCGGCCTGTGTGGCTCAGTGGTTGAGCATCAACCCATGCACCAAGAAGTCGCTGGTTCAATTCCTGGTCAGGGAACATGCCCAGGTTGTGGGCCTGATCCCCAGTTGGGGCACGCAGGAGGTGGCCAATTGATGTTCTCTCTCATCGATGTTTCTATCTCTCTCTCCCTCTCTCTCTCAAATCAATAAAGAAAAAAATTTTAAAAAATTTGTAAAGGAAAGGTACTCATGCTTTGGTATTTAGTGATTTTTCATATTTGCCTACTTCTAGAAAAGGAACACATGTTTCTGTGTCACTACTAATTATGTGTAGTTATAACCATAGTGAGTCAGTTATAACAATTACTGGCTCTAGTGAAGTGGTAAGTTAAGGTTTCCATAAACTTAAACTGGCTACCTCTCCTTAAGCCTTCTGGCTAAACCAAAGTGGTTTAGCTTAGTTATAGCATCATTACTTCTAATAGAAAATGATTTCATATAGCATTTGGATTACCAAAATACTTTTTATGTGTTCACCTTGCTCTTCAGTAGGTGATTGGGGCAAGTGAATATCCTTTGCTCCCATTTATTAGACTTGGAAACTGAGGCAGGCAAGATTTTGGCATTGCTTGTGATTGCAGAGTGTGTTTTTACATGAGTAAACCTTCATTACTTTTCACTAGCCTTTACAGGAGAATGACTGTGGTTTACAAGTTCTGAACATAAAATAATCATGCTGTTTTCCATGAGCCACAAAACTCAGTCCAGTCACTACACTCTGTAATGATAAAACTTTCTTGCTTTTCTTTTTAATTGTTCTTACTTTATTTAACATTTACACACGGGATTTCTAGCCTCCTAGAAATGGAAAATATCTTGGGCTCCAGCTCATGGAAAAACCCACTATCACCACCTAGTTTAGGCTCTCCCAAACTGTCTGACTCAAGTAATTGTGTGCATGGTGCAGGGAGGACAAGGAAAGAGAATTCAGAATCCATCACCTTCATAATACTCAAACTTCCCTAAACACTTAGTCTGGGAGAATGGCAATTGTAGCTGCTGCTCCCCACCCCACTAGACCAATCATATTTTATTGAATATGTATAAATGCTATAGAAACAAAAAAATTAAAAATATGTTATCCCACCTCAAAAGAACCTTTCATTCTCAAAATAGATAGACGTCACAAATGATATAACTTGCAGAAGAATATGAAAAGCAATGACAGTCTGGCTAGTGTGGCTCAGTGGTTGGATCATTCTAGCCTCCTCCTCCTGCTTGTCTGTAACCTCCCACTCCAGGTAGTGAGAAACCTAGCTCCCACCACCCACCATCTATTAGTTAATTGTTCACTTCTAGTGTGTGGTGGTTTCAGTGTATTAACCCATGGTTAAATACTCTGTCAACTAGAGTACAATGCTTATACATGAATTTTAGAGGATGTTTATTAAAGCTCGGGACAGTGAAACAAGGATGGGCTGAGGAAATGAGCCTAGGCTGGTCTGCTTTGGCTCACTAAGAAGTTGGAGAAAAGGGGGCCTTGGGGACAAGTTCAAGGGGTTTACCCGGGATGAACTGCTACTGCCCATTGCTGCCCTAGTTGAAAGCCCCGTGGGGTCCCTTAGAGTCTAGGAGGTGCATGCCTGTGGGGGAAGAAAAGAGGGGGGGGCATGGGCATGCTCCTTGGAAGGAGAGCACACACTGGGACTTTTGTTGTGAGAGCTTTTAAAGGTTGGGTGTTTAGAGGAGTGCTTAGGGGACGATTTCAATAGAATATTCATCAGCTTTATGCTGATATATCAAACTGAGATTTATTCTCTTGACTTCATCTGTCTTTGGGTGTGGTTGGCAAATGGCACTAATTGGATTTCTGCTATCTCCCTGAGTAGGGTGATTTAAGCTATTTACCCTCTGGTTGGGGAGAAGTGCAAACCATTTACTCGTAAGTGTTCCTGGTTTAGGGAAGATAGGATTTACTAGATGGCTGCAAACTGCTTGGCATCTACATTTTCTAGATGGCTGCAAACTACTGTTTAACTATCTGTCTCAGTTCCCCTATTCTGCTTGTCCTGGCTTAATAGCCTGTCTCAATATTGACCTTAATCACCTAACTGAAATACTGTTTGTCAGTTTTCTCCACTGTAGTTATCTTTCTTCATCTTTTCCGTAATGTACTCTTTGGAAGGAAGTCACTGAATAGGCCACACTTAAGAACTAGGGAATTGTGCTCCACCTCCTTGAGAATGAAGTATCTATGGAAATTAACTGTAATTGTTTTGCATGGGGGATTTGTCTCTTTGCTTCCATTTATTTATTCAATCATTTATTTATATCAGCAGGGACTCATATTTGTTTTATACTTCAGGTTATAATCCATTTGTTTTGTTCAAATTTTTCCAGCTTTGGCCATTTGGACATCTTTCTTTCAAATGGCTGTTTCCCTTTGACATACTCCTGTCACTGATGGATTTTCTTGAGACTTATTTACTTTAGTCTTACAGACTACTAATTTCCAGTTACTTGGGTCAGCACCATTTTCCTTTACCCCCTTCAGTGAGGTTGTTTCACAAACTTGTAATATAGTTAGATTCCTTTGTCACATACTGCATTCTATCCTGAGAATTTAAAAAATTGCATACATTAAGATTCACTCTTTGTGCTGTAAAGTTCTACGTATTTTGACAAATGTGTAGTGCCATGTATCCATTATTACAGTATCATGAAAAATAGTTTAACTATCTTAAAAAATTCCCTGTGCTTTACCTATTCAACCACTTACCTTCTGAACCCCTGGCAACCACCGATCTGTTTTTCGTTTTCATAAATTTGCCTTTTCTAGATTGTAACATAAATGAAATCATACAGTATGTAGCCTTTTCAGATTGGCTTCTTTCACTAACACCCCCTGTCTTTGTGTGGATTGGTAGCTTATTCCTTTTTATTGCTGAATAGTATTTCATTGTCTGGATTTTTATCTATTCATTCACCTACCTACTGACAGACATCTTGCTTTCTTCCAACTTTTGGCAGTTATGACTAAAACTGCTATAAACATCTGTGTGCGGGTTTCCATGTGGATATGTTTTCAGATCAGTTGGGTAAATATATAGGTATGTGATTGTTAGATTATATGGTAAGACTATATTTAGTTTTGTAAGAAATTGAATAACTGTGTTCCAAAGGGGCTGTACCATTTTGCATTCCTACCAGCAATGAATGAGAGTTCCTGTTATTCCACATCCTTGTGAGCAATTGGTATTGTCAGTGTTTCAGATTTTAGCCATTTTAGTAGGTATGTAGCAGTATCTCTTTGTTTTATTTTGTATTGCTCTAATGACAAATCATGTTGAACATCTTTTTATTTGATATTTGTCATCTGCATATTTCCTTTGCTGAAGTTCAGATCGTTTGTTTTTAGATTTTTCTTTTTTCTAATATTTGCATATAATGCTATAAATTTCTAAGCATTGCTTTTGCTGCATCCCACAAATTTTGACATGTTGTATTTTCATTTTCATTTACTTCAAGATATTTTAAAATTTGTCTTGAGACTGACCCATGGGTTATTTGGAAGTGTGTTATTTAATTTCTAGGTACTTGGGAGATTTTTTTCAGCTATTTTTCTGTTATTGGTTTCTAGTTTAATTCCATTGTGTTAGGATTTATGGTAAAATGGCTAGGAATTGGGCTGTGTTTAATATTTAAATTTTTAAAAAAATTTATTGATTTGAGAGAGAGAGAGATTGATTTGAGATTTGTTGTTCCACTTATTTATGCATTCATTGGTTGCTTCTTGTATGTGCCCTGACTGGGGATATAACCTGCAACCTTGGCATATTGGGACAACATTCTAACCAACTGAGTACCCGGCCAGGGGAGCTGGGTAGTGTTTAATGTTTGATGTAACTATCAGTGCCAGAGGATTAAATTCCTATAAGGTCCTTATTATTCTCTCTCCTTTTGATTTTGCATTTCCTTCAGTAGAACTCCTTGATAGAGATTCTGTGTCTTGCAGCTTTTTAAACTATAATTCACTGTTTTATACTTAGAACCCTGTTGGTGTGGTGGTAAGGTATGGGGGAGCAGGTCATTTTTTAGTCTTCTGATTAAATTTAAGTGTCTGTTGGTGTGTGTCTTGTGGCTGTGACCATCACAAGTTTTAGTCCAGTGGCATATGTTTTTATTCTCCTTGCCCCCTACTCCTGTCTCTGACCTGAGCTTTCTCAACCCATTTCCTGGAAGCCCAGGACGCTGTAGACTCTGCTTTTTTTCTCCTTAAGTGAGACAAGAAGGCTGAGGGTGTTCGAGTGGGAGGAATGCCCTTCCCCCATCTGGGTTAAGGCTGAGCCAAAGAATTTTCCCCTGGAGCATAGGCCTATGTTACAGAGAGCTCTGGGATATTTCACAGTGATTACTTTTTACCTCCTCAGAGCCAGGAGAGGATCTTTCTTGAATCTTCACTGATAACTTGGTGCAGTACCTGGAGGTAGATCCCACAAAAGTGTAGGCCACAAGAGTTTCTCACTCCCACGTAAGTCCACTCGGCCTTCAGCAGTTCATCAAAATTGCCATTTAAGTGTCCCTGTGAGGTTATGGTTCCAACGTTTTCTACTCTAGGTAAGCAGATCTCAGCTGTGCCTCTTTGGATAAGCCTGTCTTTTCAGATTTGGGGGTTGCAGTCTCCCCTGCAACCTCAACTCTCTGGTAGGCCTAAGAAAAGTTATTGATTTTGCAGTTTGTCCAGTTTGTTGTGAGGATGGGAGTGACAACTTCTAAGCTCTTTATTTGCCAGAGCTGAATCTGGAAGCTTTCCATTTCTTTTTTCAATTAGGGAAACAACTTTGGTCCTTTCTTAAAAGAAAAAAATTATGTATTTTAGAGGCCCTTTGGCAGTACTATAAATCCCAAGTGGATTATTTTTAAACTCACCTTGTTCCAGTTTGTGGCATGGGCTAGAGGAAAGGGTTGCTGTAATGTTTCAGGAGTGTGTGCTGAATGTTTCTGGGGTCTGTGGCTAGCAAAATACTGTATCTATATTGGTATAGCTCTAGTTAGCAATATGCCAGAAGCATTGGGTCCCAGTTTGTCCTGTTTTTATTGATGAGCTGAGTCTTACTTTTTTTTCTTTTCTTTTTTTAAAGATTGGAAGTGCCATTTTACGATCTTGCCAGAAGAGTGTTTTCAGATAACTGTGCAGTCAAAATACCATTTAGAATTCCTCAAAGCTAAGATCTTCTCAAAAGTCATTCAGCACAATATATGAGTGACCAAAAAAAGAAAAGAAAAAAGAAAGAAAGAAATCATTGCTAAAATGATAGAGTATGAGAGTTGGAAGGGACCTTAAAAATCATACATGCTAATACCCCCTCGTTTTACAGATGAGGATATTGAAACCCACAGAAATTAAGTCAGTTGTCTAAAAATGACACTTCTAGTGAGTTGTGCAGCTATGTTTAAAATTTGTATGTTCTCACTGCTGGACAATAGGTCTGATCAAGAAGACTTTCTTCCCATTGACGTTCACTGAAAAACTTAGTGAGCCATGTTCCTCTTGGTGCTTTCCTCCTGAAACTGTCACCAACTTTGTTTCTACTTACCTCAATAGTCTTCCTCTCAGAATGGAAGTTTGCCCTTTGCATTGCCCCATCTCTACTCTTCTAGCTGTGTTATCATTGTTTTTGTTTTCTTTTTAGAACCATTTATATAACACATAAATACACCTCACTATAAACATTCAAACAATACACATGTATATAAAATTTAAAACCCCCTCTACTTCCCTCTTCAGAGATAACCCCCCAAATAATTCAATATGACCCTTTCAATTCTTTTTCTATCCAGTTAACACACAGATATTTACTTTGTTTAAAAAAAAACATATTTTACTTATTATTTTGTAACCTTCCTTTTCACATATGTTTGGGGATTTTTCAGTTCACATCAGTCTACTTCTTTCCTTGCATTATTTCCCCATCACTGGACTCTTTCATTGTTTCCAGGTTTCGGCCACTACTAACAGTGTTGTAATGAATGACATGCTTGTATTGGTGTGCACAGATACAAGTGTTTCTTTTTTTTCTTTTCTTTTTTTTTTTTTTAATCCTCACCCGAGGACATTTTTTCATTTTTTGTTCAGATAGAGTGGGAGGGAGAGAGGGGGAGAGAGAGAGAGAGAGAAACATCGACGTGAAAGGTTCACATCGAGTGGCTGCCACCCGCACGACCAACCAGGGCCGGGGACAAACTGCAACCGAGGTACATGCCCTTAGCGGGAACCGAACCCGGGTCTCTCTGGACCGCAGTTCGACGCTCTAACCGCTGAGCCAAACCGGCCAGGGCTACAAGTGTTTCTTTAAGAGCAGTTCCTATATTTCAAATAAATATGTTTATTAACTCATTTTCTGTTCATGACATCACACTATTCCCATGAATTCAATAAGAATCTCTTAATTGATACTTCTCTTGATTTTTTTTTTCCTGCCAAAGAATAATAACTAATCTCTTGTTCCCAACTTTTTTTTTTTTTTTTTTTGAGATTAATGGTAAGAGACCATTGCAGACTTAGTATGAAAGAACTGGAGAATTGCCACATCTAAAACAATAATTACAAGTAATTATACAAGATCATGCTAACCAAAGGGTTTCCCAACACTGTGGAATGTAATGTGCATTTTAAGGCAGTGTCTCCCTACCCATTACAATCCTGTTTTTAATCCCATGAACATGTAACTTTGATAAGGAAGAGATGAAGACCACATAATGGAGCAGAGGGCTATTTTCTTTATATGTGGACAACCTGTTTAGCAGCTTTGTCAAATCTAGCCCCTTTACTTCCAGTTCTCTGTTGATTTTTGTGGCATTCTAGTCCAGTGGGAACCTGCAGATACCAAGCCATAATACTCATGTGGTTTTTCCCAACTGTGTTAATTCTGGCAGTTAGCACCCTGGCTCCCCTGGTAATGAAAGTGGATTGGGTCAGGAACTTCCAGATTAGAGCAGATACTGGGAGTAGGAGCCATAACAGGTACACCTCAAGCAAATGACTACAACCCAGTGGGGACAGAGCTGTATCCAATGGGAAACAAGGAGTCAGAAGGTAGTGTTAGAATCTAGACTCATGCTTGTCTCTAAAGCCTTTTCCCTAACCCTTTCTGCCATGTCCCTTCTTCTTGTATACTTTGTATAGCTCTCAAATTTCATCTTAATAGTATATATCAGAGATTTGGTTGTAGTTTCTACAGTTCTGTTACCCACATCTGTCATCACCCTTTTTATTGTCTAGCTTTCAGCAGAGTTGGGAAAGAGCTTTTCCTCTTTTTTTTGTCCTTCTTGCCTCTTAGACAACTTCAAGTTTTAACCTGCTATGAGCTCGAACCACAGCAGTCAGTCCCTACATGAAATGAGTGCTTGGGGCAAACTCAAAACAACCCAGGCTTAGATGTAAGACATAGGGCTGGGCAGTGTCCTGAAGCCTCTTGGCATTCCAGCTGCTGCATAAACACATTCAGGAGCCACCTAGGGGACAGTTGGAGGGGAGGAGAGTCCTCGGGAAAGAGTGGTTATTTATCTATAGCTACGGAGGTATTTCAATATTTAACAACCAGTGTGGCTGTACAGATGTGTACCAATGGAATAGTTGTCCTGAGTAAGTGTTCCAGGGGCCAAACTAAGATAGTACAATAAAGCATATCATGGTCCTGTGATATTATACAGGGCTCAGATGGGAGGGCTACTCCACCAACATTTGCCTTTCAATCACTGGGTTTGGGTAAGTTAGAAAGCAAAACAGAAGTGAAATGGAGGCACACATTGATAGATAGAAAGGTCCTAAAAATGCTGACTAATTATTGGGACTCTGTTGTTATGTATTCTCAAATATAGAGGTGAATGGAATGTGAAAGGGTTCATGACTTATGGGGAGATCTAAAATGCATGAACCAATAAAAGGAAGGGGGTGCAGATATGGAAGTGAGAAATGGCATACAATAGGCTCTTAGTATTTTGAGTACTTGCTGTAGAATGAAGGTAAAATTTAAATGACCCCAGGATGAATATCTGCTGATGTGTGCTAGGTAGAGTGTTGATTTTGTGTGTGTGTGTGTGTGTGTGTGTGTATGTGGTTCTAGCCTTGCAAAAATACAACATATCCCTTTAAAAACTGAAATACATTTAAAAAATTGGACTATTTAAAGTGGTGTGATACATACCAATAGCCCTGCCCCATTTCTTGGAGTACTTCTTTCTTTAGGCTGCTGCCAATAAATGCGCCCTCACGCAACTGCGATATTACTAAAGCAGGGCTTCAGGGTCAGCGTGTGAGGTTTCTCTCTATCCTCTTTCCCCTTGTGTTTTTGTTAGTGTTTAACTAGTCCATTTAATCAGTTACTGTTCAGCCCTCAGGTAAATTTCTAATGGCTTATTGGTTAGGGATTAAAATAAACATTATTCTCAAATAGCAATTTCTTTTCTTGTATTTTAAGGGGTTTTCTAGTTTTGAGCATCATGTGATTTTTAGAAAAAAGTTAGATAGTGGTTTCCATAAAGGGAAATGAGCTAAATGCATTCATTTATGTGCCTCCTCATTCAAGCAGTATGTTTCTAAAGACCCATTGTTAAGGTTTTAGACCTAAGACTACCCTACTGGGAAAGCTGTTTCAGTGTTTCCTTTTTTTTCTGACTAGTTTTCTGTAGTTACCCCCCATCCCAGTCAAGGACTGGAATAATGCAAATTAGTCTTAAAAAAAAATTTTTTTTTCCTTTATTGATTCTAGAGAGAGAGGAAGTGACAGGGAGAGGGGGATAGAAACATCAATGAGAGAGAACATCAATTGGCCGCCTCCTGCATGCCCCCCACCAGGGATCAGGCCCACAACCTGGGCATGTGCCCTGACCGGAAATCGAACTGGTGACCTGACCTCTTGGTGCATGCATGGGTCGACGCTCAACTGCTGAGCCACACCGGCTGGACAATGCAAATTAGTGTTTTGGAGACTTTTCTTCTCAGTCAAATTGAGATCCAATTCTATTTGAATCATTTTTCTGTTAGAGCATTGAATTATTTTATATATAACTCAGGACACATTATCTCTTCAAAACTTGAGTTAAATTTTACTTTTTTTGGTAAAGAGACAAAAATCTAGACTTAACCAAGTACCCAAATTTGAAATTTAGGGTTGTTGTTTGATTTTCATCTACCTTCCTTGGCAGAGTATTTATACACCAGAAGCTTAAATATACATCGTTTCTTGAAAAGTCTTTTACATTTTATTACTTTCTTTCTACTCTAGTAGTTGGTTCTGAATGGGTAGGTAATTTCTGCTACCATTCTTGAAAACTAAGTTTTATGAGTTTATCCTTTTTTCCTACTAAATAAGAACATTCTAAAAAAGAAAGAAAGAAACCAACTCGATGTGGACTATGACCGACAGCTAAAGCTATTTACCATCAAGTCAGATATTATAGGTAACTCCGTAAAAGAGTGCCAATAATTTAATCCCTCTCATCGATGAAACCTAAAATAGTAGTAATATCATTGTCATCATCATCATTATTATACATTTGGAAATATTTTATTTTTCCTATTCTAAACATTATGATATGAATTTTTAAATTCCTGGTCCACACTTATGCCAAATGCCCATTAAGTGGTCTTCATATGCTGAAAGTTTTAAAAGATTGTTGTTGGAGGCCCTGGCCGGGTAGCTCAGTTGGTTAGAGCAATATCCCAATATGCCAAGGTTGCAGGTTTGATCTCCGATCAGGGCACAAACAAGAGCACCCAATGAATGCATAAATAAGTGAAACAACAAACCTCTCTCTCTCTCTCAAATCAATCAATAAAATAAAATAAAAGATTGCTGTAGGAGTCACTCATTTTAGAAATCAGAAAATGATCTGATCAGATCTGTGTTCCAGAAAGATAACTCTGCTTGTCCTCAGATATTAACTATATTATTGTGTTTCTAGCGTAGGATGCATTAATAATTGGTAAGCATTTCTTTGTTTTATTTTCACAATAATTTCAGTTGACCTACATCTGGCAGTCTGTATAATGAACATATACTAGAGATTACAAATGTGGCAGAGAAGGAATGGGGGGTAGAAAAGAGTAAAATAAATATAACATATCAAACTTTGAATACCAGTGCCTCATTTCTTAATCTGAATTGTAATTAAACCCCATGTATGAGGATTGCATCATAGCTACCAGCCCTCTAGTTTCAAAGGAAGTAAATTTACATGGAATTAAAGAGTCCTTCCCCTAGAAGCACTGATGTAGCATTTGAAAAACACATGAACTTTCATCAAAAGTTAGTAACATGGTACTAGTTAGCAATCCAGTCACTGTATGTTGAAGAACATTTTTTATTTTATTTTATTAATTTACTTTTGTTACAGATGTTTCTCCTTTTTCCCCCATTGACACCCTCCTCCCCCTCCCTCCCCGCCCCGTCCCCAGTTTTATTGTCCATGTCCATTGATTATGAGTACATGCGTACAAGTTATGTGGTTCATCACTCCCCTCCCCCACCCCCTCTTCTGACAATTGTCAGTCTGTACCCTACTTCCACGTCTCTGGGACTACCCTGTTCCTCAGACTGTTATGTTCATTATATTCCAGAAATAAGTGAGATCATATGATATTTGTCTTTCTCTGCTTGGCTTGTTTCGCTTAGGATAATAGTTTCCAGGTCCTCTCATGTCGTCTCAAAGGATAAGAGATCTTTCTTTCTTACAGCTACATAGTACTCCATTGTGTATATGTACCATAGCTTTTTTATCCATTCGTCTACTGATGGACACTTGGGCTGTTTCCAGGTTTTAGCTATTGTAAATAGCGCTGCTATGAACATGGGGGTACATATATTCTTTCTAATTGGTGTTTCAGGCTTCTTAGCGTATATTCCTAGGAGTGAGATCACTGGATCAAATGGTAATTCAATTTTTAATTTTTCTGAGGTAACACCATAGTGTTTTCCATAGTGGCTACACCAGTCTGCATTCCCACCAGCAGTGTACTAGAGTCCCCTTTTCTCTACACCCTCGCCAACACTTGTTGTTTGATGCTTTGTTGATGGTGGCTATTCTGAAGAACATTTTTTAAAGTACCATAACAAATAACATCTTGAAGTGTAAACTAATCTAATAAGGTATTGCAAGCTTATTAGATAATATAAGTGAATTCTGTAGTGGTTTGTACATACTACAGAATCCTAATTAATAAAGAATGACTTTGAAGGAGGATTGTGAGGTTGGGCATATCATCCTCTTTGAGTAAGATATGTATCCTTTTCTAAAAGTGTAATTGTATAAGACAGTCACACTGAGGCCACAAATAGTTTTGCTTTTAAAGCTTTGTAGTTCATTGCCACAATACCATCAGTTGCTACTTCATTTTAGTTCTTCTCAGTCATGCTAAATTAGTTCATCAAGAACTTGAGATGTTATAGTAATGATGGACTGGACTGAGAGGATACAGGTGTCCTGAAGTTCCTCACATTTCGTAAGGTTTTGTTGTATTAACATTTCAGGACACATTGGGCTTAAGAATTGATGAGAGTAACCCCACATTTTAAAGCCCTCCATTTAGGTTTGATTACTGGAGCACACTAACTGGATTAATGTTTAACAGTGGCTGTCTTGTGGATTCACTCAGGAAGTTGGGAGATGGCAATTTGATTCTTCTTTATTGGACTGGCCTTATTGCACAATTAATTAAGACCTGCTTTAAAATAGCCTTCAGAATAGGGCCAGGGAAGGGAAAGCCTTTAAAACAATGCAAATGTAGTAGTGAATTCATTTTCATTGCTGAAATAGCTACTTTTACCCAGTTTGGATTAATGAGATCAGATTTGATGTTGCTTTCTGGCTAGAGCACTAACACTAAGGAACAACTCATTTTCTTAACTGTATTCTGGGTTTTCAAAGTTGTTAGGTGCTTTAAAAGAACTGACCTTGTATAGTTAGCTCATGTGCAGTTTGTTTTTTTATACTTTTCTCTAATTATGATGTTTATATAGAAAGGTATACGTGTACAGTTTAAAGAATAATTATAATGTCAACACTCAGGCAACCACCGCTCAGATTAAGAAAAATTGCAAGCATTCCAGAAGCTCCACCCTCACTGTGCGCTCCATCCAGATGACAACCTCCTCTCTTCCTCTGGGTAGCCACTGTCTTTACTTTCGTCATTTTCTTGCTTCTCTTTGTAATGTAGTCGCTTACATTTGTATCCTATAAAAAATATAATTTAGGTTTGCCTGGTTTTGAACTTGTATGAATAGAATCATGTTATGTACTCTCTTGTGTCTGGGATCTTTCACTCAGTGTTATATTTGTGAGATTTTATCTGGGTTATTGCTATGTAGCACATTGTTTTAAAAGGCCGTTTCTATATTTGCCTCTCTCCCTTTTTTATTTAGTGATATCATATGTGATCCCTATAACTCTAAATGCTTTTGGAAATTTCTACTTTGCCTTCTTGGATTTTCTGCTAAATGAGGTCTGAAGACTAAAATTTGTCTGGACCCCAGTTTTCATTTAAAAAATTATTGAGGTAACATGGTTTATAACATAAAAGTTTCAGGTGTACAATAAGATAGCTGTATACCCTATTGCGTGCTCACCACCAAAAGTCTAGTTTCGATCCGTCACCCTACATTTGACCCCCTTGACCCATTTTGCCCTCCCCCACTCTCTTCCCCTTTGGGAATCAGCAATCTGTTCTCTGTATCTATGAATTTGCTTTTGTTTTGTTTGTTCATTTATTTGTTTCTTTTGTTTTATTTTATATTTCACATATGAGTGATATCATATGATTTTTGTCTTTCCTTGAGGGTATTACACTCAGTGAAATAAGTCAGATACAAATGGACCCCAGTTTTCTGAACTGACCTGACTGTTCCCAGTTTGATAGTATTTGTTTTGATGAGACTACATCTTTAAGGTTTCTGTGCTCGGTTAAAAATCTTCCTTTTTCCAAGGCTGGTCCAAGGGTCTGGTCACGTGATTCCAACAGTGACATCACACTCTGACTGCCGGGGAACACTGGTGGTTCTTTAGGTGGTGTTTGTTCCTGTGAAAGGCAGAGAATGCAGCAAGTGCCCCTCTAAAGCAGTTTATACCGGGGCGCCTTCTGTAAAAGCTTCTCAACCTAAATGACCAAATGCGGGCTGCCAAGGTTATTTCTTCCTTGAGGCTGAAAAAAAGAAAGCTGTAATTGAAGGTAAGCAGACTTGAGCCTGGCCAGGGACCGAAGCATGACCCCAGGGAGAAGGGAATCTGGAGAATCACAAGCAGTCTGTTGTCAGATTCTAATGACTGCCTGCTCTTTTAGAGCTGCCTGACAATTTGCGTTTATAACAGGAGACTACAAAGAAGGATGATGCAGTGCTCGTGTTACCTAGTGATGTAAGAGGATTCTTTCATTTCTGTTAGGAAGCTGTTGCAGATCTTCATTTTGTTTTAATATCCTTTGATCTGGGGGGCTTCATTTGATAATAGTGTAACATTAGATAGCTATTGTTTTTAAAAATTAGTTTCACAAAATCCTTATTTAATTTCTCCTGAAAGTAACACTCTTAAACCAGAGCAAATTCAATTGAAACATTAATCTGCTTTAAAAAGTAAATTTCTGATTGTTTACTGTCCTGTGTGCATGTCAGCATTTGTTTTGAGAATTGAAACAGCTTGTTTTTTCCCCCTCCTCACATACTTTATTCTTTTTCTGCCCTCATTTCCTAGTTGGCTATTTCCCTCCAAGTTCTCAAACAACACACCAACAGTGATCTTTATCAGTATACCACTAACATGATAGGAAATGTTGGACTGGTGATTCAGCAGCCAACCATTTTACAGCCAGGTAGGCTGGAAGATAGAGAAAGGACTTTGATTAGGGGATTTAAGATTAACTTGTTCACCTCCTCCACTCCAATCCCACTCCTAGCCTTACCCTGAATATGATCTAGATTCTGCAGAGCTTTTCCTTTCAAATATGTGTGTTGCTTGTGAAAGGTATGCTGAATTAGGTATTCAGAGGACTCAAATTTGTAAATCAGATGCAGCTTGGGAGTTACTTCAAACTGACCCTATCAGAGTGCTGAAGTTGTCTGTTAGAAGTTTAGAGTAAAGGTGGGGATGCAGATAGGGGGAGTGGGGGTGGTGAGTTCAGGCCCACTTTGGCCTTCTCTACAGAGGGATTCATCACCAAACAGTCTGGATAAAGCTTTGTACCTGCCAAGGTTGATGCTGCAAATGTGAGTTCTGGCTGTCAGAGTTCAATCGTGACATTACTCTGCATTTTTCCTCAGAGTTCGTTTGTATAAATACCTGAATATTGTTTTGTTTTGTGTTTAAAAGTAAATATTGTTCCTTCAGAGGATTGTGGAAATATTTTGAACAAGTTTGTCAAGCTGTACTAAGTAACCTTGTATAAGTACAACTTCTGAGTTTGAATACTACTTCTCCCTCATCACCACTGTTCATCAAAAAAACTTTGGATTAGTTGGTATTTATTGAGTCTTGGGCAGGTGCTAGATGCTGGAGTAGGCAATGGTGAGTCAGATCTAGGGCTGCCCTCAAAGAGCTTATAGTCTAGAAAGGAAGTTAAAATATTTGTATAAGTAATTATAATAGGAGTGCTAAAGGTGAAGCAGATGAAGGGCTGTGATTTGGGGGCAAATGGATATGTTTATTTCAGTTGAAGGATCAAGGAGGGACATCAACAGGGAGCCTTACACTGCTCTTTAAATCTTTACTTAAAAATCAGACTGTTCTAGGGTAGACCCAGAGACATGGAAGTAGGGTACAGACTGACAACCCTCAGAAGAGGGGGTGGGGAAGGAGGGAAGAGATAAGCCACAGAACTTATATGCATGTACGCATAACTGATGGACATGGACAACAAAGCTGGGGACGGGTGGGGGGGGAGGGGAGGAGGGTGTCAATGGGGAAAAAAGGAGAAGCATCTGTAACAAAAATAAATTAATGAAACTAAAACAAAAAAACAAACAAAAAAATCAGACTGTTCTGACATACTCAGTAAAAGTTTCTACCAGCCTGTTACATCAGGGATCAAAGTCTTCTACCCATTGAAGAGAAATATGTACATTCCAGCCAGCTTAACTATTGAAAAGGCTGACATGCTTTTCTGGAGTCCCCATTCAGGCAAAAATCACTTCCCAGGATTGAATTATTGCCTCATAAATGTAAAATGCTTTCTGCTGTGCTATGTCTGCAGAGGCCTTTGACCCTTTTGTCTCCCTTCCATAACAGAAACTGAAATACCTAAGCTGCTCCAAGCTCCCGTCTTTTGCTTCATAAATCCTTTTCTACTGCACTTCAACTCCTGTCAGTTCTCCCTTTGTACTGTCACTCTCATCTGTCCCCTTCCATTTACACTGCCTTAAGACACTTATGTTGTGCCTAGACCACAAAAACCTCTGAATGTGATGGATGGTCTCACCAGGTGATTGATTTTATTGCTTTGTCAGGACACCCTAACTGTAGTTATCTGATAGTTTAAGGGCTCACCTTTTGCTGCATAGAAAAGAGGCATTAAAATGACCAGTGTCTGAAGTACTAATGTCTGTTTCCTGTTCAATACAGAGGACAAGTCATACAATGGCGGAGGAATAGGTTCTTCAAATAGGATGATGGATTTCTTGGAGGAGCCGATCCCTGGAGTGGGGACCTATGATGATTTCAATACAATTGATTGGGTGAGAGAGAAGTCTCGAGATCGGGATAGGCACCGAGAGGTAAGGCAAAAGATGGTACATGAGTAAGTGTTAAGAAACACCAGGGGAAGAAGTTGAAGATATATATTCTTTATATGTATTCTTTCCTTCAGCCCTGGATGTGGCTGAATCTGGTTTCTATTGGCAACGTAGAGTTTTAATTTTAATTTATTTTTATTTTTGAGGTATCTTTATATGATTTTGAAAATAATTTATATTGAATGATGATTTATCTTTATAGAGTAAGTAGTTGAGAAGGATCCTTGCAGCCTGAAATGGGTATAAATACCTATGCAGGCAGGTGAAAACAAACTTTGTAGGAGTGACAAAATAAATGTCAAAGATCCTCCTTTCCCATTTCATATCCCTTTTATGGTTTTCCCTTGAAGCAGGATTTTTATAACTAAGATAAGTAAATGGGCTCCTTTTAGAGAAGTAAAAGAAAATCTCAGAGCCCTAGTGTTTACTGAAACATACAAGATAAACTTTTTGTGATTATAGCTCATGTACAACCATAAAACCAAATTAAATTTATGTATTTGACTTGAAGAAAACCACAAGACCAATCAAATTCAAATTACGGACATTGATTTAACATGATAGGTAATAGATAGTACTTATGGCTGTGGCACAGCTTCTTGTGAATATGACAAGAGAATTCCCCCACTTTTCAAACTACGGTGAAAACTTTCCAGAGCAGTCCACCAAGGTCATTTGCCTTGAACTTGTTGCTGCATATCATTTAAGTGAGGGAATCATAATTTCTAGTCAGTGTCAGGAGCACATGGAGAACTTATTAATAAGGCAGGGCCCCAAACCCAGTGACTCTGATTCAGTAGTTGATCCTCTGGGGAGACATTTCTTCAACCAATGGTAGGTTTTATTATTTTTTCCTTCTTACTATTTCTGCTTTGACTCCAAATTTAAATTTTGATGTTTAAGCTGACCCTATTCTATCCTGAGTTCATGATTTCTTTTTCTAAGAGCCAAGTAAATCTCCTGAGCAGATCAATTTTCATTCTTAAGCCTTTCCCAGCTCCTGACTGGTTTTCTTATGACCACCTGAACCCAGGAGTCAGGTTGTCCCAAGTACAGGTTTTGAGAAATTCCTTTGTAATCCTTGGATTTGTGATAATCCCACTGAGTTTTCTTATCCTAACTTAAAAAGGTGATTTCTATAAAACATTCTGTGTTTTTCAAAGGTTTCTGATATTTGGGAACACATATGTATTCTATTTATTTTTTCATTTCATCAGACAGGCTTAAAAGTTTGGAATGTGTATGGCTTTTGAATTTCTGCTGTCTGTAATTCAGAGTTCAGTTTGTCATCAGTTGCATATTCAATGTTATTCACATTGCAAAAGTCACCTGTGGTATGACAAGGGCATATTTTCCATTATATTAAAATGGTTGCATCTGAGACAAATTATGCCAATTAATAATAGTTCAAAACCAGCCCTGGCCGGTTTGGCTCAGCGGTTGGAGCGTCGGCCCGCGGACCAAAGAGTTGCGGGTTCAATTCTGGTCAAGGGCACGTACATACCTCAGTTGCAGTTTGGTCCCCAACCCTGGTTGGGTTCCTGTGGGAGGCATGTGTGTCTCTCACATGGATGTCTCTCTCTCTCTCTCCCCCTCCCTCTCTCCCTCCCATTCTATCTAAAGATAAATGGAAAAATATCCTCAGGTGAGGGTTAAAAAAATAATAATAATTTAAAATCAGTTAAAACATGTTTATCAAATATCCAAAGGGGATGTTTTAGTACTGACTATTCATCATCAGAATGGAAACACTGTCACAGGGAAAAATGTCACCTCATCTACTTTCACCACTGAACTGGAAATTTGAAGTTATAGGTCAAAATGAAATTTTTAACTGCTTTAAATTTTTTATAATATTTTATTATAATTATTTATGATGTTGCTATAGATAAAGATGGAATGGCTAATTCATAATTTTAAAATTAAGAAATAGAGGTACAGAGAAGGGATAAGTACCAATGACAAAGCTGTCAGAATGCTTAGTTTTGAAATGTAGGCACTGAAGGGTTAAATTGATAAGGCTAAGACCCAAAAGGTAAAACTTTCTGTACCTCTTGATAGCCTCAGATATTCCTAGCAGGTTTAGAAAATAAAGAGATGCATTGATAACATCATTTGGTATCTATGATCAATGTAGAATTAGGGGTTTGTGGTTTCAAGTCTTGAAATTTGCCTGACCTGAAGCACAGCTCTGGATAGTACATCTCAAATTGTACTTTCACCACTCAAATAAGCATATGCTTGTTTATTCTTTGAAAAACAATCAAACTATTTGCTGTGAGTTAAGAGACCATCCTTGGAATATCTGATGTCTAGCGCATAAAGAGACCACTTCAATAAGCAAAACAGATTGATGCTTTAAATCAGCAGCTGAATGGGGAAGGCCTGAATAAGATACTTGCAGGCATTGTGATATTGTGGATGAAGGTGGGGATCAGAAGTCAAGGTTTAATAAATCTCAAAGTTCTTGGTTACATTGGGTCAGCCAAAGATTATTTGACAGGTAACTCCAAATTGGTCTCTATTCCCAATAAGTAGATTTATCTTTGTTTCTTTACTTTGTTGCACATTTGGAGGTAAAAAAGCAACGGTGTGTGTAGAATGTACCAATGTTTTCTCATTTCTCCTTAGATTACCAATAAAAGCAAAGAGTCAACATGGGCCTTAATTCACAGTGTGAGTGATGCTTTTTCTGGCTGGTTGTTGATGCTACTTATTGGGCTTTTATCAGGTATGGTAAACTCTGTTAGCTTTCTAAACAAATCTCCCAAAATTGTGGTATGCCCTCCCCTAAATCATGACCTGAATTGAGTGCTGTGCTTTACGATTTTCCTACATGAAATAAATTGCTGATGGACCTTTTGGAAGCTCATATGCCCATCATAAAAGGATACTAATACTTGCATCTCCTTCCGTAAATAAATGATGTTAAATGAGGAATTGCATTTAAATGCATTTGTGCGCCATAAAAATGTATTCATTTTAAGGTGCTATTAGCACAGCCTTTCAGTATGTGTCTTGAGGAAGAGCCGTCCTATTGAAAATAATCAGTTTTTTCTAGAACACATACTACATGGGGTTTAGGAAAGAAGATGTAGGACTTCTGAGACATATTTGTAGCTGTTTCTTAAACATCTACTCTCAAGTGGGGATAAAGAAAAGCATGTAAGATATGGCTCATACCCTGAAGGAGTTTACCATCTCATTCTTTCATGGTGGCTGAGAAGTGGGCTGCTACTACCTTTCCCTATCATCTCCATCAACCTCCTAAGCCACTGGAAATAATATACAATCTAACTCGGAATATTACACTTGCTATGCAAATACAGCTTTAAAGCATGTTCCCAAGCAGGCTTCCCCTCCCCGAGAGGAAGCAGAAAGCCAATAATGCCTGGCAGAGATGCTGAGAGTTATAGCCTTATGACATTAAAAGATGGGTTTAGGAAGATCTGGAATATTGAGCTAAAATAGAAGTTAGGTGGGAAACCTAGAGGTGAATGAGATGAAATAGCAATTAACAGCACAGGCTCTAGTTTGTGGCTGCCTGGATTTGAATCCAAGTTCCACCACTTGTTAGTTTTGTAACTTTTGGCAAGTTTTGAACCCTTGGAAGCTTTAGTTTACTGATCTATAAAGTGGAGATAATGAGTACCTATATTACACATTTGTTGTGCAGATTAAATGAGGTAGAACACACATAGCACTCAGCACAGTGCCCAATTGTTAACGGTGCTTCTGTTACTGTTACCTGGAGATACTTCATCAGCCGTGGAGTAAACGATGATTGCTGCAATGAGGAATGGCTTATCCATAGCTGACTTTTCAAAGAAGATATAGGGCAGGGATCAGCAAACGTTTTCTCTAAAGGGACAGATAGTAAATATTTTAGGATTTGTGGGCCAAATGATTTCTGTAGCATGAAAACAGCCACAGATAATAAGTAAACAAATGAGTGGGGCTGTGACCAAGAAAAAACTTTATTTACAAACACAGAGGCACATTTAACCCTCAGACCATAGTTTGCCAACCCATGGTCTGGGGTGTTGATGGTGCCCCCTCTGCGTTGCACAGGAGAAATAACATGGTCTGGCCAGTTTAGAACTGGCTAATGATAAACTGAGTGGTCTATAGTCCCAAGTATTACAGAGATGCTGAAGAGAAGGAAGAGGGCTGAGAAAAAGTTATATAGTTTAGCAGTTAGGAGGATACCAATGACCTTGAAAAACCATCTCAGGTAAATATTAGGGGCCAGAGTTCAAGGGGATGCAAGCAGTGTGAAAGTGTTGGAGCTATTTGGTGTTCATTGGAAGCAGAGAAGGGATAAAAGCTTGAAGTGGTAACAAGGACAAGGGAAAGCATTTTATTCTTTAGAGTAGGGGAAACCTGATGAAATTTGTAACCAGGGGAGAAGGAGCTGATTGGGAAAAGCAGGAGAAGTGGAAGTAGAAGAGAAGATAGCATTGAGGGTACCAGTGTTAGGTAGGATAAGACATGCATGCATGAAACAACTAGAAAACAAGCCAGATTCCATAACATCATGTTCATTTTCAGAATCCAGGCAATAAGTGCAATAAGAGTTAGAAGGAAGAGAAGGTGGAGGCTGGAGTAGCCAAGAGTAGGCATCAAACTGTGTTAGATTTGACTAGGTTATTCAAGTATGTAAACACTTTTCAAGTGTGTTAACACTTTTAGCACCTACCAAAACATACACATGACATGGCCTCAAGCCTGTTGGAATGTAAATGTAATATCCTCAACTTTTTAATGTATTTCTTGTCACTAGGTGGTCAGTGAATATTTTTCTTTCCCTCACACACACAGGGTATTTTGTTTTTAGGCATTAGAGAGCTACAATAGAAGCAGTGTGTCTGAATGCAGGAACAGTCTGGGGATTCAGGTGCTGTGAATTTTATGATGTCTTTTCTATTTCCCTAAAGCGCTATTCTAGACCATTTCATTTCTTTATGCCAGAATTTCTTCTTCTGGATGACAGAAATAATGAGAAGGCCAAAATTGAAAGTAGTATAACTATCTTAACCCTATCAGTCTATTAGCCATAGTGCCTAAGTCCCCATTCACTATTCACTTTCTCATAATTTTCTTTGATGAATGTTATGTATATAATATTGTTTGCTCCTTTCACTAAGAAAACCTCAGAATGTTTATGTCCTAGGCTCAGGAGACTTCAACATGTCTACAGCTTCATATAACCTTCTGTGTGCATCACAGTGTGTGCTTTTATAAATTCAGTTCCCTTAGCCTAGAATGCCTTCCTGCCATTGCTCAAATTCCCTTGCCCATGGAACAAAATCACTATCATGACTGAGCCCTTCACCCCATGGTCTTCATCAGCTCCCCTCCCCAAGCAATCTCAATTAAGATAGCATATCATATTCTTCAATATGGTCAATTGCAAGTTTTCTCAATCTTACATATATAGTAAGAATAAAATAATCTTTAATAAACTTGCCTGTCCATGGAGGGACCTGGTGAGCATTATGCTAAGCGAAATAAGCCAGAGAAAGACAAAGACATGATCTCATTTATTTCTGGAATATAATGAACAAAATAAGCTGATGAACAAAATAGACCCAGAGACATAGAAAGGAGTACGGTTCAGACTGACAGACCTCAGAGGAGGGGGGCGGGGGGGAGGGATGAGATGAACCAAAGAACTTATATGCATGTATGCATAACCAGTGGACATAGACAACAATGCTGGGGGTGGGGGGGAGCGGGATGGGGAGGAGGGTGTCTGGTGGGGAAAAGGAGAAACATCTGTAACAAAAATAAATTAATAAAAATAAATAAATAAACTTGCCTGTCTTTATGGATCAGTATTCATCAACTCTAAGTCAAAGCAGAATCTTTGCATGTAAATCACCTGAAGGTGAAATCCATTTACTTCTTGTTTCCACCCAACCACTTTGCTCTCCCTTAAGTTTCCCCTGTATAGAAATTCTACAGACACACTATTTAATGTAGACAGTGTTTTGTTTTCCCCTCTTGAATAGGCATTTAATAATGGGTGAAATCTATTAGAGATAGTAGGTGAAAATCAAACAGACAGACAATCAGAAAGAAGTTGCAAATGGAATGGGGAAAAGTATACGCTTATCCATTACTTTCATCCCTTTTCCCTTGTTTTCTCTAACAATTTTGGCCCTTCCTTCTCTCTTCTCAAATCAGGTTCCCTAGCTGGCTTGATAGACATATCTGCTCATTGGATGACAGACTTAAAAGAAGGTATATGCACGGAAGGATTGTGGTTTAACCATGAACACTGTTGCTGGGACTCTGATCATGTCACATTTGAAGACAAAGACAAATGCCCAAAGTGGAATAGCTGGTCCCAGCTTCTCATCAGCACGGATGAGGTAACATGTAGTGAAGATTTTGGAACCACTGACTTTTATTCTTACATTTCCTTCATTTCTTATACTGTACTCATAGCAGTTGTGGACTCTCCCCTTGTTTTCCTTTTCATGAAAAGGGGAACCAGTGCCAGCTGCCTTTTTCTGTGGTTTAAGTGCAGCCCTATTTCCATCTCTTCTGGCATGTGGAATCGTTTCATGCTTACACAATGACTTAATCTTCTTGCTTGTTTTAAATAAGCTTGATGTTTCTTTTTAGTTTTAGTATGCAGTGTGACTGAATGTATCTTCCTCTAATAATTTCAGTAGAAATGTGAGAGCCATCCAACAGGTAAGCTACAATTTCTAACAAAGGATGGAGTGGGTTAAAAATATGTTTATTGTATAGATTTCAAAAGTCATTTTCCCCTGAGCATTACATCAGAACATTAAAAAAATTATATACTTTGCTCAAAATGCTCTAATGACATCCTGTCTCATTATAAGTAAAAACCCATGTTCTGAATATGAAAAAATTATGATACATTCCATATCAAAACAACAATAGCCCAGGAATAAGATTGCCCCAGTCCTGTTTTCAGATTAAATCAGTATTTTTATTTGTCCTTGTCTGCCACCCTGTATTTTTCAATGCAGAATTAAGTTTGTTTTGCAGTTCATTACCTTTCTATTACCACTTGGTTATAAGTTAAATCTTTCCTACTAAAATAAAAAACACAAAATAAAACAGAACAAAGCAACTCTCAATTCCCAATTCCACTCTGATTTCTACCAACTACAACAGGTACCATTCTCAGCTCACTACTCATCCACTCTGTTGGCTTGGTGAAATGAGTGGGATAAGACTGGGATATATGCTTGTACTTTTAAAATTTATTTTTACACCTACTTTGGTCCACATTTGAAATCACACACACACACACACACACACACACACACACACACACACAATCAGTCAAGGGAAAAGAAGGATAGGAAAATAATAAAGTCAGAAATAACAGTGTTTAGTACATATGTGACTTATATATTTTGGTTTGGGGAAAGAGATCAATAACAGGGGTAAATATATACTATATGTACAAGAGGGTTTAAGTCTATGCTTCTCAAACTGGGATCAGCATGCCAGAGGGTGGGTGAAATCACAGGATACATGCTATGTGCCTTCCCAGAATATTAGTCTTTCCTAAATATTTGGAAGAACATTTTTTCTCAAAAATTAAATATAAACAATCATTAAAAAGAAATGCAAAATTCCTATGTTTGTTAAGATAAAACATAATCTCTGTTTCAGCTCTGCTCCCTCACCCCCTACCCTGATGACTCTATTTACTCTCTTAGATTTGGAGTACTTGGGTAGAAAAATTTGAGAATTCCTGGAACTTAGGGTGACTGTGTGTGTGTGTGTGTGTGTGTGTGTGTGTGTCTTTTGTGTGTGTATGATTCCCTTGCTTTTAAAAAATATTTTATTGCCAGTTGGTGTGGCTCAATTGGTTGAGTGTCATCCCATGTACCAAGGGGTAGCCGGTTCAATTCCTGGTCAGAGCACATACCCTGGTTGTGGACTCAATCCCCAGTAGGGGGCTTGCAGGAGGCAGCCGATCAATGTTTCTCTCTCATCAATGTTTATGTCTCCCTCTCCCTTCCTCTCTCTCTAAAATCAATAAAAACACATTAAAAAAAATTAAAATCTTTATTTTTGAAGTAATTACAGATTCACAGGAAGTTGCAAACAGTGTATGGGGGTGGTCTCCCCTACCCTTCACCCAGCCTCCCTCAATGCTAACATCTTATATAACTACAGCACAATAGTAAAACAAGGAAATTGACAATGGTACAATCCACAGACCTTATTTCACCTGTTTTACATGCATAGATATCTGTGTGTATGTGTGTGTGTAGTTCCCTGCAATTTTATTACATGTATAGATTTGTGCAACCACCACCACAATCAAGATATAGAACTATTGTTGCATCACCACAAGGTTCCTCCCTGCTCCCCCTTTATAGCTGTGTGTGTATTTAAGTGTTCCAACCATAACTTTCATACTGGAGCTTGAGATTTGTCAAATGACAAATTTCTCTGGCTCTCCTTTTTATGAACGAAATCCTTGCCTGGGGAAAGAGTCTTCTGGGTTTTAAGAAGAGTTCTCCTGCCAAGAACTTGGCTTCCTGGTTTCTGCCTCTAGCCAGTTTCAACTACGTTCCCTTTCACTCCCTTTCCCTCTTTGTTTCCAATTTCTGAATTCATCTCCCCTAGCTACATTCCAAAGGCAAAGAGAGAGCAATTATCTGTTTCTCCGAGGGAATAAGATAATGGAAAACCTGTGTCAAAATTATAACTCAGAAAAAAACCTGGACATGTTGGTTCTCCTTGTCTAGGTCAGCAAATTATTTTAATAGTATTTTATGTTTTAAAAAGTCAAAAGTTCATTGAGTTTTGTGTTTCATGTAATTTGAATGAGTTTCAACTTCTAATATTTCTATCAGCAAGCATAATCTTCTAATGTTCAAAATTGTTTTTTATAAGACAACTATTTGCAAGCCTTTTAATGTTGGTGAATCCTTATTGGTGATTAAAATTAGATTTCTTTTCTCACAGACTTTGTTATCATAGGGGTAGTCTCAAAAGTATATTATCTCCGTACTATTCTCTACATTTTAAAAATAGCTATTGCCATTTTATTCTTGCGGATAGCTGGCATTTCACTGGTTTTGTCTTATGGTCAGAACCCGGAACTTTCTACTGCATAAACTTGTTGCTGAATCTGTGGTAGCAAAATTCTCTCAAAGATGTGATTGTTCTCTACAGAACATAATTGTGCATTTTAAGAAAAACACCCAAGAATTTTAGATACTATAACCTCCTATGAGAATTTGACACCAAGGTAGGTAGTCAAAGGTGAATTTAATGGAACTTTAGAGCCAATCTTCACTTCAAATGTGTAGCCAAGGTTCAGCCATTCCAATAAAAGGGCTGTTAATACTCTTCATAAAATTGACATAGTATCATGTACAGTTGACCCTTGAACAACACGGGTTTGAACTGTGCAGGTCCACTTATACACAGACTTTTTCAGTACTAACTATAATCAGTCCTTTGTATTCTCCTTCATGGACTCAACCATTTGTGGATTCAACCAATCACAGATGGAACACAGTATTTTCATATTACCATTTGCAATTTCCCAACTGCAGATCAAAGATAGTTTTTGATCTGCAGGTAGTTGAATCAATGGATGTGAAGGGCCAACTGTAGTTAAGTTTTTGGGGAGTCGAAAGTTACATGTGGACTCTAAAGAACAAAATAAACAAACAAAATAGAAACAGACTCATAGATAGATACAGAGAACAGACTGATGGTTGCCAGAGTGGTTGGGGGGATGGGTGAAAAAGGTGAAGGGATTAAGAAGTACAAATTGAGCCCTGGCTGGTTTGGCTCAGTGGTAGAGTGTTGGCCCGCAGACCAATGGGCTGTGGGTTCGATTCCGGCCAAGGGCACGTACCTTGGTTGCAGTTTGTCCCTGGCCCTGGTCGGGGTCATGCGGGAGGCAACCAGTCGATTGTGGCTCTCTCATGTCAATGTTTCTCTCTCTCTCTCTCTCTCTCTCTCTCTCTCTCTCTCTCTCTCTCTCTCTCTCTCTCTCGGTTTCTCTCCCTCTCTCTCCCTCCTACTCTATTTAAAGATAAATAGAAAAATATCCTCAGGTGAGGATTAAAAAAAAAAAGTACAAATCGATAGTTACAGAATAGTCACAGAGATGGAAATTACAGCATAGAGCATATAGTCAATAACATTCTGATAACTATGTATGGGGACTGGTGAATACTGGAAATATCGGGGATCACTTTGTAAAGTATATGATTATCTAACCAGTATATTGTACACCTGAAACTAATACAAAGTAATATTGGATGTAAACTGTAATTGAAAAAAAAAATTTAAAGCTATATGGGGATTTTCACCTGCTCAGGGGTTAGTATCCCTAACCCAGCATTGTTTAAGGGTCAATTGTATAGTTGACTACAAAACCTATCAAAACACGCATATAGAAAGTGAATTTGCTTCAGGGATTTGTTTGCTCCTGTTCTTGCCTATCCTTAGAAGCCATTTTCAGTTTCCTTTGGATGTAGCAAAGCCCTTCATTTTCAGTAGCAAATGGGCTGACAGTGTTTTAGTAGTTGCTTAGCTGATAATTGGGGAAGGAACATCTTGAGCAATTTAATTGGTCTTTTTCTTTCTGACCTCCTCTCTTGAAAACCTATTACTCGGAAGAGCTGTATGCCTTACTGAGGCTGTGTGAGCTAAAACAAGCTTCTTTTCTTTTTTCCCTGTTCTAGGGTGCGTTTGCCTACATAGTCAATTATTTCATGTATGTCCTCTGGGCTCTCCTATTTGCCTTCCTTGCTGTATCTCTTGTCAAGGTATTTGCGCCTTATGCCTGTGGCTCTGGAATCCCTGAGGTGAGTCTCTAAAATGGCTTATAAATGGTAATGATAATGAATTCTTTTTGGTTAAAATCACTTAATATGTATTCCAGTACATACCACAATATGAATATTAACCAGGATCAGATCCTGAGGCAATGTAGGATCTCTCTAGGTCTTCCCTAAGTTTCCCAGCCTGGGACACCTGAATATTAAAAGAAGTTGATTCCTAGCCACCTGTGGGTTCCTGGTGAGCCAGGCCCCCAAAGACCTCCCCCACTCCCTAACCAAGAAGCTCCCAGGGTAGATCTCGAGATTCTGGCCTGAAAATGTAGTGATATTGTCAACTTTGTTAGAGCAGAAGAAATAAAACTATTTGGCTGTATTTCCTACAGTCTGATTTGGGCTAGAAAAAAAGGTGATTAAAGCCTTGTTTCTAACTATTTTTGGTTTGGATTGCTTGACAGTCACTGAAACCACTGAGATTTAAGGTTACCCAGATGACCTTTCCCCTCTGTTTCCCGACCAAGTCATAGTTACACATTTTTCTGGCAAAGAATCAAGGTTATATTAGACTGTAAAGAAAATACCTTCCCTTTCCACCCTCCCTTCTCCATATACACACACTCTCCTACTTATAATACTCTCTTGCCCAGCTATCACATGGCCAAAAAAGAAAAAAGAAACATGAAAACTTAAAGAACAGTTCTCACTTTCTTAGACTCCTGGGCTCCCTTCCAAACTGGGATCACTGTAGGTCAAGCATTTATATGTCATTTGTTTAAAAGGTATAGTTTCTATAATGAGGTTCAGATTATTTCTTCTCAGCCTGGTTTACTTGCTTAGTCTATGTCCAATCTCTCTGTGCTTGACCTGCAGATAAAAACTATCTTGAGTGGTTTTATTATTAGGGGCTATTTGGGTAAATGGACCCTGATTATCAAAACCATCACGTTGGTGCTGGCAGTGTCTTCTGGTTTGAGCCTGGGCAAAGAGGGCCCCCTAGTGCACGTGGCTTGCTGCTGTGGAAACATCCTGTGCCACTGCTTCAACAAATACAGGAAGAATGAAGCCAAGCGCAGAGAGGTAATAACAAATGGCCTTAACAGTCTCTCTCTCTCTTTTGGTGAGAACATAAATGGTACATACTTAGGGATGAAAATTTGGGGATTCTACCAATGTTAATGCAAATGCCCTTTGACCCAGAAGTTCCACTTCTAAGAATTTATCCTACAGACATCCTAGCATGTGTGTGCCCAAAGATGTATGGGGATAGTCAGTGCAGTATTTGTCAACATAGTGAAAAACTGAAACAATCACAGTGTGCATCGACAGGGGACTGATTAAATGAACGATCTTCTGTCTGTATTATAGAATACTATGCAACTGTTAAAAAGACTGAGATAGCCCTTTATATACTGACATGAAAAGATGGCTAGAAAACACTGTTAGGTTAAAAAAAACTAATTTCAAAGCTGTGGTACATATACACAATGGAATACTATGCAGCTGTAAGAAAGAAAGATCTCTTACCCTTTGAGATGACATGGAGGGACCTGGAGAGTATTATGCTAAGCAAAATAAGCTAATCAGAGAAAGACAAGTATCACATGATCTCACTTACTTGTGGAATATAATGAACAAAATAAGCTGATGAACAAAATAGACCCAGAGACATAGAAGTAGGGTACAGACTGACAAACCTTAGAGGAAGGGGGAGGGAAGAGATAAACCAAAGAACTTATATGCATATATGCACAACCAATGGACATAGACAACAATTTGGGTGGGGGTGGTATTGGGAGGAGGGTGTCATTGGGGGAAAAAGGAGAAATATCTATAACAAAAATAAATTAATAAATAAAAAAATAAACAATTTCAGAATAATGTGTATAGTATAATTTATTAATATTTTTAAAAGGTGTGTGTTTGTGCACCTAGAAAGAAAATGTCTGGAAAGTGGTTTTACCCCAAACTGTTAAAAAAAATGTCTACCTCTGGTGAATGGGAAAGTGAAGTGATAGTAAAGGTGAAGTAAGGACTTACACTGTTTTTATTATATATAATTCTATACAGCTATGTGCTGTTTCTATTACAAAATAAGTTACAAAACAATAGAAGACTTTTAAAGAGAAGTTGCCTATTCCTGTGAAAGAATACACACTCAGCACATGTTTCAGATACCAGACTCTTCATGTTTTATTTCTACCTAATGCCAAACTGAATTCATCTCTGTGTATTGGATCTCCTTCTGCCTTCTGTCTCAATCCTGCTAAATTAGTTGCACCGCATCTCTGTAGGCATTCTTATGTTTATGATTTTGAGGAGGAAGAACATTTTAAAAAAATATTCCAAGTCATTGTTTACTTTTGTCTTGTTATAATTAGGGATTCAAGAAAATAATGGTTCATGCTCTATTTTCCTTGAATTACAAAGAAATCACATATGGAATGGGTCAAGACCAAGGCCATTTTATTAGAAAGGGTTTTTTTTTTTTTTACAAAATTGGAACCTAGTGATTTATTTTGAAAACAAAGCAAAAAAATTAAGACCTAGAAGGAAATTCAAAGATGTTGAAATTTCAAATATGGAATACATTTTGACAGTTCAAGGGCGAAAGTTCCTGGCAGTAGAGGAAGGCTAACGAGACGGGAGGGGGAATCTGAATAGATTGTTTAGTTACCTGTCAAATGGTAGAGGGACATAAAGGCAGTATTAATTTGGGAATAATGTGCAACAGAAGCTAAAGAGTTGAAAAAACATTTTAACTGGCAAGAGTGAAATGTTGATTGTTGCTGGTTTTGCATAGGTAGAGGTGACTTTGAAACTGTAGATTGCTGATTACTTTCATTGACTTTTTTTTGTTCAAATAATTCCTTATAAAATGAGAGGGGAGTTTGATTTGGCTGTTTCTTTGTACAGATGTCATATATTTCTCTAACTAGACTCATGAATATTTGAATCTTTAGTTGACTTCCTATTGCTTATTTAGACTTTCCAGTTATTTTTTCCTGTTGATTGGCAGCAACCCTTTTGTG
This sequence comes from Tadarida brasiliensis, assembly GCA_030848825.1. Lineage (NCBI taxonomy): Eukaryota > Metazoa > Chordata > Mammalia > Chiroptera > Molossidae > Tadarida > Tadarida brasiliensis. Next base: position 94,151,309 of record CM061280.1, on the reverse strand, counting down.
TCCCAGGGCCTTGTCAAAGTGGGCAGATGGTTGAACAAAATAGAGATTTAAGAATTAAGGGCATAGACAGACTCCACTCTGCAACATAAAATTATAGCAAACTAGCCACCTCGATTCTTCTCCTGCATAATTTATCCTAAATAGTCACTAAAATCCCCTTTCTCAAGTTCCGTGTTTCATTCTTCTCAGATGAAAGCCATTATAGCCATAAATTTTGAAGTCCTCCCCCGCTAGCACCAGAGATTTCACTCTTTCCTTCCCTTCACTTTCCTAGGCCATCCTATACTCCCAGAGAAACCTGCCTACTTATTTTGTGAAAACCATTTTATTCTTCAAAAACTCAGAGTTTTGGAAGAGATTAACCAAAGAACATACATGCATATATGCATAACCCATGGACACAGACAATAGGGTGGTGAAGGCCTGGGGTGGGGTGGGGGCTGGGTGGAAGGGAGGCAAAGGGGGGAAATAGGGGATATCTGTAATACTGTATAAAAGAAATTAAAACACATCCACACAAAAAAAATAACCCTCTTAATTTTGTTCAACTTTCTCTTTGACATAATCCCTTACTACCCCAAATCATATTATCACTCCACAGCAACCACAATCTAATAAAAAGACTTGATCCATCTATTAATTCTGCTGTGTTTGTTATGCTTTCCCCCTCCCTCTTACATACTTAGGTCTTCTCTTCCCTTCAAAATCTACTTCCAACTTTGTTTCTAGCTGCCTCCCTATTTCTGTTTCCATAGGTCACTAGACATGGAGTAGGGCACATAGTATAGGAAAACCTAAATATCTATTGTATGAATATTTGAAGCTCCTGAATAGCTGTGAGCTAATTGTGACTTTAGTTTTGTATCAATAGAGCCTTCCTTAAAAATTCATTTAAAAAGCATTCCTCTACAACAGGGTTGGGGAACCTTTTTTCTGCCAAAGGCCATTTGGATATTTATAGCATCATTTTCGGGCCATACAAAATTATCAACTTAAAAATTAGCTTGCTATATTTGATTAGGCTACTTTGGTGACATGTATGATATGATCTGGTATTGATTTCGTGGGCCTTATACGGCCTGCGAGCTGGATGTTCCCCACACCTGCTCTACAAAGAAAGTGCTATGTAAACACATCATTGTAAGTATTTCATTTAGGTGGTGAAGAGATCTACAAACTCAAATTCAGTTACTGATGGGATGGGGCATAATTTGGAATAAAGCATATGCCTAAATTAATTACTAAGGAAAGACCCTCTATCTATTCAAGCATGTGAAACATGTGTTCAAAATCCAGCATATAATGTTTGCTCTCAAAGTAAATATAAATTGAACTTCATTTTTGGTAAACTGTATATGGAGCATGTAAAGTTTTTTTGTTTGTTTGTTTGTTTTAATGTTTAGTAACCAGTAACATTCCTTTTAAAACTGTGATTGATGGTAGAAAGGGGGTATTATTCTGTCACTAATTTTGAGTTTTGGATTGCAGGTCTTGTCGGCTGCAGCAGCAGCTGGTGTATCTGTCGCCTTTGGGGCACCTATTGGCGGAGTATTATTCAGCCTAGAAGAGGTAACTACTTTTAACTGTCTGTAGCACATGTTCATGTTTTTGTGTTGGGAATCCCTGCCAATATCTATGTATATGGCAGTCCCAAAGTGCTTTGCATAACTCAGTGCTTTACCGTGTGACCAGAGATATCTGGGCAGTTTTCACGCTCAGTTCTTAATTCCTACAGTACCAACCTTTCACCCAAAACAGTTTCTGCATATTGACTGAGTTTGCTTTTTTCACCTTCTCTCTTTTAGGTCAGCTACTACTTTCCCCTCAAAACATTGTGGCGTTCATTCTTTGCTGCCTTGGTGGCAGCATTTACCCTACGCTCCATCAATCCATTTGGGAACAGTCGTCTGGTTCTATTTTACGTGGAGTTTCACACCCCATGGCATCTCTTTGAGCTTGTGCCATTCATTCTGCTGGGCATATTTGGTGGTCTGTGGGGAGCTTTATTTATCCGCACAAACATTGCCTGGTGTCGGAAGCGTAAGACCACCCAGTTGGGCAAGTATCCTGTCATAGAGGTACTTGTCGTGACAGCCATCACTGCCATCCTGGCTTTCCCCAATGAATACACCCGAATGAGCACAAGTGAGCTCATTTCTGAACTATTTAATGACTGTGGCCTTCTGGACTCTTCTAAGCTGTGTGATTATGAGAACCGTTTCAACACAAGCAAGGGGGGTGAACTGCCCGACAGACCTGCTGGTGCGGGAGTCTACAGTGCCATGTGGCAGCTGGCCTTGACACTCATAATGAAAATTGTCATTACTATATTCACCTTTGGCATGAAGGTGAGATTCTTTTGGTACTCGGTGGGTGTGTGTGTGACTGTGGGTTTGGATGGCAAAGCCAAGATATCACACAATCCTTGTAGCTCATGTAGCACTTCCAACTTCACCTAACATTATTCCTCAACCCCAAAAGCCCTTTTTAATCCTCACCTGAGGATATTTTCCATTGATTTTTAGATAGAGTGAGAGGGAGGGAGGGGGAAAGGGAGAGAGAGAAGAGAGAAGAGAAGAGAAGAGAAGAGAAGAGAAGAGAAGAGAAGAGAAGAGAAGAGAAGAGAAGAGAAGAGAAGAGAAGAGAAATATTGATGTGAGAGAGACACATCGATTGGTTGCCTCCTGCACAACCCTTACCAGGGCCAGGGATTGAACCTGCCACTGAGGTACGTGCCCTTGACCAGGAATTGAACCTGCAATTCTTCGGTCCACGAGCGGATGCTCTAACCACTGAGCCAAAGCAGCCAGGGCCCAAAAGCACTTTTTACCCCTACATGTCCTAATAACTTCTTAGACAATTGTACCTCTATCTAAAATTGTCCAAGCCTAGCTTTAGACCAAATGCAAACCTCAGTGCTGAGATTTCAAGTAGAAATGTTGTCTCCCTTTTAGTTAAAAATATTTTGCCCCTCAGAAAGGATGGTGAGGTATTTATTCCTGTGCAATGTATATTAAAATAATATTTGATCAACATAGTGTTGGTCCTTATAGAATGGCTTTAGAGTGTACTGATAAAGCAAAATATTAGGTTGAACCAAAGTTGCCAATATTCAACCATTTTGACCACTAAAATATCAATTTCATATGGTTTAGCTCAATATATATGTAAATGTATTTTTTACATTTGGTATCAATGTCCAATTATCAACAAGTTCACAGGTGATCCTAAATTAATATTTAAACTGTCAAAAGGAGACATCAAGCCAGCAAGTTTTACTTGTAGTACCCATTTTTATTTCCATGTTTCAGAAGAAACCAGAAAAGAGAATTTGTTAAGGTATTTTCCTCCTACTTCCTGGTTTTTATTTGTATCTTTTCTTTAGCAACCCACTACCAAGTTATTGCCCTCTATTCTCTAGGGAAGTGGAGGTTCAAACCAGGGAATTAGAGACAGCAATTCAGTTTAGACAGTACTGAAATCTCTGAGATGATATTGTCCATCCTCCTCAACACCCTGGAAAGTTTTGCAGTGCTTCTTGAGTAGTTTTCACCTGTGGCTTCATTCTTTTATTTAAAGTGAATTTTCAGACCATCAGACCCACCCAGATTCAAATGTATTCCAAAAATCAAACAAGATATTTAAAGATAATCTGGTGTTTTAATTATCCTGTCATCATGTCCCTCTCTTAGCTCAGAAAATTGAGAATTCACTGTAGTATCCTAGGGGTCAAAAAAGAGTGGGGAGACACTACCTGATTTAAAATAATCAATCATTTAATCTTTCTTTGTATTGTTACAAAGTAAACTGAAACCTCATGTGCCATTCTTTTTGTGTGAGCAATAGGTTAAGATTTAATACATGAGAGTGGTTATGAACATTGCATTTAAACCCCATCACCGGTATTTACTAAATCTTGGCCTTGGATGAGTTACTTAACCTCTCTGAATCTTAGGTTCTTTGTGATTTGTGAATAATAGCACCCACCTCCTGAAATCTTATCTTTAGAGCATTTAGAATATAATATAGTAGATAGTCAATAAAGGATAATTGTTGTTGATAAGAATTCAAAATTGGGGAAAATGTCTGCATATATGAGAAACTCTATCTATTTTCCTTTTTCTTTGGGAAAGGCTTAATTTCTGCCTCCAGTTCTGTGTTGGTCTGGAGAGTTCAGGCTCTAGCATGATGGATCCCGAATCAGGGTAAGCTTCTTTGCAGTCGTACTTGCCTGCACGTTCCAGAGAACCTCTAGTCCCTATAGTGTTACACAAATCTTTATAGCCACTTCCTAGCATAGTGCATAGTTACATTGTCATTGGCCTGTTTGCTATGCAGAGGGTCAGTCCTCTAGCCCTTACACATACCAGGCAATGACATTATTTCTCACTAACCATATATTACTTTCTCTTTGCAGATCCCTTCTGGCCTCTTTATCCCTAGCATGGCTGTTGGTGCTATAGCAGGTCGACTTTTAGGAGTAGGAATGGAACAATTGGCTTATTACCACCATGACTGGGCCATCTTTAATAGCTGGTGTAGCCAGGGAGCTGATTGCATCACTCCTGGCCTTTATGCAATGGTTGGGGCTGCAGCCTGCTTAGGTGAGTAGTATTTGCATTGATTTCAAAGCTGCTACCCAGGTAACATAATAAAGAAGAGTGATATTAAATACAATTGACTGCAGATTTGTTTAAAGTGACCGTTTCCTGTTGAGTTTGCGATTTTTTTCAAGTGTTTTAAGAAAGCATTCTTGATTGTCCAAAATACAGGCATTTTTTCTCATACCACCCGACCCTGAGTTTTTTCAACTATGTCAAGCCTATTCCTTCATCCTGATCTTTGTACTTGCTGCCACTTCTAGGAATGCTACTTCCTGAGCTGTAGCATAGTTGGTTCCTTTCAGCCTTCAAATTTTGTTAAGTGTTTTTCCTCAGAGAGTTGCTTTATCTGACTGCTTTATCTAACATAGGCTCCCCTATTGTCTATGATAGCATACTCTTTTATTAAATACTTGCTAAATACTTAAAAAAGAAAACATCTTTTATCATTTATCTACATTCCTCCCCTTTATTTTTTATTTTTTTTAAATATGTTTTAATTTATTTTTTAGAGAGAGAGGAAGGGAGAGAGAGATATATATCGATCAGCTGCCTCCTGCACGCCTCTCCTACTGGGGATTGAACATGCAACCCAGGCATGTGCCCTGACCAGGAATTGAACCGGGACCTCTCAATCCACAGGACGACGCTCAATCCACTGAGCCACACTGGCTGGGCTGCATTCCTCCCCTTTAAGAGAAATTCTACTCTCAAATTCCACCATACTGAGGAAATCATTAGAAATTTAGACAAAGATATCTGCACAAGAATGTTCATCATGGTATTATTTATAACAGCAAAAAGTTGAAATCAACCTAAATGTGTACAGTAAGGAACTGGTTAAATAAATTATGCTACATCTATGTAATGTTATACTATGCAGCCATTGAATGTGATGTTGATTGTTAACTTATTTAAATACAGTATTAAATAAATTTGTAATGATATACAAAATGTTCCCAACAACCCAGCTGGTGTGGCTCAGTGGATTGAGCATTGTCCTATGGACTGAGAGGTCCTGGTTCGATTCCCAGTCAGGGCACATGCCTGGGTTGCGGGCTCGATCCCTGGTAGGGGGCGTGCAGAAGCCAGCTGATCGATGATGTTTCTCTCTCATATCAATGTTTCTATCTCTCTCTCCCTTCCCCTCTCTCTAAAAAAAATCAATAAAAAACAAAAAATGTCCCCAACATAAAGTAGGGAAAACGTGAGGAATTAAACATGTAATGAGAACTTACATATGTAAAAACATATATTTTTGTATAGTAAACAACTTGAAAAAGTCATTCCAATTTTTTACTCTGCTTATTTCGAGGCAGTGAACTTATAGATAATGACTTTCTTTTACATTCTTTTTTCCCCCTGAATTTTCCACAATGGGCCTGCACATCCCAGAGAACCTGTAGTCTCTGTAGCATTACACAAATTATGGATCTCTTCTGCAGTTATCTTTTATTTATTTATTTTTGTGTTCATCCTCACCCGAGAGTATTTTTCCATTGATTTTTAGATAGAGTGGAGGGGGGGGGGGGAGAGAGAGAGAGAGAGAGAGAGAGAGAGAGAGAGAGAGAGAGAGAAAGAGAAACATCAATGTGAGAGAGACACATCGCTTGGTTGCCTCCCACATGACCCTGACAGAGGCTGGGGATCAAACCTGCAACTCAGGTATGTGCCCTTGACCAGGAATCAAACCCAAGACCCTTTGGTCTGTGGGCGGACACTCTAACCACTGAGCAAAACTGTCCAGGGCTGCAGTTACTTTTATAGTGGTGTAGGGGGAACAACAGACAAATAAAACAAAAAGAAAAATCAAGAAGGCATCTCATACTTTCGTGAATGTTATTTTGAGAACTCTGACTCATGGCCATTGTAAACTTCCTTTAATGCATTGCTGGGGTCTGTGCAGTTATAAGTGAGACCTCCTTTTAGCAATGTTTCTGGTAAGTAAGCTTTTCCTGAATGGGGCCTGTAGCAGGCCGATAATTATAATGAATCCTATGCTTTTCCCGCCTTCAATAGCCTGTGTCTGTTTCTTTGCAGGTGGGGTGACTCGGATGACTGTTTCTCTCGTTGTCATAATGTTTGAACTAACTGGTGGCTTGGAATACATTGTGCCACTGATGGCTGCAGCAATGACAAGCAAATGGGTGGCAGATGCTCTTGGGCGGGAGGGCATCTATGATGCCCACATCCGTCTTAATGGATACCCCTTTCTTGAAGCTAAAGAAGAGTTTGCTCATAAGACCCTGGCAATGGATGTAATGAAACCCCGGAGAAATGATCCTTTGTTGACTGTCCTTACTCAGGACAGTATGACCGTGGAAGATGTAGAGACCATAATCAGTGAAACCACTTACAGTGGCTTCCCAGTAGTGGTGTCCCGGGAGTCCCAAAGGCTTGTGGGTTTTGTCCTCCGAAGAGATCTCATTATTTCTATTGGTAAGGATTCCAGAAAAGGGATAATATAATCCACCGTGGAAATAAATAAATATTCATGAAATGGGGGAAGATAGAGGGAAGAGGGGACTAGTTAGTAGCCAGAAATAGCACTTTAATTTTCAACATTTTCCCCCTACTTTTCAAATAGAAAATGCTCGTAAAAAACAGGATGGAGTTGTGAGCACATCCATCATTTATTTCACTGAGCATTCTCCTCCAATGCCACCATACACTCCACCTACTCTAAAGCTTCGGAACATCCTGGATCTCAGCCCCTTCACTGTGACTGACCTTACCCCCATGGAGATTGTTGTGGATATCTTCCGCAAGCTGGGCCTGCGGCAGTGCCTGGTTACGCACAATGGGTGAGAGCTCTTTGGTGAAGGTGAACTGGATTGTGGGAGAAAGACTGTAGAGGGATAAGTAAAGAAGAATGTAATTCACATGAACATTAGCACTTACAGGCCTTTTTGAAGCTCTGAGATGAAGATGGATGTGTTTCTTTTATTGTCATAATTAATAGAAAAGGAGTTTGAAGAAGAAAGTGGGTTTGAGAGGTGTGGACTGCTAGTTGCACATTATAAATAACTCAGTTCCTTCCACAAAGGAAACAGCTGTGTCGTTATGAAATTATAATGGTATTAAGTAGTATATGTATAGTATTTGGTCCTTACAATACCTTTGTATTATTATTTGAAGATCAGAAAACCAAGTTTCAGTGATGTTGAAAGATTTACACTAGAGCTCCCAGTTAATATGTAGTAAAGGTAGGCTCTACACATAAGTCTTCTGAATCCCAAGGCCAAGTCTCTTTCTATATGGGATATTGCTTATCCAATAAAGCAGTGGTTCTCAACCTGTGGGTTGCGACCCCTTTGGGGGTCGAACGACCCTTTCACAGGGGTCGCCTAAGACATAACAGTAGCAAAATTATAGTTATGAAGTAGCAACTAAAATAATTTTATGGTTAGGGGTCACCACAACATGAGGAACTGTATTAAAGGGTCGCGGCATTAGGAAGGTTGAGAATCACTGCTAAAGGAAGCACTGCTATTCTTATTGAAAAAGAAGGAAAGTTGAGGAGAAGGGCGTGTTTTTTTTCTGAACATAGTATGTTAATTCAGCAATTACATATGAATTTAACCTTCTAAAATTTCTAAATGGTGTAACAGATGTCTTGCAGGATTTAAATAACGAAGGGGACTTTCCCTAACTGATTCATTCAACATTCACTGAATCCCTACTTCATGTAAGAAGGTATTCCACTAGACTCCAAGGAGACACAAAAAAAGAATAAAACCCTTCTCTCCCCTCAAGGAGTATGCAATGTTATAGGAAAGCTAAGAAAATACAAGTGCATATAGCATAACAGCAAACAAGACAAGTGCACAGAACATGTTGTTGCTGGGAAGAGGACACAGTTATTGCTGGCTTGTAGGATCAGGGAAGGTGTTCTGGAAGAGGGACATTTGAACTGGGTTGCAAAAGGTATGTAAGATTGTATATGTAGAGGAGCATATTTAAACCGGAGGAGATAGCAGGATCTGAGACCTAGAGGTAGTAATGCTTGCAGCACGTTCAGGGACCCATGCATTGTTCCACAGGCCTGGTACATGTATCCTAGTCCTGTTATTTCATCATCTGTAAGTGCAGATAGTGTTCAAAGTTGAAAAGGACTGAAGAGGGATAATGTTATCTTTGAGGATGTTATTTTAACTACAGATTCATTTTTGTTTTGTTGTTTTGTGTTTTAGGCGACTGCTTGGAATCATTACCAAGAAGGATGTGTTAAAGCATATAGCACAGATGGCTAACCAAGATCCTGATTCCATTCTCTTCAACTAGAATCACAGGGTTGTGCTGGATACAAAACAGGAAGGACACTGCAGACCGTGGATATATTTTATTAACTGGGTACCCAAAACACATTTCCCATGTTTGGATGGTGAAGTTATATTAGTGTGTTGTCTCTTTCCTACATGTTAACCAGTTGCACTACATAATAATTTCTGGAAATTAATCTTTTCTTTAGGAGAAAATGCAGTTAGGCTTCTGTGATTTTGCATTATGAAGATTTCATGAAAGAGTAAACAAGATTGCAATGGTTTAATTCTTTTTCTTTTTTTAAAGATATTTTTTAAAATTTAAAACATAATTGTTAGCCAATATGCAATCACTGAAAACTATGCAAGAAAAATTCCAACCATCCTGACTGATAGCCTACAGGAAACTCATGAAAAAAATCACTTTTTTTGGACTCTAGCTATCATTGGTGGAAGATGAAGTGTAAACTAAGGGTCTTTGCTTTTCCAACCACAGAAAAGAAAGCCAGAAGGAAAATAGTAATGGTATTTTCCAGACTGTGAAAATTCAGTTCAAATGTTATCTTGTTCCTGTTACAATATTTAGCATTATTAGTTTGTGTGTGTATGTGTATGTTAATTTTAATATCTGATTATAAGACAATGCTGCTTTGATTAATCTCCTCTAAATGAATTTAGAGAGGTTGATTTTATAGCCTGCTTGTTCCTGGTACTTTTCTGAAGTGCACAAAGATAAGTTACAGAGCTTTCTCCTTGTCTGCAAGAAGGGTAATTTTCAAGATGGTATTTGTTAGCTAGTGGAAAAGAACTTTGCCATGAATTTGTTAGTAGCAAGGAATGCTTTCTCCAGATGAATGATTAGTGAAGTTCTAAGTAAAGTCAATGACTAGGAATTTTAAATTTTGTGAGGTTCCAACTCATCTCTTACCCAGATGCCACCTCCATGAGTGATGGTGCTTTAGGCTTCTGGAATATGTAAGAATAATAAAAGGAACCAAATATAGGCTGCATACTGGTAAACTAGGGAAGATTCTGAGCTGTATCTGCACTCTCATGCATTCCTTCATAAAGACCACCAGTACTAAAATAACTGGACACTCATGCCTCCTCCCAGTGTTAAGTATGTAGAACAGGCCAGTGTTGTTCCTGTGAACATGAATTTAGGCTCGGGGTACTTTCAAATATATTCAAGGCATTGGAACAGAATAGGCAGCTGTGACTCCCTTGAGGCTCCTTAGAATTCTAAAGAAAATACAGAACCATCCTAAGACCCAGGGGTGTGGACAAGGCCTGGTGACACCAAAGGTGCTTGTATCCAATTGAAAAGGTGCCTGTCTGAATTTCCTACCACCTTAACTGCAGTAGAAAACATCACAGTCTAGGACACCTGGTGGAATTACAGAGCCACCACCATCATTCCGACCACTGTTTCATTTTCTACAGTTTTACCACGTGCAGTTGTTCCCTCTCCATTCTTTGCCCCTTCCCACTCCTCAGTCCTGAGTCCTCAATCCCAAAGAGAGGACTGGTTAATCATTCCTATTACAAAAAGAACTCCCAGGCTAGTTAAATTATAAACCAAACCTCAGTAATCTTTTGGCACGTGGACCAGAGGTAACACACAGCCACTGGATTTGTTCTGTAACCCAGTCACTGCTGCCATGCCTCAATTTCCACATGGATGCCCACAGCAGTGAGACTGAACTGCCTGGGGTGAAAGTTCAGCCTTTCCTATTTTACAAGCCTGTTCCCAGCACTTCTCTCCATCCTTTTGGCCTAGAATCAGCAGTCACTCAGCATATCCTTCCCAGCCCCCCGCCTTCCCTCTCCAAACACTTCCATACCTCATTTTAAAAGCTGCTGATCCCGGATTCTAGGATTTTTTAAACCCCTAGTTCTTATCTTTCCCAAATCTGAAATTATGTTATTTCCCAGAACTAGGTAGTCAAGGCTTATTTTGACTTTTATCTTTAAAATATCAAGGCAGCCACCAGAGTTTCTTATTTTAAGTATATCACTCTAGCATTTTAATAAAAATGAAAAAACTCTGTAGGATATATTTTATGATAGTCATAACTCAGTAACTTTACATCTTTTGTTCCTTCCATGCCACTGATTCCCTTGCATGAGATGTGGCTATTTTTTCCTGACCACCCCTGTATATTGTATAGAAATCAAAGTTCTTATCTGTATATTTATGGTTCACTACCTATCTTATTAGCTACCCAACTAAAGTTTGCAAAACAGGAAATGTTAGAATTTCTGGTATTTAATGCCAATGAAAGGTTTGATTGCATTTTGTAGTGCAACAGCGATATGGAAGGGTGTCTAAGTTTGCCTTTGTGTTTCTTCTAGGCTCCATTTTTAATTTTAGACAGATGAGCCAGTGTTAAGGTGCTACTTCAGAGACTAAATTCAAGAAATCAGATAACACTGTGCCAAGGTAAACTTTCTAGATGTTAAGAACCGATTGGCCCTCCAGAAAATAATATCCCTTTGATACCTCACTCGTGATAAATCTCATCCATTAACCTCAGCTTCTCAGGAATCCTTGTAACTTATATGCTAAAAGTAGCTGTAGTGTATGGTATCCATTATATGTCTAATCCTATGGTTTGGCTCAAAGGTTAGCTAATTTCGGCTGGAGCTCCCTGCTAGACTGCTAACTCAGCACCTCAACACTCAGAGTTTCTTGTCTTGAGGCAAAGGAAAATGTTCTTTCTGACATTGCTAATTCAGCAGTTGGACATACTTAACCAACAAACAAAGCCGAATTAGGGAGGTCTGTCAGTAGCCTCAACTGGCCACAGACTTCAATGGCAAAAGACTAGATAATCTGTGATTTAAAAATGAAAATGAGTTGATACTAGTCTATTTTGGTATTAATAAAAGAAAATTGCCCAACACAAGGGAAGGATTTACAAAAGAATGCCAGTAAGTAATTCAGGATTTTCCAAGGAATAATATCTGGTAGACATCCAGTCACAAAAGGAGTGAGTCTATAGATTTGTAAAAGTCTGCTATATTTTGTATCTTCAGATCTTCAATGTAAAAAATTAAAGAAACCCAAGCAGTTAATGGATGATTAGTTATACCATTGGAGGGAAGAAGTAGGGGACTGAAAATACAAAATAATGGCCACTTTCAAGATTATTTGTATTTAGAAGTTTGTTCAGATGCTCTGCTCTTTTCTGGCTCCAACATCCTTCTGGCTCAGCCCAGCTGTGGAGCAGAGGTGGTATATAGTCCATAGAACAGATATCCTCTGGTGGATAATCTGACATTGACAATACTTTGGATTTGCCAGCTGGCAGAGCAAACGATTAATTCGCGGATTTCACTGCAAAGTTGTTCAATTGTTTTGGCACCAAAGGCTGAATCTGAACGCTTTACAGGAAGAGCGGAGCACAGTATAAATTTCTCTAGCCAGCCTTCAATTGTACTTGAACATGAGAATGATAAAGTAATGGAGACTTAGTGTGGTCTAAGGCTGTGAAATAATTCTCAGTGATGTTATGAACCTGTTCAGGTGTGGGGGGAGCAAATATGTTTTTTAAAACTTAGCATGCAATACAGTCCATCATGGAACATAATTGTTGTTCTATGTTTTAAGTATTTAAATCAGCCATCCCAGTTGGGTCTTGATCTTGGTTTATTTTGTTGGGTGATAAGAAGGAAAATGTATTTGTTACCCCACAGTATCTTTAAAAAAAATCATAAGGAGTGCAATTTTTGAAGCTGTTTTTAATGATTGTGAAGACAATACAGAGAATTTGAAACAGCCAGTGTGTTTTATATTGCCAAAGTACTTACTGATGACTGACCACATTGTACTGTGAAGAATTTATTTACCTGCATTGGATCAGAGCCAAATATAGGCAATCCATCAGTTCAGAGACAGCGGGAGAGCATCTTTCATGGCAGTGCATGGAGTATTGAGCTTTTGAAAACCCTGAGAAAAATTAGGAATTTAGAAAGTAAATGGAGGTAGAATACTGAATCCTTTAAAAAATAGATGTCTATATATGTGCTCTGAACTTTGCTATCCTAAAACCTTGATTATTTAAACCACCTCTGGGATTGCCTGGATTCCATTTGGAGAGAGAATGGAGAGTTATGGCAGTGGAATAGCCCTAGTAAGAAAGTATATGAGTTTCTGTAAGATGGTGGAAGGAAGGCCAGCCATACATCTTGGCACTTATAAACTGCTTGATCATGCGCCTCAAGGGAAGAAAAAGTCAAATAGTCTCCCAAAGACCAGGCTTTCCAAGCAAAAGCATTTAGCTGGAGTGAGTCTACTTTTATGGAAAGGGCTGACATAAGACAAGACATCTGCTCATGAAGGAGGGGAGCCACTACTGCCATTGCCTAAATGATAAGCGTTAGGTAGATTATCTTGAATTTTGATAGCAAAATATTTTTAAATCTATATTTTTAGCCTCCTTAGTATATACTTATTGTATATTAGAAAGAAAAAGGTGAGGGTTTCTCAGATCAGAGCTCAGGGAGCTGTGTAAATTTTTTGTGAAATAAGTGTAGTCTACCTGTGGTGACTACAGGACCTTGTTTCATTTTCAGTTGTTTGCTCCAAGGAGAGAAGTTCTCGGATTAATAGGTGTTAGCAAATTCAGGTTATTTCCCAAACATTTGCTGGCCACAGTCTCATTTGTAAACATCTGGATCTGGGCAAAGTTTTCAAGTGATGTAGGGAACAAAATTGGTTTTTCCACTGTGTAATCTGATTTTGCCAAATCACCCGAGAAAGAAAGTATTTGATGTGCGGAGTTTGCGTTTCTTGCATGGGGCCTATTGGGTCACCCAGCCCAATACCACAGTCATAAATTCCTACCTCTAAGTTCCTGCCAAAGGGTCTTCAGTCTCTGTTTGCACACTCATTGAATGAATACCTTGCTTAAAGAAGGCATGTGATGGTATAAAGGCATGTGATAGTGAGGGTTTTAAAAAATGATCTCTGCCTCTTTTTCTCTCTCTTTCTATCCCACCCTCTCTCCCTCTCTTTTTTCCCTTCTATCTCTCTCTTTCTCTCCCCCCTCTCCTAAGGTCAAATTTTTTTCATTTGTTACAACTATATTGTTTCAAATGTGGACCTTGGAGAAAGGAGAGGATCATTCTGAACATAGAGAATGGAAGATAATTCTGAGTTGATGGGGCCAACGGAGCTTTGCTCCACTGTAGAGGCAAAAGCCAGTGGTATTTATTGGGAGTGTCAAGGGCTTTAGCATCCTGAAGGCAGATATATGAAGTATTCCTTGATAAACTTTATTATTATCTACTAGTCCAAATCTATTGAAAGTGAGAGACAGTCTAGGATTTGGTAAGTGAAATGCCATCTGGTAAAATGGGTACAAGGAAGTGGCCTGAGATGGTTTTATCAGTGCAGGAATCTTCAGCTTCATTATCATATTGAGTGTACCTCAAAATATATGGACATTCAAGAGTGTTCCTTTTCCCTCCTCCATTTTACTTTATCCCTTCTCCCTCCTTTCTCTCCCATTATCCTGCCTTTTTAGTACTCAACTTTTTAATAAGTATTTACTTTTTTATTATATATTTGGTCCTTTGGGACTGTGTAATGATTAAGAATTAATTTCATTTTAGATAGAAAGTGATGTGTTTAATAGTTTGTTCTTTTAAACTGTCTTTTGAAGCTATGCTGCTAACCAGGTACAGGCCAGAAAGGAGTTGAGCCTGACAGATAACACCCTGGTCATATCACTTAAGGATGACATTGATGTCATCATGATGGTGACTCTTCTTCATTTGACCAAGGCCAGCATCCTGCTCTACCTTTGTCCATTCATTTCTGGCTATGGGAGAAAGACCACCCTTTAGGTGAGCCAGTGAGGCCAGGAGGATCAGAGGGTTCTAGCCCATGGGCCACTATATGAATATCTCTGTGATAAGTTCATTCATAGGGCCGGCTCTAACTACGGTAGCCAAAGAAAACCTGTCTGACTCAACATTTTAGTTCATAAGAGTTGGTAGAAGTTTAGCTGAAGCTAATGTATAGACATCAACTAGGCATCCAGAAGCTAGCATCAACCAAAGCTAATATGGCCTGAGTTTCCACAGGAAGCTTGGTGCTGAGCTGTTCAGAGCGTTTATTTATCTGAATGTTGCCAACCCTAGAGTCACACTTCCTTAGCTTTATTCTGACTTTTAGAGATGTTGGTCTCCGTTCATAGGTACAGCCTGTATGAAAGCTGTGAGTCGCTGCTCACTTCATTCTGCTCCTTGGTCATGCATAGCAACAGTCTAAAAAGGAAGACATGGGCTAGGGAGTTATCTATTCCCTATGCTTCTACTAACTAGCCTTGAGATCTTAACCGTTCTGTGCCTCAGTGTTCCCATCTGCAAAATGGGGATAGTGTTAATTGCCCTACCTACCTCACAGGGTTGTTGTGAGGATAAATTGAGACAATGAATGGAAAGTACTTTGACGAGTAAGTGCTATGCAAATTGTATGAAATGGAAACAATCGTGTTAAAGGCAATGGAATGGACATTGGCAGAAGGGTTAATGGGATTGTCTAGTCCTTTCTCTGTATGGCTTAAACCCAGGTTGCCATTGCTTTATACATTTCCACTTAGCACAGATTTGTAATTATGCATGTAATAAAGCACAGCCTTATCCAACCTGGTGTCTGGTGTGTTTTTGAAGATTCTCAATTTTCTACCTATTGATTTCTAATCATAAAATCAGGGGGCAGGGTATTTTGGTTGGGGGAGGATGGTGTAAAAGGCAACTGCAAACTCCTACTAGCAAGCTCACTTCTTGAAAAAGGTTTATTAACTACTTAATTATTTTTACATTTACAGATTCAGTAATACTTTTTACCATAAAGAGACAAATGAGGGGCAGCTTAAGTTTTTCTGAGAGATTCTAGATACCTCCTTCATTATGGCTACTTAAGTGTTCCTGCCTCACACACTGGTGATACTTTCTTGATGGCGTGAGAATTAACTGGGAGCTGTAGTTTTTCTGTCTTTTTAAGATTTTAATAATGTAAGATTATGGACTTTGATAGGGCTCTTGCCTACTTACTGTCACTTTTTACAAGGAGTAGAGTGGGTGATTGAAATGTTCCTCATTGAATAGGATTAGTATGACCCTTTTTTAAGGTGTGTTGGGAACCCTCTGAAGTGACCAATGAGGGAGCTTTTCAGTGAGGTAGTTGAATATGCAAACATTTCCTTTTCACACCTCTCTAGAAAACAAAAGAAAGCTATACAGCAGGTCCTCGAATAACTTTGTCATGTTCAACATCCTTTGGTTAAAACATTGATGAGATGCTTATCTCTAGTTTATATCAATTAGCCTGTGGTAAAATTGGTTTAGTTATATGTCATTTCTCTTAAAGTTGCAGAACCTATCAATGACATTAAGTGAGGACTTACTGTACTTTGAAGTATGGCTTTCCTACTTTCTCACTATTTTTCCTGCATCTGATTTGTCCTCCCTACTCCTTATAGTTTGCTATATGTGTAGTTTTCATTTAAGAATTCCTCCCATTGACATTTGATCACATCTTTACTGGTGTTGGCTTGATATCTTGTTGCTACCAAGAACTTTAATGCCATTAGCTTACTTGGTATCATTTCAGGAAGGAATTTCTATGCAAAAATAACTCCCTCATAAGCCTAAAATTCAACAAAGAAGTTTCCGTTTTTGATGTTATTTATCATTTTACTGGGCTCCTTCCACACTGTCACCATCCTGGCCTCTAATCTAAATACCTTTTGAGAAGAAACAATACATCTAACTGTTACCAGCTATCAACAATTTGCTATACATTACAGTATCATGTCTAGTCACTAGGGCTCAGATAAAAGTGGCTTTGATGGAATATGAGGTACACACCAATTCATCATTTAATACAGGAGCTGTCCAGAGAAAAACCTGGAAATGACCACCAGATGTCAGTGCAATCATTGAAATACTAATGTAGCTAAGGATTGGTCAGAAAACTGTGTCTAAGGGTAGGCAGGGCAAGAAACATTAATTCATATGTACAGATAGATGCTGGGAATACAAAATTCAATCAAGTTATTTCTTAGTTTATCGACATTCTATTTTTAATATAATAAAATTCATGCTTTTCTTATTTAAAAAATCAATCACTTAACAGTCGTTGCCTTTAAAGAGCTTATTGTTCTGGTATCTGAAAGTTGTAGTTTCTTTTTCAAAGCAGTGTCCCAGATAAAACTAATAAGGAAAGAAGGATTACAGTTCCTAGGATGGCCACATAATTTTTTGTATGACTAGGACTCTTTTTACAGTGGGATGGTGATATTAAGAATTACCCTGGAACAGCAGGTGCAAAACTGGGACTATTCCAAGTGTCTTAGTAAATTCAAACTGCTGTAACAAATTATCATAGACTGGGTAGCTGAGGAGGTTCATTTCTTATATATAGTCCACTGCTAGTGTCTTTAAATAGACATTTTAGGATCTTGATTCAGGAGGCTGCAGATAGAACAGAAGACAGATCGAAGGGGAAAAATACAGGATTTGGAGCCAGATGACCTTGACTCAAGGCTTACTATAAAGGAATTGCTACCTTCCTTGATCAAACAAAACTCAGGATTGCTAATATTGGCTTTGGAGGATGAGTCTCTTCTTGAAAAGGGGCTTCTGGACCTCACAGTATGGCTTTGTGTTCCATAAGCTTCTCCTTACCATTGAGGCAATTTTTCTGGTTGACTCACTGGCCTTGGGGTGAGGTGAAGATCACTCCTTTTTAATATGCTGGCCTGAGTGTGTCTATTTTACAAGCTGAGGTAGAGGTAGAATTGTTAATCTAAAAGCCTGAGGAAAATAAAAGGGAATCAATATGATGTGCAACGATCTCATCTGGCTGATCCTCATCTGGTTAATCCTGACTGTGCAGCAGAATCATTTGAAATGGGTATTAAAATATAGATTCCTGGAGGTTTAGTGCCATGTTTTAGACTAGTATTTGGAAAACCATACAGGGGTATTTTAGGCTTTATTCTGCCCTGAAGCCTTATCAGCCTCCTATTTGGTGGGCTCCATCGTAGCACTGCCTAGGAGAACTCATTGTTTCACTTGTTCACTCTTGTATCCCAATTACCAGATACAGGGCCCAGCACAGAGCAGGACCTTCAAAAATACATTACTGGCGGAATGGCTGGCTATGTAAAGCTTGACACCTTAGTTCCTGTTTCCTGCATGAAGATGTATCTGTTCCCTAGATGTATACCACCTTTCAGGGACACCACAGGTACCCACCCACGACCAGATCTTATATTTTATTTTACAAGTCACAACCTGATAATAACCATCTTATGCAACCCTTTGTAGGTAACTGAGGCATGTTTATTTTAGCCTCTGCTACTTATTCGACATGTGATTTTGGGTACATGATTTGACCTTTCTGAACCTCAACCTCTTCTGTAAAGTAGGAGTGACATAAAACCTGCCTCACTGGACTGTTTAAATGAATTGAAACTGGGTATGAAAACTTGGCTTGATAAATTGGCTATCCAAACATCATTCTTACTCAATTTGTCCTGAGGGATAATGTAGATAATGTATGAGAATAATCAATTCACTCAACCAGTATTTATTGAGCACCACTAGGCAGTAAGGACTCAATGAAAGGAAAACACAGACCCATTCCCTAGATGACAATCCAAAACACAGTCAATTCAGAATGGCATAAACCGGCAGTCTATTTTGGTGGAAGAATTATTTTCCTCTCCTTAGTACCTCCCTTTCCGCAAAAATATTTTCTGAGTATTTCTGCCTCCAAGGCTCAGAAGTATACCACTAAATTGGGGCATCCCAGGCACACTCAAACCTATCTGTCAGCTACAGTTTTCAAGAAGGATGCACCCACTTTCTTCCCTCCAGCTCCAACTCCCACCTGGCCACATCTGAAGCCTGCAAAGCCACTCAGGGAACCCTTCCTTACCCCAGATATCACCCAGGCTGACAAAGCCGATTATACCCCTTCCCTCCTTGCCTGTCCTCCAGCATACTCCTCTTTCTAATTCCAATTACAAAACCAAAACTTCCTTAGTGTTTTTTTTACCACAAGTCCAGTGATCTTTCTACTATTAATCTTGGGGCCTACTCCTCCTGTTCATCCTGAATGTTTTCAGGCCAGTTTATGGGAAAAGGGTAATTGAACAGTTGGCCTAGTGTTCAAATTTACTGTGGGTATGAATCTGTATAGAGAGATACAGAGGTGATCAGAAATATTTCTAGAAAGAGGATCTCCAAAGAGGTTTCTTTTAAAATGTGGATATGGAGGCTTTTCGGACCCTGGCACATGGCATGGGTGGCTGGTACCAGCCAGTCTGTGTGGGGGCCAGGCTGATGGGACAGACTCCCAACCTTGCCTGGCTTCCCTGGAACTGCTGCTTTCTCCCTCTTCTGGTCATGGGTGAGGTGGAGTCAAGTTTCCACACTCAAAATGGCAGCGGATTAAGTGGACGCTATACTGCCCTTCTCCCAGGACCAAGCTGGAATTACAATTAAAACATAGAAAAATCATCCTGAATAACCAACTGAAGACTAGCTGGAGAGAACCCTTATAACAAAGGATTTAAAGTGGAGCCCATAATGAGACTGGTAGGAGTGTGGAGGCTCAAGAGGGCTGGCTGGGCTCCCACAGGCAGCAGCTGAAGTTCCAGGGGGATATCTCAGCTACAGGGGGTTCCCCCTGAGAAGTCTGGGGCCTAAACCCGAAGCTTGGCTCCTCAGCCCAGAGTAATAGAACTAGAAAAGGTGCCCACATAACATCTGCCTGTGAAAAGCACCAAAGGTTCTGTCTGGCAAGGAGAGATGGCTAGAAACACAGGCACCCTATTAAAGGGCCAGCACACTAAATTTCATTTGCAGCCACTCACCTTGGGCTCTGGTAGAAGGAGGGCAGAGTAAACTAGAACTGCATGAAGAAAATCTGGGGTTCATGGCTCTGGGAAGAGACCTGGGAAGGCAGCCACCAGGATCACAGTGCTGAGTCACTCCCACACATTTCAGAAGCCATCTTTCTCAGGCAGATTTTTCCTATCAAAGCAGCTTTAGCCCAGGAGGGAAGCAATTGCCCCACCCATTGGAAATTCTCTCGCCCTGCCCTGTGGAGTATGTGCCTGGCTGAGGACTATAGCCTGAGGCTCATTTAGTGACTTAGACTAACAGTCAGCTGCAGGCAGAGGTGAATCTCTGGGTGCTTTGAGTCACTACCTGGCCTGCTCCTCTGCCCTGAGCTAGTAAAACCAGATCTTGGTGTTCAGCTTGGTCCTTTCCATAAACACCCAATCCCAGCAGAGGGAGCCACAAGCTGCAGATTGCTCTGAAGAGGCCCAAAACCAATAAACCCAGTGGGCAGCTCCAGTCAACAACAGAGCAGGTCCCAGTATTCCTCACAAGCAGAATGTCCACAGAAAGATTTTGGCAGGCTTCAAACCCTTATCACACTACATGTGATAAGCACTGCAGAGAAGCCTGTACACTGTGGTGGGGGTTGAGTATCACTGTGAGCCAGCCTGAGGATTGCAACCACACACAAATGGGCCAATAACAATAAAGACTCCATTACAACAGGAGGACTCACACAAAGTGCCCAAGGGAACTCAGGTCTGGTGATCAGGGAGAATGTACCACTGGGTCCTACAGATCACCTACTACATAAGACCACCCTACCTAGACTGGGAGTCACAGCAGATTTACCTAATACATAGTAACAAACCCAAATAGGCAGCCAAGATGGGGAAACAAAGAAACAAGCCCCAAATGAGACACGAGATTTCTCCAGAAGAAGAGCTAAATGAAATGGAGATAAGCAAGTTATCAGATATAGAGTTCAGAGTAATCATTATAAAGATGCTCAACAGCATGAAAAAAATATATAGAAACTATGAAAATTGACCAGTCGAAAATGAAGAATGGCATAGCAGAAATAAAGAAGACACTGGAAGGAATAAACAGCAGATTACAGGAAGCTGAGGATCAGATCAGCGAATTAGAAGACAGGATAGAAAAAAATCACTCAATCAGAGAACCAAAAAGAAAAAAACAATTAAAAAACAGGAACACAGTTTAAGGGAGCTGTGGGAAAACATGAACATAATAACATCCACGTCATAGGGGTACCAGAAGAAGAAGTAAGTGAGCAAGGGATAGAGAACCTGTTTGAAGAAATAATGGCAAAAAACTTCCTTAACTTGGTGAGGGAAAAACTCACACAAATTTAGGAAGCACAGAGAATCCCAAGCAAAAAGAACCTAAAGAGGCCCACAACAAGATACATCCTAATTAAATGCCAAAAATTAAAGACAGAGAGAATCTTAAAGGCAGCAAGAGAAAAGCAATGTATTACCTACAAAGGAGCTCCCATAGACTGTCAGCTGATTTCTCAACAGAAATACTCCAGGCCAGAAGGGAATGGCATGAAGTATTCAAGGTAATAAAACATAAGAATCTGAATCCAAGAATACTCTATCCAGGAAGGCTATCATTCAAAGTAGAAGGTGAAATAAAGAGCTTCCCAGACGAAAGAAAGCTAAAGAAATTTATTAACACCAAACCAGCATTGCAAGAAATGTTAAAGGGACTGATGTAATACTAAGAAAAATAGAGAGATAGAAACATAGACATAATGAAAAAAATGGCAACAAATAAGCATCTATCAATAATAACCTTAAAGGTAAATGGATTAAATGCTCCAATCAAAAGACAGAAGGTAGCTGAATGGATAAGAAAACATGACTCATATATATGCTGTCTACAAGAGACCCACCTCAGAACAAAAGACTCACACAGGATGAAAGTGGAGGGATGGAAAAAATTGCCCATGCAAATGGAAACAACAACCTAAAAGCTGGGATAGCAATACTCATACCTGCTAAAATATACTTCAAAATGAAGGCCATAACAAGAGACAAAGAAGCCCACTTCATAATACTAAAAGGATTGATACAACAAGAGGCTATACCCTGGTGAACATATACGCACCCAATATAGGAGCACCAAAATATATTTCTAGAAATTCTGGAGTACTTTAAGGGAGAGATCAACAGAAATCATAGTGAGGGATTTAACACCCCACTGATATCACTGGATAGGTTTTCTAGACAAAAAAAATCAGCAAGAAATCAGAGACCCTAAATGACACACTATATCAGATGGATTTAATTGATTTTTACAGAAAATTTCACCCCACAGCTGCAGAATATACATTCTTCTCATGTGCAAATGGGACATTCTCAAAGATAGACTACATGTTAGGACACAAAGTAAGTCTCTACAAGTTCAAGAAGATTGAAATCATATCAAGCATCTCGGATCACAGTGGCATGAAACTAGAACTCAATTACAATAAAAACACTCAAAAGCATTCAAACACAAGCTAAATAGCATGTTATTTAACAATGAATGGGTTACCAATGAGATCAAGGAAGAAATAAAAAAATTTCAGGAAAAAAATGAAAATTAACACACAACAACATAAGATCTATAGAACACAGAGAAAGCAGGCCTGAGAGGGAAGTACATAGCACTACCAGCCGACCTCAAGAAATAACAAAAATTTCTAATAAACTATCTAATCCTACAATTTAAAGAATTAGAAAGAAAATAATAAGAAAAACCCAGAGAAAGTAGAAGGAAGGAAATAATGAAAATCAGAGCAGAAATAAATGACGTAGAGACTAAAAAACAATACAAGTGATCAATGAAACCAAGAGCTGATTCTTTTAAAAGAAAAACAAGATTGATGAAACTTTAGCCAGACTCACCAAGAAACAAAGAGGACCCAAACAAATAAAATCGGAAATGAAAGAGGTGAAGTAACAACTGACACCACAGAAATACAAAGGATTATTATAAAATACTATGAACAATTATATGTAAAGAAATAGGACAAACTAGGCAAAATGGGTGAATTCCTAGAATTATACAATTCTCCAAAACTCAACCAAGAGGAGTCAGAAAACCTGAACAGACCAATAACAACTAATTAAATTGAAGCTGTAATCAATAAACTCCCAGCAAACAAAAGCCCTGGTCCAGACGGCTTTTGGTAAAACTCACAGGGGAGTTTTACCAAACATTCAAAGAAGAACTATTCAAAGGAGAACACTTGTTCTCCTCAAACTATTCTCAAAAATTCAAGAGGAAGGAAGACTTCCAAACTTTTTTAATGAAGACAGAATAATCCTAATTCCAAAACCAGATAAATACACTACAAAAATGGAAAACAATATGGTGTTTCCTCAAAAAATTGAATAGAGAACTGCCATTGGACCCAGTGATACCACTTCTCGGAATATATCCTAAGAAGCCTGAAACACCAATCAGAAAGAATATATGCACCTCTATGTTTATAGCAGCACTATTTACAATAGCTAGGATCTGGAAACAACCTAAGTGTCCATCAGTATATGAATGGATAAAAAAGCTGTGGTACATTTACACAATGGAATACTATGCAGCTATAAGAAAGAAAGATCTCTTACCCTCTGAGATGACGTGGAGGGACCTGGAGAATATTATGCTAAGCAAAATAAGCCAGTCAGAGAAAGACAAGTACCACATGATCTCACTTATTCATGGAATATAATGAATAAAATAAGCTGAGGATCAAAATAGATGCAGAAAAATGGAAGTAGGGAACAGACTGACAAACCATAGAGGGAAGGGGGATGGGGGTGAGAAGAGATAAACCAAATTATTTATATGCATATATGTATAACCAGTGGACACAGACAATAGTGTGGGGAAGGCAGGAGTGGAGTGGGAGTGGGGAGAAGGGGGTCAATGGGGCAAAAAGGGGGGGGCATCTGTAATACTTTCAACAATAAAGATTTTAAAAAAGAAGAAAATTACAGGCCTATATCCCTGATGAACATAGATACCAAAATCCCCAACAAAATATTAGCAAATCGGATCCAGCAATATATTTTTAAAAATTATTCACCATGACAAAGTGGGAAATGCAGGGCTGGTACAATATTCACAAATCAATAAATGTGCTACATCACATAAACAAAATGGAAGATAAAAATTATATTATCATATCAATAGATGCAGAAAAAGCATTCGACAAAATCCAGTACCCATTTTTGATTAAAACTCTCAGCAAAGTGAGAATAGAGGGATCATACCTCAACATAATAAAGGCCATATATGACAAACCTACAGCCAACATCATACTCAATGGGAAAAATCTAAAAGTGTTTCCCTTAAGAACAGGAACAAGACAAGGATGTCCACTTTTGCCACTCTTATTCATATTACTAGAAGTCTTAGCCACAGCGATCAGACCAAAAAAAAAAAAAAAAAAAAGGTAATAAAAGGCATCCAAATTGGAAAGTAGGCAGTGAAACTGTCATTATTCACAGATGACATAGATGACATGATATTGTACATAGAAAACCCTAAGACTCCATAAAAAACTACTATATTTAATAAATGAATTTGGCAAAGTAGCAGGATACAAAGTTAACATCCAGAAACTGATGCCATTCTTATACACCAATAATGAACACTCAGAAAGGAAAACTAAAAAAAAAAAAAAAAAAAAAAAAAAAATCCCACTTACCATTGCAACAAAAAAATAAAATACCTAGGAATAAACTTAACCAAGGACATAAAAGACCTGTTCTCAGAAAACTACAGGACATTGAAAAAAGAAAAATAGGAAGATATTAAAAAGTGGAAGCATATTCCATGCTCATGGGTTGGAAGAATCAACATTATTAAAATGTCCATACCACCCAGAGGAATCTATAGATTCAATGCAATCCCTATTAAAATACCATCAGCATATTTCACAGATCTGGAACAAATACTCCAAAAGTTTATATGGAACAATAAAGACTCCGAATAGTCACAGCAGTCTTGAAAAAATAGAAAAAAGTTGGAGGGATCACAATATCAAATATCAGATTATACTACAAAGCCATTGTAATCAAAACTGCCTGGTACTGGCACAAGAATAGGCATATAGATCAATGGAAGACAACAGAGAACCCAGAAATTGACCCAAGCCTTTATGCTCAATTAATATTTGACAAAGGAGGCAAGAGCATACAGTGGAGTAAAGACAGTCTCTAATAAATGGTGTTGGGAAAATTGCACAGGTACATTAAAAAAATGAAACTAGACTACCAACTTTAACCATACACAAGAATAAACTCAAAATGCATAAAAGACTTTAATGTAAGTCATGAAACCATAAAAATCCTAGAAGAAAATGTAGGCAGAAAAATCTCAGACATCTCACATGGCAGAATTTTCACCAATACATTGCTTATGGCAAGAGAAACAAAAGAAAACATAATCAAATGGGACTACTTCAAACTAAAAAGCTTCTGCAAAGCAAAAGTAACCAGCATCAAAATGAAAAGGAAACCCACTGCGTGGGAGAACATATTTGCCACTGATACATAAATATTCAAAGTTGCTAATCATCAGAGAGATGCAAATTAAAATCACAATGAGGTATCACCTCACACCTGCCAGAAAGGCTACCATCAACAACTCATCAAACAACAAGTGCTGGTGAAGATGTGGAGAAATGGTCCTCTAGTACAATGCTAGTGGTAATGCAGACTGATACAGCCACTATGGAAAACAGTATGGTGTTTCCTCAAAAACTTAAAAATGGAATGGCCATTTGACCCACGATCCCACTTCTAGGAATATATCCTAAGAAGCCTGAATCACCAATGAGGTAGAATATATGCACCCTTATGTTCATAGCAGCATTATTTACAATACCTATGATCTGGAAACAGCTCAAGTGCCCATCAGTGGATGAGTGGATAAAAAAGCTGTGGTACATTTACACAATGGAATACTATGCAGCTGTGAAAAAAAGACCTTTTACCCTTTGAGACAGCATGGAGTAACCTGGAGAATATTATGCTAAGCAAAATAAGCCAGTCAGAGAAAGACAAATATCACATGCTCTCACTTATTTGTGGAAACTAATGAACAAAATAAACAGAGAAACAAAAAAATCCAGAGACGTGGAAGTAGGGAACAGACTGACAAACCTCAGAGGGAATGGGGGAGGGGATGGGAAGAAATAAACCAAAGAACTTATATGCATATATGCTTAACCAATGCACGCAGACAATAGTGTCCTGCAGTTGGGATGTGGCAGGAGCAGGAAGAAGGAGGTCAATGGGGGATAAAAGGAGGAATATCTGTAATACTTTCAATAATAAAAATAAATAAAAATAAAAATAAAATTGCAGATTATTTTCCTAGATTTTAACATTTCTTTTCTGAAAACTTGATTTCCAAGCAAAGTATTTAAGAGAAAATTTAGATCTAAATTTAGTGTGTTAGATAAATATGAATAAAATTTTGTAAAAAGTAAAATAAAATAAATGTAACAAAGTGAGAAGTGGAAATAAATACAGGTGAGGGGAGTAGGTCTGGGTTCCTGTATTTACTAATTTACTTCCCTTGGTATTATTTGCAGTTTTTATCAGGAGCTTGTATCTGTGTGTGTGTGTGTGTGTGTGTGTGTGTGTGTGTGTGTATTAGCAGTAAACACCCAGGAAAGAAAAAATATTTCTATATATGGTTTTACAGATGTATTCATCTCATCAATTGGAAGCTAATATTTTTTTTCCTGCAAACTAATGATACACTGTGAAAACTAAAGCCTCAGGTCCAGTAAGTGGTTGTTATGATGAGACTTCCCATCCCTATGAGGGCTCATGCAGGCACAGGGCCGTCTTCTCTCATAATCTAACACAGTAGCCAGAATAACCTTTTTAAAACATAAATCAGATCACATCTCTTGTCTGATTTGAAACCCTTTGGTGACTTCCCATTACATCTAAAGTAAATCCAAACCCCTTACTCTGGCCTCTGAGGCCTTCTACGATCTTTCTCTGGTGCATCTTGCTAACTTTATGTTACATGTTGAATTGTATCCACCTAAAATTCATATGTTAAAGTCATAACTCTCAGTACCTCAGAATGTGACCTTATTTAGAAATAGGGTCGTTGTAGATATGATTAGTTAAATTAGGATGAGGTCATACTGGAGTGGGGTGGGCCCTAATTCAATATGACTGGTGTTCTTATAAGATGGACAAATTTGGAAACAAACACACCCACAGGGAAAACACCCTGTGAAGATGAATGTATAGATCAAGGCAATGCTTCTACAAGCCAAGAAATGCCGGAGATTGCCAGAAAACCATGAGAAGCTGGAAGAGACACATGCATAGATTCTCTTTCACAGACCTCTGAATGAGCCAACATCTTGATCTGGACTTCAGGCCTCCAGAACTAAGACAATAAATTTCTGTTGTTTAAGCCACCTGATTTGTGGTACTTTGTTATGGCAACCCTTGAAAACTAATTAATACACCTTATGTCAGCACTCACCCCATTCTTTCACATGCTCCCATCACACTAGTTTCTTCCTTTCTCTCTCTCTCTCTCTCTCTCTCTCTCTCTCTCTCTCTCTCTCTCTCTCTCTCTCTCCTTTTGTTAATCCTCACCTGAGGATATTTTGGATATTTTTTCCATTGAGTTTTAGAGAAAGTGGAAGGGAGAGAAAGAGGGAGAGAGAAACATTGATGTGAAAGAGACACATCGATTGGTTGCCTCTGGAAATCTCCTGGATGGGGGCGGGGATCAAACCTGCAACCCAGGTAAGATGTGCCCTTGACCGGGAATCAAACCCTAGACCCTTTGGTCCTCAGGATGATGCTCTAACTGCTGAGCCAAACCGGCCAGGGCTATTTTCTTTTTTTCATTTCCTCACATGCCCAGTTTGTTCCTGCCTCAGAATCTTTGCACTAGCAGTTTCATTTTTCTCAAATGTACATCCCTCAGACTTTCACATGCTCGTTCCCTCTTGTTATTCAGTTTAAATGTCTTCTCTTACAGAGGCCTTCCCTGACCTCCCAATCATTCTTAATTGCGTCATGCCCTTTTTTCTTCTGAGTAATCATTGTTATCTAATGTCTTCTTATTTATTTGTTTATAGTATATTTACTCCAATTAGAATTTACATTCCATAGGGATTTTGTTCACCATTGTATCCCCAGCTCCTGCCTAGACATACCTGGCACGCTATAGGCACTCAATAAATATTTGTTGAATAAATGAATAGGAAGAGAACTTCACTGATAGATTTGTTCATTAAGCATTTATTGAATCTCTACTACTTAACAGCCATTGTGATAGAACTCAAGGCACATAGGCAAATAAGATAGGGTCCATTCCCTTTGACTTCCTAAAAGTCTGTGTCTACTGACAGGTCTCAATACTGGTGTAGTAGGAAGAGCATGGGCTTTGAAGTCTGGCAGGTCTAAGTTCATATCCTAGCTCTGACGCTTATTAGCTATGTAATCCTGGGCAAGGTACCTAACCTCTCTGTACCTTAATAACCTCTTCTGCCAAATGGAGAAAATATTAATACCTGACCCATAGAGTTGTGATAAAAAATAAATGAGATATATAATGTATGTAAAAAGCTTAGCAGTGTCTGATACCCAGTAGATGCTTTAAAAAAAGGCATATTGCCCTGGCCGGTTTGGCTCAATGGTTAGAGCATCAGCTTGTGGACTGAGAGGTAGTGGGTTTGATTCCCAGTCAAGAGCATGTAGCTGGGTTGCAGGTTCAATCTCCAGCCTGGTCAGGGCTGTGCGAGAGGCAACCAATCTATGTGTCTCTCTCTCATCAATGTTTCTCTCTCTCCCCCTCCCTTCCACTCTATCTAAAAAATCAATGGAAAACTGTCCTCAGGTGAGGACTAACAGAAGAAGAAGAAAAAAAGGCATACTACTTCTATTTCATTCCAATTAAATAACCAGGACCCTTCTGCTCACAGATATATACCTACCTTTAGGGGAAATCAGCAATTACCTAGGACAGCAGTAGAAGTAATTCAGCCTAAAGGAAGCCCATAGACAGTCCCAGTGCTTCTACCAGGGATCTCTAAGGAGCCATTCAGGTAGAGGAACCATATCTTAGAAATAAACACCCAACTTACTTCCATTCATGCCCCATTTATGAGATAGTCATTCACTCGTTCGTTCGTTCATTCATTCATTCATTCATAAACTATGTATTGAACATCTATTCTGTCCTAGTCACTGTGTTGAGTATTGGGGATACAGTAGTTAAAAACACAGACACAGTACTGTCTTCACAGGGTTTATAGTCTAGTGGAGATTTTTTTGGTTTTGTACTCTTTCAGCAAATATTTTTTGGGCCTGGCAGTTTCATCCGTGGTCACCAGTCATCATGCCACTACTAGCTGTCACCTCAGATGACCAAGTGGCTTTGGATCTGGGGCAGGTATAGGCAGTGGTGTTTGTCCTTGGTGTTTTTCAGGCTTAGGAACCCTCTGCAAATTATCATTTAAAAAGTCCATGTATTGACTACTTGCTCTGTTTCAAGCACTAGACTCCATGCTTCATATCTATTATTTCGTTTAATCCCCACAACAATCTTGAGAAACAGATACTGCTACTAAACCCTTTTGTCAGATGAGGAAAGGGAAGGTCATACTGGTGGGAAGGTGAAGTGATTTGCCCCAGGTTACACAGATAGGAAGTGGTGAAGGTAGAATTCAAGCCCAGGTCTGTATGACTCCTGTGCCTCTTTCTACAATGCCATGATGCTTCAATATTTCCATAGGATATTTCTACTAAGGAAGCATTACACAGGTCTCATTTGCTAGAAGCTAGGTGGTCCTTGAAAGAAAATAATAATGGTCAACTATATAGACAGGAATCCCCCAGTTTTCCCTACCTTCTTGTATACGTTATTTATTTCTATGCAATGCTATTACCACAAACTTAGCGGCTTAAAACAACACATTTATTATCTCACAGTTTCTGTGGGTCAGGAGTCTTGGCACACCTTGGCTGAGTTCTCTTTAAGGCTATAATCAAGATACTGGACAGGGCTGGGCTCTCATGTAATGCTTAACGAGGGAAGGATTCACCTCCAAGCTCACATAATTGTTGGTAGCATTCAATTCCTTGTGGGCTGCCAGACTGAAGGCCTCAGTTTCTAGCTTGCTGTCAGCTATAGGTCACTCTCTTTTCCATATATATATATGAGAGAGAGAGAGATAATTTTGAGGAATTGGCTTGTGAAATTATGAAGGTGGCAAGCCCCAAATCTGCAGAGTGGCCAGCAGGCTGGAGACCCAGGGGAAGTGCCAATGTTGCAGTTTAAGTCTGAGGGCTATCTTCTGGCAGAATTCCCTCTTGTTTGGGGAAGGTCACTCTTAGTCTTTTATTCTATTCAGGCCTTCAGCTGATTGAATGAGGTCCACCCACATTATGGAAGTCAGTTTACTTTACTCAAAGTCCATCAATTTAAATGTTAATCTCATACAAAACCACCCTTACAGGAAATCCATAATAATGTTTGACCAAATACCTGGGCATTGTCTCCTGGCTAAGTTGACACATATATAATTAACCATTACACTGGTAATTGTGGGCCTGCCCAACATGACCACTTGCCTCTTCAGAGCCAGCAAGGAAGAAAGTCTCCTAGCAGGAGACTCCTTGCAAGATTATTTAACACAATCACAGAAGTGCTATCCTGCCAGTATTACCATATTCTGTGGGTTAAAAGAAAGTCACCAGTCTGTCCACACTCAAGGGGATGAGGATCACACAAGAGGTGAGGGTCCTGGGGGCCATGTTAGAGTCTTCCTGCTGCAGTCTACCCCTTGACTTCCAATGATTCACATCCCTCCCACATTCAAAATGCATTCACTCCCAACATTCTCAAAAGTCTCATTCCATTATAGTATCTGCTTAAAGTCTGGAATCTTATAATTTAAATCAGGTCCAGATGTGGATGCTGTCCTTTAAGTGTAATACCTCTCAGTCTGCTGATCTTTAAAACTAAAGTGACAAGTAATTTTCCCCTCATACAACCAACATAAAATGGTGGGGAGGCATAGGATAGCTGCTATAGATATTTCCATTTAAAAAGAGGGGTGGGGGTGGCGGGGTGTGCATGGGAGGCATCAAAGAGTCCATACCTATTCTGAAATTCAACTGGGTAAATGTTAATACTCCTTGATTAGTTACAAGGAGTTGTCATGTCAGAGAGCCTTTCTGATCTCTTGGTTCTACCCTCTGAATCATCGTTCTTTTTTCCTGAAAGGTAGCACATGTTTGCAGCTGAATACTTTTATCAGCCTGCTTCCTGCCCATTGAGTTTGGGGGATCTGACAGCCTTCTTTTTTTTTTTTTTTTCATTTTTTTGGTTCAGATAGAGTGGGAGGGAGAGAGAGGAAGAGAGAGAGAGAGAAACATCGACGTGAAAGGGACACATCGAGTGGCTGCCACCCACACGACCAACCAGGGCCGGGGAAAAACTGCAACCGAGGTACATGTCCTTAGCGGGAACCGAACCCGGGTCTCTCTGGACCGCAGGCTGACGCTCTAACTGCTGAGCCAAACCGGCCAGGGCCTGACAGCCTTCTTTAAGTTTGTATTCTCTGTCCAGCTAACATTGTTCAGTCCAAGCTAACCTTGTTTCTGCTGAAATAACTTTTTCAAAATTGTAACAAGTTTTCAGTGAATTTAACTATTTAACTGGGGTTCACTCCATTAGAATAAAGATACAAACAGCTTTGTTTGAGATAAGCCCTTTTCTACCTAGGACTCCTGATTTGGCTAGGTACACAGCTCTTAAGATTCCCACAAGCCCTATTGTTTGAGAGTTTCCACGAGGAACCCCTTTAATTTCTTGAAAGGGCCCTTTGTGTGACTGAATACCACTCTGATCCTTTGATCTTTCTGAGGTTTTTACAAAAGGTTGTACAGTCACTCCCTCAGTCTTTCCTCTATGCCATGATTTCTTAACAGTGCTCTGAAGCCATTTCTTAATTTTATCATCTTCTGCCATCTGGATAGGCTGAGAATATTCAAGTACTGGTTTCTGTTTGTTTGAACAATTCTTCCCTCAATTTATGTCTCTCCTTTCACATTTTACTATAAGCAACAAGAAAAAACAAACAGTCCATACCTTTAACACTGCTTGGAAGTCTTCTAAATTAATAAGCAAGATCATCACTTACATGTTCTGCCTTCCACATAACTTCAGGCAACAATTTCAATAAGCTTTCTTCTACTACTTAACAAGGACTCCCTATTGCCTTGTGCCTGCCACATGGTAAATGCTTAATTAATTTTACTATTGATATTACTATATATACAATAGGAAAAATAACACCTATCTTACAAGGTTGTTGTCAGAGTTTCATGAAATTATGTGTGAAACTGGCATATAGTAGATATGTAGATCCCTTCCCTTTATTTCTGTTCTGAACGGAATATTTCTGGCCCCCTTAAAATTCATATGTTGAAGTCCTAACCCCCAGTGTAGCTATAATTGGAGTAAGGAAGTAATTAAGATTAAATGAGGTTATAAGGGTGGAGCCCTGATCTAATAGGATTGGTGTCCCTTTAAGAAGAGACACCATAGAGTTCATCCTCCCTCTCTCTCTCTCTCCCTCTGAACAAACTCACTGAGGAAAGACCATCCATATTAGCACACAATGAGAAGGCAATCATCTATAAGCCAGGAAGGGAGCCCTCATTAGAAACTGACCTTATTGGCACCCTGATCTCATACTTCCAGTCTCCAGAACTGTGAAAAAATAAATTTCGATTCTTTAAGCCAAATCTATGGTATTTTGTTATAGTGGCCTGAACAGACTAATACATTTTCCTTAGGCAAAGCAATCAGAATCCAGAGATCAGAGCACATCTCTCTGAATTTCCAACTACTCAACAGACATTGGTACACATGAAAAGCAACAATGATCTTTAAAAACTTTAATGTTCATTTTTTCTGATTATAAAATATAGGATCATTGTAAGAAAATAAGAAAATGTGGAAAATCATATTGAAGAAAGTAAATTAACCTATAATTCCTTCATTTGGTGATATTATTATTAAGGTTTTGATTAATTTACTTTTTAATTTTTGAAAATTTAAGTATAGTTGGTATACAATCTTATATCGGTTATATTAGTTTCAGGTGTACAATATAGTGATTCAACATTTTGATACCTTACAATGTGATCACCACACTAATTCTAGTAATCATCTGTCACCCTGTAAATTTACTGCAGTGTTATCGACTATATTCATCTTCCCCCTTTCACCCTTCCTCTTATCCCTCCCTTATGGTAACAATCCCTTTGGTCTCTGTTTCTATGTGTCTGTTTTTGCTTTGTTTGTTTGTCTTTTAGATTCCACATATAAGTGAAACCATATGGTATTTGGTTGATGAATTTATTTTTATTATTTTTCTATATATGACAGTTTGCATATACATAGCTGCACACATATATAAACAAATAGAATTGGGATGATGCTGATCCATGGTGCCTTATATATTTTTCTTCTTCCATTTTAATATATATTAGAGCAGATTGCTTTTCACAGATGTCCTTTCCTCCAAAATGATTTCTCTCGTGGGTTTTCGACTTCCTGTTCTCCAGCCTATTCTGAGCCAGCTCCAGTCTGTTTCAGGTCCTGGCTCCAAGGCCAAAGGAGTTTTGCCCCTGTGGATTTGCCTCAGGCCATGTGACTGCTCAGTAACTGTATTTTCATTTGCAACCTCTTTGGGGAAGATGAGAGGAAATGGTGGCTCTGGGGAACAAGTAGAAGTGAACCAGAATCTGTGACTGCCTTAAGTCGCAGATTTAAGTCCTTCTTTTTAAATTCTTTTTTATTTATTATTATTTTCAAATCTCTTTACATCTCACTTCTCACATCTTTATTTATTTCTTTTTTTTTTTAGCATAATGGATTATATTGTGAAGTCTTAGTTTTTTTGGTTGTTGTTTTGTTTTTGTTTTTTAAATTAATTTATTTTTGTTACAGATGTTTTTCCTTTTTTCCCATTGACACCCTCCTCCCCATCCCCCCCACCCCATCCCCAGCTTTGTTGTCCATGTCCATCAATTATACGTACATGCATATAAGTTCTGTGGTTTATCTCTTCCCTCCCTCCCCACCCCCTCTTCTGAGGGTTGTCAGTCTGTACCCTACTTCCACGTCTCTGGCTCTATCCTGTTCTTCAGACTGTTATGTTCATTATATTCCACAAATAAGTGAGATCATGTGATATTTGTCTTTCTCTGCTTGGCTTGTTTCACTTAGGATAATACTCTCGAGGTCCCTCCATGTCGTCTCAAAGGATAAGAGATCTTTCTTTCTTACAGCTGCATAGTATTCCATTGTGTATATGTACCACAGCTTTTTTATCCATTCGTCTACTGATGGACACTTGGGCTATTTCCAGATCTTAGCTATTGTAAAAAGTGCTGCTATGAACATGGGGGTACATATATTCTTTCTGATTGGTGTTTCAGGCTTATTAGGGTATATTCCTAGAAGCGGGATCCCTGGGTCAAATGGCAATTCAATTTCTAATTTTTTGAGGTAACACCATAGTGTTCTCCATAGTGGCTGCACCAGTCTGCATTCCCACCAGCAGTGTACTAGAGTCCCCTTTTCTCCACACCCTCGCCAACACTTGTTGTTTGATGATTTGTTGATGGCGGCCATTCTGACAGGTGTGAGGTGATACCTCATTGTTGTTTTAATTTGCATCTCTCTGATGATTAGTGATGTTGAGCATTTCTTCATATGTCTCTTAGCCATTTGTATGTCCTGTTTGGAGAGGTGTCTATTTAGTTCCTCTGCCCATTTTTTAATTGGGTTCTTTGTCTTCCTTTTGTTGAGTTGTGTGAGCACTCTATATATTTTGGAGATTAACCCCTTATCTGATGTATCATTGGCAATTATGCTCTCCCATACAGTGGGTTGCCTTTCCATTTTGATGGTTGTTTCTTTTGCTGTGCAGAAGCTTTTGAGTTTGATGTAGTCCCATGTGTTCATTTTTTCCTTTGTTTCTGTTGCCTAGGGTGATGTATCAGTGAAGATTCAAGTACAACAATAGAACTAAAGCCATAGGCTAGAATCTGTGCCCATGGAGGAGGGAATACAAATGGAGACTGGGCTGATGAGAAAACCCAAGGTTAATAATGATCATATAATAAATGTCAAAAGTGAGGCACCAGATTGTTCCCCAGCTGTGATTTCAACTTTGCCAAAACATGCATAGGTTACACAAAGGTGGGACTGTAGTTCTCCAGGCTTCTTGAGGAATGGTTTCATTAACACTCCATTGGTATTTTCCATTTTATTTAATTCTTTGAAAGAATGACTTTTAAAAAAAATTGCTTTTTAAAAGCAGCTTGCTTTTCATATTAAGAATGACAGAAAATATATCAAGTAAAATAGAACATTTAAAGCAAATAATAAGGTTGAAGACTCATGTGGTGAAGGTGTATTTTGAGCCTGTTTTTGAACCTGAGATACCTGGAGGGAAGTGAGAGTGGGTGCAGTTCAAAACATGAATGGCTGGGGGGTGGTGGGTGGGCAAAAAATATAAACAAGTAATACGTAGAAACAACCCAAATGGCCAATAAACACATAAAAAAGCCATTCAATCTCACACAAAGTCGAAGGAATATAAATTAAGATTGAGAAAAGATTGATGTCTAGGGTTGGAAAGGGTACAGGGAAAAGGATACCCCCAAACACCCTAGGTTGACATATAGATTGACATGACTTTTACAGAGGCCAGTTGGACATGATATTTCCAAATTGTAAGTGCACATACTCTTTACCCCAGGTATTTCTCTTCTGGGAAACATTTCTACAGAAATAATCAAACAATTGTGCAAAGCTTTATATAAAAGGATATTTATCTCAGCATTATCTATACCGTGGAAAAATAGATATAACTTAAATATTCATCAATCTGGTAGTGATGAATGCATTATGGTATAACTATAAAATGGTTCTATATCCTAAAAAGAATAAGGTAGATTGGTATGGGCTGGTATGAAATGATAGTCATAAATATAACTCAGTGAAAGAAGTAATTTGCAAAAAATTAAGCACAATATAATTCCATTTTGTGGAAAACAAAACAAAATAAAAAAAACCTGTATCTGTAAGTAGTGTGGTGAACATTTGCTATTTTAATAGCTGGGACTAAAGTTCCCCTTAGGGAAGGCCAAGATTTTTAAGGAAAATATCTTGATAAGCTTCTTGTAATGTGGAAATTGAAGTCCTAGGAAGTTGAGAAAGATGGTAGGAAGACAGTGAAAATTTTCTATTGGGGGAAGTGGACAAAGGATTTTAAGGACAAAGATGAAATATTCAGAGTTAAGAGTTTTATTTATTTATTTTTTGTATTGCTATGGCATCAATTCCCCTCCATTGCTCCAAGCTTTAAGTAAAGTTTACTGTACACATGAATCTCTTTTGTGAGTGGTTTTGGTGGGAATTAAGAAAAAGAGACTGAGTCTCATGTATGAGTTGCTTCAGAGAAAAGAGGAAAGATCAGCCACAGGAGGTAAGATATAAGAGTTCAGCAACAGCAGGTTCTTCAAGCCAAAAGTGACCAAGTGATATTGAGAATATAGACATCTTGCAACCCACTGTATGGGAGAGCATAACTGCCAATGATATATCAGATAAGGGATTAATTTTCAAAATATATAGAGTGCTCATACAACTCAACAAAAGGAAGACAAAGAACCCAATTAAAAAATGGGCAGAGGAACTAAATAGACACCTCTCCAAACAGGACATACAAATGGCCAAGAGACATATGAAGAAATGCTCAACATCACTAATCATCAGAGAGATGCAAATTAAAACAACAATGAGGTATCACCTCACACCTGTCAGAATAGCCGCCATCAACAAATCATCAAACAACAAGTGTTGGCGAGGGTGTGGAGAAAAGGGGACTCTAGTACACTGCTGGTGGGAATGCAGACTGGTGCAGCCACTATGGAAAACACTATGGTGTTACCTCAGAAAATTAAAAATTGAATTACCATTTGACCCAGTGATCCCACCCCTAGGAATATACCCTAAGAAGCCTGAAACACCAAACAGAAAGAATATATGTACCCCCATGTTCATAGCAGCGCTATTTACAATAGCTAAGATCTGGAAACAATCCAAGTGTCCATCAGTAGATGAATGGATAAAAAAGCTGTGGTACATATACACAATGGAGTACTATGCAGAAGAAAGATCTCTTATCCTTTGAGACGACATGGGAGGACCTGGAGAGTATTATCCTAAATGAAACAAGCCAAACAGAGAAAGACAAATATCATATGATCTCACTTATTTCTGGAATATAATAAACATAACAGTCTGAGGAACAGGGTAGTCCCAGAGACGTGGAAGTAGGGTACAGACTGACAATTGCCAGAAGAGGGGGAGGGCGAGGGGAGCGATGAACCACAGAACTTGTACGCATTTACTCATAACCAATGGACATGGACAACAAAACTGAGGACGGGGCAGGGAGGGAGGGGGAGGAGGGTGACAATGGGGGAAAAAAGAGAAACATCTGTAACAAAAATAAATTAATAAAATTAAAATAAATAAATAAATAAATAAATAAATAAATGAAGAGAGAATATAGACATCTTGAAGAGAACATTAAACTTCCCAGGTCTGGGATAGGGAAAATTTATCAGTTGACATAGAATTTAAGTCTGTGGCCTCTGGAGTCAGGCATACTGTGTAGAAATGGCTCCAATACTTACTAGCTATGTGAACTTGGGCAAGTCAATTAAACACCACATACTTCAGTTTCCTCATCTGTTAAAGGGGGTAATAACAGTACTTGTCTCATAAGTTTGTTGTGAGGCTTAAGATTACTTTGAAGATTAAATGAGATCCTGTCTGGAAAGCACTTATAATAGTACCTGAAACAAAGTAAGTGTTCAATGAAAATTAAATGTAAACCATTATCATTACTATCTACCTGGGTTACAAAAGTAATAGATGTATTTATTAAATATAAAACTAACATGTTTCCTCAATTCTACGATCTGCTCTTTTCTCAAATTTCTGAAATTCAGACTCATCATACCATTATTTTACATTTACACTTAAAGTCATTTTTCTCCCCATCCTCGCCTAAATAATCCAAAAACTGATTCCTCCAAACCACACTCTAAGTCAGTGTTTCTCAGACTTTGATGTGAGGACCTTGTTAAAATACAGATTCTGATTCAGTAGTTCTGGGGTGGAGCCTGAGATTCTACAGTGCTAATAAGCTCCCAGGTAATACCAGTGTTGCTGGTCCTTGGACCACATTTTGAGTAGCAAGTGTCTAGATCTCTGAACTATAACTAGTCTGAGGCCAGAGGAGCTGTGGGTTGAAATGGGAGCCATTTGGAGTTAGGCCTCTGCAACAGCCTTCTTTTTCTTTCTTTTAAAAAAATTTATTGAATTTATTGGGGTGACATTGATTAGTAAAATTATATAGGTTTCAAGTGTACAATTCTATACTACATCAATTAAATATTGTATTGTGTGTTCACCATCCAAAGTCAAGTCTCCTGTCACCATTTATCCCCCTTTTACTCTCTTTTACCACCTCTCACTCCCTTGCCCTCTTATAATCACTGTAGTGTTTTCTGTGTCTATGAGGGTTTTTTTTTTCTTAATCCCTTCTTCACCTTTTTGACCTAGCCCTCCAACCCTCCTCCCCTCTGACAGCTGTCAGTCTTTTCTCTGTATCTATGAGTCTGTTCTATTTTGTTTGTTAGTTAATTTTGTTCACTAGATTCCACATATAAGTGAAATCATATAGTATTTGTCTTTCTCTGACTGGCTTATTTCACTTAGCATAATAATCTCCAGGTCTATCCATGCTGTCACAAAAGGTGAGATTTCATTTTTTTTTATAGCTAAGTAGTATTCCATTGCGTAAATGTACCATAGCTGTTTTATCCACTCATCTACTGATGGACACTTGGGCTGCTTCCAAATCTTGGCTATTGTGTATAATGCTGCTATGAACACAGGGTTGCATATATTCTTTTGAAATAGTGTTTTGGGTTTCTTCAGATATATTCCCAAAAGTGGAATCAGTGGGTCATAAGGCAGTTTCATTTTTAATTTTCTGAGGAAACTCCAGACTGCTTTCCACAGTGGCTGCACCAATCTGCATTCCCAACAGTGCATGAAGGTTCCCTTTTCTTCACATCTTCACCAACACTTTTGTTTGTTGATTTATTGATGATAGCCATTCTGACAGGTGTGAGGAGATATCTCACTGTGGTTTTAATGTGCAATTCTCTGAAGATTAGTGATGTTGAGCATCTCTTTATATGTCTATTGGACACCTGTATGCCCTCTTTTGAGGAGTGTCTATTCAGGTCCGTTGACCATTTTTTAATTGGATTGTTTGGTGTGTGTGTGTGGGGGGGGTTGTTTTTTTTTTGGGTGTTGAGTTGTATAAGTTCCTTATAAATTTTGGATATTAACCCCTTAATAGATGTATCATTTGTAAATATATTCTTCCATTCAATGGGTTGGCTTTTCATCTTTTAATGGTTTCCTTTGCTGTGCAAAAACCTTTTAGTTTGATGTAGTTCCATTTGTTTATTTTTCTTTTGTTTCCTTTGCCTGAGGAGATACAAAATCAGAAAAAATATTGTACAGGAAATGTGTGAGATTGTACTGCCTGTTTTCTTCTAGGAGTTTAATGGTTTTGAGTGTTACATTTAAG
This sequence comes from Tadarida brasiliensis, assembly GCA_030848825.1. NCBI lineage: Eukaryota > Metazoa > Chordata > Mammalia > Chiroptera > Molossidae > Tadarida > Tadarida brasiliensis. The sequence continues at coordinate 94,111,806 of CM061280.1, read as the reverse complement.
TCTTTAATCCATTTTGAGTTCATTCTTGTCTATGGTGTAAGTTGGTGCTCTTGTTTCATTTTTTTTTGTTGTTTTGCACATATCTGTCCAGTTTTCCAAACACCATTTATTAAATACATTGTCTTTACCCCATTGTGTGTTCTTGCCTCCTTTGTCAAATATTAATTGACCATAAAGGAGTGGGTTTATTTCTGGGCTCTCTGTTCTGATCCATTGATCTATATGTCTGTTTTAATGCCAGTACCATGCTGTTTGGATTACAATAGCCTTGTAGTATATTTTGATATCAGGTAGTGTGATTCCTCCAACTTTGCTTTTCTTTCTCAAGATTGCTGTGGCTATTCAGGGTCTTATGTGGTTCCATATACATTTTTGGAATGTTTGTTCTAGGTCTGTGAAATATGCCATTGGAATTGCCTCAAATCTATAGATTGCTTTGGGTAGTATGGATATTTTAATGATGTTGATTCTTCCTATCAAAGAACATGGTATATACTTGCACTTATTTGCATCTTCTTCAATGTCATTCTTCAATGTTTTATACTTTTCTTTTATATCTTTGGTTGAATTTATTCCTGGGTATTTTATTTTTTTTATTCAATTGCAAATGGGATTGTTTTCTTAGTTTCTCTTTCTGGTAGTTCATTATTGGTGTGTAAAAACGCACCTGATTTCTGGATATTTATTTTGTATCCTGCTACTTTTCTGAATTTGTTCTAGTAGATTTTTGGTGGGCTCTTTAAGGTTCTCTATATAGAGTATTAAGTCATCTGCACATGACAGTATTACTTTTTCCTTTCTAATTTAGATGCCTTTTATTTCTTCTGATTGTCTGATTGCTATGGCTAGGACTTCCAATACTATGTTGAATAAGAGTGGTGAAAGCAGACGTCCCTATCTTGTTCCTAATCTTAAGGGAAATGCTTTTAGCTTTTGCACATTGAAGAAAATGTTGGCTGTGTGTTTGTCATATATTGCCTTTATAATATTGAGGTATTTTCCCTCTATTTCAACTTTGTTGAGAGTTTTTATCATAAATGGGTGCTGGATTTTACCAAATGCTTTTCCTGTATCTATTGATATGATTATGTGAATTTTATCCTTCATTTTGCTTATGTGGTGTATCACATTAATTGATTTGCGGATATTGTACCAAACTTGCATCTCCAGAGTAAATCCTACTTGATCAGGGTGTATGATCATTTTAATGTATTGCTAGATCTGTTTAGCTAATATTTTGTTGAGGATTTTAGCATCTATGTTCATCAGGGATATTGGCCTATAATTTTCTTTCTTGGTAGTGTCTTTATCTGGTTTTGGAATTAGGATAATACTGGCCTTGTAAAATGATCTTGGAAGTTTTCCCTCCTCTTCAATTTTTTGGAATAGTTTGAGAAGGATAGGTATTAGTTAATTCTTCTTTGAATGTTTTGGTAAAATTCTCCTGTGAAGTCATCCATTCTAGGACGTTTGTTTGTTGGGAGGTTTTTTTTTTTAAATCATTGCTTCAATTTCGTTAGTTGTAATTAGTCTATTCAGATTTTCTGATTTTTCCTGAATCAATTTTGGAACATTGTATGTTTCTAGAATGTATCCATTTCATCCAAATTGTCCATTTTGTTGCCATATAGTTGTTTGTAATATTTTCTTACAATCCTTTGTATTTCTGTGGTGTTAGTTGTTACGTCTCTTTCATTTCTGATTTTATTTATTTGGGTCCTCTCTCTCTTATTTTAAAATTTAATAATGTATTATATTTAACCCAATAATAATTAATATAAAAAGTATAGATGAGATTCTTTTTTAAATTTAATTAATTAATTTTTGTTACAAATGTCTCTCCTTTTTCCCTCATTGACAACCTCCTCCGCGCTCCTGTCCCCCTCCACCTCCACAGTATTGTTGTCTATGTCCATTGGTTATGCAAATATAGTTTATCTATTCCTGCTCTCACGCACCCTCTTCCTCCAAGGTTTGCCAGTCTGATCCCTACTTCCATGTCTCTGAGTCTATTTTGTTCATTATATTCCACAAATAAGTGAGATAATGTGATATTTGTCTTTCTCTGATTGCCTTATTTTGCTTAGCATAATACTCTCCAGGCCTCTTCATATCATCTCAAAGGGTAAGAGATCTTTCTTCCTTACAGATGCATAGTATTCCATGGTGTATATATACCACAGCTTTTTTTTTTATCTATTCGTCTACTGATGGACACTTGGGCTGTTTCCAGATCTATTTAACTATTGTAAATAGTGCTGCTATGAACATAGGGGTGCTTATGTTCTTTCTGATTGGTGTTTCAGGCTTCTTAGGATATATTCCTAGAAGTGGAAACACTGGGTCCAATGGCAGTTCCATTTTTAAATTTTGAGGAAACACCATATTGTTTTCCATAGTGGCTGCACCAGTCTGCATTCCCACCAGCAGTGTACTAGAGTACCCCTTTCTCCACATCCTCACCAGCACTTGTTGTTTGATGTTTTGTTGATGGTAGCCATTCTGGCAGGTGTGGGGTGATACCTCACAGTTGTTTTAATTTACACCTCTCTGATGATTAGTGACATTGAATATTTCTTCATATGTCTCTTGGCTATTTGCATGTCCTGTTTGGAGAGGTGTCTATTTAGGTCCTCTGCCCATTTTTTAATTGGGTTCTTGGTCTTCCTTTTATTGAGTTGTATGAGTATTCTATATTTTTTGGAAATTAACCTCTCATCTGATGTATCATTGGCAATTATGTTCTCCCATACAGTGGCTTCCCTTTCCATTTTGATGCTTGTTTCTTTTGCTGTGCAAAAGCTTTTTAGTTTGATGTAGTCCCATTTATTCATTTTTTCCTTTGTTTCTCTTGCCCTAGGCAATGTATCGCTGAAAATTCTGCTACATGTGATGTCAGAGATTTTGCTCCTTACATTTACTTCTAGGATTTTTATGGTTTCACGAGTGATATTTAAGTCTTTTATCCATTTTGAATTTATACTGGTGTATGGAGTAAGGTGGTTGTCTAGTTTCATTTTTTTTGCATGTAGCTGTCCAATTTTCCCAACACCATTTATTTATTTATTTACTTATTTATTTATTTACTTTTATCCTCACCCGAGGACACCTTTGCATTTATCTTCAGATAGAGCAGGAGGGAGAGAGGGAGGAAGAAAGAGAGAGAAACATCAATGTGAGAGAGACACATCGAGTCATGACCCCACATGACACCAACCCACATGACCCCATCCGGGGCCAGGGACAAACTGCAACTGAGGTACGTGCCCTTAGCGGGAAACGAACCTGGGACTCTCCGGTGTGCGGGCCGATGCTCTAACCACTGAGACAAACTGGCCAGGGCTCAACACCATTTATTAAAGACGCTGTCTTTACTCCATTGTATGCACTTGCCACTTTGGCAAGTATTAGCTGAGCATACTGTTTTGGGTTCTCTGTTCTGTTCCATTCATCTATATAGCTGTTCTTGTGCCAGTACCAGGCTGTTTTGATTACAGTGGCTTTGTAGTATACCCTGATATCTGGAATTGTGATCCCACGTACTCTGTTCTTCTTTTTCAGGACTGCTGTGGCTATTCGGGGTCTTTTTGGTTCCATATAAATTTTTGGAGTATTTGTTCTAGATCTATGAAATATGTAGTTGGTATTTTCATGGAGATTGCATTGAATCTATAGACTGCTCTGGGTAGTATGGACATTTTAATGATGTTGATTCTTCCAATCCATGAAGTTTTTTTTATATCATCTTCTAATTATTTTTCCAATATCCTGTAATTTTCTGAGAACAAGTGTTTTACCTCCTTAGTTAAGTTTATTCCTAGGTATCTTAATTTTTTTGTTGCAATGGTAAATGGGATTTTTAAAAAGTTTCTCATTCTGTGTGTTCATTATTGGTGTGTAAAAATGCCAAATATTTCTTTTTTTTCTTTTTATTTATTTTTATTATTATCATTTTTTATTAATTTACTTTTGTTACAGATGTTTCTCCTTTTTTCCCCATTGACACCCTCCTCCCCCTCCCTCCCTGCCCCATCCCCATTTTTGTTGTCCACGTCCATTGGTTATGAGTACATGCGTACAAGTTCTGTGTTCATCACTCCCCTCCCCCACCCCCTCTTCTGGCAAATGTCAGTCTGTACCCTACTTCCATGTCTCTGGGACTACCCTGTTCCTCACACTGTTATGTTCATTATATTCCTGAAATAAGTGAGATCATATGATATTTGTCTTTCTCTGCTTGGCTTGTTTCACTTAGGATAATAGTTTCCAGGTCCTCCCATGTCGACGCAAAGGATAAAAGATCGTTCTTTCTTACAGCTGTGTAGTACTCCATTGTGTATATGTACCACAGCTTTTTTATCCATTCCTCTACTGATGGACACTTGGGCTGTTTCCAGATCTTAGCTATTGTAAATAGTGCTGCTATGAACATGGGGGTACATGTATTCTTTCTGATTGGTGTTTCAGGCTTCTTAGGGTATATTCCTAGGAGTGGGATCACTGGGTCAAATGGTGATTCAATTTCTAATTTTTTGAGGTAACACCATAGTGTTTTCCATAGTGGCTGTACCAGTCTGCATTCCCACCAGCAGTGTACTAGAGTCCCCTTTTCTCCACACCCTCGCCAACACTTGTTGTTTGATGCTTTGTTGATGGCAGCTATTCTGACAGGTGTGAGGTGATACCTCATTGTTGTTTTAATTTGCATCTCTCTGATGATTAGTGAAGTTGAGCATTTCTTCATATGTCTCTTCGCTGTTTGTATGTCCTGTTTGGAGAGGTGTCTATTTAGTTCCTCTGCCCATTTTTTAATTGGGTTCTTTGTCTTCCTTTTGTTGAGATGTATGAGCACTCTATATATTTTGGAAATTAGTCCCTTATCTGATATATCATAGGCAATTATGCTCTCCCATACAGTGGGTTGCCTTTCCACTTTGATGGTTGTTTCTTTTGCTGTGCAGAAGCTTTTGAGTTTGATGTAGTCCCATGTGTTCATTTTTTCCTTTGTTTCTGTTGCCTTAGGTGATATATCGGTGAAAATTTTGCTGCATATGATGTCTGAAATTTTGTTGCCTACATTTTCTTCTAGGATTTTTATGGATTCATGAGTCACATTTAGTCTTTTATCCATTTTGAGTTTATTCTTGTGTATGGTGTAAGCTGATGATCTAGTTTCATTTTTTTGCATGTGGCTGTCCAATTTTCCCAACACCATTTATTGAAGAGGCTGTCTTGACTCCATTGTATGCTCTTACCACCTTTGTCGAATATTAATCGAGCATAAAGTTTTGGGTCAATTTCTGGGTTCTCTGTTCTATTCCATTGATCTATGTGCCTGTTCTTGTGCCAGTACCAGGCTGTTTTGATTACAGTAGCTTTGTAGTATAACCTGATGTCCGGTATTGTGGTCCCTCCTACTTTGTCCTTCTTTTTCAAGATTGCTGTAGCTATTCGGGGTCTTTTTTGGTTCCATATGAACTTCTGAAGTATTTGTTCTAGTTCTGTGAAATATGTCGTTGGTATTTTGATGGGGATTGCATTAAATCTATACTTGCTCTAGGGTTTTCTTTTTGTTTGCTTTCCAGTTCTTTAAGTTGTGTGGTTAGGCAGTCAATTAGAAATTTTTCTTCTTTCTTAAGGTGGGCCTGTAGTGCTATGAACTTCCCTCTCAGAACTGCTTTCGCTGTATCCCATAGATTTTGCGTTGTTTTGTGTTCGGTTTCCAGGAATTTTTAAAATTCTTCCTTGATCTCCATGGTAACCCATTCATTGTTCAGTAACATGCTATTTAGCCTCCATGTGTTCATATGTTTTTGCATGTTCTTGTTGCAATTGATTTCTAGTTTCATGCCATTGTGGTCTGAGAAGATGCTTGATATGATTTTAATCTTCTTGAACTTGTAGAGACTTAGTTTGTGCCCTAACATATGGTCTATCTTTGAGAATGTCCCATGTGCACTTGAGAAGAATGTGAATTCTGCAGTTTTGGGGTGTAATTCTCTGTAGATATCTATTAAATCCATTTGATCTAGTGCTTCATTTAGAGTCTCTATTTCCTTGTTAATTTTTGTCTAGATGATCTATCCAGTGATGTCAGTGGGGTGTTGAAGTCTCCTGCTATGATTGTATTGCAGTCAATTTCTCCTTTGAAGTCCTCCAGAAGATTTTTAATATATTTTGGTGCTCCTATATTGGGTGCATATATGTTTACCAAGGTTATATCTTCTTGTTGGATAGACCCTTTCAATATTATGTAGTGGCCTTCTTTGTCTCTAGTTATGGTCTTCAATTTGAAATCTAATTTATCAGATATGAGTATTGCTACCCCAGCTTTTTTTTCCTTTCCATTTGCTTGGAAAATTTTTTTCCATCCCTTTACTTTCAACCTATGTGAGTCTTTTGTTGTGAGGTGGGTCTCTTGTAAACAACATATATGTGAATCATGCTTTCTTATCCAGTCAGTTACTCTGTGTCTTTTTATTGGAGCATTCAGTCCATTTACATTTAAGGTGATTATTGATATGTATTTATTTATTGCCATTTTTGTATAGTGTGGTTCTAATTTTCTTTCTATTTCTTCTATTAATTACAGCAGTCCTTTTAACATGTCTTGCAGTGCTGGTTTGGTGCTAATATATTCCTTTAGCCTTTTTTTTGTCTGGGAAGCTCTTTATTTGACCTTCTATTTTGAATGATAGCCTTGCTGGATAGAGTAGTCTTGGATTCAGATCCTTGTTTTTCATGACCTTGATTACTTCATGCCATTCCCTTCTGGCCTGTAGTGTTTCTGTTGAGAAGTCAGATGATAGCCTAATGGGGTTTCCTTTATAGGTAACCTGTTGCTTATCTCTTGCTGCCTTTAGGAGTCTTTGTCTTTAATTTTAGGCATTTTAATTATGATGTGTCTTGGTGTGGGCCTCTTTGGGTTCTTCTTACTTGGGGCTCTCTGTGCTTCTTGAACTTGAATGCCTTCTTCCTTCACCAGGTTAGGAAAGTTTTCTGTCACTATTTCTTCAAATATATTCTCTAACCCTTGCTCATTTTCTTCTTCTTCGGGGACTCCAATGATACGAATGTTATTACGTTTCCAGTTGTCCCACAGTTCTCTTAAGCTATCTTCCTGTTTTTTCATTGTTTTTTCCTTTTGGTTTTCTGATTGATTGATTTTTTCTACTCTATCTTCTAATTCACTGATCCGGTCCTCTGCTTCCTGTACTCTGCTGGTCAGTCCTTCCAATGTGTTCTTTATTTCTGCTATGTCATTCTTTATTTCTACTTGGTTGGTTTTCATGGTGTCAATGTCCTTACTCATGCTGTTTAGTTTCCTCAAGATCATGGCTCTGAACTCTACCTCTGATAATTTGCTTAGCTGCATTTTATTTATCTCATCTTCGGTGGAGTTCTCTTGTTCTTTCATTTGGGATCTGTTTCTTTGTTTCACCATTTTTGCTATCTCAGTGGGTTTTGGAGCCTGCCAAATTTTCCCTGTGGGTGTTGGTGTTCTGCTATTTGTGGCTCCCTCTACTGGGTTTGGATGAGCGTGGAGGGCTCTCCTTCACCACCACTGTCCAGTCTCACTTTCCTGGGTAGATTTGCAAGCTCGGGAAAGGTTCTGTTATGCTCTAGCTTTTTGCCTGGAGGCTATTAGCCTCAGTTACTTGAAAGCCTTAGGGTCTCAGTTGAATGAGAAACTCCCTCATGTGTTTACAGTGTAAGAGGATTTCCCGAGGGTGGGGCCAATGCTGGTTGTTAATGAGCCTCAATTTGCATTTCTTTACCTCTTTTCCTCACCTGGGAATCTCCGAGGGAGGGGCTTCCACAGCTCCGGGAAGGAGCAAACTTGGCTGCCGTTCTGTGTAACCGGGAAGGAGGGGTTGGCCACCACCGTCCTTTGTGGCCACAGCTCAGCACAAACTCTGAGTGCCCTCCAAATCCCAGGTGTCCCCACAGAGTTCCACTCCAGTCCGCCCTCCCTCTGCCGGAGCCCCAGGTGAGTGGCTGTGGCTGTTTAGCGCTCTGTCCTGGCCCTCTGCGCTGTGAAGCAGCTGGGGCTCTTAACCCCGAGGGCGGGCGCCGCCGCTGCTCCCAGCTAAGGCCGCTGCTCACAGCCAAGGCCGCTGCCATCCGTGGGCTCCCAGCCCGCCACCCTCACGCGCCTCCGCATATCCTACCAGGCTCATTCAGTGTCCCTGGTTGTATGGTCCTCTCCCGCTGCTTTTCTGTTGCTTTTTCCCAACGATTTGTCTTTATTTTAGTTGTAATTCCCGTTTGGTCCTGGGAGATCGTCTGTGTAGCTTCCATTCACTCCACTGCCATTTTCCGACCTGTTCATATTTTTTTTTATTTTTTATTAATTTATTTTTGTTACAGATGTTTCTCCTTTCCCCCCCATTGTCACCCTCCATATTTTTTATCTTCTTATTCTTCAAGAAGACCCTTCAACATTTCATATAATACTGGTTTGGTGGTGATGAACTCCTTTAGCTTTTTCTTGTCTGGGAAACTCTATTCTAAATAATAGTTTTTCAGGATAGAGTAATCTTGATTGTAGGTCCTTGATTTTCATCACTTTGAATATTTCTTGCCACTTCCTTCTGGCCTGAAAAGTTTCTTTTGAGAAATCAGCTGGTGGTCTTATGGGAGCTCCGTTGTAGGTAACTGACTGCTTTTCTCTTGCGGCTTTTAAGATTCTCTCTTTGTATTTAACCTTTTGCATTTTGATTATAAGTATCTTGGTGTGGGCCTCTTTGGGTTCATCTTGTTTGGGACTCTCTGTGCCTCCTGGACTTGTATGTCTGTTTCCTTCACCAAGTTAGGGAAGTTTTCTGTCATTTTTTCAAATAGGTTTTCAATTTTTTGCTCTCTCTCTTCTCCTTCTGGTACCCCCATGGTACGAATGTTGGTATGCTTGAAGTTGTCCTAGAGGCTCCTTCCACTGTCCTCACTTTTTTGGATTCTTTTTTCTTTTTTGCTGTTCTGATTGGGTGTTTTTTCTTCCTTATATTCCAAATCTATGGTTTGCTTCTTGGCTTCACCCACTCTACTATTGATTCCCTGTAAATTATTCTTTATTTCAGTTAGTGCATCCTTCATTTCTGATGGGTCTTTTTTTATGCTCTTGAGTTCCTCACTAAGTTCCTTGAGCATCCTTATAAGCAGTGTTTTGAACTCTGCCTCTGTTAGATTGCTTATCTCTGTTTCACTTAGTTCTTTTCCTGGAGTTTTGTTCTGTTCATTCATTTGATACATGTTTCTTTCTCTCCTCATTTTGGCTGACCCCTTGTGTTTGTTTCTATGCATTAGGTAGAGCTTCTATGTCTCCTAGGCTTGGCAAGGTGGCCTGTTGTAGTAGGTGTCCTGTAGGGTCCAGTGGCACAGCCTCCCTGATCACCCCAGCTGGACCCTCAAGGTGCACCCCTACTGTGGACTGTACACCCTCTGTTGTAATTGAGTCTTGATTGCTGTTGGAATGTCAGTGGGAGGGATTTACTCAGTCTGATCATTGACTGGCTTGTTTACTGACTACTGACCTCTGACTACCTTGGAGGATCATCTGTGCAGGGGCCCACTACACAGAGCAAGACTTACTTCAGCAGGGCTCTGGTACTAAGTGAGTCCACTCCTTGAGTGTGTCGTTTGTGGAGGTGGTTGGGTGGTGGTACTTGGACATGGTCTGAAGCTGTCCACTGGGTGTGCTGGCTCTGGGGCAAGGTCAGCCACTGCCTGTGTTCTACTCGGGGCCACTTGGCATAAGCTACAAAGCAATCTAAAGATGCTGCTTCTTGTGCTGGGCTTGGAGGTGCCCAGGCAAAGCCAAGCTCTGAACCAAGGCTGGCTGCTTCTAGTGGCAGGCCTGGGGCCACTTAACTAGAGGTATGGGCCTTGCTGTGGCCAGATGCTGCTTGTTTGAGGGAATTTAGGAAAATCTGATGCAGGAGCCAAGACAGGCCAATCCTATGGTAAAGCCATGGGAAATATCTTGGGTGGGCCCAAACGTTGGGTGGGGCAGGGCCTCAGGGAATTACCAGGGTGGGGCAAACAGTGTGAGCCAGGTTGCTGGAGTCCCAGTTATGGTGCCCATCTGCCTGCCCTGTGGGGGAAGGTCTCACCAAAGGAATAATGGCCTCTGCTAGCACATCTGTTCTGGAGAAAGCTGCCTCTCCAGTTCTCGCCCTGATGCCAAACAACTCAGTTCTTCCCCATATGTCTCTGGTGCCTTTCAAGCTGCCTCCCCTACACTGGAGCCTGGATGGAGGGAGTTCAAGTAAATTCATGTGCCAGCCCTTTAAGAGGAACTGCCTGGGACTCCCGTAGCCTCAGCCTCCCTCAGCCTCAATTCCTGCTGGTTTTTACAACCAGAAGTTATGGAGACTTCTCTTCCTGGCACTGGAACCCTGAGCTGGGGTGCCTGGTGTAGGACTGGGACCTCTTGCTTCTCAGGGAGGACCTTCACAGCCAGGGTATCCCTCCTGATTTTTATCCACCACACGTGGGTGTGGGACCAGCCCGTCCACACCTCCACCCCTACTACCAGTCTTGCTGTGGCTTCTTCTTTAATTTTGTAGTTGTAGGACTTCCATTCATCTCAATTTCAGGTGGTCAAATGATGGTAATTCTGTAGTTTAGTTGTAATTTTGATGTGGTTGTGGGAGGAGATGAGTACCGTGTTTACCTATACTGCCATCTTGACTGGAAGTCCTTTCTACTTTGTTATACTTTTATATCATTTGATTTTTCTTTTTACAATAAAAGTTATTTATTGCTTGTATAAGAAAAAACAATATAATTATTTAATTAAAAATAAATGACAACAGACAAAAAGGAAAGTTTGGAGAGACTGCAGAAGGATCGTAGTCATTCAAAGATAGTTGTCTCCAGCAATAAAGAGGTGATGCCATTTGTTACTTATCAGAATGTTAAAAACATTTTAAAGCTTGATAATGCTCAAGGTTGACAAGCATAAGGAGAAACAGGTGCTCTCATCCACTGTTGGTGGAAGGTTGGTATAGATTCTTTGGAGCCAGTTTTGCATGTGCATCAGCAATGACCATGCATGTATCTTTGATCCAACAATAATACTGCTAAGAATTTACCATATGAATATATGGTAAATAAACATGTTATGATGTTAGTATATAAGGATGCTAACTACAGGATTTTTTTCATATTGGCAAAAAACTAAATGTCCATCATTAAAGTCTGGTTAAATACACTTGATCTTAGCCAAAAGGCTGAGAAGCAATAAAAATTTGGTTAAATAAACTGTGGTTCATTTATTAATAGTAATAAAATTAAGCAGCTATTTAAAAGCAAGAGGTACAGCTGTAGTGCTGATGTGGAATGATCTCAATGATGTATTAACTGTGAAAAACAAGGAGCTATAAGTATGTCTGCTAAAACTGTGTCTTTTTTTTTTCCTGGAAAATACACAGAAACTATTGAAAGTAAAATTAAATTTGGATAGGAGGAATAGAGTTCTGGAACTGGGGAGCTTTAACTTAAAATTTTAACTTTAAGTACTTTTCAGATACTTTATCACATGTATGTACAATTTCTAAATAAACATAAAAGCACCATTCTAAAACATCCAAGAGGACATCGACCAACTTGAAAAGCATGGTCCATGGATTCCAGGTTAAAAACCTTTGTTTTAGGGGAGGAAATCTGCCCAAACATTCAATGTTCCATTTCTTCAGTCTGGTAGCTCCTCAAGAGCAATGGCTCTATAAGGACACTGGTGACAAGGTTTATATCCCAGAAAGTCATCCTTGGGCAAATAGTCTTTAGCAAACATAGGCCATGTGGTTGTTAAAACATTGGCTTTAACTAGCCAACTCCAGGTTTCTTGCTTTTTAAAAACTTTTAATTTCTTTTTTTTTTTTTTTATAACTTATCTTTATTGTTGAATGTATTACAAATGTTCCTCATTTTCCCCCCCTTGCCCCCCTCCTCCCCATTCCTGCCCCCCTCCTGCCTTTCCCCACACTGTCGTCTGTGTCCATTGGTTATGCATATATACAAACAAGTTCTTTGGTTTATTTCTTCCCACCCTCCAACCCCCCTTCCCTTTGAGGTTTGTCAGTCCAACAAGAAATTTGTACTTCTTAATCCCTTCACCTTTTTCACCCATCCCCCCAGCCCCCACCCATCTGGTTCCCAAAAAAGTTCTCTGTATCTATGAGAATGTCTTTGTTCTGCTTGTTCATTTTGTTTGTAGATTCAATTGTTGATAGCTGTGTATTTATTGCCATTTTGTTTGTTCATATTGTTTTATCTTTTTCTTCAAGAAGACCCTTCAACATTTCATATAATAATGGTTTGGTGGTGATGAACTCCTTTAGCTTTTCTTTGTCTGGGAAACTCTTTATATGGCCATCGATTCTAAATGACAGCTTTGCAGGATAGAGTAATCTTGGTTGTAGGTTCTTACTTTTCATCACTCTGAATATTTCTTGCCACTCCCTTCTGGCCTGCAAAGTTTCTTTTGAGAAATCAGCTGACAGTCTGATGGGAACTCCCTTGTAGGTAACTAACTTCTTTTCTCTTGCTGCTTTTAAGATTCTCTCTTTGTCTTGAACCTTTTGCATTTTGATGATGATGTGTCTTGGTGTGGGCATCTTGGGGTTCATCTTGTTTGGGACTCTCTGTGCTTCCTGGACTTGCATGTCTGTTTCCTTCACCAAGTTAGGGAAGTTTTCTGCCATTATTGTTTCAAATAGGTTTTCGATTTCTTGTTCTCTCTCTTCTCCTTCTGGCACCCCCAAGATGCGAATGTTGGCACGCTTGAAGTTGTCCCAGAGGCTCCTTACACTATCCTCATTTCGTTGGATTCTTTTTTCTTTTTGCTGTTCTGATTGGGTGTTTTTTGCTTCCTTATATTCCAAATCGATGGTTTGCTTCTTGGCTTTACCTACTCTACTATTGCATCTGTGTAAACTATTCTTTATTTCAGTTAGTGCATCCTTCATTTCAGACTGGTCCTTTTTTATGCTCTTGAGGCCCTCACTAAGTTCACTGAGGTTCTCACTAAGTCCACTGAGCATCCTTATAAGCAGTATTTTGAACTCTGCATCTGTTAGGTTGCTTAATTCCATTTCACTTAGTTCTTTTCCTGGAGTTTTGTTCTGTTCTTTCATTTGGGACCTGTTTCTTTGTCTCATTTTGGCTGCCTCCCTGTGTTTGTTTCTATGTATTACTTAGCGAGAGGTATGGGGCTAGCTGAGACCAGATGCTGCTTGTTTGAAAGACTTTAGGAAAAGCTGAAGCAGGATCCAAGACAGGCCAATCCTATGGTAAATCAACTGGCAACAGCTTGGGTGGACCTGAAAGCTGGGTGTGGCGGGGCCTCAGGGAATCACCAGGGCGGGGCCAACAGTGTGAGCCAGGTAGCTGGAGTCCCAGATATGGTGGCATCTGCCGGCCCAGGGAAGGGCTCACCAAAGAAACAAAAGCCTCCGATAGCACGTCTGTCCAGGAGAAAGCTGCCTCTCCAGCCCTCACCCCAGTGCCAAACAGCTCAGTTCTTCCCCATATGACTCTGGTGCCTTTCAGGCTGCCTCCCGCACACTGGAGCCTGGAGGGAGCGAGTCCCAGTAAGTCCGTGCGCGGGCCCTTTAAGAGGAGCTGCAGGGGGCGGGGCTCCAGCCGCCTTAGCCTCAGTTCCCGCTGGTTTTTCCAGCCAGAAGTTATGGGGACTTCTCTTCCTGGCACTGAAATCCTGAGTTGGGCGCCTGGTATGGGACGGGGACCCCTCAGTTCTCAGAGAGGACCTTCCCAGCTGAGGTGTCCCTCCTAATTTTTATCCTCCACACGTGGGTGTGCGACCAGCCCCTCGAGCCACTGCCCCTCCTACCAGCCTCCGCCCCTCCTACCAGTCTAGATGTGGCTGCTTCTTTAATTTCGTAGTTGTAGGACTTCCATTCAGCTTGATTTCAGGCGGTTTTGAATGATGGTTGTTCTGTAGTTTAGTTGTAACTTTGATGTGGTTGAGGGAGGACGGGATACCGCGTTTACCTACCCACCATCTTGACCGGAAGTCTCTAATTTCTTAATTATTATCGATTCACAAGAAGTTGCAAAATTAGCACAGAGAGGTATGTCCCCATACCCAGTTTCCCCTAATGGTGGTGTTTTATATAATTAAAGTGAATATCAAAACCAGGAAATTAATTGACTCAATATAGTTATCTAGACTACAGCTCTCACTCAGATTTTATCAGTTTTTACATTACTCATTTTTGCTATGTCTTTGTGTAGAATTCTATTAAATTTTATCACACATGCAGATGGATATAACCCTCTTTACATTCAAGATACAGAAGGGTTCTGTCACAACAAAGGAATTCCCTGTGCTGCCACTTTATTATTCTACACTTCCACTCCTTCCCTGTTTTTAGCTGTTCTCCATCTGTATCATTTTGTCATTTTGAGAATGTTATATGAATGGGATCACAGAATATGTAACCTTTTGAAATTAGCTTTCTTTCACTCAGCATAAATCCCTAGAGATCTATCCCTGTTGTTTCCTGCACCAGTAATTTCTCTGCATTGCTGAGTAGTAATTCATTGTATGGATGTATTATAATTTGTTTAATCATTTCACCCATTGAAGGACGTTGAATTGTTTCCAGCTTCTGGCTACTACACATAAAGTTTCTATGAATATTCATGTGCAGGTTTTTTTTGTGTGTGTGTGTGTGCGACCATAAGTTTATATTTCTCTAGAATAAATACCCAGAAATGCAATTGCTGGGTCTTATGGACAGAAATGCCAGACTGTTTGTCAGAGTAGCTCTACAAGTTTTCATTCCCACCAGAAATTTATGAGAGTTCCAATTGCTTCATATCCTGGTCAGTACTTAGTATTGTCAGTATTTTTCATGTTAGCCATTCTAATAGATGTGTAGCAATATCTTTTTTTTTTTTTTTTTTTTTTTAGGGAGGGCCTTCCGGTAAAACCCGGAAGACCTACTGGACAAATTCAAAAAGAGCTGTAAGCACTCGCAATATCTTATTATGATTTTAATTTGCATTTCACTAATGGGTAGTAATGTTGAACATCTTTTCATGTATTTTTAGATTCATATCATCTTTGGTAAAGTGTTGAGTCTTTTGCCAATTTTTGAGACACATTGTTTTCTTACTGTTGAATTTAGTGTTCTTTATATATTCTGTATATGGATCCTTTGTTGGATCTGGGACTTGCAAATATTTTCTCCCAGTTGATAGCTTGTCTTGTCATCCTCTTAACAAGGTTTTTCCATGGAGTAAAAGTTTTTAATTTTAAAAAAGTTCAATTTATCTATTTTTTAAAAAGTGTATTGGCTTTTGATGTCATATTTAAGAACTCTTCCTCTAAGATCACAAAGATTTTCTTCTATGTACTCTTCAAAAAGTTTTATACTTTTATGTTATGCATTTAAATCTCTGATCCACTTTCAGTTCATCTTTGTTTAAGGTGTGAGGAGGGCTTATCATAGAATATAGGGAGTTTCATGAGACACAAGGTCAGTAAGTAGAGCCATGTTTCGGTAGAGACTAAAGCCATGAACTGGAAAAGTCATCAGAAATCAAAATAGTTCTCTGTTTCTTTTAATCATGCTCTCAGTTCATGTGGTCTTCTGTCTTTCCATATCCACTTCAGCCTTTACTTTGAAGTCCTCACTTCTTTGCTTTTCCATGAAGTTGACTATATAGAACTCTCCCACAACTATTTTGTTTACAAGTCCTAGATTTACGTGACCAGCAGAGACTGACTAGAATCTCTGAATTCTAATTCCCAATTCTCAGGATGGAATCTGGCTGTCCCAGCTTGGCTCAGGGATCCTGCATGGTTCAATTAATTTAGCTGCTAAGATCCTACCCCTGTGAGTGGGAGGGATTTAGTTGTCAGAGAAAGGGGATTGTGGGTTTGGCAGACCCTTGAAAGCAGATCATCTATGAGCAAGCATTGAAATAATATAAATAGTGGAGGATACTAGTAATGGCCATCTATTGTTCTGCCTGTCCACTACCTCCTCTCTCTTTTTTTTTTCTGGGAATTGATTCAATTCCTTGGGCCATAATGATGATGGACACATGATCCAAGCTGGATTGATCATAGTACCTCATCCCCTGACCAAGCTCACTATGCTCAGTCCTGCCATTTAGCATCTTTCTGGAATCCTCCCCCCACAACTCCAATCTGCCCATTCAACCTCTCCCATTCTTTTAGGCTTTACCTTGGACTTTAGTGGTGTTTATGTTCTGTCCTGCACAGTTGCAAGGATTTCATATTCTATGCTTACTTTGAGTCTCATGTCACTAATTCTATACACTGTGAAGTCTTCTGGG
This sequence comes from Tadarida brasiliensis, assembly GCA_030848825.1. Lineage (NCBI taxonomy): Eukaryota > Metazoa > Chordata > Mammalia > Chiroptera > Molossidae > Tadarida > Tadarida brasiliensis. The sequence continues at coordinate 94,095,474 of CM061280.1, read as the reverse complement.
AGGCATCTAGGTCACCAGGAAGGGATGCAAACCTGTCCCAGAAGTCTTCTAGCTGACCTCCCTTTATACCTCATTGGTCCAAACTGGGATCAATTACTGGTGAAGAGAAAGATCATTGCTGTCATTGTCATAAGCTAGTCATGGTTCATCTCCTAGAGCTGGTCCACTTTCCCTGAGATCAAGAGATCCATGTTGGGGCACTGTTAGCAAAATGATAAGAAAATGCCTGCCAAAAGTGTTTGCCACAGACTGTGAGCTCACAGAGGATAGGCTTCTTGTCGTTTACTCTGTCTGGTCCTGGCTTTCTTCACCTTGCAGGCCACCTCATCTAGCCCTTCGTTTTCTTCCTCTGTTCTCCTGTTGTTGCATGGTCTGGGACAATTTGTGGCTTCTAGCCCATTTCCTGGAAGGGAAACAGTTCTGGTGAAAGGGAAAAAATGTGGTAAAGAAGGATAAGTGATTAGTTTCAAGACTCTTTTTACATGATCTGCCTGACTTCTTTCAGGCAGCACTAGTTAGGAAATATCTAACATATGAGGCCACATAAAATAGTGCTGGGGGTTGGGCTCCAGAGGCAGATTTCCTGCATTCAAACTCCAATGTCAATGGTTAATAGTTTTAACTTTGGCCAAGTAATTTAAACTCTCTGTGCTTCAGTTTATCATTGCTTGGATGTACCACATTTTATTTGTCTATTTATCAGTGGAAGGACATTTTGATTATTTACAGTATTAGGCAATTATGAATAAAAACGATAAACATTTGCATATGGAATTTTGTGTGAACACAAATTTTCACTTCTCTTGGGTAAATGTTGAGGAGGGGTATATTTAGTTCTATAAGAAACTGTGAGACTTTTCCAAAGTAATGATACCACTTTTCATTCCCATCAGCAATATATGAGAGTTCCAGTCCTCTACATTTTCACCAACACTTGACATTGTCAGCTTTTCTGATTATAGTCACTTCAATGCATGTGTAGTGGTATCTCATTCTGATTTTTTTTTGGAAAGCAGTTTGGAAGGTTTTTTCAGCTTATCATTGTTAATAAGGATAATAATAATATACGTGTACCTCATAGAGTTGTGAATATTGAAAAGTCTCAGTTTTCAGTGGTGGGAGCTGAAGATTGGTGGGGGGGAGTACACAATCCTTATGGTGGCCTCCAAAATAGGGGATGAAAACAACATTGTTTTTAGTATGAAATGAATATGATGCAGATTGTCTGCCTTCTGTAGTTATTGTGGCTGTATTTTTCCTTCTTTTTTCTGACTGTTGATATGGATAACCATGATTTTCAGTTCAAAATAATGGATCAATTATTGTTGCATCACTCCAAATGATGCCATTTCACTGTGCAACTTAAGTGCATTGTAATTGTGGGCATTAATAATCTTTCACTTTGCCTGTGCATCAACTGTTGTGATTTGTATTGGAATAGTGCTAGTTTAACATAAATATTGTCACCACATGTCTTAGTCTGCTTGGGCTGCTATTATAAAACAACACAGACTGGGTGGCTTAAACAACAGAAATTATTTTCTCACAGTTATGGAGGTTGGGAAGTCTGAGGTCAAGGTGTGGGCAGGTTTGGTTTCTTCTGAAGCCTCTCTCCTTGACTTGTAGATGTCTACCTTGTCACTGTGTCTGCACATGGTCTTTCCTCTGTGTGCATGTGTGCTCCTGATGTCTCCCTGTGTGTCTAAATTTCCTCTTCTTATAAGGACATAGTCAGATTGGATCAGGACCAACTCTAACAGCTTTATTTTAACTTAATAACCTCTTTAAATACATAATCTCTAAATACGGTAACATTCTGAGGTACTGGAGTTAGGGATTTAACACATGAAGTTTGGAGGGACACAATTCAGCCCATAATACTATGTTTTGTAAGAATGCGATAATGAAAATGAGAACCACTACAAAACAGATGCAGCATCACTAGAAAAGAAGGCCACTGCTGTGTTATTTCAATGACAGCTGAGGACCACATACAACTGGATTAGGGAGGTAAAAAACCCAAACTACTTCACAATATAGAGAAAATAGTTTTGGATTAGGCATGGTGGAGAAGATGTGAAAGCACATATGGAGACTGAATCTCGAAGTCTAGGATGAGACCAACAAGTACTTCTAAATCAATCAAAAGTCTCTAGGAAAGATGCCAATGCTCAGTTGAAAATAGCAGTCACTGAATTAGCTTTGGCATACCACACAAGTGAACATGCATCACTGTGTTATTCTCTTGATTACTCTATGCAATCAGTAATTATTTATTCAACAAGTTTGGAGTGAGGTAAGAGATTCTTTATTTCCTAGAAATCAAGTTCTCAGTGTACAAGGGACCAAATGTTTGTGTGTTTACCTATAAGAGGTTGGAGGATTGAGGTGGCTGGAGTTGGTGATTAATGAGAACATAGTTTCTTTTTTTTGGAGAGTACTCAGTTTAGCTAATAGGAGAGTAAGTTACTTTTCTGGGTTCTGTCTACAGGAGGGAAATAAATTTCAACTTCAGAGGAAATCCACAATCCCTTGGAAACATGGCTCTGGGTCCAAGCAGGAAGCCCTTCCCTGCTGGCAGTTCTTCCCTCCAGGCTGCTGCACTGTGACTCCATAGAGAGAGGCAAATAGAATACCCTTGATATCCTGTTGCCCAGGAATTATCTTTCTTCAAGTATCTGTTGCAGACTCTGAAGCAGAGAAGGCAATGGCAGGGAAGTCAGGAGACTGAACTTTTCACGTTCTCACTCATTTCCCACTAACCCCCAACTCTGCCCTTTTCTCTGCCTTGCTAAGACATACATCTGAAAAAATGGGGCTGAAAATACATACTTAACCAGATTGTCAAGAGGATTAATCTCTAGTGTAAGTGAGGCACCAATACACCAGTTATTTGCTCAATGCCTGTTGGTTCTATGACAATCAGTTGCCAGGACCAGGCCTTTGGAAACAAAGATGTTTGCCCTCTTTTTTATCCACAATGAAATTAACAGTAAGCATTTATCACTGTCATCCTTAAAAATTGAAATAGCCAGTTGTTTACCAGCAAAATGAGTTTATTTGGGAATAACAGAGAATTGCAATTTGGGACAAGTAAGCTATGGAAAACTATAGGCAAATCTGGAAAACAAAAAGGAGCCTTCCTGTGCAGAGAAAAGGGGAGGAGTTTGGAAGGGCTGTATAAACAAAATGTCAGTTTGAGGAAACCAAGTGTAGTAGTTTCCCATTGGCTGAGTCATGGCAGTTTCTCTCTGGCTGGGTCCATTGCTAGGCAAACAGAAAATTCTCCATCTTGATAGGGTAGTAAAGCAAGCTTCTTTCTGTTGAAGTGTGTGAATGGTGAAAACTGATAATGTTTGAGAGCTCTCCCTTCAGGGTTTCTTAAGTCCATTTTAAATGAGGTTTCCTTTATTTATTTTCACTTTATATATACTAACACATTTTAACCTTCCCCCAAACCTTTTGAGTTAGGAAATATTATCCCCATTTATGGGGAATCCATGATATGTAATTTGAGGCACAGAGATAAAGTAACTTTCCTAGAGTCATACAGGTAGTAAATGAAGGAATCACTATTTGAACCCAGGAAGTCTGGCTGCAGTGTCTGTTCCCTGGGAGGTTCCCAGGCTGAATGTACCTCCTGCTCTTCTCCATATAAGCAGAGTTCATTCCCAGGATGTTGTAGTACCTAAAGTTCCTACCTCAAAGGCTGGAGCCTACAGACTGTTCAGAGACTTTTGTGTGCTGGTCCTTTCAGGCCAGACAAATAAGTCTAGCTCTAATCCCAGGGCCATCCATTCACTAGTCCACAGTTAAGTCAAGGTTTGGGCCCCCAACCTACCAAATTTGCATTTGGATCACAGGGAGGGAACCTCAGAAACCCAAGTCCTTCAGGAGTAAAGTATGGTGGGAGCGAAGTTATGGCTGAGGCCAATGAGCCCAAAGAATGTGAAAATAAACCTCTTCTGGTGCCAGACCCTCACCAGGGTCACCTGTAATCCACCCTCCAGGGCTCACAGCTCCCCTCAGTTGAGAAATGGTCATTGTATAACAGACAAAGAGTCGGTGGCAGAGACAACCTGAAATGCCAAAATGGCTTTGGTTGCTGTGGTGAACCCTAAGGAGTTGCAAGACATTGCCCCCCACCCCCAACTGCAGAGCTGCCTCTTCCTGGACCTTGGCTGTGTCTAGCCTGTGGGCAGATGAGTCTTTGCTGTGTGACCCATGATACTACTGGCAGCCAGGTGTCATAGGGGAAGGTAGGACACCCTGGCCAGGAGGAGGGTTGGGTGGGAAAAAAATACTGAAAGGGGTCTTAGGCGTCACCTAGCAACCCTCAGATGAACAGTAACCCTGAGGAGTGTTTGTCTTCTCCTTTGGCCTACTACCCACACAGAAGTAGACAGGGAAAATGTAGGGGATAGGGGTGCAGAACTGGTGATAAAAAGTCTCTTCTTTTTTTTTTTACTTTTTTTTTATCCTCACCCGAGGACATTTTTCCATTTTTTGTTCAGATAGAGTGGGATGGAGAAAGAGGAAGAGAGAGAGAGAGAAACGTCGACGTGAAAGGGACACATTGAGTGGCTGCTGCCTCCCGCACGGCCCCGGGGACAAACTGCAACCGAGGTACGTGCCCTTAGTGGGAACCGAACCCGGGTCTCTCTGGACCGCAGGCCGACGCTCTAACCGCTGAGCCAAACCGGCCAGGGAAAGAGTCTCTTCTTAACTAAACTTTAGTCAGGCTCCTCTCAACTGTCTTCTCAACTAGACACTGAGTTTTTTTTATTATTATTAATTTACTTTTGTTACAGATGTTTCTCCTTTTCCCCCATTGACTCCCTCCTCCACCTCCCTCCCTGCCCCGTCCCCAGTCTTGCTGTCCATGTCCATTGGTTATGAGTACATGCGTACAAGTTCTGTGGTTCATCACTCCCCTCCCCCACCCCCTGTTCTGGCAATTGTCAGTCTGTACCCCACTTCAACGTCTCAAGGACTACCCTGTTCCTCAGGCTGTTATGTTCATTATATTCCAGAAATAAGTGAGATCATATGATATTTGTCTTTCTCTGCTTGGCTTGTTTCGCTTAGGATAATAGTTTCCAGGTCCTCCCATGTCATCGCAAAGCATAAGAGATCTTTCTTTCTTACAGCTGCATAGTACTCCATTGTGTATATGTACCACAGCTTTTTTATCCATTCGTCCACTGATGGACACTTGGGCTGTTTCCAGATCTTAGCTATTGTAAATAGTGCTGCTATGAACATGGGGGTACATATATTCTTTCTGATTGGTGTTTCAGGCTTCTTAGGGTATATTCCTAGGAGTGGGATCACTGGATCAAATGGTAGTTCAATTTTTAATTTTCTGAGGTAACACCATAGTGTTTTCCATAGTGGCTGCACCAGTCTGCATTCCCACCAGCAGTGTACTAGAGTCCCCTTTTCTCCACACCCTTGCCAACACTTGTTGTTTGATGCTTTGTTGATGGCGGCTATTCTGACAGGTGTGAGGTGATACCTCATTGTTGTTTTAATTTGCATCTCTCTGATGATTAGTGATGTTGAGCATTTCTTCATATGTCTCTTGGCCATTTGTATGTCCTGTTTGGAGAGGTGTCTATTTAGTTCCTCTGCCCATTTTTTAATTGGGTTCTTTGTCTTCCTTTTGTTGAGATGTATGAGCACTCTATATATTTTGGAAATTAATCCCTTATCTGATATATCATTGGCAATTATGCTCTCCCATACAGTGGGTTGCCTTTCCACTTTGATGGTTGTTTCTTTTGCTGTGCAGAGGCTTTTGAGTTTGATGTAGTCCCATGTGTTCATTTTTTCCTTTGTTTCTGTTGCCTTAGGTGATATATCAGTGAAAATTCTGCTGCGTATGATGTCTGAAATTTTATTGCCTACATTTTCTTCTAGGATTTTTATGGATTCATGAGTCACATTTAAGTCTTTTATCCGTTTTGAGTTTATTTTTGTAGACACTGAGTTTTAAGCTTCTGTGTTTCCCTTTGCATTGTCTAATTTTAGCAAGAATTCTACTAAGTCTGTTTAGTCAGAATCCTCAACACTCACTATGATCACTCTTGATATCTGATCAGATTTCTCATCCTCCACCATCTCCTAGGTGATGTCTGATACCTGGACTGCCTTCAGCAAGAATCCTTGTTAGGTCAGCTTAGCCGGTATCCCTGTTGCTCCTGGTGTTTCCTCTTAGTAATTCTCCACTCATCAACACCCCACCCCAACCCTGTTTCTTGGCTATAAATTCCCACTTTTCCTTGTATTTCAAGTTGAGCCCAATATCTCTCCCCTACTATAAAACTCCACTGTAGTAGTTCCCCTGAACAAAGTCTGCCTTACTATCTTTAACAAGTGTCATGAATATTTTTTCTTTAATACTGGTATGATTGTTCCCAGGTAAGGAGCTGAAATTACCAAGCATAGAGTGAGGTTTTCCTTAGAAAAAGCACCATTTAATAAGGGTTATATATGGTCAAACAATTTTTTAACAACTACTTGCAGTAGCATTGCTAGCCAGCTAGCCAGATGTAGCCAACTCCCCTTGGCCTGGGAAGCCCTCCATGGGCTGCCAGGCTTCTTGAAAACCCAGAGGCAAGGCTGGGTCCTTTCTCCACATATATAGCCTTTTCTGTCTAAGGCTCTTTCCTGCTTTATTACACCATCATCTTGACTGTAAGATGTGCTTTGTGCACTTCCTTACCAGACATGGATCTCAGCCAAGTGTTGGGAAAAAGAATAAGGGTCTTGTGTCTAGGATATATAAAGAACTCTTATGACTCAATAATAAAAATATAAATAACCCATTAAAACATAAGCGAAAAATTGAATATAAGTCTCTAAATGACATATACAAATGGCCAAAAATCAAACGAAAAGATGCTCAGACATTGTTAGTTATCGAAGACATGCTGCAAATCAAACCACAATAAACTACTAGGATGGTAGAACCAAAAATTCAGATAACCAGTGTTGATGTGGAGGATGTGGAGACATAGGAACCTTCATGCAATGCTGGTGGGTACATAAAATGGTACAGCCACTTTAGAAAATAGTCTGGTGGTTCTTCAAATGATTAAACATAGAATTACCATGTGACCTAGCAATTCTTCTCCTAGGAATATACCCAAAAGAAATGAAAACATATGTCCGTACAGAAACTTGTACATGAATATTTATAATAGCTTTATTCACAATACTAAAAGGTGGAAACAATTCAAATGTCCATCAATAGACAAATGAATAACAAAATGTGGCATCCACATAATGGAATATTATTAGTTATAAAAAGGAATCAAGTACTGACACATATGCTACACCATGGATGAACCTTGAAAGCATTATGCTAAGTAAAGGAAGCCAATCACAAAATACCACATACAATATGATTCCATTCATATAAAAGTTCAGAATAGGAAAATACATAAAGACAGAAAGTAGATTATTGGTTTTTAGGGGTGGGAGGAAGAAATGAGAAAATAGAGGCATGATAGCAACATAGTTTCTTCTTGAGGTAATGAAAATGTTCTAAAATTGACTGTGATGGTTACACATATCTGTGAATACAATAAAAACCATTAAACTGTAGTTCAGTTTAAATGGGCAAGTTGTATATGTGCATTATATCTCCATAAAGTTTTAAAAGAAATCATAGGTAGAAGGAATAAGAAATTCTTAATTTAATCCAAATAAAAAAAAGCATCAGAAGACCTTTCTTCACCTTCTACACACACACACACACACACACACACACACACACATGCATGCACGCACACACACACACACCACACCTCCAATTCACCTGATGTGGCATATAAAATAGGTACTGGCCTATATAGTAGGTGTTCAAGAAATATATGTTATACACTGATAATGAATACTCAGAAAGGGAAACTAAAAAGCAATATCATTTACCATTGCAAAAAAACACACAACAACTTAGGAATAAACTTAACCAAGGAGGTAAAAGAAATGTTCTCAGAAAACTACAGGATATTGAAAAAAGAAATATAAGAAGATAGAAAAAAGTGGAAGCATATACCATGTACCTAGATTGGAAGAAACAACATCATTAAAATGTCCATACTACTCAAAGCAATCTATAGATTTAATTCAATCCCTATTAAAATACCAACTACATATTTCACAGATTTAGAAAAATACTCCAAAAGTTTATATGGAACCAAAAAAGACCCTGAAGAGCCACAGCAATCTTGAAAAAGAAGAGCAAAGTGGAAGGGATCACAATAACAGATATCAAGTTATACTTCAAAGCTATCATAATCAAAACAGCCTGGTACTGACACAAGAACAGGCATGTAGATCAATTGAACAGAATAGAAAACCCAGAAATTGACCCAAGACTATGCACAATTAATATTCAACAAAGGAGGCAAGAGCATACAGTGGAGTAAAGACAGTCTCTTCAATAAATGCTGTTGGGAAAATTGGACAGGTACACGCAAAAAAATAAAAAAAAGGAATTAGACCATCAACTTACACCATACACAAGAATAAACTCAAAATGGATAAAAGACTTAAACATAAGTCATACACCATAAAAATCCTAGAAGAAAATGTAAGCAGCAAAATCTCAGATATCTCACATCACCTAGTGCAAGAGAAACAAAGGAAAAAATTAATAAATGGGACTATGTCAAACTAAAAAGCTTCTGCATGGCAAAGGAACAGAGCATCAAAATCAAAAGGGAACCCAGGCTCTGGAAGAGCATATTTGCAAATGATACATCAGATAAGGGGTTAATATTCAAGATATATAGAGTACTCATACAAGTCAACAAAAAGAAGACAAACAATCAAATTAAAAAATGGGCTGAAGACCTGATTGACAATTCTCCAAAGAGGACATACAAATGTCCAAGAGACATATGAAAAAATGCTCAACATCACTAATCATCAGAGATAAAAATTAAAATGACTATGAGATATCACCTCACACCTGCCAGAATGGCAGCCATCAACAAATCTTCAAACAAGTGCTGGTGAGGATGTGGAGAAAGGAGACTCTAATACACTGCTGGTGAGAATGCAGACTGGGGCAGCCACTATGGAAAACGATATGGTGTTTCCTCAAAAAATTAAAAATGGAAAATCTACCCAGGAAAGTAAGAATTGACAGTGATGTTCAACATGGGTCCTCCCACACTCATCCAAACCCAGTAGAGGGAGCCACAACCAGCAGAACACCAACACTCATAGGGAAAACGTGGCAGGCTCCAAAACCCACTGAGACAACCAAAATGGTGAAACAAAAAACAATCCAAAATGAAAGAACAAGATAATTTGACAGAATATAAAATAAATGAAAGGGAATTGAGCAAGATATCAGAGGGAGAGTTCAGAGTAATAATCATGAGGAAGCTCACCAGCATGAGTAAAGATATAGAAGCATTGAAAACCAATTAGAAATGAAGAATGACATAGCAGGAAAAAAAAAAAAAAAAAAAAAAAAAGAACACTTCGGAAGGCATAACCAGCAGAGTAGAGGAAGCTGAGGACTGGATCAGTGAATTAGAAGACAGGATAGAAAATATCGCCCAATCAGAGAACCAAAAAGAAAAAAACAATTAAAAACAGGAAGACAGCCTAAGAGAACTGTGGGACAACATGAAATGTAAAAATATCTGCATCAAAGGAGTGCCAATAGAAGAAGAAAATGAGCAAGGATTAGAGAATGTATTTGAAGAAATAGTGAGAGAAAACTTCCCTAGCTTGGTGAAGGAAAAAGGCATACAAGAAAAAGAAGAACAGAGTGTCAAGTAAGAAGAACCCAACGAGGCCCACACCAAGACACATAATAATTAAAATGCCAAAAATTAAAGACAGAGAGAATCCTAAAGGCAGCAAGAGATAAACAACAGGTTATCTACAAAGGAACCCCCATAAGGCTATCAGCTGACTTTTCAACAGAAACACAGCAGGCCAGAAGGGAATGGCATGAAGTAATCAAAGTAATGAAAAACAAGGATCTGAATCCAAGACTACTCTATCCAGCAAGGGTATTATTCAAAATAGAAGGTGAAATAAAGAGCTTCCCAGACATAAAAAGGCTAAGGGAATATATTAGCACTAAACGAACACTCCAAGAAATGTTAAAAGGACTGCTGTGATAAGCAGAAGAAATAGGAAGAGAAACATAACCATAATAAATGAAAATGGCAATAAATAAGTACATATCAATAATAACCTTAAATGTAAATAGATTAAATATTCCAATCAAAAGACTCAGAGTAGTTGAATGGATAAGAAAGTATGACTCGTATATATATGTTGTTTACAAGTGACTCACATCAAAACAAAACAAAACAAACAAAAAAGACTCACATTGGTTGAAAATGAAGGGATAGAAAAAAATTTCCCAAGCAAACAGAAAGGAAAAAACAAACAAACAAACAAAAAAACGGGAATAGCAATACTCATATCTGATAAAATAGACTTCAAAATGAAGGCCAAAACTAGAGACAAAGAAGGTCGCTACATAATATTGAAAGGATCTATCCAACAGGAGGATATAACCTCGGTAAACATATATGCACCCAACGTAGGAGCACCAAAATATATTTTAAAACCTCTGGAGGACTTTAAAGGAGAAATCAACAGCAATACAATCCTAGTAGGGGACTTCAACACCCCACAGACATCACTAGATAGCTCCTCTAGACAAAAAAATTAACCAGGAAACAGAGACTCTAAATGATGCACTAGATCAGATGGATTTAATTGATATTTAGAGAGAATTACACCCCAAAACTGCAGAATTCACATTCTTCTCAAATGCATACGGACATTCTCAAAGATAGACCACATGTTAGGACACAAACTAAGTCTCTGTAAGTTCAAGAAGATTGAAATCATCTCAAGCATCTTCTCAGATCACAAATGCATGAAACTAGAAATCAATTACAACAAAAACATGCAAAGACATTTAAACACATGGAGGCTAAATAGCCTCTTTTTAAACAATGAATGGGTTACAGAGGAGATCAAGAAAGACATTAAAAACTTCCTGGAAATCAATGAAAATGAACACATAACAACACAAAATCTAGGGGACGCAGTGAAAGCAGTCCTGAGAGGGAAGTTTATAGCACTACAGGCCTACCTCAAGAAACAAGACAAATTTCTAATTGACTTTCTAACCCTACACCTTAAACTAGAAAGTGAACATAAAGAAAAACCCAGAGCAAGTAGAAGGAAAGAAATAGTGAAGGTCAGAGCAGAAATAAACGACATAGAAACTAAAAAAAAAAAATTCAAAAGATCGATGAAACAAAGAGCTGGTTCTTTGAAAAGATAAACAAGATTGATGGATCCTTAGCTAGACTCACCAAGAAATAAAAAGAGAGGATCCAAATTAATAAAATCAGAAACAAAAGAGGATAAGATAAAACTGACACCACAGAAATGCTAAGGATCATTAAAAAATACTACGAACAATTATATGCCAACAAATTGGACAATCTAGGAAAAATGGATACATTTCTAGAAACACACAGTCTCCCAAAACGGAACCAGGAAGAGATAAAAAACTTGAACAGACCAATAACAACTAAAGAAATTGAACATATAATCAAGAAACTCCCAGTAAACAAAAGCCCAGGTACAGATGGCTTCATGGGGGAGTTTTACCAAACATTCGAAGAAGAACTAACACCCATTCTCTTCAAACTATTCCAAAATATCCAAGAAGAAAGAAAACTTCCAAACTTGTTTTACGAGGCTGGCATAATTCTAATTCCAAAACCAGATAGAGACACTACAAGAAAAGAAAACTACAGGCCAATATCCCTGATGAACACAGATACCAAAATCCTTAAAAAAATATTAGCAAATCAGATCCAGCAATACATCAAAAAAATTATTCATCATGACCAAGTGAGATTCATCCCAGGGATGCAAAGATGGTACAATATTTACAAATCAATAAATGTGATACATCACATAAACAAAATGAAAGATAAAAACCATATCATCATATCAATGAATGCTGGAAAAGCATTAGAAAAAAATCCAGCACCCATTTCTGATAAAAACACTCAGAAAAGTGGGAATAGAGGGATCCTATCTCGACATAGTAAAGGCCATATATAAAAAACCTACAGACAACATCATACTCAATGGGCAAAAACTACATGCATTTCCCTTAAGCACAGGAACAAGGCAGGGATGCCCACTTTTGCCACTCTTATTTAACATAGAACTGTAAGTCTTAGCCACAGCAATTAGACATGAAGAAAACATAAAAGGAATCCAAATTGGAAAGGAGGAAGTGAAACTCTCATTATTTGAAGATTACATGATACTGCACATAGAAAACCTAAAGACTCCATCAAAAATCTACTAGATTTAATAAATGAATTTGGCAAAGTAGCAAGATACGAAATTAACGTCAAGAAATCGATGGCATTCTTGTACACCAACAACAAAGTCAATGAAAGAGAAACTAAAAAAGCAACCCCATTTACCATTGTGGCAAAAAAATTAAGATACTTAGGAATAAACTTAACCAAAAAAGTAAAAGACCTCTTTACAGAAAACTACAGGACATTGAACAAAGAAATAAGAGGAAGATATAAAAAAGTGGAAGCATATACCTTGTTCATGGATTGGAAGAATTAACATCATTAAAATGTCCTTACTATGCAAAGCAACCTATAGATTCAATGCAATCCCCATCAGAATACCAACGACATATTTTACAGAACTAGAACTCATACTCCAAAAGTTTATATGGAACCAAAAAAAGACCCCAAATAACTACAACAATCTTGAAAAAGAAGAACAAAGTAGGAGGGATCACAATACTGGATATCAGGTAATACTACAAAGCCATAGTAATCAAACAGCCTGGTAGTGGCACAAGAACAGGCATATAGATCAATGGAACAGAATAGAGAACCCAGAAATTGACCAAAGACATTATGCTCAATTAATACTTGACAAATGTTGCAAGAGCATAGAGTGGAGTAAAGACAGCCTCTTCAATAAATGGTGTTGGGAAAATTGGACAGCTATATGCAAAAAAATGAAGCTAGACCACCAAGTTATACCATACATGAGAATAAACTCAAAATGGACAGAAGACTTAAATGTGACTTGTGAATCCATAAAAATTCTAGAAGAAATTGTAGGCAACAACATTGCAGACATCATACACAGCAGAATTTTCACCGATACAACGCCTAAGTCAAGAGAAACAAAGGAAAAAATGAATAAATGGGACTACATCAATCTAAAAAGCTTTTGCACAGCCAAAGAAACAACTATCAAAATGGAAAGGAAACCCACTATATGGGAGAGGATAATTGCCAATGATACATCAGATAAGGGGTTAATTTCCAAAATATATAGAGTACTCATACAACTCAACAAAAAGAAAACAAAGAATCCAATTAAAAAATGGGCAGAGGACCTAAATAGACACCTCTCCAAACATGATATAGAAGTAGCCAAGAGGAATACGTGTGAAGGAGGACTGAAAGCTGATGGCAGGCAGGACTGGAGGGAGGGTCAGTGTGTGAGAGAGTGAGTGAATGTGAGAGAGAGTGTGAGTGGACATGAGTGTGAATGAGCAACCTCGAGCAGTGCAGAAATGTGGAGCAGAAGCTTCCTGTGCTGTGGAAGGGGAGCAACCAGCCACCATGGTAAGCAGCTCATCAGGGTGCTTCTCCCTGCATGGCCGGGAGGCCCTGCCATTTTGGAAGATCCCTGGTCTTTTCTGAGAGGAGGCTATGGGAGGGGCTGGGGCCCAGCAACCTAAGAGCACCAGCGCACCTCACACCATCAGACCAGTGGACCCCACTGTGTCAACACAGACCAGTGCACAGTAGCAGCGCTGTCAAGGTGCCTGCTATGGAAGTCACAAGCTGCTGGGAGCCCAGCACCATCCCCCACAGCAGCAGCAGCCTGATCAGAGCTGAAACACACCCCCAGCAACAGAGACATCCATCCCCAGGGAGCAGTAGCACAGATCGGCAGCTGAGACCCATCCCCAGAAGCATCAGTAGAGGCTGAGCAAGAGCTGAGCCCCACCAGGCAGCAGCGCTCCCCAGCTACCAGCGTCGGGCCCAGGGCTCCAGTGCGGCCCAGGCCATACAGCTGCCTGCGGCACCAGCAGGGAGCGTGGCTTCAGTGGGACCCACGTGATCCAGCAGCACCACCTACCAGGATAGACCAATACCAGCCTCCAGTAGTCAGTCCTGTAGGACTCACAGCAGGCAAGAGGTACCAGGCACCAGAACAGTCTGGGAGGCACAGCAGCCTTATTTGATACACAGTGACCTACCTACCTACACATCCCAACATCCCTCACTGGGTCTAGAACTACCAGATGACTAAAATAGGGAGACAAAGAAATAACACCCAAATGAAAGAAAAGGAGGAATCACCAGAAAAAGAACTACATTAAATGGAAGAAAGCAATTTGTCAGATAAATAATTCAAAGCAATGATTTTAAGGGTGCTCAAACAATTCAGTGAGAACTACAAGCAACTTAATGAGAATTATAGAGAGCTCAGTGGGAACTACATCAGCTTAAAAAAAGAGGTAGAAGCTATGAATAAAAATCAAGAGGAAATAAAGAACAACATAGCTGATATGAAAAGTAACTTAGAAGGATTCAATAGTAGATTAGAAGAAGCTGAAGACTGAATCAGTGAGGTAGAAGACAAGGTAGAAAAAAATGCCCAAATAGAGCAGCAAATGGGGGGAAAATTAAAAAACAGGAGGAGAGTTTAGGGGAGCTTTGGGATAATACAAAGTATAACAACATTCGCATCATAGGAAGGAGAAGGAGAAGAATCAGAGAAAGAAATAGAGAACCTGTTTGAAGAAATAATGACAGAAAACTTCCCTAATTTGGTGAAGGAAAAAGTCACACAAGTCCAGGAAACACAGAGAGTACCAAGCAAGATGAACCCAAAAAGACCTAGAGCTAGACACATTATAATTAAAAGGGCAAACATTAAAGACAAAGAAAGAATCTTAAAGGAAGCAAGAGAGAGACAGAAAGTTACCTGCAAGGGAGCTCCCATTAGACTGTCAGCTGACTTCTCAATAGAAACACTGCAGGCCAGAAGGGAGTGGCATGAAGTATAGAAAATAATGAAGGCAAGGGTCTGAATCCAAGACTACTCTATCCAGCAAAGCTATCATTCAAAATTGAAGGCGAGATAAAGATCTTCACAGATAAAAAAAAGCTAAAGGCATTTACTACCACCAAACCAGCACTGTAAGAAATGCTAAAGGGACTGCTGTAAGAAGAAGAAGAAAAAGAGAGAGAGAGAGAGAGAGAGAGAGAGAGAGAGAGAGAGAGAGAGAGAGAGAGAGAGAGGGAGGAACACAGGCATAAAATAAAAATGGCAACTAATAAGTATCTATCAATAATAACCTTAGCCCTGACTGGTTTGGCTAAGTGGTTAGAGCGTTGGCCTTCAGACCAATGAGTCACGGGTTTGATTCCAGTCAAGGACACATACATTGGTTGCAATTCGTCCCTGGCCCTGGTCCGGGTCATGCAGGAGGGAGCCACTCGATGTGTCCCTTTCATGTCAATGTTTCTCTCTGTCTCTCTTCCTCTCTCTCCCTCCCACTCTGTCTGAACAAAAATGGAGAAAATGTCCTCGAGTGAGGATAAAAAAAAAAGGGGGAAAAAATAACCTTAAATGTAAATGGATTAAATGCCTCAATCAAAACACATAGGGTAACTGATTGGATAAGAAAACATGACCCATATATATGCTGTCTACAAGAGACCCACCTCACAACAAAAGACTCACACAGGATGAACGTGAAGGGATGGAAAAAATTTTTCCAGGCAAAGGGAAATGGAAAAAAAAAGCTGGTGAGGCAACACTCATATATGATAAGATACACTTCAAATCGAGGGCCATAATAAGAGACAAAGAAGGTCACTACATAATATTGAAAGGATCTATCCAACAGGAGGATATAACCTCGGTAAACATATATGCACCAAACACAGGAGCACCAAAAGATGTTAAAAAACTTCTGGAGGACTTGAAAGGAGAGATCAATAGCGATACAATCATAGTGGATGACTTAAACACCCCACTGATACCACTGGATAGATCTTATAGACAAAAAATTAACAGGGACACACAGTTCTTTTATTTTATTTTATTTTGTTTTTTTTTATCCTCACCAGAGGACATTTTTTCATTTTTTGTTCAGATAGAGTGGGAGGGAGAGAGAGGAAGAGAGAGAGAGAGAGAAACATCTACGTGAAAGGGACACATCGAGTGGCTGCCACCCACACGACCAACCAGGGCCAGGGACAAACTGCAACCGAGGCACATGCCCTTAGCAGGAACCGAATCCGGGTCTTTCTGGACTGCAGGCCAACGCTCTAACCACTGAACCAAACCGGCCAGGGCGACACACAGTTCTTAAATGACCAACTAGATCAGCTGTACTTAACTGATATTTACAGAACGCTTCACGCCAAAGCTGAGGAATATACATTCTTCTCAAGTGCACACGGGACATTCTTGAGGATAGACCATATGTTAGGACCCAAAGTAAATCTCCACAAATTCAAGAAGATTGAAATCATATCAAGCACCTTCTCAGATCACAATGGCATGAAACTAGAAATCAACTACAGCAAAAACATTCAAACACATGGAGGCTAAATATCATGGTATTAAACAATGAATGGGTTACCAAAGAGATCAAGGAAGAAATTAAAAACTTTCTGGAAACCAATGAAAATGAACACACAACAGCACAAAATCTATGGGATGCAGTGAAAGCAGTCCTGTGAGGGAAGTTCATAGCACTACAGGCCTACCTCAAGAAACAAGAAAAATTCCTAATTGACTTTCTAACCCTACAACTCAAAGAGCTAGAAAGTAAACGAAAAGAAAAACCCGGAGCAAGTAGAAGGAAAGAAACAGTGAAGGTCAGAGCAGAAATAAACGACATAGAAACTTAAAAAAAAAAAATTCTAAAGATCAATGAAACAAAGAGCTTGTTCTTAGAAAAGATAAACAAGACTGATGGACCCTTAGTCAGACTCACCAAGAAACAAAAAGAGAAGCTCCACATAAACAAAATCAGAAATGAAAGAGAAGTAAAAACTGACACCACAGAAATACAAAGGATCATTAAAACATACTACGAAAAATTATACACCAAGAAATTGGACAATCTAGGTGAAATGAACAAGTTTCTAGAGACATGCAGTCTCCCAAAACTGAACCAGGAAGAGATAGAAAACTTTAATAGACTGATAACAACTAAGGAAATTGAAGATGCAATCAAGAAACTCCCGGCAAACAAAAGCCCAGGCCTGGATGGCTTCACATGGGAGTTTAACTGAATATTCAAAGAAGATCTAACACCCTATCTCCTCAAACTATTCCAAAAAATCCAGAATGTGGAAGACTTACAAACTCATTTTAGGAGGCCAACATAATTCTAATTCCAAAACCAAATAAAGACACTATAAAGAAAGAAATCTACAGGCCAATATCCCTAATGAACACAGATGCCAAAATCCTTAACAAAATATTGGCAAATGGGATCCAGCAATACATCAAAAAAAAAAAATTATTCATCATGACCAAGTGGGACTCATCCCAGGGATGCAGGGATGGTACAATATCTGCAAATCAATAAATGTGATACACCACATAAACAAAATGAAAGATAAAAACCATATCATCATATCAATAGATGCTGAAAAAGCATTTGACAGAATCCAGCACACATTTCTAATAAAAACGCTGAGCAATGTGGGAAGAGAGGGATCATATCTCGACATAATAAAGGCCATATATGAAAAACCTACAGACAACATCATACTCAATGGGCAAAAACTACATGCATTTCCCTTAAGAACAGGAACCAGACAGGGATGCCCACTCTCGCCACTCTTATTTAACATAGTACTGGAAGTCTTAGCCACAGCAATTAGACATGAAGAAAACATAAAAGGAATCCAAATTGGAAAGGAGGAAGTGAAACTCTCATTATTTGCCGATGACATGATACTGTACATAGAAAACCCTAAAGACTCCATCAAAAATCTACTAGATTTAATAAATGAATTTGGCAAAGTAGCAGGATACAAAATTAACATCAAGAAATCGACGGCATTCTTGTACACCAACAACAAAGTCAATGAAAGAGAAACTAAAAAAGCAACCCCATTTACCATTGTGGCAAAAAAAAATTAAGATACTTAGGAGTAAACTTAACCAAAGAAGTAAAGGACCTCTTCGCAGAAAACTACAGGTCACTAAAAAATCAAATAGAGGAAGATACAAAAAAGTGGAAGCATATACCTTGTTCATGGATTGGAAGAATTAACATCATTAAAATGTCCATACTACCCAAAGCAATCTATAGATTCAATGCAATCCCCATCAAAATACCAACAACATATTTCACAGAACTAGAACAAATACTCCAAAAGTTTATATGGAACCAAAAATGACCCCAAATAGCTACAGCAATCTTGAAAAAGAACAGAGTAGGAGGGATCACAATACTGGATAGCACGTTATACTACAAAGCCATAGTAATCAAAACAGCCTGGTAGTGGCACAAAAACAGGGATATAGATCAATGGAACAGAACAGAGAACCCAGAAATTGACCCAAGACATGCTCAATTAATATATATATATATATATATATATATATATATATATTTATCCTCACCCAAGGACATTTTTGCATTTATTTTCAGATAGAGCGGGAGGGAGAGAGGGAGGTAGAGAGAGTGAGAGAAACATCGATGCGAGAGAGACACATCATGTGGTTGCCACCCACACAACCCCAACTGGGGCCGGATACAAACTGCAACCGAGGTACATGCCCTTAACGGGAACCGAACCCCGGACTCTCTGGTCCATGGGCCGATGCTCTAACCGCTGAGCCAAACTGGCCAGGGCTGCTCAATTAATATTTGACAAAGGTGGCAATAGCATACAGTGGAGTCAAGACAGCCTCTTCAATAAATGGTGTTGGGAAAACTGGACAGCTACATATAAAAAAACGAAGCTAGATCACCAACTTACACCATACACAAGAATAAACTCAAAATGGATAAAAGACTTAAATGTGACTCAGAATCCATAAAAATCCTAGAAGAAAATGCAGGCAACAAAATTTCAGACATCACATGCAGCAGAATTTTCACTGATACAATGCCTAAGGCAATAAAAACAAAGGAAAAAATGAACACATGGGACTACATCAAACTAAAAAGCTTCTGCACAGCAAAAGAAACAACCATCAAAAAGGAAAGGGAGCCCACTATATGGGAGAGCATAATTGCCAACAATGTACCAGATAAGGGGTTAATTTCCAAAATATATAGAGTACACATACAACTCAACAAAAGGAAGACAAAGAACCCAATTAAAAAATGGGAGGACCTAAATAGACACCTCTCCAAAAAGGACATACAAATGGCCAAGAGACATATGAAAAAATGCTCAACGTCACCAGTCATCAGAGAGGTGAAAATGAGAACAACTATGAGTTATCACCTTACACCTGCCAGAATGGCTGCCATCAACAAATCATCAAACAACAAGTGTTGGCGAGGGTGTGGAGAAAAGGGGACTCTAGTACACTGCTGGTGGGAATGCAGACTGGTGCAGCCACTATGGAAAACAATATGGTGTTTCCTCAAAAAATTAAAAATTGAACTGCCATTTGATCCAGTGATCCCACTTGTAGGAATGTACCCTTAGAAGCCTGAAACACCAATCAGATAGAATATATGTACCCCTATGTTCATAGAAGCCCTATTTACAGTAGTTAAGATCTGGATAAAGCCCAAGTGTCCATCAATAGATGAGTGAATAAAAATGCTGTGGTATATATACACAATGGAATACTGTGCAGCCATAAGAAAGAAAGATCTCTTACCCTTTGAGACAACATGGAGGGATCTGGAGAGTATTATCCTAAGAGAAACAAGCCATTCAGAGAAAGACAAGTACCACATGATCTCACTTATTTATGGAATATCATGAACAAAATAAGCTGATGATCAAAATAGATTCAGAGACATTGAAGTAGGGAACATACTGACAAACCTCAGAGGGAAGGGGGCTGGGGGTGGGTGGGTTGAGAAGAGTTAAACTAAAAAAGTTGTATGCATATATGCATAACCAATGGACATAGACAATTCTTTTGGGAAGCAGGAGGGGAGTGGGAGCGGGGAGGAGGGGGTCAATGGGGGAAGAAAGGGGGGACGTCTGTAATTCTTTCAACAGTCTAAGGCCATACCACCCTGAACGCGCCCAATCTCGTCTGTAATACTTTCAACAATAAAGATTAAAAATAAATAAATAAAAGAAATATATGTTGAATTTAGGAATATAGTTTAAATTATTTATTTAATTAAATTTATTGTGGTCACGTTGGTTAACAACATATAAGTTTCAAGTGTACAATTCTATAATACATCATCTGTATATTGCATTGTGTGCCCACAGCCCAAAGTCAAATCTTCTTCCATCACCATATTTGACCCCCTTTTCTCTCTTTATCATGTCCGCATCCCACTTCCCCTCTGGTAATCACCATACTGTTGTCTGTGTCTATAAATTTGTTTGTTTGTTCATTTGTTGCTTTCTGTTTTATATCCCACATGTGAGTGAAATCATATGGCTCTTCTTTTCCGTCTGACTTATTTCACTCAGCATGATACTCTCAGTATTCATCCATGTTGTAATTCATCAATTTTTTCGCTGAGTAGTAGAAATATAGTTAATGTCTAAGAATAAATGCATTGGGGATGTGCAAAAGGAGAAATATAATAACTGAAGACTGAGCACTGTGGGGAAAAATAAGGGCTAGACAGATGGGCATGAGGAGGGGAGTGGTGACTATTAGTTCTTTTTTTTTTTTTTGCATGGTACATTTTTTATTATTATTACTTTTTATTTCTGATTTCTTTTTTTTTTTTTATTTACTTATGTTACAGATGATTCTCCTTTTTTTCCCCCATTGACACCCCCCTCCCTCTCCCTCCCTGTCCCATCCCCGTTTTGTTGTCCATGTCCATTGGTTATGAGTACATGCGTACAAGTTCTGTGTTTATCGCTCCCCTCCCCCGCCCCCTCTTCTGGCAGATGTCAGCCTGTACCCCACTTCCACGTCTCCGGGACTACCCTGTTCCTCACACTGTTATGTTCATTATATTCCAGAAATAAGTGAGATCATATGATGTTTGTCTTTCTCTGCTTGGCTTGTTTCACTTAGGATAATAGTTTCCAGGTCCTCCCATGTTGACGCAAAGGATAAGAGATCGTTCTTTCTTAAAGCTGCATAGTACTCCATTGTGTATATGTACCAGAGCTTTTTTATCCATTCGTCTACTGATGGACATTTGGGCTGTTTCCAGATCTTAGCTATTGTAAATAGCGCTGCTATGAACATGGGGGTACATGTATTCTTTCTGATTGGTGTTTCAGGCTTCTTCGGGTATATTCCTAGGAGTGGGATCACTGGGTCAAATGGTAATTCAATTTTTAATTTTTTGAGGTAGCACCATAGTGTTTTCCATAGTGGCTGCACCAGTCTGCACTCCCACCAGCAGTGTACTAGAGTCCCCTTTTCTCCACACCCTCGCCAACACTTGTTGTTTGATGCTTTGTTGATGGCGGCTATTCTGACAGGTGTGAGGTGATACCTCATTGTTGT
This sequence comes from Tadarida brasiliensis, assembly GCA_030848825.1. NCBI lineage: Eukaryota > Metazoa > Chordata > Mammalia > Chiroptera > Molossidae > Tadarida > Tadarida brasiliensis. The sequence continues at coordinate 94,073,742 of CM061280.1, read as the reverse complement.
TTTAATTTGCATCTCTCTGATGATTAGTGAAGTTGAGCATTTCTTCATATGTCTCTTGGCCGTTTGTATGTCCTGTTTGGAGAGGTATCTATTTAGTTCCTCCGCCCATTTTTTAATTGGGTTCTTTGTCTTCCTTTTGTTGAGATGTATGAGCACTCTATAAATTTTGGAAATTAGTCCCTTATCTGATATATCATAGGCAATTATGCTCTCCCATACAGTAGGTTGCCTTTCCACTTTGATGGTTGTTTCTTTTGCTGTGCAGAAGCTTTTGAGTTTGATGTAGTCCCATGTGTTCATTTTTCCTTTGTTTCTGTTGCCTTAGGTGATATATGAGTGAAAATTTTGCTGCGTATGATGTCTGAAATTTTGTTGCCTACATTTTCTTCTAGGATTCTTATGGAGTCATGAGTCACATTTAAGTCTTTTATCCATTTTGAGTTTATTCTTGTGTATGGTGTAAGTTGATGATCTAGTTTCATTTTTTTGCATGTAGCTGACCAATTTTCCCAACACCATTTATTGAAGAGGCTGTCTTTGCTCCATTGTATGCTCTTACCGCCTTTGTCAAATATTAATTGAGCATAATGTCTTGGGTCAATTTCCGGATTCTCTGTTCTGTTCCACTGGTCTATGTGCCTGTTCTTGTGCCAGTACCAGGCTGTTTTGATTACAGTAGCTTTGTAGTATAACCTGATGTCTGGTATTGTGATCCCTCCTACTTTGTCCTTCTTTTTCAAGATTGCTGTAGCTATTCGGGGTCTTTTTTGGTTCCATATGAACTTCTGAAGTATTTGTTCTAGTTCTGTGAAATATGTCGTTGGTATTTTGATGGGGATTGCATTAAATCTGTAGATTGCTTTGGGTAGTATGGACATTTTAATGATGTTAATTCTTCCAATCCATGAACAAGGTATGTGCTTCCACTTTTTTATATCTTCCTCTATTTCTTTTTTCAATGACTTGTAGTTTTCTGCAAATAGGTCCTTTACTTCTTTGGTTAAGTTTATTCCTAGGTATCTTAATTTCTTTGCCGCGATGGTAAATGGGATTTTTTTTTAGTTTCTCTTTCTGTGAGTTCATCGTTGGTGTATAAGAATGCCGTCGATTTCTTGACGTTAATTTTGTATCCTGCTACTTTGCCAAATTCATTTATTAAGTCTAGTAGATTTTTGATGGAGTCTTTAGGGTTTTCTATGTATAATATCATGTCATCTGCGAATAATGACAGTTTCACTTCCTTCTTTCCAATTTGGATCCCTTTTATTTTTTCTTCACGTCTGATTGCTGTGGCTAAGACTTCCAGTACTATGTTAAATAAGAGTGGTGAAAGTGGGCATCCTTGTCTTGTTCCTGTTCTTAAGGGAAATGCTTTTAGTTTTTGTCCATTGAGTATGATGTTGGCTGTAGGTCTTTCATATATGGCCTTTATAATGTTGAGATATGATCCCTCTATTCCCAAACTGCTGAGCGTTTTTATCAGAAATGGGTGCTGGATTTTGTCAAATGCTTTTTCAGCATCTATTGATATGATCATGTGGTTTTTATCTTTCATTTTGTTTATGTGATGTATCACATTTATTGATTTGCGTATGTTGTACCAGCCTTGCATCCCTGGGATGAATCCCACTTGGTCATGGTGAATAATTTTCTTGATGTATTGCTGGATCCGATTTGCTAGTATTTTGTTCAGGATTTTGGCATCTATGTTCATCAGGGATATTGGCCTGTAGTTTTCTTTCTTTGTAGTGTCTTTTTCTGGTTTTGGGATGAGAATTATGCTGGCCTCATAAAACGAGTTTGGAAGTCTTCCTTCTTCTTGAATTTTTTGGAATAATTTGAGGAGAATGGGTGTTAGTTCTTCTTTGAATGTTCGGTAAAACTCCCCCGTGAAGCCGTCAGGGCCTGGGCTTTTGTTTGCTGGGAGAGTCTTGATTACATCTTCAATTTCCTTCGTTGTTATTGGCCTGTTCAAGTTTTCTATCTCTTACCGATTCAGTTTTGGGAGACTATGTGTTTCTAGAAATGTGTCCATTTCGCTTAGATTGTCGAATTTGTTGCCATACAAATGTTCGTAGTATTTGCTAATGATCCTTTGTATTTCTGTGGTGTCAGTTGTTACTTCTCCTCTTTCATTTCTGATTTTGTGTATTTGGGTTCTCTCTCTTTGTTTCTTGGTGAGTCTAGCTAGGGGTCCATCAATCTTGTTTATCTTTTCAAAAAACCAGCTCTTTGTTTTATTGATCCTTTGAATTGTTTTTTTGGTCTCCATGTCATTTATTTCTGCTCTGATCTTTATTATTTCCTTCCTTCTACTTGCTCTAGGGTTTTCTTTTTGTTTGCTTTCCAGTTCTTTAAGTTGTGAGGTTAGATAGTCAATTAGAAATTTTTCTTCTTTCTTAAGGTGGGCCTGTAGTGCTATGAACTTCCCTCTCAGAACTGCTTTCGCAGTATCCCATAGGTTTTGCGTTGTTGTGTGTTCATTTTCATTGGTTTCCAGAAATTTTTTAAATTCTTCCTTGATCTCCATGGTAACCCATTCATTGTTCAGTAACATGCTATTTAGCCTCCATGTGTTCATATGTTTTTGCATGTTCTTGTTGCAATTGATTTCTAGTTTCATGCCATTGTGGTCTGAGAAGATGCTTGATATGATTTCAATCTTCTTGAACTTGTAGAGACTTAGTTTGTGCCCTAACATATGGTCTATCTTTGAGAATGTCCCATGTGCATTTGAGAAGAATGTGAATTCTGCAGTTTTGGGGTGTAGTTCTCTGTATATATCTATTAAATCCATTTGATCTAGTGCTTCATTTAGAGTCTCTGTTTCCTTGTTGATTTTTTGTTTAGATGATCTATCCAGTGATGTCAGTGGGGTGTTGAAGTCTCCTGCTATGATTGTATTGTGGTCGATTTCTCCTTTGAAGTCCTCCAGAAGATTTTTAATATATTTTGGTGCTCCTATATTGGGTGCATATATGTTTACCAAGGTTATATCTTCCTGTTGGATAGATCCTTTCAATATTATGTAGTGGCCTTCTTTGTCTCTAGTTATGGTCTTCAATTTGAAATCTAATTTATCAGATATGAGTATTGCTACCCCAGCTTTTTTTTCCTTTCTGTTTGCTTGGAAGATTTTTTTCCATCCCTTTACTTTCAACCTATGTGCGTCTTTTGTTGTGAGGTGGGTCTCTTGTAAGCAACATATGTGTGAATCATGCTTTCTTATCCAGTCAGCTACTCTGTGTCTTTTTATTGGAGCATTCAGTCCATTTACATTTAAGGTGATTATTGATATGTACTTATTTATTGCCATTTTTGTACAGTGTGGTTCTAATTATCTTTCTATTTCTTCTAATAATTATAGCAGTCCTTTTAACATGTCTTGCAGTGCTGGTTTGGTGCTAATATATTCCCTTAGCCTTTTTTTGTCTGGGAAGCTCTTTATTTGACCTTCTATTTTGAAAGATAGACTTGCTGGATAGAGTAGTCTTGGATTCAGATCCTTGTTTTTCATGACCTTGATTACTTCATGCCATTCCCTTCTGGCCTGTAGTGTTTCTGTTGAGAAGTCAGATGATAGCCTAATGGGGTTTCCTTTGTAGGTAACCTGTTGCTTATCTCTTGCTGCCTTTAGGATTCTCTCTTTGTCTTTGATTTTTGGCATTTTAATTATTATGTGTCTTGGTGTGGGCCTGTTTGGATTCTTCTTACTTGGGGCTCTCTGTGCTTCTTGAACTTGAATGCTTTCTTCCTTCACCAGGTTAGGAAAGTTTTCTGTCACTATTTCTTCAAATATATTCTCTAACCCTTTCTCATTTTCTTCATCTTCAGGGACTCCAATAATGCGAATGTTATTTCGTTTCCAGTTGTCCCACAGTTCTCTTAAGCTATCTTCCTGTTTTTTCATTGTTTTTTCCTTTTGGTTTTCTGATTGATTGATTTTTTCTACTCTGTCTTCTAATTCACTGATCCGGTCCTCTGCTTCCTCTACTCTGCTGGTCAATCCTTCCAATGTGTTCTTTATTTCTGCTATGTCATTCTTTATTTCCACTTGGTTGGTTTTCAGTGTTTCTATATCTTTACTCATGGTGTTGATGTCCTTACTCATGCTGTTTAGTTTCCTCAAGATCATGGCTCGGAACTCTCCCTCTGATAATTTGCTTAGCTGCACTTCATTTATCTCATCTTCGGTGGAGTTCTCTTGTTCTTTCATTTGGGATCTGTTTCTTTGTTTCACCATTTTTGCTATCCCAGTGGGTTTTGGAGCCTGCCAAATTTTCCCTGTGGATGTTGGTGTTCTGCTATTTGTGGCTCCCTCTACTGGGTTTGGATGAGCGTGGAGGGCCCTCCTTCAACACCACTATCAAGTCTCACTTTCCTGGGTAGATATGCAAGCTCAGGAAAGGTTTAGTTATGCTCTAGCTTTTTGCCTGGAGGCTATTAGCCTCAGTTACTTGAAAAGCCTTAGGATCTCAGTTGAATGAGGACCTCCCTCAGATGTTTACAGTGTAAGATGGTTTCCGAGGGTGGGGCCAATGCTGGTTGTTAATGAGCCTCAATTTGCTTTTCTTTACCTCTTTACCTCACCTGGGAATCTCTGAGGGAGGGGCTTCCTCAGCTCTGGGAAGGAGCAAACTTCGCTGCAGGTCTGTGCAATCAGGAATGAGGGGCTGGCCACCCCTGTCCTTTGTGGCCACAGCTCAGCACAAACTCTGAGCGCCCTCCAAATCCCAGGTGTCCCCTCAGAGTTCCAGTCCAGTCCGCCCTCCCTCTGTCGGAGCCCCAGGTGAGAGGCTGTGGCTATTTAGCGGTCTGTCCCTGCTCTCTGCGCTGTGGAGTAGCTGGGGCTCTTAACCCCGAGGGCGGGCACCGCCACCGCCGCTCCCAGCTAAGGTCGCCGCGCTGGGGCCGCTGCTCCTAGCCGGGGCTGCCGCTCCTAGCTGGGGCTGCCGCTCTCAACCGGGGCCGCGGCTCCTAGCCGGGGCCGTAGCTCCCCACCGAGGGCGTCTCTCACAGCCGGGGCCGCAGTTCCCCGCCGAGGGCGCGTCTCCCAGCCGGGGCCGCAGTTCCCCGCCGCGGGTGCGTCTCCCAGCCGGGGCGCAGTTCCCCGCCGCGGGTGCGTCTCCCAGCCGGGGCCGCAGTTCCCCGCCGCGGGCGCGGTTCCCCGCCGAGGGCGCGGCTCCCAGCCGGGGCCGCAGTTCCCCGCCGCGGGCGCGTCTCCCAGCCGGGGCCGCAGTTCCCCGCCGCGGGCGCGGTTCCCCGCCGGGGCCGCGGCTCCCAGCCGAGGGCGTAGCTCAGAGCCGGTGGCGACGCCCACAGCCGAGGGCAGAGCTCCCAGCCGGGGCCGGAGCTCAGAGCCGAGGTCGCTGCTGTCCGTGGGCTCCTAGCCCGCCACCCTCACGCGTCTCCGCAGATCCTACCAGGCTCAGTCAGTGTCCCTGGTTGTGTGGTCCTCTCCCACTGCTTTTCTGTTGCTTTTTCCCGATGATTTGTCTTTATTTTAGTTGTAATTCCCGTTTGATCCTGGGAGATCGTCTGTGTAGCTTCCATTCACTCCACCGCCATTTTCAGATCTCTATTAGTTCTTTCTCTATATATACTTTGTCATTTTGGTAGACAATTACTTTACTAAAATCCAGAGAAACACCAATTTTTAGCTGCTACACCCTAGACTCAGTCACCACTTCCTCTGTAGTCAAATCCCTTTTCTTGCCAACTGCTCCATCATATTCTGCTCTTTCCAAGGCCACCATTTCCCCCTCTCTCTTCCAATCCCACCTGTTGGATGACTGCAGTCCTGCTAGGAGTAGAGCAGACCTTATAGCAACAGAGCTGCCTTATGAGGTAATGAGCTTCATGTAACAAGAGGTAATTACATAGAGCATGGAGATCTACTACTGGGATTCTATACAGACCATTCCTGCTTAAGATTCCACTGTATACTGTATAAGCATGGTCAACTCACTAAATTTCAACCTTGTCATCTGTAAAATGAGTGTATGCATACACAACACACACCTCAAATTTTCTACCAAAACTTACTCTAGATAGTCCCTACTTTGAACAAACCCACAATAAGAAATTCTGAGTTTTCAAGCCAATAATCTTTTAAAGGTACAGGAAGGATGTGAATTTTAAAAAGCAATAGTCTATAATAAATAACAGTATTGAGTTATAACCCAAAATATAAAATACATGTGTCCATACTGATATAAATAAATGATCGAGCAAATAAGTAAATAGGGAGAAAGAAAAAAAATCTTTTTTACATAATGATTCCAAATAATATATGTAGATATTCCTTTCCTCCAGGAGGTGTACATTAATCCCCCCCCTTGAATGTGAGTGGACTTAATAACTCAATTTTAACCAATGTGTATATGGAAATATATATAAAATATATATATATATAGAATGGAAATATGTATAAAAATGGAAACACAGTAATTTATGATGGAGAAACCTGGCAGACACTACCTTAGGCAGATGATGAAGGGTCATATTACCAGTGATGTCATGTACCCCCAGATACCATGGGATGAGAAGGGCACTTCACTTCTGTGGTATTCTTCCCCCGAACCTATAACCCCAGTCTAGTTATGAGAGAAACATCAGACAAACCCAAACTGAGGGATGTTCTACAAAATACCTGGCCAGTACTCTTCAAAACTGTCAAGGTCATGAGAACCAAGGAAAGACTGACAAACTGATAGACCAGAGGAGACTAAGGAGACATGATGAATAAATGCAATGTGGTAGCCTGGATTGAATCCTGGGAATGAAAAAGGACATTAATAGAAAAACTGGTATAATATGAAAAAAGTGTGTTGTTGAGTTTATAGTAATATATCGATGTTGATTTCTTGATTTTGACAAAAGGAACATGGTTATGTAACATGTTAACATAAGGGGAAACTGGGTGAAGGGTATACATGAATTCTTGGTACCATCTTTGCAACTTCAACGTAAATCTAAAATTATTCCAAAATACTGAGTTTATTAAAACAAATAGAAGGAATAGTCTCAAGATTTTTTAACAGGATTTAAAGGACCTTAATTCAACCACCCTTCCGGGATTTTTGTAGAGAGAGCATAATGGTTAAGAGTTGGTTGAGTCCTAGCTCTGCTGCTTATTAGCTATATGATCTAACCCCTTTGTGCCACTTCACTTTACTCATCTCTAAAATTAAGATAATAATAGCACCTACTTCATAGGTCATTTGTTAATGAGGCTGGTATTTGTTAATAAATAAGCCTTGGAGATGTAGTGTATAGCACAGGGAATATAATCAATAACGTAATAACTTTTCATAATGACAGATGGTAACTAGATTCAGTGTGGTGATCATACCACAGGGTATATAAATATTGAATCGCTATGTTGTACACCTGAATCTAATATACTATTGTATGCCAACCATACTTTAATAAAATTTAAAAATATTTTAAAGTGCTTCGAAGAATCCTAGCATTAGTAAATGCAATGTAAATGTCAGTTAAAATATAAAGTAAAACTGCCACAGAAACTTCTGGATATACCTTACCTATGCAGCAGCCCATGATATACCTCAATGTACATCCATTGGATTTATGCAACATATCCAAAATACAATATAGAGCTGTTCATGAAACTAGCAGCCTGTGAGGTAGCCTTCACTATCCCCCCAAAAATATGATCAGAGAAGCCACTTTAGAATAACAGGCTGTTTTGGGGAGCTCAGATGTAGATTGGCAGCTAATTGTAGATAATGGTATGTCAGAGAGAAAACTAGTAGACACTGGTGTGCCCAGGGAAGTATTTATATTCTTTCCTCCACAGATTTGCTTGGGTTGCTTTCTTCTGCCAATGTTCTCTCCTCTTACTCTCTGATTAGTTTAGGCCTTCATTTTTCTTTTATTTTATTAAAAATATTTTAATGTTGACATTATTGCAGGAGTCCCCCTCCCATCCCCTTTGCCCACCACATATATGCATACCCTGTGAACACAGGCAATAATTTGGTAGATCTTCCTTTTCTTTGACACCCAACTTAAATCTTACCTCAGCTATGAGACTTCCTGGATCTGTTGCAGCCTTTTCTCTGAACTCCAGTGGTGCTAGCTGGTTCCTTAATCTGGCTTGGAGAACATGCTGTCTTATGCAATTCTTCTCTCCTCAATCAGGTCATAAGTACCTCAAGGGCAGGTATGTGTAGCACTCATGAGAGATGAATCAATAATTAATGTTCAAGACAAAACAGAAAGTCCACTTCTCCTTTAATTCATCAAATACTTACTGAACCCTATGCTTGGGATGGAGGAGCTGGAGGATGAGAGTGGAGTCATTGTCCTCAGGAGGCCCACAATTTTGGATCAAAACTTTACATACCTAATTTATAATCCCATTTGCCTCTGGTGGGGGTAGGGATAATGAGACAGAGGAAGCAACAAAGGAGGCTTTGTTTGATTTTCTCTGTAATGTTCTTTTATACAAAATTTAATTATCTGGAGAAAAGAAAAAAGTCTCCTGAGGGCATACAACTGAGAAAAAGATGAGAGGAGGGAGCAATTTGACACTAGAGAGAAGTGAAATTTGGAATGTGGGAAGAATAGAGAACAGGGCTTGGAAGACGTAGGAAAGTATGGCCCTTGCCCCCAGTCTCTCCACATCTTCAGTGGATTCTGTTCTTTGTCTCTATTTTTTAAAATTAAAGTTTTGACAACGAAGGAAATTGAAGATGTAATCAAGACTCTCCCAGCAAACAAAAGCCCAGGCCCTGACGGCTTCACGGGGGAGTTTTACCGAACATTCAAAGAAGAACTAACACCCATTCTCCTCAAACTATTCCAAAAAATTCAAGAAGAAGGAAGACTTCCAAACTCGTTTTATGAGGCCAGCATAATTCTCATCCCAAAACCAGAAAAAGACACTACAAAGAAAGAAAACTACAGGCCAATATCCCTGATGAACATAGATGCCAAAATCCTGAACAAAATACTAGCAAATCGGATCCAGCAATACATCAAGAAAATTATTCACCATGACCAAGTGGGATTCATCCCAGGGATGCAAGGCTGGTACAACATACGCAAATCAATAAATGTGATACATCACATAAACAAAATGAAAGATAAAAACCACATGATCATATCAATAGATGCTGAAAAAGCATTTGACAAAATCCAGCACCCATTTCTGTTAAAAACGCTCAGCAATTTAGGAATAGAGGGATCATATCTCAACATTATAAAGGCCATATATGAAAGACCTACAGCCAACATCACACTCAATGGACAAAAACTAAAAGCATTTCCCTTAAGAACAGGAACAAGACAAGGATGCCCACTTTCACCACTCTTATTTAACATAGTACTGGAAGTCTTAGCCACAGCAATCAGACGTGAAGAAAAAATAAAAGGGATCCAAATTGGAAAGGAGGAAGTGAAACTGTCATTATTCGCAGATGACATGATATTATACATAGAAAACCCTAAAGACTCCATCAAAAATCTACTAGCCTTAATAAATGAATTTGGCAAAGTAGCAGGATACAAAATTAACGTCAAGAAATCGATGGCATTCTTATACACCAATAATGAACTCACAGAAAGAGAAACTAAAAAAACAATCCCATTTACCATCGCGGCAAAGAAATTAAGATACCTAGGAATAAACTTAACCAAAGAAGTAAAGGACCTATTTACAGAAAACTACAGGACATTGAAAAAAGAAATAGAGGAAGATATAAAAAAGTGGAAGCACATACCTTGTTCATGGATTGGAAGAATTAACATCATTAAAATGTCCATACTACCCAAAGCAATCTACAGATTTAATGCAATCCCCATCAAAATACCAACGACATATTTCACAGAACTAGAACAAATACTTCAGAAGTTCATATGGAACCAAAAAAGACCCCGAATAGCTACAGCAATCTTGAAAAAGAAGGACAAAGTAGGAGGGATCACAATACCGGACATCAGGTTATACTACAAAGCTACTGTAATCAAAACAGCCTGGTACTGGCACAAGAACAGGCACATAGACCAGTGGAACAGATCAGAGAATCCGGAAATTGACCCAAGACAGTATGCTCAATTAATATTTGACAAAGGTGGTAAGAGCATACAATGGAGCAAAGACAGCCTCTTCAATAAATGGTGTTGGGAAAATTGGACAGCTACATGCAAAAAAATGAAACTAGATCATCAACTTACACCATACACAAGAATAAACTCAAAATGGATAAAAGACTTAAATGTGACTCATGACTCCATAAGAATCCTAGAAGAAAATGTAGGCAACAAAATTTCAGACATCATACGCAGCAAAATTTTCACTGATATATCACCTAAGGCAACAGAAATAAAGGAAAAAATAAACACATGGGACTACATCAAACTCAAAAGCTTCTGCACAGCAAAAGAAACAACCATCAAAGTGGAAAGGCAACCTACTGTATGGGAGAGCATAATTGCCTATGATATATCAGATAAGGGACTAATTTCCAAAATATATAGAGTGCTCATACATCTCAACAAAAGGAAGACAAAGAACCCAATTAAAAAATGGGCAGAGGAACTAAATAGATACCTCTCCAAACAGGACATACAAACGGCCAAGAGACATATGAAGAAATGCTCAACTTCACTAATCATCAGAGAGATGCAAATTAAAACAACAATGAGGTATCACCTCACGCCTGTCAGAGTAGCCGCCATCAACAAAGCATCAAACAACAAGTGTTGGCGAGGATGTGGAGAAAAGGGGACTCTAGTACACTGCTGGTGGGAGTGCAGACTGGTGCAGCCACTATGGAAAACACTATGGCGTTACCTCAAAAAATTAAAAATTGAATTACCATTTGACCCAGTGATCCCACTCCTAGGAATATACCCGAAGAAACCTGAAACACCAATCAGAAAGAATACATGTACCCCCATGTTCATAGCAGCGCTATTTACAATAGCGAAGATCTGGAAACAGCCCAAATGTCCATCAGTAGACGAATGGATAAAAAAGCTGTGGTACATATACACAATGGAGTACTATGCATCGTTAAGAAAGGACGATCTCTTATCCTTTGCGTCGACATGGGAGGACCTGGAAACTATTATCCTAAGTGAAACAAGCCAAGCAGAGAAAGACAAACATCATATGATCTCACTTATTTCTGGAATATAATGAACATAACAGTGGGAGGAGCAGGGTAGTCCGGAGGACGTGGAAGTGGGGTACAGGCTGACATCTGCCAGAAGAGGGGGCGGGGGAGGGGAGAGATGAACACAGAACTTGTACGTATGTACTCATAACCAATGGACATGGACAACAAAACGGGGACGGGACAGGGAGGGAAGGGGAGGGGGGTGTCAACGGGGGAAAAAAAGGAGAATCATCTGTAACATAAGTAAATTAATAAAAAAAATAAAATAAAATAAAATAAAAAAAAAAATTAAAAATTGAATTACCATTTGACCCAGTGATCCCACTCCTAGGAATATACCCGAAGAAACCTGAAACACCAATCAGAAAGAATACATGTACCCCCATGTTCATAGCAGCGCTATTTACAATAGCGAAGATCTGGAAACAGCCCAAATGTCCATCAGTAGACGAATGGATAAAAAAGCTGTGGTACATATACACAATGGAGTACTTTGCAGCGTTAAGAAAGGACGATCTCTTATCCTTTGCGTCGACATGGGAGGACCTGGAAACTATTATCCTAAGTGAAACAAGCCAAGCAGAGAAAGACAAACATCATATGATCTCACTTATTTCTGGAATATAATGAACATAACAGTGGGAGGAGCAGGGTAGTCCGGGGGACGTGGAAGTGGGGTACAGGCTGACATCTGCCAGAAGAGGGGGCGGGGGAGGGGAGAGATGAACACAGAACTTGTACGTATGTACTCATAACCAATGGACATGGACAACAAAACGGGGACGGGACAGGGAGGGAAGGGGAGGGGGGTGTCAATGGGGGAAAAAAGGAGAACCATCTGTAACATAAGTAAATTAATAAAATAAATAAATAAATAAATAAAATTAAAGTTTTGATTCAATTGGATTTCTTGTGGGAACCATAAAAAGCATATATAATACATAATGAATGTGCCCCCCCTCACCCCATGGAGTTCAGCTACAGCAGTTTTGCCTCAATGACTATCATCTCTACATAGGCACCCTCCCCAGAGAACAGTGCCAACCTTCATAGACTCCTAAGATGAGATGGATAATACACAAGAAAACAAGTATATACATAATTGAAAATTGTGATAACTGCTAGGAAGAAGAAATACCAAGCTAAAGTAACAATGCAGAGGGCTTACTTTAGACTTGGTACACAGGAAAGGCTTCTCTCAGGAGAGGATACTTATTTAAGCTGAGACCTAAAGACAAGCTGCCAGCAGTGCAAAGACTGGAGTGGGACTTGGGGAGAGTGCTCCAGGTCAGGGAAACAATGAAAGAGAGAAAGATTCAAAAGAAGAAGAAAGCATGAAGGGAAATAGATAGCAGGAGATAGTATGTCCACTGAGACTCAGGGTCAATGATCTACTCAAGATTATACGTCTAATCAGCAACAAATGAGAGCATTAATGAGCTCCATCCTGAGAGATAAAATTGAACAGAAGGCTTCTGGGGCTTCAAGATAGCATCTAGCAAGAGAACAAGGGACAAAACAGGAACAGGGACTCAGAAAACTTTCCAAGATTCTGGAGATTTTGTCAATATTCCAGTGTTAGTGATTTTTGTTAATCCCTCTCTTTCCCTGAAGGGGCTGACAACAAAACCTTTGAATGAAAGTTATGAAAAGTACCAGATTAATAAAAATTTCCCAGGTTCCAGGCCATTACCCCTTATCTCTAGGGGCAGCAAAGAATGGAGATCTATAGGCCTGGATTGCACACTTCAGTCGATCTTGGAAAATCTAAACTCCAAGGCAAAGAGCCAAGGCTTACAGCTCCTGAAGGAGAGAAAAGCAAACTGAATGCCTGGGTTTGTGGAAGAATCCAAAGCAGGAGGGCCAGATGGTTGGATATATATATAGTGGGGAATTGGAAAGATGGAGGAGGCTTAACAGTTTATCAGAAAACTCACACAGAGAGGTTATCTTGCTCAAAGTCACAAGGCAAAGCCAGGAGTGGAACCCAGGTCTGATAGATTCCACAGCCTTTCTATTAAATCACCTAAAATTATTTCCCTCACAACTCCTCTTTGATGTTGCTTTTAGGATGATTTTTTTTTTTTTTTTTTTTTTTTTTTAGAAAAGTGTGTGTGTGAGAAGAGTGCAAGTATGTTTTGTGGAGAGACTTAACTAGTATGGATGTGCTTCTGCTCCTTTATTTGCATATTTCTGCCATGTTTACATATGACTTGGTGGGATTATTAGATTAATGCATTTCTTGCTGGTGAGGCAACCTAATTCCAGAGAATTAAGAAAAATCCTTAAACCCGAATAGAGGGAGCCAAAGAATATTGAGATTCTCCCTCTGGCCAGACCCTTTGAAATCTTGGGACAGCTGAGTAAGGGTGGAAAGGAAGCGTCAATGATATTCACAGGCTAAGCCTTCATGATGGGCTTTTATGAGAATATATACATGGAAGAAAGATTAGATAGACAGAGGGAGAGACACTAGCTTTCCAGTGTCAGAGAGAGACAAGGCAGCTGGATGTTAAAAGAGCAAAAATAAGATAAGAGGTCTAGGCACCTGGCCATCCTTTCCTGAGTCATTCTTTTACTGTGTGGATTCCTTAATTGGAAGTGCTATCAATTACCAGCTTTTCAAACACAGTATAGCTATTAAGAGCATGAACTCTTAGATCACTAGTAACCTTGGCAAATCACTTACCCTCCCTGAACATGGGTTTCCCCATCTATAAAACAGGGATGATGATAGTATTTACCTCATAGAATTGCTGATAAGATTAAGTGGTATAGAAAGCAATTGGAAGAGTCTGGCATGCAGTAGGCCACCAGTGCATAGTATATATTATTATTATTTCTTACATTGAATGCAAATATAAATGACTGCTGGATTATCTATGCCACTGTATACTACTTTGAGGCCAAATTATAGAACCACTGGCCTGAAAGGAATGCTAGAGATTATCTATTGCTCTTTTTTAATTTGACACATGAGGAACCTAAGATCTGAGGGAGACAAGACAAGTGTATTTGAGAGAAGGAAAAGCTTATGCGAAATCAAAAGGTATGAAAGATAGTGAAAAGTGATTTAGAGTGGCTGCAATGCCAGATAAATGAGAGTGTGTATGCATATGTTGGAGGGGTGGGAAGAATAGATGAAAACTGGAGGGTAGATAAGGCTATAGAAGAAGGAACGACAAGAATATAATGTGCTTTTGTATCCAAGTCAGGAGTTTGAACTTTACCTAGATGAGCACTGTCCATTAAAAATAAAATATAAGCCACATATGCAGCTTTAAATTATCTAGTAGCCACATTAAAAAAAGAAACAGGCAACATCAAGTTTAAGCTATATGTTATTTAAGCCAATATATTAAAAATATTTCAACATGTAATCAATATAAATAATTATTAATGACATATTTTACATTCTTTTAAAATACTAAGTCATTTAATTCTAGTATGTATTTTATATTTACAATGAATCTCAATTTTAACTAGCCACATTTCAAATGTTCAAGGGCCACATGTTTCTAGTAGCTAGTGTATTTGTGAGTACAGATCTGGCAATGGGGCACTATCGAAGGATTTTAAACAGAGGCGTACCATGATCTGATGTGTGCCTCAGAGCAAAAATTCTGGCGATGATGGCAAGGCTAGATTGGGACAGGGGCCACTCAGGATTGCTATGTATAGTTGTACAGGTTGTATGGTACAAAGAGCATGAATGGGGGCTGAAATCCAGCCCACATTCCACTTATCAAGTCAAGCACCCTGGCCCAACACTGCCACCCCAGAGCAAAGTGAGCTTTTCCCTAATTGGTCAGCCCAGAAGCAGAGCCTGTCTTCTAATTTTCACAAAGATGCCACATCTACTATCAATAGCCCTGAAGAATACCAGATCAGTGTAGAAGGTATGAACTTCATAGTTCTATCTGAACTTATAGTTCAGATAGATAAGAAATATCACATCTCTTTATAAATCAGAGTTAATTTCATTTTGAGTTCCCAATCCCATAAGTCTAGAGGGAAACTCGACCTTAGTTATTCTTGGCACCCCTCACTCAGAGTTGTGCCTAAATTCTAATATTTTATATGAACCAGGGCATGGGGGAATGGACCTCCAGTCATCAAGTCATCTGCTCACACTGGTTAATGTTGAGATATTCATTGGTCGCTGTGCAGGGTCTTTCAGGTCTGGAGACACTCTGATGCTTTTGTGAAAAACTTTTGCTTATGGCCCCAACTTTCTAGATTCCCTACCTCATAACTTCCCTCTGGGGCCTTCCCCACACACTGCCCAAAATCCAGGCCAGGCTCTGCAACTCTGGAATTCAAGAGGTCTTTCTCTTTTCCCCTTATATTGGGAGAATATCTTTTTCAATCTGGGAAAATCCTTTCCCCTTTCTGCTTCTTTTAAAATATATATTTAAAAATAGTTTATTGATTTTTAGAGAGAGAGGAAGGTAAAAGGAGAGAGAGAGAAACACCGATGTGAGAGCAGAACACCAATCAGCTGCCTCTTGCATATCCCCTACTGGGAATTGAGCCTGCAATCCAGGCATGTGCCCTGACTGGGAATCGAACCAGAAACCTCCTGGTGCACAGGATAATGCCCAACCAACTGAGCCACACTGGCCAGGGCAGCCTTTCTGTTTCTTTACTGGCAAACGTTTTCCTCCCTCTGGGACTCAAGGCTGTTGTGAACAAGAGTCAGGAAGTGTTGTGGGAACTCTTAGTTTTCTGCCCTGCTACAAACCTCCTAGTGGCTGAGGGCCAGAACTAGCTACGTGCTTGAGGGAAGAAAATAATAGGAGGAATACACAGGGAGAAAAATATATGTGCGTGTATAATACTCTCTTAAAATATTATCCAACTATAGAGCAACAGGAACTCTCACATACCACTGGTGGAAGTATAAATTGGTACAACCACTCTGGTAAAGAGTTTGCATGTATGTCAGAAATATCATCTGTAGGTATATGTTCAGTATAAATGAGTGCTTATGGCCACCAAAAGTCATGTATAGGGACATGATGGAAAAAATGGTGGTGGAATGAATGGAAGCTACACTGACTGTCTCCCAGGACAAAACTGGAATTACAACTAAAATAAAGAAAAGTCATCTGGAACAACCAACTGAAGACCAGCTGGAGAGAACCCTTATAACTAGGGACATAAAGAGAAGCCCAAAACAAGATTGGTAGGAGGTGCAGAGGCATGAGAGGGCTGGCTGGCTTCCCACAGGCAAGAAGCTGAAGGCTATCCTAGCTGTAAGAAGTTCCCTCTGAGAAGTCTGGGGTTTAAACCCCAAGCTGGGATCCCCAGCACAGAGTGGTGGAATAGGGAAAGGTGCCCACATAACACCTGGCTGTGAAAAACACCAGAGCAGAGGTTCTGTCCAGCAGGAAGAGGTGCTGGGAATACGGGCACCCACCTGAAGGGCCAGAACACTAAATTACAGCTACAGCCACTCAACTTGGGCTCCTGCAGAGGGAGGGAAGACTGGACTAGAGCTGCGAGAGGAGAGTTGGTGGTTCGTGGCGCTGAGGAGAGAGCTGGGAATGAAGCCATCAGGAGTCCTATGCTGAGTCATTCCCCCACACTACAGAAACCATTTTCCTCAAGAAGTCTTTCCCCATCAAAGCAGCTTTAGCTTGGGTGGGTGGGGGGGAGCAGCTGCCCCATCCATTGGAATTTAATCCTGCATGGCCAGGATAAGTGCAACCTGAGGCTCATTAACTGTCAGAGGCTACCAGCAAGCCAGTAGGCAGAGATAAGTCTCAGAATGCTTTGAGCCTTGGGCCTGGCTCTCGATTGTTGTGTTTCTTGGGTCTGGGGACCAAGCTGTGAAGGCAGCTGCCTGGGCCCCTTGGTTGAGCCATTAACCCATGCTGCAGAAATAATTTTTCTCAGGTAGAGTTTTTCCATCAAAGCAGCTATAGCCCAGGGGGGAAGCAACTGTTCAACCAATTGGAATTTAACCCCGGCTAGCCAGGAGGAGTCAGCGCCTAGAACAAAACTGCAACCTGAGGCTCATTAACTGTCAGAGACTATCAGCCAGCCTGCAGGAGGAGACAAGTCTCTGGGCACTTTGAGCCTTGGGCCCAGCTTGTGGTTATTGGGTTTCAAGGCTCAGGGGTCTGAGCTCTGAAGGCAGTTGCCTGGTACCCTGTGCTGAGTCATTAACCCACACTGCAGAAACCATTTTCTTCAGGCAGAGTTTTCCTCTCAAAGCAGCATTAGCCTGGGGGAAAGCAGTTGACTCACCTGCAGAAATTCTCTCACCCTGCCCGCCGTAGGGGA
This sequence comes from Tadarida brasiliensis, assembly GCA_030848825.1. NCBI lineage: Eukaryota > Metazoa > Chordata > Mammalia > Chiroptera > Molossidae > Tadarida > Tadarida brasiliensis. Next base: position 94,056,301 of record CM061280.1, on the reverse strand, counting down.
GCTTATGTCCAGCTGAAGACTATAGTCTGAGGCACATTAAGTGACTGAGACTAACAATCAGCCTGTAGGCAGAGGTGGATCTCTGAGATATTTAAATCTTTGCCTGGCCTGCAACTCTACCCAGGAGAATAAGACCAGACATTGGTATTCAGCTTGGTCCTTTACATAAACATCCAAACCCAGCAGAAGGAGCCACAATCTGTGGAACATTGAAATCCACAGGGAGATTTTGGCAGGCTCCAAACCCTGCTGAGGCAACCAAAATGGTGAAACAAAGAGACAAATCCCAAATGAAAGAACAAGAGAATTCTCCAGAACAAGGGCTAAATGAAATGGAGATAAGCAAGTTATCAGATATAGTGTTCAGAGTAATGATTATCAGGACGTTCAACAGCATGAGCAAAGATGTAGAAACAATGAAAAATGACCAAGTGGAAATGAAGAATGGCATAAAGTAAATAAAGAACACATTGGAAGGCATAAGCAGCAGATTAGAAGAAGCCAAGGATCAGATCAGTTTGTAATTAGAAGACGAGGTAGAAAAAACTCACTTAGCCCTGGCTGGTTTGGCTCAGCAGTTAGAGCATTGGCCCGTGGACCGGAGAGTCCTGGGTTCAGTTCCTGCTAAGGGCACGTACCTTGGTTGCAGTTTGTACCCAGCCCCAGTTGGGGTTGAGTGGGTGGTAGCCAGTTGGTGTGTCTCTCTCATATTGATGTTTCTCTCTCTAACTGCCTCCCTCTCTCCCTCCCACTCTATCTGAAGATAAGTGCAAAAATGTCCTTGTGTGAAGATAAAAAAAAATCACTCAATCAGAGAACCAACAAGAAAAAAACAACAACATTAGAAAACAGGAGGACAGTTTAAGAGACCTGTGGGACAATATGAAACATGACAACACCCACATCATAGGAGTACCAGAAGAAGAAGAAAGTGAACAAGGGTTAGACAATCTGTTTGAAGAAATAGTGGCAGAAAGTTTCCCTAACTTGGTGAAGGAAAAAGGCATACAAATTCAGGAAGCACAGAGTCCCAAGCAAGGCCCATGCCAAGATACATCATTGAAAATGCCAAAAATTAAAGACAAAGAGAGAATCTTAAAGGCAGCAAGAGAAAAGCAACAGGTTACCTACAAATAAGCTCCCATAAGGCTGCCAGTTGATTTCTCAACAGAAATACTACAGGCCAGAAGGGAATGGCCTGAAGTATTAAAGGTAATGAAAATCAAGGATCTAAATCCAAGACTACTCTATCCAGCAATGTTATCATTCAAAATAGAAGGTGAAATAAAGAGCTTCCCAGATTAAACAAAAAGGCTAAAGGAATATATTACCACCAAACCAGCATTGCAAAGAATGTTAAAGGGACTGCTGTAATAAGCAGAAGAAATAGAGAAACATAGCGATAATAAATAAAAATGGCAATAAATGAGTACATATCAATAATAACCTTAAATGTAAATGGTTAAATGATCCAATCAAAAGACACAGAGTAGCTGAATGGATAGGAAAGCATGATATATATATATATATTACAAGAGACCCACCTCAGAACAAAAGACTCACACAGGTTGAAAGTGAAGGGATGGAAAAAAATTTTCCAAGCAAATGGAAATGAAAAAAACAGCTGGTGTAGCAATACTCATATCTGACAAGATAGACTTCAAAACAAGGGCCATAATAAGAGACAGAGAAGGTCACTACATAATATTAAAAGGATCAATCCAACAAGAGGATATAACCCTGGTAAACATACGTACCAAACATGGGAGCACCAAAATATATTAAAAAACCTCTGGAGGACTTCATGGGAGAGATCAATAGCAACACGATCATAGTGAGTGACTTTAACACCCCACTGACACCACTGGATAGATCTTCTAGACAAAAAATTAACAAGGACATAGAGTCCTTACAAGACAAACTAGATCAGTTGGACTTTATTGATATTTACAGAAAATGTCACCCCAAAGCTACAGAATATACATTCTTCTCAAGTGCACATGGGTCATTCTCAAAGATAGACCACATGTTAGGACACAAAGCAAGTCTCTACAAATTCAAGAAAATTGAAATCGTATCAAGCATCTTCTCAGATCACAGTGGCATGAAACTAGAACTCAATTACAGTAAAAACACACAAAAAACATTCAAACACTTGGAGGCTAAATAGCATGCTATTAAACAACAAATGGGTTACTAACGAGATCAAGGAAGAAATTAAAAATTTTCTGGAAACCAATGAAAATGAACACACAACAACACAAAATCTATGGGACACAGCAAAAGCAGTCCTGTGAGGGAAGTTCATAGCACTACAGGCCTACCTCAAGAAACAAGAAAAATTCCTAATTGACTTTCTAACCCTACAACTTAAAGAACCAGAAAGTAAACAAAGAGAAAAACCCAGAGCTAGTAGGAGGAAGGAAATAGTAAAGGTCAGAGCAGAAATAAATGACATAGAGACTAAAAAAACAATTCAAAAGATCAATGAAACAAAAAGATTCTTTGAAAAGATAAACAAGATCGATGGACCTTGAGCCACTCACCAAGAAACAAAAAGAGAGGAACCAAATAAACAAAATCAGAAATGAAAGAGGAGAAGTAACAACTGACACTACAGAAATTCAAAGGATCATCGAAACATACTATGAACAATTATATGCCAACAAACTGGACAACCTAGGAGAAATGGATACATTTCTAGAAACACACAATCTCCCAAAACTGAACCAGGAAGAGATAGAAAACTTGAACAGACCAATAACAACAAAGGAAATTGGAGATGTAATTAAGAAACTCCCAGCAAACAATAGCCCAGGCCCAGATGGCTTCACGGGGGAGTTTTACCGAATATTCAAAGAAGATCTAATACCTATTCTCCTCAATCTATTCCAAAAAATCCAAGAAGATCGAACACTTCCAAACTCATTTTATGAGGCCAGCATAATCCTGATTCCAAAACCGGATAAAGACACTACAAAGAAAGAAAACTACAGGCCAATATCCCTGATGAACACAGATGCCAAATTCCTTAACAAAATATTAGCAAATCAGATCCAGCAATACATCAAAAAAATTATTCATCATGACCAAGTGGGTTTCATCCCAGGCATGCAAGGATGGTACAATATCTGCAAATCAATAAATGTGATACACCACATAAACAAATGAAAGATAAAAACCATATGATCATATCAATAGAGGCTGAAAAAGCATTTGACAAAATCCAGCACCCATTTCTGATAAAAATGCTCAGCAATGTGGGAATAGAGGGTCCATATCTCAACATAATAAAGGCTATATATGAAAAACCTACAGCCAACATCATTCTCAATGGGCAAAAACTAAAAGCATTCCCCTTAAGAACGGGAACAAGACAGGGATGCCCACTTTCACCACTCTTATTTAACATAGTAATGGAAGTCTTAGCCACAGCAATTAGACATGAAGAAAAAATAAAGGGGATCCAAATTGGAAAGGAGGAAGTGAAATTCTCATTATTTGCAGATTACATGATATTGTACATAGAAAACCCTAAAGACTCCATCAAAAATCAACTAGACTTAGTAAATGAATTTGACAAAGTAGCAAGATAGAGAATTAACGTCAAGAAATCGATGGCATTCTTTTTTTTTTTTTTTATCCTCACCCGAGGACATTTTTTCATTTTTTGTTCAGATAGAGTAGGAGGGAGAGAGAGGAAGAGAGAGAGAGAGAAACATCGATGTGAAAGGGCCACATTGAGTGGCTGCCATCCGCACAACCAACCAGGGCCGGGGACAAACTGCAACCGAAGTACATGCCCTTAGCGGGAACCGAACCCGGGTCTCTCTGGACCGCAGGCCAACGCTCTAACCGCTGAGCCAAACCGGCCAGGGCTCGATGGCATTCTTATACACCAATGATGAAATCACAGAAAGAGAAACTAAAAAAACAATCCCATTTACCATCAGGGCAAAAAAATTAAGATACCTAGGGATAACCTTAACCAAAGAAGTAAAGGACCTCTTTACAGAAAACTACAGGTCATTGAAAAAAGAAATAGAGGAAGATATAAAAAAGTGGAAACATATACCTTGTTCATAGATTGGAAGAATTAACATCATTAAAATGTCCATACTACCCAAAGCAATCTATAGATTCAATGCAATCCCCATCAAAATACCAATGACATATTTCACAGAACTAGAACAAACACTTCAAAAGATTATATGGAACCAAAAAAGACCCCGAATAGTCACAGCAATCTTGAAAAAGAAGAACAAAGTAGGAGGGATCACATTACCAGATTTCAGGTTATATTACAAAGCCACTGTAATCAAAACAGCCTGGTACGGGCACAAGAACAGGCAGATACATCAATGGAACAGAATAGAGAATCCAGAAATTGACCCAAGACAATATGCTCAATTAATATTTGACAAAGGTGGCAAGAGCAGACAGTGGAGTCAAGATAGTCTCTTCAATAAATGGTGTTGGGAAAATTGGACAGCTACTTGCAAAAAAATGAATCTGGACCACCAACTTACACCATACATGAGAATAAACTCAAAATGGATAAAAGACTTAAATGTGACTCAGAATCCATAAAAATTTTAGAAGAAAATGCAGGCAACAACATTTCAGACATCATACGCAGCAGAATTTTCACTGATACAACACCTAAGGCAAGAGAAACAAAGGAAAAAATGAACACATGGGACTACATCAAACTAAAAAGCTTCTGCACAGCAAAGGAAACAACCATCAAAACAGAAAGGAATCCCACTATATGGGAGACCATAATCACCAATGATGCATTAGATAAGGGGTTAATTTCCAAAGTATATAGAGTGCTCATACAAGTCAACAAAAGGAAGACAAAGAACCCAATTAAAAAATGGGCAGAGGAACTAAATAGACACCTCTCCAAACAGGACATACAAATGGCCAAGAGACATATGACAAAATGCTCAATGTCACTAATCATCAGAGAGATGCAAATTAAAACAACTATGATGTATCACGTCACACCTGCCAGAATGGCTGCCATCAACAAATCATCAAACAACAAATGTTGGTGAGGGTGTGGAGAATAGGGGGACTCTAGTACACTGCTGGTGGGAATGCAGACTGGTGCAGCCACTGTGGAAAACACTATGGTGTTACCTCAAAAAGTTAAAAATTGAACTGCCATTTGACCCAGTGATCCCACTTCGAGGAATATACCCTAAGAAACCTGAAACACCAACCAGAAAGAATATATGTACCTTATTCATAGCAGCACTATTTACAATAGCTAAGATCTGGAAACAGCCCAAGTGTCCATCAGTAGACGAATGGATAAAAAAGCTGTGGTACATATACACAATGGAGTACATGCTGTTGTAAGAAAGAAAGATCTCTTGTCCTTTAAGATGACATGGAGGGACTGGAGAGTATTATCCTAAGCAAAACATGCCAAGCAGAGAAAGACAAATATCACATGATCTCACTTATTTGTGGAATATAATGAACATAACAGTCTAAGGAACAGGGTAGACCCAGCAACGTGGATGTAGGGTACAGACTGACAATCCTCAGAAGAGGGGGTCGGGTGGGAGGGAAGAGATAAACCACAGAACTTATGCGCATGTATGCATAACTGATGGACATGGACAGCAATGCTGGGGATTGGGCGGGGGGATGGGGAGGAGGGTGTCAGTGGGGAAAAAAGGAGAAACATCTGTAACAAAAACAAATTAATAAAATAAATAATTAAATAAATGAATAAATAATTAATTTAAAAAAAGAAAGTGAAGGGATGGAAAAAAAATTCCAAGAAAATGGAAATGAATAAAAGGCTGGGGTAGTAATACCCATATCTCATAAAATAGACTTCAAAATAAAGCCCATAACAAGAGACAAAGAAGGCCACTGCATAATATTAAAAGGATCAATCCAACAAGAGGGTATAACCTTCGTAAACATATATGCACCCAATATAGGAGCACCAAAATATATTTTAAAAAACATCTGGAGGACTTCAAGGAATAAGTTGACAGCAATACAATTATACTAGGAGACTTCAACATCCCACTGACATCACTGGATAGATCCTCTAGACAAAAAATTAACAAGAGAACAGAGACCCTATATGACACACTAGATCAGATGGATTTAATTGATATTTACAGAGAATTACACTGCAAAAGTGCAGATTATACATTCTTTTCGAGTGCACACTGGACATTCTCAAAGATAGACCACATATTAGGACACAAACTAAGTCTCTACAAGTTCAAGAAGATTGTAAACATGTCAAGCATCTTCTCAGATCACAATAGCATGAAAGTAGAAATTAATTACAATAAAAACACTCAAAACATTCAAACACATGGAGGCTAAATAGCATGTTCTTAAACAATGAATGGGTTACCAAGGAGATCAAGGAAGAAATAAAAAAACTTCCTGGAAATCAATGAAAATAAACACACAACAACACAAAATCTATGGGACTCAGTGAAAGCAGTAGTGAGAGGGAAGTTCATAGCATTACAGGCCTTCCTCAAGAAACAAGAAAAATTTAGAGTCCCAAGAAAGACTTGTGATCAGTATGAGCTGCAGGAGCACAACTTTCAGAGAGGATTCCAAAATGGCAGCAGAGTAAATGGAAGCTACACAGACTATCTTCCAGGACCAAGCTGGAATTAAAACTAACATAAAGACAAATCGTTGGGGAAAAGCAACAGAAAAGCAGCTGGACAGGACCCATATAACCAGGGACAGGAAAAAAGAACACTGAATTGAACCTGGTAGGTCTGTGGAGGCACCAGAGGGCAGGCTGGGAGCCCACTGACAGCAGCTGTTTTAGTAGTGAGCAGCTCCCTTGGGTTTAAAATCCCAAGCCAGCTCCACAGTGCACAGGGCCTGGACAGAGCACTTAATTAGCTACAGCCACTCACCTGGGGCTCTGGCAGAGGGAGGGTGGACTGGACTGGAACTGTGTGGGGACACTTGGGATTTGGAGGGTGCTCAGAGTTTTTGCTGAGTCACGGCCACACAGGACAGTGGCCATCTTGCTCCTTCCTGGAGCTCTGGGGAGAAGGAGCAGCCCCTCCCTCGGAGATTTAACCCTACCCAGCTGGGCCAGAGAAATGCAAATTGAGGCTCATTAACAACTAGCATCTGCCCCACTCTCTGGAAATCCTCTTACACTGAACAACTGAGGGAATTTTTCATTCAGCTGAGGGCTACAACACAAGGCTCATCAAGTAACGGAGACTAATAGCCTCCAGGCAAAAAACTAGAGGATAACTGAACCTTTCCTGGGCTTGCAAATCTACCCAGGGAAGTAAGACTTGACAGTGGTGTTTAACGTGGGTCCCCCCACACTCATCCAAACCCAGTAGGGGGGGGCCACAATCAGTGGAAAACCAACACTCACAGGGAAAATTTGGCAGGCTCTAAAACCCACTGACATAGCCAAAATGGTGAAACAAAGAAACAAATCCCAAATGAAAGAACAAGAGAACTCTACTGAGGATGAGATAAATGAAATGCAGTTAAGCAAGTCATCAGAGGTAGAGTTCAGAGCCATGATCTTGAGGAAGCTCAACAGCGTGAGTAAGGAGCTCAACACTATGAGTAAAGATATAGAAACTTTGAAAACCAACCAAGTGGAAATGAAGAATGACATAGCAGAAATAAAGAACACATTGAAAGGAGTAACCAGCAGAGTAGAGGAAGCTGAGGAGCATATCAGTGAATTAGAAGACAGGGTAGAGAAAAATCAACCAATCAAAACCAAATGGAAACAGCAATTAAAAAACAGGAAGACAGCTTAAGAGAACTGTGGGACAACTGGATATGTAACAACGTTTGCATCATAGGAGTCCCCAAAGAAGAAGAAAATGAGCAAGGGTTCATAAAAAAATATATATATTTGAAGAAATAGTGACAGAAAACTTCCCTAACTTGGTGAAGGAAGAAGGCATTCGAGTTCAAGAATAACAGAGAGCCCCAAGTAAGAAGAACCCAAACAGGCCCACAACAAGACACATAGTAATTAAAATGCCAAAAATGAAAGACAAAGAGGGAATCCTAAAGGCAGCAAGAGATAAGCAACAGGATACCTACAAAGGAACCCCCATAAGGCTATCAGCTGACTTCTCAACAGAAACACTATAGGCCAGAAGGGAATGGCATGAAATAATCAAGGTAACAAAAAACAAGGCTCTGAATCCAAGACTACTCTATCCAGCAAGGCTATCACTCAAAATAGAAGGTGAAATAAAGAGCTTCCAGACAAAAGAAGCTAAGGGAATAGGCACAGCAAGAAATGTTAAAAGGACTGCTGTAATTAGTAGAATAGGAAGAAAAATATAACCACAGTAAACAAAAATGGCAATAAATAAGTACATATCCATAATCACCTTAAATGTAAATGGACTGAATGCTCTGATAAAATGACACAGAGTAGCTGATTGGACAAGAAAGCATGACCCATATATATGTTGTTTACAAGAGACCCACCTCACAACAAAAGACTCACAAAGGTTGAAAGTGAAGGGATGGAAAAAAATCTTCCAAGCAAACGGAAAGGAAAAACAAAAAAAAAGCTGGGGTAGCAATACTCATATGTGATAAAATAGATTTCAAAATGAAGATCATAACTAGAGACAAAGAAGGCCACTACATAGTATTGAAAGGATCTATCCAACAGAAAGATATAACCTTGGTAAACATATATGCACCCAATATAGGAGCAACAAGATATATTAAAAATCTTCTGGAGGACTTCAAAGGAGAAACTGACAGCAATACAATCATAGCAGGGGACTTCAACATCCCACTGACATCACTGGAGAGATCCTCTAGACAAAAAATTAACAAGGATACAGAGACTCTAAATGATGCACTAGATCAAATGGATTTAATAGATATCTACAGAGAATTACACCCCCAAACTGAAGAATTCACATTCTTCTCAAGTGCACATGGGACATTCTCAAAGATAGACCATATGTTAGGACACAAAGTAAGTCTCTACAAGTTCAAGAAGGTTGAAATCATATCAAGCATCTTCTCAGATCACAATGGCATGAAACTAGAAATCAATTACAAGAACATGCAAAGACATTTGAACACATGGAGGCTAAATAGCATGTTATTAAACAATGAATGGGTTCCCAAGGAGATCAAAGAAGAAATTAATAACTTCCTGGAAATCAATGAAAATGAACACACAACAACACAAAATCCATGGGATGCAGCAAAAGCAGTTCTGAGAGGGAAGTTCATAGCACTACAGGCCTACCTCAAAAAACAGGAAAAATTTCTAATAGACTATCTAACCTCACAACTTAAAGAGCTAGAAAGAAAAAAAAAGAGAAAGAAAGTAGAAGGAAAGAAATAGCAAAGATAAGAGCAGAAATAAAAGACATAGAGACCAAATAACAATTCAAAGTATCAATGAAACAAAGAGCTGGTTCTTTGAAAAGATAAACAAGATTGATGAACCCTTAGCTAGACTCACCAAGCAACAAAGAGAGAGAACCCAATTACACAAAATCAGAAATGAAAGAGGAGAAGTAACAACTGACACCACAGATATACAAAGGATCTGTTCACAAATACTATGAACAGTTATATGCCAACAAATTGGACAATCTAAGCAAAATGGACAAATTTCTAGAAACACATAGTCTCCCAAAACTGAACTGGGAGGAGACAGAAAACATGAACAGACCAATAACAACTAAGGAAATTGAAGATGTAATCAAGACTCTCCCAGCAAACAAAAGCCCAGGCCTGAATGGCTTCAAGGGGAAGTTTTACCGAACCTTCAAAAAAGTACTAACACCCATTCTGCTCAAAATACTCCAAAAAATTCAAGAAGAAAGAAGCCTTCCAAACTCGTTTTCTGAGGCCAGCATAATTCTAATTCCAAAACCAGAAAAATACACTACAAAGAAAAAAAACTACAGGCCAATATCCCTGATGAACATAGATGCCAAAATCCTGAACAAAATACTAGCAAATTGGATCCAGCAATACATTAAAAAAATTATTCACCATGACCAAGTGGGATTCATCCCAAAGATGCAAGGCTGGTAAAACATTTTCAAAACAATAAATGTGGTACATCACATAAACAAAATGAAAGATAAAAACTATATGATCATATCAATAGATTCTGAAAAGGCATTTGACAAAATCCAGCGCAAATTTCTGATAAAAATGCTCAGCAATATGGGAATAGAGGGATCATATCTCGACATAATAAAGGCCATATATGAAAGACCCACAGGCAACATCATACTCAATGGGCAAAAACTAAAAGCATTTCCTGTAAGACCAGGAACAAGACAGGGATGCCCACTTTCGCCACTCTTATTTAACATACGTTCTGGAAGTCTTAGCCACAGCAATCAGATATGAAAAAAAATTAAAAGGAATTCAAATTGGAAAGGAAGAAGTGAAACTGTCATTATTCGCAGATGACATGATATTATACATAGAAAACCCTAAAGACTCCATAAAAAAATCTGCTAGAGTTAATAAACAAAATCGGCAAGGTAGCGAGATACAAAATTAACATAAAGAAATTGATGGCATTCTTATACACCAATAATGAACTCACAGAAAGAGAAACTAAAACAACAATCCCATTTACCACTGTGGCAAAAATATTAAGATTCCTAGGAATAAACTTAACCAAAGAAATAAAGGACCTATTTGCACAAAACTACAGCACATTGAACAAAGAAATAGAGGAAGATATAAAAAAGTGGAAGCACATACCTTGTTTATGAATTGGAAGAATTAACATCGTTAAAATGTCCATACTACCCAAAGCAATCTAGAGATTCAATGCAATCCCCATCAAAATACCAACAACATATTTCACAGAACTAGAACAAATACTTCAAAAGTTCATATGGAACCAAAAAAGACCCCAAATAGTCACAGCAATCTTGAAAAAGAAGGACAAAGTAGGTGGGATCATACTACCGGACATCAGGTTATACTACAAAGCTACTGTAATCAAAACAGCCTGGTACTGGCACAAGAACAGGCATATAGATTAATGGAACAGTACAGAGAACTCTGAAAGTGACCCAAGACATTATGCTCAATTAATATTCGACAAAGTTGGCAAGAGCATACAATAGAGTAAAGACAGCCACTTTAATAAATGGTGTTGGGAAAATTGGACAGCTACATGCAAAAAAATAAAACTAGACCATCAACTTACACCATACACAAGAATAAACTCAAAATCAATAAAAGACTTAAATGTGACTCATGAATCCATAAAAATCCTAGAAGAAAATGTAGGCAACAATGTTTCAGTCATTATACACAGCAGAATTTTCACTGATACATCATCTAAGGCAACAGAAACAAAGATAAAAATGAACATATGGGACTACATCAAACTAAAAAGCTTCTGCACAGCAAAAGAAACAACCATCAAAATGGAAAGGGAACCCACTGTATGGGAGAGCATAATTGCCAATGATACATAAGATAAGGGGTCAATTTCCAAAATATATAGGGTGGTCATACAAGTCAACAAAAGGAAGAGAAAGAACCCAATTTAAAAATGGGCAGAGGACCTAAATAGACACCTCTCCAAACAGGGTGTACAAATGGCCAAGAGACATATGAAGAAATGCTCAACGTCACTAAGCATCAGAGAGATGAAAATTAAAGCAACGATAAGGTATCACCTCACACCTGCCAGAATGACTGCCATCAACAAATCATCAAACAAGTGCTGGCGAGGGTGTGGAGAAAAGGGAACTCTAGTACACTGCTGCTGTGAATGCAGACTGGTGAAGCCACTATGGAAAACAGTATGGTGTTTCCTCAAAAAATTAAAAATTGATCTGCCATTTGACCCAGTGATCCCACTTCTAGGAATATATCCTAAGAAGCCTGAAACACCAATCAGAATGAATATATGTATGCCTATGTTCATAGCAGCACTATTTACAATTGCTAAGATCTGGAAACAGCCCAAGTGTTCATCAATAGCTGAGTGGATAAAAAAGCTGTGGTACATATATATAATGGAATACTATGCAGATGTAAGAAAGAAAGATCTCTTATCCTTTGAGATGACATGGAGGGACCTTGAGAGTATTGTGCTAAGCAAAATAAGCCAATCAGAGAAAGACAAGTACCACATGATCTCACTTATTCGTAGAATATAATGAACAAGGTGGGCTGATGAATGAAATAGACCCAGAGACATAGAAAGGAGTATGGTTCAGACTGATAAACCTCAGAGTAGGGTGGAGGGGGGATGGATGAGATGAGCCAAAAAACTTATATGCATGTATGCATAACCAATGGACATAGACAACAATGCTAGGTGGGGGGGGGGGATGGGGAGGAGGGGGTCTAAGGGGAAAAAGGAGAAACATCTGTAACAAAAGTAAATTAATAAAAATTCGAAGAAATGAGAAAAATTTGTAATTGACTGTCTATCTCTACAACTTAAAGAAGTAGAAAGTGAACAAAAAGAAAAACCCAGAGTAAGTAGAAGGAAAGAAATAATAAAAATCAGAGTGAAATAAATGACATAGACACTAAAAAAATTATTTAAAAGATCAATGAAACAAAGAGCTTTTTCTTTGAAAAGATAGACAAGATTAATGAACCTTTTGCCAGACTCAGCAAGAAACAGAGAGAGAGGATCCAAATAAATAAAATCAGAAACCAAAGAGAAGTAACAACTGACACCACAGATATACGGAGGATTGTTAGTAAATACTATGAACAATTATATGCCAACAAATTGGACAACCTAGGCGAAATGGACAAATTCCTAGAATCACACAGTCTCCCAAAACTGAACTGGGAAGAGTCAAAACTTGAACAGACCAATAACAACTAAGAAAATTGAAGGTGTAATCAATACACTCTCAGCAAACAAAAGCCCGCATCTAGATGGCTTCACAGAGGAGTTTTACCAAACATTCAAAGAACTAACTCCTATTCTCCTCAAACTATTCCAAAAAATTCAAGAGGAAGGAAGACTTTCAAACTCTTTTTATGAAGCCACAATAATCCTAATTCCAAAACCAAATAAAGACACTACAAAAAAAAAAAAAAAAAAAAAAAGAGAGAGAGAGGGAGAGAAAGAAAGAAAATGACAGATCAGTATCCTTGATGAACATACACACCAAAATCCTCAACAAAATATTGGCAAATTGGATCCAGCAATATATTAGACATGAAAAAATGCTCAATATCACTAATCATCAGAGAGTTGCAAATTAAAATGAATATGAGACATCACCTGACACCTGCCAGAATGGCTGCTATCAACAAATCATCAAACAAGTGCTGGCTAGGGTGTGGAGAAAAGGGGACTCTAGCACACTGCTGAGGGAATAAAAACTGGTGCAGCCACTATGGAAAACAATATGGTGTTTCCTCAAATAATGAAAAATGAACTGCCATTTGACCCAGTGATTCCACTTCTAGGAATATATCTTAAAACACCAATTAGAAAGAATATATGCACTTCCATGTTCATAACAGCACTGTTTACAATAGCTAAGATCTGGAAACAACCCCAGTGTCCATCAGTAGATGAGTGGATAAAAAAGCGCTGATACATTTACTCAAAGGAATGCTACACAGTTGTAAGAAAGAAAGATCTCTTACCCTTTATGAAGACATGGAGAGACCTGGAAAGTATTATACTGAGTGAAATAGGGCAGTGAGAGAAAGACAAGTACCACATTATCTCACTTATTTATGGACTATCATGAACAAAATAAGCTGATGATCAAAATAGATTCAGAGTCATGGAAGTAGGGAACAGACTGAAAAACTTCATTGGGAAGAGGGGTTGGGGGGCAGAAAGAGATAAACCAAAGAACTTATATGCATAAATGCACAACCAATGGAAACAGACAATAGTTTGAGGAAAGCAGGAGGGTGGTGGGAGCTGGGAGGAGGGTGTCAATTGGGGGGAAAAGGAGGGACATCTGTAATACTTTTTTAAAAGTCATGTATAGGAACATTCATAGCAGCACTATTCTTAGTAGACCCAAACTAGAAACAACCCAAATGTCCATCAACCATAAAATGGATGACTTAACGTACAGTGGAATATTACACAGCAGTGAGAATAAAACAACACACGATAACATAATTGAATCTCACAAACATAATGTTGCACTAAGGAAACCAGGCACAAAAAAATCACACAGTATGATTCTATATACACACATAAAGTTTAAAAAATGGGAGAACCAAGCTTTGGTGTTGAGAATCAATATAGTGGTCACCTATAAAGAGAAGGGAAAGGGTGTGAGAGAAGTACAAGAGGGGCTTTGAATGGTGGTAATGTTCTGCTTCTTGACCATGGATAGGTTCAGCTTGTGATAATTTACTAAATTTGTAACTTTGTGTGTTTTCCTGTATATGCTCAATAACTTTTTTTTTAATAGAAAGTTAAAAAAAGAAAATAAAAAATATCAGCCTGTCCCACCAATTAGCTGACTGTAGCAATAACCCACATGATAAAGCATAAGGCTCTGGATAATTTAGACAGCAGAAAATAGGAGGGACAAGCCAGGATTATGAATGCTGGATTTAGACATTATAGAGAATGAGGAGTCAAAGGCAATTCCCAGGATTCCCACTTGGACAACTGGGTAAATGAGTGGGATCATCTGAGATAAAGATCATTGGAAGAGATAGACTAGGTGAATACGTAATGGAATCTGATTGGCACATGATGAGCTGATAGTGTTTATGGGACATTTATGTGGAGACACTATGACAAGGAGTTTAAAAGTGAGGGCTGATTTTTAATTCTGGATATGATGGAGTAAACACACACCTCTCTATCGCCCACTGAATTTGACTATAAAACTTGTATGGAGCCCTGGCCAGTTTGGCTCAGCGGTAGAGCGTTGGCCCACAGACCAATGAGTCATGGGTTTGATTCTGGCGAAGGGCATGTACCTTGGTTGTGGTTCGTCCCCGGCCCCAGTTGGGGTTGTGCGGGAGGCAACCAGTCGATGTGTCCCTCTCATGTTGATGTTTCTCTCTCTCTTCTCCCTCTCTCCCCCTCCCACTCTGTCTGAAGATAAATGGAAAAGTATCCTCGGGTGAGGATTAAAAAAAAAATCTTGTACAGAATGTATGAGCAAACTGAGAACTCTGAAAAGTAAATATCAGCAGGCAGATCAGCAAAGAGCACTAGAAATAAAAGTACTACCAAATTGGTGATGGATTTATCATTTTCTTCTAGCATCTCCTAGCACGAACTCAACACATTCTGAAAGCTAGACATGAGCACAGTGGTGCAAAGGGAGATCCAGGAGAGGGCTTCTAGTTCTGGATGGAAGAGCAGCAGAAGGAAATTCTAGAGCCCAGAGAGAGTGGAGAAAATATCCAGGTGCCTTTTTTCTCCTCTTTTTTTCTGTTTTCTCGTGCCCCATTCACCAGGTAGTCCCACAGTGGGGGTGGGGGTAGTGGCAAAGAGCAACCAGGAATGGGAACTGGCAGAAGCCAAAATTCTGAAGGAGAAAACCTTCCTGTCTCATCAATGGACCTACAGCTCTAAGAGGGAGGGGCAAAATCCCATTACTTTCTTTTTGTTTGTTTCCCCACACCCTTTGACATTCCCACTTGCCCCTAATCATAGTGCAATCCCAGACATGATTCTTTCTAGCCCAGAGGACCCAAAATGGGAGCCCAGAGAACCAGAAACTACTGCAAAGATAACCTAAAAGTGAGGAGCTCAAGAAAGCAGTTGTGAACTCTTGGGTTCATCCTTGACTTCTATGTGCATTAAATTGATTATAATTAGCATAACAAAGACTGAGAACTGAACTAAAATGTCCACCCTTCTGGGGGACCCAACAGACTACCCACTGACTACTGGTTGGTGAATAGGTAGGAAAGACCCATTTAATGCTGCAAAATTAAAATAAAACAAACTGACATTGGAATCATGGCTTGCAGAAGGAACAAAAAAAGAATAAGAACATTCTCCATGAGGAAGGGGGTAATTTTAAAGGGATAGTAGTGTGCTGACATGTTTATAACCCCATGATTGATTGGTAAATTATTGTGCTGACTTGTTTATAGCTCCATAATTGATGATTGGAAAAGTCACTGTGTGCCCTCTAGCTGAACCTGTTTTGTCAAAATAACCTCAGTAAATTGGAATACTCCCTGAACCAAGAAATTGTTGGGACTCGGCTACGTGTCTGACAGAGTCCACGGAGCCTGGAGGTCTTGAGTCAGAGACTCGACCTCCCCCACAATCTCAAGGAATTAGGCTTGCATTGTGTTTGTGCAGCTCAGGGCTAAGTGTGACCCAATGTACCTTGAAATACCTGGGTGTTCCTGCGTGGGCCTGGGTGTTCCTGTTATCGGCAAGGCAAACTAATTCTATACAGCATTGTTGTAGCCCTGGGCATTATATCAAGAAGATTCTATTTTCTGTGAGGTATAAAAGGCATGTAATAAAGCATATCGGGGCTGGTCTCCGAGAACTCGGGATCAGTCGCCGGCCGGCTTTGCTCTCTATTTGGCTTTAATTTGACTCTGGTGGTCTCTCAGTTCTCTCGCACCACAACAGTAGGAGGGGGGTTTTATGGAATGATGGAACTGTTCTGTATCCTAATTGTGGTGATGATTACATGAATTTATACCTGTTAAAATGTATAGTATTGTAAACCAAAAGAAAAAAGTTAATTTTATTGAATAATAATTTTTAAAAATGAAAAAATTAACAAATGAATGCTCCTTAGCCAGAACTGTCTGGGTTCAAATTCTGGTACCCCACTTACTAACTGTGTGACCCTGAACAAGTTACCACCCCTCTGTGCTTGTTTCCTCACCAATCAAAATAGAGACAATCATAGTTCCTGCCTCCTGCAGAGTTTGTTGTGGTGAAGGTTGAGTGAGGTAATGCTTGTAACGTGCTTAGAACAGTGCCTGACACCTAGCATATGCTGGATAAATGCTCTAACAGTTCAACTGAAGGGCCTGAGGCACAAGAGACAGATTGGAGGACTAAAGAAACCATCCTGTGAATCACTGCTGGGTGTATTTTAGTGTTTGTAACCATAGGAAGAACAATTACTATGACTTTATATTTTTAAGACATTCAGCCTACCCAAGCCAACCACTCTTCTTCACTTCACTCCTGATCTCCTCTCAGCTTTTATGCAGTTCCTAACTCTCCATTTTGGCTTCAGGCCTCCTGCCCTTCAGATTATTGATTGGTTATGCTCTCCCCAAACTAAAGCACTCTTTAAGCTGTTCTCAGCCTTGGGTGTGAATCAAAATCTCTCGGACAGTCTGCAAAACTACTTTCCTGGACTAAAAAAAATGTTAATGTAATGAAAGATTGGCAAAAGGGTTGAGGAACTGTTCCAGATTTCAGAAGAATAAAAGATAGCTAAATGCAATATATGGATTTTGGATGGGGTGGAGGGAAATGGCTGTAGAGGTCATTATGGGATATTTAAACAAAATTGAATATGAATTATATGTGGAAGAATGTCCTTGTTCTTAAGAGATTCATACTGAAGTATTTAAGATTGAATATCATGATGTCTGCAACCAACTTTCAAATGGTTTAACAGAATCAATATTATTTTATATAATAATAATAATTATGTATTCACAATTTTAATTGTGTGCTAGACAGATAAAGCAAGAGAGCAAAAGATTAGTAATTGGTAAAACTGGGTAAAGGGTATATGGGTACTCATTGTACTGATCTTTCTGTAGTTTTTTTTTTCCAAAATATAAAGGGGTAATAGAATATCACTTGAAGATTTTTAAGAATACACATGCTTGTGTTGTAGCCCCAAATTAAGGAATCAAGACTTTTCCTGGGTGGGGCTTACGAATCTACATTTTAAAAGTTCTAGGACCCCAATGAAAAAACACCACTGTGAAACTTCATCTCGGACCCTCTGCCTCCTCTGGCCCTGGTACTAGTTCTTTTTGGCAATGTTGAAAGCACATGCTGTTAGGGATTAGGGGTGGTGAGAAGAGTAGTGAACTGAGGATATATCATGGGGCACTCCAACATTTATCAGATGGGCAGAGAAAGAGAATTTCATGAAATCAACAAGAAAGGGCCAGGTAAGTAAGAAGGAAACCCCAAGAGTATACTCAAAGGAGGATAGAGATAGGTAACAATTCATTCTAGATGTGCCTGGTCTAGAGGTTGTATCAGGATAAGGAGAACTAAGTTGCTATATCAGTTCAGAAGAAGACCATTTGGTGCCAGAGTAGATTTTCTTGGCATGTCCCCTCTTCCTTTCAGCTGACAGTCTGTGCCACAGGACTGGTTGACAAAGGCACCTGATATCGCAGACAGGAGAAAATTCTTTTCCAAAAGCAAGATCTCTGGGAGACAGATGCCATCAAACCCCAGAGAGGAAAGTTAGCAGATCAGTATGTTTGCCTTTGCTTCTCCCTCCTGCTGAGTTCTGGGACAGGATTTACAGTTTCTGGGAGGTGTTGTGTGAAACTACTTCAGAATCACAGAAAATACATCTATTTGTCATTTGGGGCTGGGGTGAGCATGGAGTCTGGAATCTACTGCTCCTAGCATTGGTTGGGAGTGAGAGTGTTGAGTACAGGCCATGAGACAAGGTGCAGCCTTAAGGAAGGGAAGTAAAAACCTACCACTCTCTCCTTCACCAATTAGTTCCATCACAGCTGGGGTTGTCCAGCCTCAGTCATAAGGGGTACCCTTTAGCACCCCCATTTGCCCCACCTAGAGATGTGTTGGCCCAGATGTGGATACATCTTTTAACCTTCAGTCCAGTCCAGTGAGGCATTTTAAAAAATGAAAAATGAAAGGAAGGGAAAAAAAGAAATAAAGTAAGTAAATAAGAGTTGATCAGGACAATACTCCCTCTGATCCATTCTTCCCACAGTAGACAGAACGAGCACTTCAGAACACAAATCTCACCCTGAAACTGCTAGGCTCAAACCTTTTAAGTGGTTTTTCATTGACCTTCGAAGTTAGTCCAAAATTTTAAGCATGATATACAAGGCCCTTCTGATGCCAGCTGGCCTTTCTAGCTTTGCCACCCATCACTTCCCTTCATACACTCTACACTACAGCTACCACATCTCTCTAGTTCCTAAACAAGCCATGCATGTTTTATTCATCTGAACTTTTACACCTGTATGGCCACTGAAATCAAGCACAGTAGTTAAGAGTACAGACTCCAGAATCAGGGCTTAATCCCAGATGTGAGCAAGTTTCTGATCCTTTCTGCCTTCATTTCTTCTGTTGCAAAATGGAGCTACCAACAGGGGTGCTTTAAGGATCAGATGAGAGGCCTAGCACAAAGTGAACACACAATACATGTTAGCTGTTACTCAAAAAACAAGGATTGGCTGGCTGCCTAGTAGGTGGGAGGCCCTTCATGTCCATTTATTACATGCTACTTATAGTCTAGAGGAAAGGCAGACATGTAAACAGAACATTGTAATACAGTGTGATCAAAGTGAGGATAGAGCTGTGTGAGCCAGAAGGAGCAACTCATGGGTTCACTCTCTCCCACCCTCTCCTCAGCTGGATTCACCAAAGACGTTACTTCAAATTCAATTTTTAGCCAGGCCCTGAGGATTGAGAAAAGTAAAGAATTTCCAACTTAGGGCTGTCATTCAGACTTAAGGCACTGGTATAGCTCTACTGGCCATTAAAATATCAAAATAATTTTGTGTTGATTGGCAAATGCCCTGAGCACCTCAGATGTTCTGGCTCCCAGGAGCACTGATTGGACACTATCGTGGACCACCCTTGTTCCCTCCAGGGCATGTGCATGGCAGTTTGTCTGACATTCTTCTTCTCTGGTATGCCAACCCAATGGTAGCAACTCTGGGTACTGTGAGCAAATGGGAGTTACCCGTTTGTTCAAGCCAACATTCATTTTGAGCATCACCTTGGCTTGCAATTGGGGATATTGCCTGTTCCATGAGTTCCAGGAGCTGTGTTTGTTTGCTTGTTGAGGGTCCTGCTGCCTTGGGATAGCTTTTGGCCTTCTTTTGTGCCATGGCCTATGCCTGCAATACTCTTTGGAAACCTGTGCCTATCCACCAGCTTGGATTTCTTCCAGCCAACCATCCCCCCACTTGAGAGGTTCCTGTTGCCTCCTAAATGCATCTACTTGATTCTGTCAGTATTATCTGCACTGTGCCAGGACTTATCCTGACATATGACATTATGGACATGTCCTGGTATTCTATGACAGAATACAGAGTAGAGCCTTGGAGCCAGAGCTATCTGTGTTTGAATCCCAACTCTACCATTTCCTAACTCTGTGATCCTGAGCAGGTTACTCAGCTTCTCTGGGCCTCAGCTGCCTCATCTGCAAAATCAGATAATATTAATACCTTCCTCATAGAGTTTCTGGGATAATTAAAGGACACAATAGTGAGAAGCACTTAGAAGAATGCCTGACACGTAGTAAAAGCTCAGTAAAAGTTATTATTTTTATCATTATTATTGTTTTACATTGAAGCTTTAATGGGCACACTAGGCATATTTTCAAATATTTTCACCTTGCTTGTCTCTTTGATCTGCATAACACCTCCAGAAATGTAAATATGAAAGATATTGATTAGCATCCCAATTTTTGAGAGGCATAACTGACGCTTGGCTATATTAAGGGATTCTGTGATATTAAGTGGCTGTGGTAAATGACAAATTTTATGATCCCCTATTTAATGCTATTTTTCCCACCAGGGAACACTGAAATCAATGGATCATTATTCATTCAATAAACATTTATTGACTGGCTACCATGTACCAGATATTGTGCTAAGCACTGAGGATACAATAGTGAACAAGGCAGACAGGTCCCTGTGCTCCTGCAGTTACCATTCTAGTGGGAGAAGACAGTCAACAACCAAGTAAATAATAATATAAAGGACATATCAATCAGTGTGATGAAAACAAAACAGGGTGATGTAATAAAGATTAACTGCGGGAGATCGGGTGGTGAAAGAAGGCTTTTCTGAGGAGGAGGCTTTCATGAGAAGAAGACTTGAGCTGGAAACCTTCTCACCTTGGATATGTGGCTGGGATCTGGGAGAGAAGTTCTTATAAAGAGGAGCTTCCAAGGTCCTGCTCTTCCCTTGGAAGGAGCAAGAGGGAGGGCTGCAAGTTAAGAGTGGCTCGGGGCCCAATGTCAGAATTGGAGACTTTCTGGAGAGGCAGAATAGCAAAGAAACTTGTGAATAGTGGAAGGGGAATTTTTTCCTACAGGTATTTATTAAGTTTATATTTTAAAATAAACTTTATTGAGAAAATTTAGATAGAATAACATTAAGATAGAATTACATTCACTAATTTTAACTATAGTTTGGTGAGTCTTGAGAAATGTATACATAAACCTGTACTAAACACCTTCCCTATTATCAAGGTACATAGTTGATGTTTCCATACCCTAAAATATTCCCTCATGACTCTTTGCAGTCAATTCTGGTCAGGTATTTTGTAGAATGTCCCTCAATTTGAGTATACCTGACGGTTTCTCATGATTACACTGAAGTTATAGGTTTTTGGCAAGAATGCCATAGAGGTGATGTACCCTTCTCTCAACATCAAATCAGAAGGTACATGATATCAGTGTCTTCACTGGCGATGTTAACCTTGATCACCTAATTAAGGTGGGACTGATGAGGCTTGTCCACTGTAATGTTACTATTTTTCCCTTTGTAATTATTGAGTATCTTTGGCGGGGAATATCCCATCAAGATTTAAATTGGCGTTATATGAGATCTATGTGTTGAATCAGAGAGTGTTGTTTTGTTTTATTTAGATATAGTAGTCAGAAGCATAGTCTAGTTTTCTATTTATCTGTTTTCCTTTATTTTCCTCATTCATGTTTTATGGTTTTGTTTTTTCAATAAACATGGAGAATGGAGAGAAGCATAGTATTTTACATGAGGCAAACCTGGATTTGGATCCCAACTCTCCTACTTACTGGTCATATGACCTTGAAAAAGTCCTTTAAACTTGAGCCTCTAGTTTCTCATTTGTAAAAATAGCTAATAACAAACCACACCATGAGGTTTTTGAAAGAATTAAAGCACCTACTAGTGTCTGGCACTCAGTAAGTTCTCTGTAAATGTCATTTCTTGCCTTCCCTAGTACCCAAATGTTTAATATTATTGCTACTATGGTAATTAGACTCTCCTCTTTCTGACTGGGTGGCTCTCAGAGATAGAAATTCAATAGATTTATAGATGTTTTTCATGTTCTGACACCACAGAGACTTTAGTGTAGGGGCACTGCTGAACTTTTTACATATTTCTGAGTCACTGGGGAGAAAGCAGCTGGAATTGTTTTAGTTGATTGCAAATTCTTACATCTCACTGGATCTTCTATCCTATACCTTGGTAAAATTCATTTATTACCTCTGGTATTTGAGGATTTTATTTTCATTGATGTACATATATATTATTTGCAAAAGTAGCATTTTTATTTCTGTCTTTTTTCAGTATTAGAACTATTTTATTTATTTATTTTTGAGTTTACAAAACATGTAGATTTCATATATATTATTTTAATGGAAAGAAAAATATATACAGTATATGTAAATGTATGCAAGATACACAGTAAAACCACTAGAAGAAAATATACCAAAATATTGACTGTGGGTGACTCTAGGGGTAGTATTAAGAATAACACTTTATTTTCTTTTTTATCTTTATTGTTGAGAATATCACAGATGTTCCCATTTTCCCCAGTAGTCCCCTTGACCTGGTTCCTGTCCCACCCCAGGCCTTCATTACACTATTGTCTGTGTCCATGGACAATGCATATCTGCATATAAATTCTTTGGTTAATCTCTTCCCACCATTCTCTCTCCTTCCCTCTGAGATTCCTCAGTCTGTTCTATGTTTCCATGCCTCTGGTTCTATTTATTCCAAAACATATCAAGTATTCATATAGCTCAATAAAAGGAAGACAAACAATCCAGTTAAAAAATGGGTAGAGGACCTGAATAGACACTTCTCCAAAGAAGACATACAAATGGCCAAGAGACATATGAAAAAAAAAATGCTCAATGTCACTAACCATCACAGAGATGCAAATTAAAACGACAGTGAGGTACCACCTCACACCTGCCAGAATGGCTACCATTAATAAATCAACATATGACAAGTGCTGGTGAGGATGTGGAGTAAAAGGAACCCTAGTACACTGCTGGTGGAAATGCAGATGGGTGCAGCCACTGTGGAAAACTGTGTGGAGTTTTCTCAAAAAATTTAAAATGGAACTGACATTTGACCCAGTGATCCCACTTCTGGGAATATATCCTAAGAATCCCGAAACACCAACCAGAAAGAATATATGCACTCCTATGTTGAGAGAAGCATTATTTATAATAGCTAAGAACTAGAAACAGCCCAAGTGCCCATCAGCAGATGAGTGAATAAAAAAGTTGTGGTACATTTACACAATGGAATACTATGCAACTGTAAGAAAGAAGAATCTATTACCCTTTGAGACAGCATTGAGAGACCTGGAGATTATTATGCTAAGTGAAAAAAGCTAGTCAGAGAAAGACAAATATCACATGATCTCACTTACATGTGGAATCTAATGAACAAAATAAAGTGATGAATAAAATATTAGAACTATTTTAAAGTAGAATTTTAGCAGGGGAAATCTTGTGTTTTTTCTGTTTTTAAACAGAATTAATCTAATATGAGCTTTGTTGTAAGGATGTACTCATGTTAAGCAAGAGAGAAAACACTGATACTCTCTCTTTTTACCCCTGATATTTCTAAGGTTTAAGTGAAACTTTCTGTTTTTCTTCCTTGCTCCAAATTTTATTACCCCTTTCCTAAACTTGTTTAATTTGTCCCTAAGTTCTTTAGGCAGGGACTTAATGCATTGCTGCTTTTTTGGTACTGATACAGGCTTTCAGGACAACATATTCTCTAAATAGTGCCTTGGCAATCTTCCATAAAGTGTTACTCTTATATATGTCTTCCCAATCTTTCCTTTTGCCTCAAGTTTCATTATGGTTTTGCATGGCACTGTAACTGATCTTCTCTATTATAATCATGGAATTGTTTGCATTAATTTTCTATTCAATTTATTAGGGTGACATTGGTTAATAATATTATATAGGTTTCAGGTGTGCAATTCTATAATGCATCGTTTGTATATTGCATTGTGTGTTCAGCACCCCAAGTCAAGTCTCCTTCCATAACCATTTATTCCTCCTTTACCCTCGTCAACCTATCCTCACCCCACCCCCCTTTTCCTCTGGTAAACACCAACATATTGTCTGTGTCTAAGAGGTTTTTTTCTCTTAATCTCCTCATGTTTTTCACCCATCCCTGCCACTCCCCTCCTCTCTGACACCTGTCAGTCTGTTCTCTATCTGAGTCTGTTTCTATTTTGTTAGTTTATTTTGTTCATTAGATCCACATGAGTGAAATCATATGGTACTTGTCTTTTTCTGACAGGCATTAATTTTTATTTTTAAAAATAGTGCATCAAAATATTATTTGTCTTGATTACTGAGTTTTTTTGGTACCCCCTGAAAATTTGCCCCTGAGGCGAGTGCCTCTATCACCTCACTTCAGCCTACTCCTGGCCCTACGGTAGCTACCAAGATGATATCTCCTCATAATTTTTTTAAATGGAGGCCTGAAGAAGGGAATGGCATGAAGTAATCAAGGTAATGAAAAACAAGGATCTGAATCTGAGACTACTCTATCCAGCAAAACTATCATTCAAAATAGAAGGTGAAATAAAGAGCTTCCCAAACAACAACAAAAAAAAGGCTAAAGGAATATATTAGCACCAAAACCAGTATTGCAAAAAATATTAAAAGAACTGCTGTAATTAGCAGAAGAAATAGGAAGAAAAATGTAACTACAATAAACAAAAATGGCAATAAATAAGTGCATATCAATAATAACCTTAAATGTAAATGGACTGAATGTTCCTATCAAAAGACACAGAGTAAAAATCCAGCACCCATTTCTGATAAAAAAAGCTTAGCAATGTGGGAATAGAGGGATCATATCTCAACATAATAAAGGCCATATATGAAAAACCTACAGCCAACATCATACTCAATGGGCAAAAACTAAAAGCATTTCCCTTAAGAACTGGAACAAGGCAGGGATGCCCACTTTCGCCACTCTTATTTAACATAGTACTAGAAGTCTTAGCCACAGCAATCAGACATGAAGAAAAAATAAAAGGGATCCAAATTGGAAAGGAGGAAGTGAAATTCTCATTATTTGCAGATTACATGATACTGCACATAGAAAACCCGTAAGCCCTGGCCGGTTTGGCTCAGCGGTTAGAGGGTCGGCCTGCGGTCCAGAGAGACCTGGGTTCGGTTCCCGCTAAGGGCATGTACCTCGGTTGTAGTTTGTCCCCGGCCCTGGTTGGTCGTGCAGGTGGCAGCCACTCGATGTGTCCCTTTCACGTCGATGTTTCTCTCTCTCTCTCTCCCTCTCACTCTATCTGAACAAAAAATGAAAAAATGTCCTCAGGTGAGGATAAAAACAAAAAAAAGAAAACCTTTAAGACTTAATCAAAAACCTACTAGACTTAATACATGAATTTGGCAAAGTAGCAGGATACAAAATTAACATCAAGAAATCGACGGCATTCTTATACACCAATGATGAACTCACAGAAAGAGAAACTAAAAAAAAATCCCATTTACAATCACGGCGAAAAAATTAAGATACCTAGGAATAAACTTAACCAAAGAAGTAAAGGATCTCTTCACAGAAAACTACAGGACATTGAAAAAAGAAATAGAGGAAGATATAAAAAAGTGGAAGCACATACCTTGTTCATGGATTAGAAGAATTAACATCATTAAAATATCCATACTACCCAAAGCAGTCTATAGATTCAATGCAATCCCCATCAAAATACCAATACATACTTCACAGAACTAGAACAAATACTTCAAAAGTTCATATGGAACCAAAAAAGACCCCGAATAGTCACAGCAATCTTGAAAAAGAAGGACAAAGTGGGTGGGATCACAATACCGGATATCAGGTTATACTACAAAGCCACTGTAATCAAAGCAGCTTGGTACTGGCACAAGAACAGGCACATAGATCAATGGAACAGAACAGAGAACCCGGAAATTGACCAACGACATTATGCTCAATTAATATTCGACAAAGGTGGGAAGAGCGTACAATGGAGTAAAGACATCTTTTTTAATAAATGGTGTTGGGAAAATTGAACAGCTACATGCAAAAAAAATGAAACTAGACCACAACTTACACCATACACAAGAATAAACTCAAAATCGATAAAAGACTTAAATGTGGCTAGTGAATCCATAAAAATCCTAGAAGAAAATGTAGGCAACAACATTTCAGACATCATACACAACAAAATTTTCACTGATATATCACCTAAGGCAACAGAAACAAAGGAAAAAAATGAACATATGGGACTACATCAAACTAAAAAGCTTCTGTACAGCAAAAGAAACAACCATCAAAATGGAAAGGGAACCCACTATATGGGAGAGCATAATTGCCAATGATACATAAGATAAGGGGTTAATTTCCAAAATATATAGAGTGCTCATACAACTTAACTAAAGGAAGACAAAGAACCCAATTAAAAAATGGGCAGGGGACCTAAATAGGCACCTCTCCAAACAGGACATACAAAGGGCTAAGAGACATATGAAGAAATGCTCAACGTCACTAAGCATCAGAAAGATGAAAATTAAAGCAGCAATGAGGTATCACCTCACACCTGCCAGAATGACTGCCATCAACAAATCATCAAACAACAAGTGCTGGGGAGGGTGTGGAGAAAAGGGGACTCTAGTACACTGCTGGTGGGAATGCAGACTGGTGCAGCCACTATGGAAAACAGTACGGTGTTTCCTCAAAAAATTAAAAATTGAATTGCCATTTGATGCAGTGATCCCACTTCTAGGAATATATCCTAAGAAGCCTGAATGAAACACCAATCAGAAAGAATATAT
Source organism: Tadarida brasiliensis (assembly GCA_030848825.1). Lineage (NCBI taxonomy): Eukaryota > Metazoa > Chordata > Mammalia > Chiroptera > Molossidae > Tadarida > Tadarida brasiliensis. Next base: position 94,029,311 of record CM061280.1, on the reverse strand, counting down.
GTACCCCTATGTTCATAGCAACACTATTTACAATAGCTAAGATCTGGAAACAGCCCAAGTGTCCATCAATAGATGAGTGGATAAAAAAGCTGTGGTACATACATACAATGGAATACTATGCAGCTGTAAGAAAGAAAGATCTCTTATCCTTTGAGACAACATGGAGGGACCTCGAGAGTATTATGCTAAGCGAAATAACCCAATTAGAGAAAGACAAATACCACATGATGTCACTTATTTTTGGAATATAGTGAACAAGGTGGGCTGATGAACGAAATAGACCGACAGACATAGAAAGGAGTATGATTCAAACTATTCAAACTGACAATCCTCAGAGTAGGGGGGTGGGGGGATGGATGAGATGAACCAAAGAACTTATATGCATGTATGCATAACCAATGGACATAGACAACAATGCTAGGGGGGTGGGGGAGCGTGATGTGGAGGAGGGGGATTAGGGGGGGAAAAGGAGAAACATCTGTAACAAAAATAAATTAATAAAAACTGAAAACAACAACAAACAAACAAACAAAAAAAGATACAGAGTAGCCCTGGGCAGTTTGGTTCAGCGGTTAGAGTGTCGACCCGTGGACCAGAGAGTCCCGGGTTTGGTTCCCGCTAAGGGCACGTACCTCGGTTGAGGTTTGGTTCCCGCTAAGAGCACGTACCTCGGTTGCAGTTTGTCCCCGGCCCCGGTTGGGGTTGTGTGGGTGGCAACCAGTCAATGTGTCTCTCTCACATCGATGTTCTCTCCCCCACCCCGCCCCGCTCTATCTGAAGATAAATGCAAAAAAAAAAAAAAAAAAATCTTCGGGTGAGGATAAAAAAAAACCAAAAACAAAAAAAGACACAGAGTAGCTGATTGGATAAGAAAGCATGGCTCATATATATGTTATTTACAAGAGACCCATCTCGCAACAAAAGACTCACATAGGTTGAAAGTGGAGGGATGGAAAAAAAATCTTCCAAGCAAATGGAAAGGAAAAACAAGCTGGGGTAGCAATACTCATATGTGATAAAATAGATTTCAAAATGAAGGCCATAACTAGAGACAAAGAAGGCCACTACATAGTATTGAAAGGATCTATCCAACAGAAAGATATAACCTTGGTAAACATATATGCACCCAATATAGGAGCAACAAAATATATTAAAAATCTTCTGGAGGACTTCAAAGGAGAAATTGACAGCAATACAATCATAGCAGGGGACTTCAACACTCCGCTGACATCACTGGAGAGATCCTCTAGACAAAAAATTAACAAGGATACAGAAACTCTAAATGATGCACTAGATCAAATGGATTTAATAGATATCTACAGAGAATTACACCCCCAAACTGAAGAATTCACATTCTTCTCAAGTGCACATGGGACATTCTCAAAGATAGACCACATGTTAGGACACAAAGTAAGTCTCTACAAGTTCAAGAAGGTTGAAATCATATCAAGCATCTTCTCAGATCACAATGGCATGAAACTAGAAATCAATTGCAAGAACATGCAAAGATATTTGAACACGTGGAGGCTAAATAGCATGTTATTAAACAATGAATGGGTTCCCAGGGAGATCAAGGAAGAAATTAATAACTTCCTGGAAACCAATGAAAATGAACACACAACAACACAAAATCCATGGGATGCAGCAAAAGCAGTTCTGAGAGGGAAGTTCATAGCACTACAGGCCTACCTCAAGAAACAAGAAAAATTTCTAATTGACTATCTAACCTCACAACTTAAAGAACTAGAAAGAAAAAAAAAAAGAAAGTAGAAGGAAATAGCAAAGATAAGAGCAGAAATAAATGACATAGAGACCCCCCAAAAATTCAAAAGATCAATGAAACAAAGAGCTGGTTCTTTGAAAAGATAAACAAGATTGATGAACCCTTACCTAGACTCACCAAGAAACAAAGAGAGAGAACTCAAATACACAGAATCAGAAATGAAAGAGGAGAAATAATAACTGACACCAGAGAAATACAAAGGATCTGTTAACAAATACTATGAACAATTATACGCCAACAAATTGGACAATCTAAGTGAAATGGACAAATTTCTGGAAACACATAGTCTCCCAAAACTGAACTGGGAAGAGATAGAAAACTTGAACAGATCAACAAAAACTAAGGAAATTGAAGATGTAATCAAGACTCTCCCAGCAAACAAAAGCCCAGGCCCGGACGGCTTCATGGGGGAATTTTACTGAACATTCAATGAAGAACTAACACCCATTCTCCTCAAACTATTGCAAAAAAATCAAGAAGAAGGTAGACTTCCAAACTCATTTTACGAGGCCAGCATAATTCTAATTCCAAAACCAGAGGGAGACACTACAAAAGAAGGAAAACTACAGGCCAATATCCCTGATGAACATAGATGCCAAAATCCTTAACAAAATATTAGCAAATCGGATCCAGCAATACATTAAAAACATTATTCACCATGACCAAGTGGGATTCATCCCAGGGATGTAAGGCTGGTAAAACATTTGCAAATCAATAAATGTGATACACCACATAAAGAGAATGAAAGATAAAACCATATGATCATATCAATACATGCTGAAAAAGCATTCGACAAAATCCAGCACCCATTTCTGATGAAAATGCTCAGCAATGTGGGAATAGAGGGATCCTATCTTGACATAATAAAGGTGATATATGAAAAACCTACAGCCAACATCATACTCCATGGGCAAAAACTAAAAGCATTTCCCTTAAAACCAGAAAAAGACAGGGATGCCCACTTTTGCCACTCTTATTTAACATAGTACTGGAAGTCTTAGCCACAGGTATTAGACATGAAGAAAACATAAAAGGAATCCAAATTGGAAAGGAGGAAGTGAAACTGTCATTATTCGCAGATGACATGATGTTGTACATAGAAAACCCTAAAGACTCCATCAAAAATCTACTAGATTTAATAAATGAATTTGGCAAAGTAGCAGGATACAAAATTAACATTAAGAAATCAATGGCATTCTTATACACCAAGAATGAACTCACAGATAGAGAACCTAAAAAAAAATCACATTTACCATTGCAGCAAAAAAATTAAGATACCTAGGAATAAACTTAACCAAAGAAATAAAGGACCTCTGTGCAAAAAACTACATGCCATTGAAAAAAGAAATAGAGGAAGATATGAAAAAGTGGAAGCATATACCTTGTTCATGGATTGGAAAAATTAACATCATTAAAATGTCCATACGACCCAAAGCAATCTATAGATTCAATGCAATCCCCATTAAAATACCAACGACATATTTCTCACAACTAGAATAAATACTTCAAAAGTTTATATGGAACTAAAATAGACCCCGTACAGCCATAGCAATGTTGAAAAAGAAGGACAAAGTAGGAGAGATCACAATGCTGGATATCAGTTTATACTACAAAGCCACTGTATTCAAAACAGCCTGGTACTGGCACAAGAACAGGCATATAAATCAATGGAACAGAACAGAGAACCCGGAACTCACCCAAGACATTATGTTCAATTAATATTTGACAAAGGTGGCAAGAGCATACAATGGAGTAAAGACAAACTCTTTAATAAATGGTATTGGGAAAATTGGACAGCTACATGCAAAAAAATGAACCTAGACCACCAACTTACACCATACACAAGAATAAACTCAAAATGGATAAAAGACTTAAATGTGACTCATGAATCCATAAAATTTCTAGAAGTAAATGTAGGCAACAACATTTCAGACATCTTATGCAGCAGAATTTTCACTGATACACTGCCTAAGGCAAGAGAAACATACGAAAAAAATGAATAAATGGGACCACATCAAACTAAAAAGCTTCTGCACAGCCAAAGAAACAACCATCAAAATGGAAAGGGAACCCACTATATGGGAGATCATAATTGCCAATAATACATCAGATAAGGAGTTAATTTCCAAATTATATAGAGTACTCATACAACTCAATAAAAGGAATACAAAAATCCCAATTAAAAAATGGGCAGAGGACCTACATAGATATCTCTCCAAAAAAGACATACAAATGGTCAAGAGACATATGAAAAAATGCTCCATGTCACTAATCATCAGATCAATGCAAATTAAAACAACTATGAGGTATCACCCACACCTGCCAGAATGGCTGCCATCAACAAATCATCAAACAACAAGTGCTGGCGAGGGTGTGGAGAAAAGAGGACTCCAGTGCACTGCTGGTGGGAATGCAGACTGGTGCAGACACTACGGAAAACAATATGGTGTTTCCTCAAAAAGTTAAAAATGGAGCTGCCATTTGACCCAGTGATCCTACTTATAGGAATATATCCTAAGAAGCCTGAAACACCAATCAGAAAGAATATATGCACCCCTATGTTCATAGCAGCACTATTTACAATAGCTAAGATCTGGAAACAGCCCAAGTGTCCATCAATAAATGAGTGGATAAAAAAGCTCTGGTACGTATACACAATGGAACACTATGCAGCTCAAAGAAAGAGAGATCTCTTATCCTTTGAGATGACATGGAAGGACCTGGAGAGCATTATGCTAAGCAAAATAAGTCAATCAGAGAAAGCAAATGCCACATGATCGCACTTATTTGTGGAATGTAATGAACAAAATAAGCTGATGAACAAAATAGACCCAGAGACATAGAAAAGAGTTCGGTTCAGACTGACAAACCTCAAAGGAGGGGGACAGGGGAGGGTATGGATTAGATAAACCAAAAAATGTACATGCATGTATGCTTAACCAATGGACATAGATAACAATGCTGGGTGCGGGAGAGGGGTGGGGGGATCAGGAGGAGGGTGTCTAGGGGGGAAATAGGAGAAACATCTGTAACAAAAATAAATTAATAAAATTGCAAAAATAAATAAATAAAAAAAAACGGAGGCCTGATGCTCAGAGACACTAAAAGTGTCAGGGATATCAAACCAATTACACCACCTGCCAGGTGATAATCATGATTTCTTCCTCCTTCTGCTCCTGTCTTTCCATTTCTATGACATGTTGGGCTCTCAGCTCAGCAGAAACTCTTGTCTATTTCCAACTGTTGGCACTGAGCAAGGCCACATTGCTAATAGGGTACCTGGGAGCACTTCTCCATTTAGAGAGGTGAAAGGCCAGGGTCTCCCCTAACAGGGATAAGCTCCAAGGACTGTTGAGCTGTTCCAGACACTTGTCAGGGCCCTTTGTGGCCTAAAGCATTCCTTTCTCTTCTGGAGTCTGTCAGTCAGCTCTGGCAAAAATCAAGTTTCTCACCCTGATCTTACCTCATCTACACAGGTTTCCCTGAGAAATTATGGAAAAGAAACTCTTAGAATCCTGGAATGTCAGAACTGGAAGGGCCCTTAGAGACCATTTTGCCTAACCCCTCTTATTTAACAGCACATATAACTTCCTGTGCTGTATTTCCACAGTCCCAGGAATCCCCAAGGCTGCCTCATAATAAAAATCAGGAGCAAGTCAAGAGCCAAGTTAATCAAGGAAGTAAACGACTATGGGCCCTAGCTGTGCTCAGGGAGGATCGAATAATCAGAAATGCAGCCCTGGTGCTGGGATTTGTTTATTAAGGATTTTCTTCAAGGACAAAGAGAAGGATCTGTGGTGGCTCAATTCCATAGCTTTTCATTGGGTGGAGTGTGACTGGAAAAGCTTTGATTAGCTTTCATTCAGACTGGGGAGTTTTAAAGGTCCTGCTTTGAAAGGGCTTGCCTTTCTTTCTGACTGGTCCAGGCATTGTGGAGAAGTTGGCAAAGTTTGACTCCATGCTTCTTACCTCCCCTCAAAGTGCCTCTCTGGGTTGTCAGAGAATCTTGCTTTCAGTTTGAAAATGTACCGGGAGCACTTGCAACCGTGTTAGGATGGGCTTTGAGAGGTACAGCTTCCTTCACATTTACATTTGTAACAAGATTCTCCTTGTGCAAAGCATTACATCCATTCCTCCAGTTTAGTCTCTAAACAGTGAGGGTAATTTTTGGCTACATTTCACAGGTGAAGAAATAGGCTTAGAGTCTAGGTGACTCTGTGAGGCCATGCAGCTAGTAAGAGGCAAAAGCTTTGGCTTTTGAATCCAGAAGGATTCCACATCCTGTACTTGTTCTACAAAGTCACGAGCACCTCAGAGTTACCAAGAAATGTCACAACAAACTAGATAACAGAGGACCACAGGACTGAAACCACTATCTTATCTGATTGGCAATGAATTCTAACATTGTGATTGACTTCTGAGAAACATACAACAAATCTAGAAACTTAGTGCTGGTCTCAAAAGAGACATTGGAATTCATATAGGGTGGCTATGAAGAATTTACCATTCTGTAGCTTTCTTCTCAGAAAAATTTTCTCTCAGATTGATGGAAGGCAAGGAAATCTCATCAATTGAAGGAAATGACTTATAAGAGAGCTTTATTCACACATAGGGAGGATCAGATCTCAGTATAGTTTTGGACAGTAAATACCAAATAGCCATATGCAGTAAATAGTGAGGGAGTGTGTGTATGTGGCAAGATGGGGAGAAGGGTGGGGGACACAATGTTCATGAGTAATGTACTTACATCAGTTTGTTTTTTGTCTAAGCTGTTTCACCAGTCCTTGAAATTGGACCCATTCCCCTCTTTTGCCTCAGATATATCTGATCAAGAAAACAATCACATATATTTTTTTGTTTTGTTTTTATTCATGCTGTTACTTAGCTTATTGAACACCTTGTACAGTCCAACTGCTCAAATGTATTGGGAAATACAATCGTGAAGTAAGTTGTTCAGTGGCCTAATGGACGGGGTGCCCAGCTGGCATGGAATGCTGCTGGGGGGAGGGGAGTAACTAGAGAGGTGTTGAAGGCGCTGTTAGCTCACAGGTTAGTGAGCAGCCAGTCCAGCAGTTGTTTTCTAGCCATGTTGCCCACTGCCTCATCCAGTTGTCGTTCCTTAGCAAACTTCATGACTTCTTGAAGGAGATCTCCCACACTGTACCCCTTCTCTGCTGCCTTAGCTGAAACTTCAGGAAGCTGTGGAAAGAGCAGAGATAGATTGAGTCATGTGATGCTCTTGGAGAAGGGATCCAGATAGATAATGTGAACTACCCCCCTCACCCACCTTTCTACCCATAGTTCTAAGACTAGAGTAAAAGCTGCCACAGATCCAGGACTGGCTTTGCTCTCCTTTTTCCTTGACCCTACTCTAATGGCATAGATAAAAATGAAAAAAGATACTTTCTTTTCTCTCTCCAGTCCTTTGAGGGCCTTCAAATTAAAAACATAAGACTTCAAAATTGCTCCCCAATGTTTTACCAAATAGTTTGTTTAAAGGATCACTGATAAAACAAAGCTAATCTTACTCTCCTCCTCTTGGCTGAAATGTGCAGACCTTGAGGTGCCAGAGCCTCACTTAATGGTTCGCACTTTTGTGTCTTTTTATCAAGTGAAAGTAATTCATAAGGCAAATGGTAAAAAGCAGACTTGGAAAAAAATTTGACCGCTCTTGAGCTTTAAGTACAATATTGCCTCCCAGCCCCTGCCCATTCCAACCCTCTTTCTTCTTGTGCTTTGTCATTGCTTACCTTATCCAGTTGTCCATCATCATCTCCCATGAAATAGAGCATAGGCACGTTAAATTGGGAAGCTGCAATCCACTGCAGGACAGCCTGTAGCTGCTTCTGTAAGCTACTTGTTGAGCACTGATTATTGACGATGACTTCTGGCCCAGAAAACTCTTCATAGTTCTGTGACATTGCACCATCATGACTACATCTGGGGCCACCAACCTGGTAATGGGAGTTGTTTGGCAAGGCTGCTTGTTCTTCCAACTCTGCAAGGGCTTCCCCGTTGTTGCTATATTTAGCCATGATAAGGCACAGCTTCATCACAGATTCTACCAGTTGATCAATGAATTGCCGGTTCATTTGCTTCATCCCACTGACAAAGTCAACTTCTGGACTTTCCTGGCACTGTTCTTCTACTCTCTTAGACATGGAAGTTGCTTTGTTTGACCTGGACTCAGAAGGCCTGTTCTCACCTTCAGGTAGCTCGTCGCAGTTGAAGGAGCTCTCATTGAGCAGTTTCTGAATCAGTGATAGAACAATGTTTGACACATCCAACTTCTGGCAGTCTGTCTGTTGAGCCTCCTTTACAGAGGTAGATGGCCCAGGAGCTCCACGTGACTCTAGATGTTTCATTGAAAGTGCCTTGGCACTTTGGCCACATGCATTCTTTTCGTATTGAGCACTCTGAGTCACATAGCCTGTGGTCGAACCAGGACAGTCTTCTTCAAGTGAATCTTTGCCTTTGGCCTGCTGGGTCAGGTGATACTGAATTAGCTGAAGGGCAGAGACAATCAAGTCCTTTGCCAGGGAATCTGTGGAAGAACTGATTTTTTCTCTTTTTTCTTCCTTACTGGTGCATGCTTTACCAGCCATCTTGCCTTGGTTTCCTTGTTTTTGGTTCCACATGGTCAGGCTCTCCTTGAGGATGTGTTCACCGACTTTTTCAGCACCGGTCAATGACTTGCACTGATCTGCTTTTATTTTGCATTTGTCCTTCCCCTTCATCTCAGCTTTCATGGTGGAGAATTCAAGACTTTGGTTCTTACCTTGGTTCTTGCATTTGACATCATGGGACCCGGCTTTCAAGGTTGCATACAACAAACTCTGCGATTTAGTGTCCTTCTCTCCAAGCAGAGCACTAACCAGGCGCTTCAGCATGGCCTCCATGATATCTGTAGCATTTTGTTTTCCATGGTTGAACAGATTCCTCTTGACAGCTGAGACAAAGTCCGAGTCAGTCATCAGGACTCCAGTGATATTGTGTAGGTTCTTCAAACAGGAGTCAATCAAATCGGACACAATTTCCTTGGTGTGTTTTAACAACACTCTCTTCAGAACCACACAGGCAGGAATTGGCTTCCCAGAGGTATGCACTTTCAAGGTCTTCATAACAGAAACCATCATGTCAGATGCCACTTGATTTGCATAAACCATGAGCCCTTTACTGATGGAATCTGCAAATTCTTTGCTATCTTTTTGGCATATCTGTTTGTCTCCCCCCTTGTTCTTGTTGGATAATTCACTATACAGAAAAGTTTTCCGGCCACCTTCCCTGCACTCCTCCCCAGTACCCCGCATTTCTGCAGAGGTCATTTCCACAGCATCGTGGACCATTTCAGAAGCAATCTTGCTCACAACACTGCGGGGATTGTTTTTCCCTTTGTCCCCAGAGGGTGGATAGATTGAATGATGAAAGCATTTGCTTCCATTTTCTAACTTCTCCTTGATTTCCTTATGGGCCATCTGGGCTACCAGAGAAGATAGTCGGTTGACATAAAAGGAAAGGTCATCCACGGAACATTCTCTCTCAGGAGAGATTATTGCCCTGTGAGTGCTAGGAGATTTTGCTGGAGGGGTGGAAGAACTCTGGTTATTGTTGGTGTTTTTGGCTGCAGTCATTTCTAGACATAGGCTTTGAGGTCTGTTGGCCATATAATCGATGTTCAGTTGATCGGCATAAACACTGTAGCAGTTTTCAGGGGGTGATCTGTGATGTTCATCCTCTGTGTCTCCTATTTTATGTTTACAGCTAGAGGCTGAGGGGCTTAGTGCATGTTGGAAACCCAAGGCATACTTCTGGAGATCATTGAGAAGCCAATTTATAACACTTATAGGATCAGAGGGAGCTTGTTTGAAAAGGCATATAGATCCCTCCATCTAAAAAAAGAAGAACACCTAAGAGTTTGGGGAGGCTATTCTCCCACCCCTTATTTTATTTAGAAGATATATCTTTCTAAACCACACATATTAGGGATTTGACCTTTAGAATTTGCATGGAAACATAACATACAATTATATCCATTAACACACATTCAAGCACAAGTGGTAGCAACAAAAGCTCAGAGTATATACATCTGTACACTTAACTGTATGCAAGTGCTATCAATATATTTGTTAATTTCACCTGAGCATGTTGTGCTTATCTCAATATGTGTCAAAAATGTGTCAGTGTCTATGTGTATGAATAACAATATAGAAATTCATGAGTGTGAACATCTCAGAAGATGTGAGAATGTGTTAGTCTGTGTTGTTAGTGTGTGAAAATGTACCAGTGTGGGTGTTCATGTGTGTATGTTAGCACACATATGACTGACTATATGTAAGCATGTATAATAATATTTTGACATCAATGCCTATTCTATATATCTACTGCATGTGCCAACATGTTCATGTTAGTGTGTATATTTTGTACATGTGTGTGAATGTAAAACTATGAGTGTGTATTCTCGTGTGTTTCTGAATATGTAAATGAGCAAATGTCAATTTGAGTGACCTGCATATGTTTATGATATAAATCCAATAGCATGAATCATCATGTAGCTATAAATATATTTTTATGTTAAAGCATAAATTCACATATTAACATACATACTCATTGATATATTAATGTATAACATAATAAATTAATCAATATATATGTTAAAATATGAATATGTACTAATAGGTGATTGTATAATGACTGTGTATGTCAATAAATTGGGTATCAGTTTATGTTATATTTATGTGCTATGTCAATGATTGAGAATGTGTGTCAGTGTTGCACACATCCTGAGTATTGGGGTATGTGTGTGAATACATTGAGTGGGGATGTCATTGTATTTGTGTCAACGTGTGTATCAGTGCATACAAATGTGTGTTAGTGAATATGTGTCACTTTGTTTAAGTTTGTATGTGAATGTATAAACGAGGCATATTTACAGGGTGGGGCAAAATAGGTTTACAGTTGTTCGTATGGAAAATAATACAATAAATAATAATTAAAGAATAAACTCTGTTTTGTGTGCTCATACTGTAAACCTACTTTTGCCTCACCCTGTATAAGAGTTATATTTATATTTAATTTTTACATTAATTTTATAAAAAATAAATGTTTGCAATAATAATTGTGACAGAGCTTATGGGACACCACTCACCTAGGGTAGCATTTACTCCAACTATGTTCACAGGAACACCAGTTTAGAGCAATGTTCCCATGGTCAAGTTGAGTTTAAGAGAAACAATATGTATGGTATACCACTTACCATAATATATATTAGCATACTGAAAAACAGTCGTCCAGTTGGAAAACCCATTCAATTGTGATTCACCAATAGTTCAGTTTCCCATTTATTTGGCCATGGTACACTTTATTTTCAAAATAAATAAATATGTATATATATATATTTTAATTGATTTTAGGGAGAGTGGAAGAGGGACACAGAAAGAGAAACATCAATGAGAGAGAAATTGGCTGCCTCTTGCACATCCTCTACTAGGGATCAAGCCTGCAACTCAGGCATGTGCCCAGACTGGGAATAGAGCCAGCGACCTCTCAGTGCATGGGACGATGCTTAACCAACTGAGCCACACCAGCCAGGGCCATGGTACACTTTTTTGACAGAGCATGTAGAGAAAGCTTGGAAAATGCTGATAATCAACATTTAAGCATGTTTCCCCCTATATTCTCCATAAGAAGGTTTAACACTCTAAATAGTAGTACTGATCCTTTTTTTTTTTTTTTTTACTTTTGTGTAGGAAAAGTGAAAGAAATTATCTTGAACTCTGCCCAAGGGAAATACTATAAAATATGATACTAATATGATGTGATATTAATGCTTGTGGTTATTGTAACACTTGTATACATATGACATTTTTGAGACTCTGATTATTATAACTTTAAACTGTCATGTAAAAAAAAAAAATCTTTCCTGAGGTCCAAGCTTGTGTCAGTCATGATCTTTTTAATCCAATTTTGCAGATATTTCTATTTTATTCTTGCAGCCCTTCTGAAGAATGTTCAAAGAATTTTAAAATTAAATCTTACCTCAAATCTAAAAAAAAAAAAAAAAAAAAAAGAGTGTATGCCTATACCTGAGTCTGTATGGTCACTATGTTTTGATCAAAGCTGTGTGTGTTAACATGGTGTGCATGGATGTGAATATAGATGTTTGTGTGTCACATGTGGGCATGTCAATGCATCTGACTGTATATCTTTGTATATGTGTGTAAATTTTTGTTTATTAATGGGTCAATATATTTATATGTATATGTTTGCTGTATCAATGCTTGTATGTGTTTACCAGTGTCACATGTGTGTCATTGGTTGTATAAATTATTTTTTGTTGATATATATAAATATATATATTGATGTGTGTCACTTTGTATAAATTTATGTGTATATGCTCATATCTAGATATGTGTATATGTATTGTACACATCTTCTACTCAGTGCTAAGTACCAGTGCCCTCTTTGCCCCTTTCATTGCTTCATCTCCTCTCTTTTCACTGAATTCCTAGAAATATGAGGTCATGACAAGTTCAACATTTTGCAAATGGGCTTAGGTTACAACCAAGGAAATCTGCATTGCGTGTAGGAAATATGGGCTGCACTTTAAAAAATAAACATTAGGTATAATGTATCCCTTTCTTAAGACTCCAAAATGGAGTCCCCCTCAACTGAACCCAAAACTGTTTGAAGAATATTTTCTAAATGTTTTTTTCTTCCTTAAGGGTCACTCTCATCACTCCAAATGTGTATGGGGCCAGACATGCTGTTTCTGGTTATAACATGAGCATAGGGACACACAGAACAGGAAATATTTGACTCCTTTGCATGAAAACCAAATATCTTGTTCCAATATCAGCTGATCCAGGCTTTCCGGACTATGAAGGCTCTCATACCCACCCCAACCAGGAGCCTAACAGATATAATTTAGGATAGTTACACAGGAACAAAAGGATTCTGTATGTGACAGTGGTGTGTAAGTCTAATTGCTTCTAACTTTATGCTACCTAATAGCCTAGGTAATCTCTTAGACAACAGGGTTAGGGACCAGGTAGCTACAGTTCCTGGTCATCATGGAGACGCTCTGCTCCATATATCCTTGTTCTTTTTTGTTGGACGCTGGGCAATGTGGGGCACACAAGTCCATTACAAGGCAACAAAAAACACTGAAAATGGTCTTGCTTATAAGCCTATATCTTTGTTAGGATAAGGATAACAGGATTCTGTTTGCCTGAAATCAGGAAAGGGTATTCTGAGTCTCTGTGATTAGTGCCATTGTTAGACACCTGGGCGTTGAACTTACCGTGACTCTGAACTTAGGCCTGTGTTCTCTGGAATGTCATAGTAGTAAAATTTATGGGCCTGTTTGACAATAGTACTCTTACCATCTCTGAACCAGAATCCTCAGACTCAGCACTGGACTCTGGGAATTACAAAGGGCAGACTAGAGGCTAAGCATACCTTAGATTGGTCTTTCTTCTCAATATCCTTGATCACAATAATTTCTTTTTCTTTCAGACGCTCCAGGGCTAAGTCACTTTCTGAACTGGAACCACCATCATCCTATAGAATTAAGGGATAAGATTCTTATGAATAGTTGCTTTTTGAGATATCTCCAAGCTGCCCTCTCTGCCTGCTACCACTTCAAAGCATGAATGTCATATCTCTTATCTCTTTTCCTTTTGGAGGAGAAGTAGGCTTGTAATGCTAACTAGTCTTTGAAGAATGAAATACTTTTCCCTCCACAAATTACTACCTTCCCCCAGAGGTATTCATAAAGCCATCCATCTCAGGAATCATATTTCATTAATCATCGACCTTTTGGACAGTTTTTTCACTGTTCTGACATTCTATCTTCCATGCTTTTGTTCTTTCATCTCTACCAGCAATGTAGGTGCCTTCTAAAATGAGATTTGGTATCAAGAGTGACAGTAAATTCTCAACTAGAGATCCTGGGCTCACAAGAATAATGGCTTCTCACCTAAATCCCCTCCACCTTTCCTTTCCACCCTCTGCCACAACCTTTCCCTTTTATTATGCCATCACTGACAACCCTTTCAGCAGTTTCCCACCCATTCCAACTCTGAGGGGAGTAGAGAATACCCACCTTGGAACCTTTATCTTCCACATTCAGGGTGGACACATCGACAAAACATATCTGCATCAAATTAAGAGGATGCATTTAGAAAAATTCTATAGAAAAGACTGTAGTTTTTCTTTGAGATGATAAAGTACCTACCATATAGGGTTGTTATGAGGATTGATTAAGATAGTGCGTGTAAAGCTTTTAGCAGTGTACCTGTACATAGTAAGTACTCAATAAATGTTATTAGGCAGACAGAAGCTTACCATTACTATATTTCCTAGATGAGAATACCTACCTGTTAGAGAGGCCCAAAATACCCACATTTGTGCCCAACTGACACAAATTCAAAGGCGAAACTTATATTAAAACTCTATTCTCTTGGCTCCCATTTTAGAACACTTTCAACTACACTAGTGTTTCCCAAATGGGGTATTTTTACTATTGATGCTGTAGAAAACTTTAGGTTGTGCATGGATAAACATTTCTGTATTATTAATAGGTGTATTTTTATTGTTTAGTAGGAAAAATACATACTAGAATATCAAACCTGTGATATATGGACAATATTGCTTAGGATGATGGTAGTTTTTAAATGTAAGTCAATTTAAAAAACACTGCAGAAACACATATTAAATAAACAATAGTATGTGGTACTTGAGCATGATAAAAAATGTGAAGTGCTACACAAATGACTCAAAGTTTGGGAAATAGAAGCATAAAGTATTTTGCCTTCCTGGGGGAGTGTCACTTTAGTACAACTTACTGGTAGCTAGGTGATATAATTATGACTTCAGAGGTTAAGTAATAGAGGCTGGTAACTAGGCAACTACCACTCCTCCCTCCCATGAGCCTCCCCCTAGCCCCTCCCTCTCCAGCTCCTTTACCACTCTTCATCCTGCCCCCCCCCCCCCGCATTTGTCCCTCTGTGATGTATAAGCATACCGGTCCCCCACAGACTTTATTGAACCTGGTTGCCAGGAAATGTCACTATCACCCTCCATTAATCTACCCTGGATTCCAGTATACCTGTATCCACCTGCCAATCCTTTCCACACCTTGGTAGGAGTAATTTTGTATCTTACCACTTTCCGTTCCTGTTCTTTCCGTTCTGTTGGGCTATAGAGATCGACCTTGCATACACCTCTGGAGCTGTGTAACCAGTCAATATGATCAGACATCTGGAAAGACAAAGAAAAGTAATCTGAAAGGCATATATATAGGATTTTTAAGAACTGGCTCAGTTTGGATAAAAGGGCCCTGGAACACATCTCTGTGTTTCATATTGGTTTAGGCTAGGAACTGGTGGGGTGAGCAGTGAGGAAAGGACACTCTAAAGTCATTAGGATCATTTGAGCATAATTAGTAGCTTCTCTCTCCCTCCCTTCCTCCTCCCTCCCATCCTCTCTCTCTCCCTCCCTCCCTCCCTCTCTTTCATACACAGCTACAGTTTCACAAAACACTACATCTCTACCCTTTACCACCCCCCCGCCCAGATCTTTTAGGGCTCTCCCAAAGATTTAGGAAAAGGCTTCCCATACCCTCAAAAGAGGGAGTTTTTTTTATTTCCAGAGCTAGAGATCACTATCCTAGAAAGAGAGGGAGGCATAGAGGTCCCTCATGTCCAGATTCTAAAGAACTGTGAAAAATATGAAATTTATAAACACATTACCTTGATAAGGAAGTTACTTTTTTCTTTTGGGTGAAAATGTGCCATCAAGGAGGGAGATGTGCCCCTTTAGATGATCTGGGCAGTGCTAAGTTCTTGGGCAGCTGCAGCTGGCTGCCACCCCCGTCAGCAGTTGGACAAGACTGAGGGCCCAAGGCCTTTCTCTGCTGCTTTTGACCCTGGGGTATGACATCAGAGTTTGTTGGGTCACAATGCCTGAAACTATAGCAACCGCAGCAAAGGTGTAGCAGGCTGGCAAACTCAATACCCCTTCAAATAAAAACCACCTCAGGCTGTCTGCTGTATGACAACCTTGTTCTATTCTCTCTAAGAGGGTACATATAATTCTTTCACATTTTGTTCAGCTCACACCTTGAAACCTCCTTTCTCTTTCCTCTCCTTGCTAGACTTCCAGAATAATCTATGTTGGTTACCAGTTTGATCTGTACTTTTCACATACAGAATTACCACCAGCCTTTGTGAACAAAACAGTATTAATTTTCACATCTTAGCTTATTTTTCTATGCTAGTGTTTGTTCAAGTCTCTTAATGTAGGGTGTGGATGAAATTCTTTGTGTTGAAAGTTGAAGTTTTTATAGGCCAAGGCTGAGGCCTAGTTGAGAATAGGGTTCAGAGGAGCCTGACTATATCAAATCATCATGTTGTATACCTTAAATACATACAATTTTTATTAAAAATTAATTTTGGTCTAGGAGGGAGTCTGTGTCAATGGTGATGGCTGAAATCCACAATACAGGACTTGTTTTTCTTGTATCACCCTTTTGTCAAGGGGAACTTTCAACATTTAAGTTGGAGCTCCTGTGTCTGGCTCATGTCTATGGAGTAAGACATAAAGAAAGAAAATGTTTATTTATTCTCCAAGCACAAGAATGTATATCCCTAAGATTAAAAAAAACAACAACCCTCTATGTCTCTCAGCCCAGAAGGGAAAAACTGTGATCTGGGCCTGGAAAATGTCTTACCAAATCCCCTAAATGACAAAGAGAGAACTGTTAGGGATGATTAGAGCCCTGTCCCATGGCACCCCAATCCTGTCATCCTGGAGGTTAACCAGGAGCAAACAAGAGCAGCATTTGGATGGGAAACCAATAATGAAAATGTAAGGAGGCTCAGTCACAGGTTATAGTATATTCACTGCCTCTTTTCTCTTAAGCTGCTGAGGCTCTCAGAGTGTCCTGTACTGACTAGAGGTGGGGACAGATGGGGAAGAAGGGATGTTCAAAGAGTCAAAAGAAGGAATATGCTACATTAGTATATCAATATGTGCGAAGTAGTATGCACTTAGGTTAGCCCTTAAGAACCAAATATAGAGATGTTAAACACGGAAGCTTTGGTCATATTTTTTCCCTAACTGTCATCATCCATTTTCTAACCTTGTTTATTCTATCAAAACATCTTCTCTTCCATACAAACTTATGAGTAACCATTCAAATCACACTTTAAATATGTTTTCAACTTACATTTGGTTTGAAAGAGCTCTTAAGATAACAAAAAATAAAACCTGTGTTTGTAATATAATTATTACGAATAATGGAAAAATGAAATTTAAATGAACTGAACAATCTGCCTTCATGAACTTACTATCTGCCTGTTAGTCCCACTAAGTACCTTTCAGCCGCAGATTCAGCTTACCTAATTTAGTTCATGCTATGATACTGTGACTATTTTGAAAATGGGAAATGATGCCAATGATTATCAGACATTAATTATTACAGACCAATACAAATGGGAACTCCACATCTTTTTCTCCTGAATTGTTTCCCAGCCATGAGAATGCCCAGTGTTATTTAGAGCAGCTTCCTGCAATCACACTAAAGTGAAAAATTAGATAGCTATTATTTTTTAATTTTATTAAATGTATTGGGGTGACATTGGTTATTAAAATGATATAGGGTTCAAGTGTACAATTCTATAATACATCATCTGTGTATTGTATTGTGTGTTTACCACCCAAAGTCAAGTCTCCTTCCATCACTATATGTTTGACTCCCTTTACCCTTTCTACCTTCCCCCCACCTCCCTTTCGGTTATCTCCCCCTGCTGGTAACTACTGTTGCCTGTCTATGAGTTTTTGTTTGTTTGTCTTCTTTGTTCATTTGTTACTTTCAGTATCATATCCCACATATTAGTGAAATTATATGGTTCTTGACTTTTTAAATCTGACTTATTTTGCTTAGCATGATATTCTCAGGATCCATCCATGTTGTCACAAATGGCAGTATTTTTGTCTTTTTTTATGGCTGAGCAGTATTCCATTGTATATATGTACCACATCTTTTTTATCCAACCGTATATTAGATAGTTATTCTGAACATCTCAGCAATGGCGCTGCATAATTACCTCTATCAATTATTTGTTATGTCTGTATTGTACATACCCGTGTGTCCTTTCCTATGAGTGATAGAAACAGGGGAGGAAGAAAATAAAAGACTTTTCAAAACTATAAACATTCTCATTATTTTTATTTCAGAAGGTAGCTGTTAAAGGAAAGTGGACTCTTAGATGTGCTGGGGTTTCCTTTCAGGCAGGGACCTAATTAGGCAGCCAAGGTCTGTTCTATTGCCTTATTGTAGAGATTAATTACAACTATTTGGTGTGTGTGTGGGGGGGGAGAGGGGTGCGGGGTTGGCTTGGCACTGACCGTTTGTGATCACACTTGTTCCTCTTATAATTGTAAAATTTCCCTCCTTTGATTTCCTAGAACATTTGCTTATTGTCCGTATAATTCACTTGACATTTACTAGATCCTGCCTTGTAGATTTAATTAAATTTTCCTATTCCTGGATCATCCACACTGAAGCCTCAGGGCAGATTCCCTGTCTCTTTCTCATTGTATCCACCATGATACAGGCCACATAGTTGGGCTCAAGAAACAAATAATGATTTTGGAAGTTCAGGCAGGAAACATAATTCAGAAGCCATGGAGTCATGGAATCTGTAATGACAAAAATCTTGGTGAGCTATTTGAGTGGGCAGCCTTCTTAATAGAGCAAAAATTCTCACACTTTAGGCGTGCCTCAGAATCACCTGGAGGGCTTATTAAAACAGTTGGGCCCCATCCCAGAGTTTGTAATTCCTCAGGTCTGAAAATTTGCCTGGTGTTACATGCATTATCTCATTTAATTTTCACACACAGTTATGATATGAGTACTATTTTAATCCAGTTTTTATTAATGGCTAGCTGGAGCCCAGTGAGGCCATTTGATTGGTGGTGCTGCTAGTTTCGGCACTAGCCACTTCCATCATCCTGGAGGTGGGTGTTGTGTGCGTGTTCAGAGATTAGCACGCCTTTTCTTTCTTCTAGGGTCCGAAGATGCAGAAGAGAAATTCCCTGAGGGGAAAAAAAAGTATAAAGGGTTCCTAGTCTGATCTTTTGGCCCCATCTGGTGGTTTCAAGTTTGACTGAAAATTGTTTATGGGTTATCTCCCCCTGCTGGCGAGAATGGTAGGGTCGGCGTGCCGCCTCTGAGATCATTTTTCTGTGCCGGCGCTTGCTGAAGGCGCTTAATATGAGGCTGTTGGAAGCGGTGGTGTGAGGCGGTTGGTGGCGGTTGGTGTGAGGCTGTTGGAAGCGGTTGGTGTGAAACGGTTGGTGTGGGGCGGTTGGAGGCGGTTGGTGTGAGGCTGTTGGAAGCGGTTGGTGTGAGGCGGTTGGTGTGAGGCTGTTGGAAGCGGTTGGTGTGAGGCGGTTGGTGTGGGGCGGTTGGAGGCGGTTGGTGTGAGGCGGTTGGTGTGGGGCGGTTGGAGGCGGTTGGTGTGAGGCGGTTGGTGTGGGGCGGTTGGAGGCGGTTGGTGTGGGGCGGTTGGAGGCGGTTGGTGTGAGGCTGTTGGAAGCGGTTGGTGTGAGACGGTTGGTGTGAGGCGGTTGGAAGCGGTTGGTGTGAGGGCTGTGAGGCGGCTGCTGTGAGGCGGTTGGAGGCGGTTGGTCCCCTTTCCCTCTGCCTGTCATCTATTTGTGTGTGTGTGTGTTCTATTTTGTTTTTTCTTGTTTCTGACTGGTGGGGAGCTCCTTTCCCTTGCATAGTTTTAGTTCCAATCCATTTATGGCTTGTTAAACGTCCTTTTGCCTTACATAGATATATTTTATGTCAAAGCTGAGGATGTGGCTGAGGAAACTAGGCTGTTAATCGAATTTCCCCCGTCAAACCAACAAACTTGTCTCAAACATCTGACAGAAAAGTACTTAAATATGGTACTAATTGGTTACAGTTTTTCTCCTTCCCTCCAGATAGTATTTTTATTTGTGAATTAATGTATTAAACAAAGACCACGAAGGAGAGGAAGGGGATCTGGAAGCATGAACCTTTTCAGGTTCCCTCAGAGCACTTATAGGCATCCTCCCCTCTCCCCCAACACACACCCTTAAGGATCCCCCTGGTTTTAGGGACATTAAAATGGGATGAAGACTGGCCTAGTCTTCAGCTTTGTCAGATAGTTGCCCCATAGGGAGATGTCAGTCAGGCTTAGTCCTTCAGTGCCTGTTGCTCTTAAAGCTAGATGGTAAAGGGGGTAATGAGTTCATGTGGCCACTAGGAGGTCGCAGCTGCTTGCAAAACGTGTTTCCATACAGTACAAGATCACCCCATACAAAAACCCATTTTGCCAAGGCATTCCTCAAATTAAAAGGGAAATTGGTGATCCTCCCCCGTAGAATCACTCTCCAACCTAAAATTGTATTTTATGTATGTTATATTTATTGACTTACTATTTAATGTTATATTTATTTATAATATAGATGATGTAATATACATATAATATTAATATATTTCTTTAATAGTCCCATCATAAAGGTGTGATAGGTTCAAAGGAACAAGTGTTTGTCTAACTCTCTGTATAGACCCTAACAATGGCTCATATACTTAAGACACTCAGTAATCACTATTGGTGATGCTGGGGTGAGTATGCCAACAGTAATTTGTTGGCAATAATGATGTGTTGAACAACATGTGTCCTCTGAAATCTTTAGCAGTTGTATTTTCACCTTCTTTTAGCACTTATCACGTCTGCCTTATGTTGGTAGTTATTTTAGTGAGTTTAATATTTCCAAATACAGAATGACTGGTTTACTTACTTTCATTTACCCTGCAAGGGATAGAATTAGGTTCATATATATTAGTAAATGCTTAAGGATATTTACATAATTGAAAATTAGTGTGTATACCTGAAACTAATATTATATGTCAATTATATCTCTATTTTTAAAGAAAGAAAATTAGTGGTAATAGTTCAAGAATTGCTATACCCAGAACCATATAGAAAGAAGTGCTTGGCCACGGCCAAGAACATTAGACCACTTTGGTCCAAATTGGCTGGCTTATTGAAATAACTTTCTAACTGGTTCCACTGAATCTTTCCTTGCTACTCTTCAACAGAATTTTAAACAACCAATATAATTTATCAGCCACTGTTATTTTTATAACAGCTTTATTGAAATATAATTCAAATACCATTTAATTCACCCATGTAAACTGTACAATTCGGTGATTTTTAGTGTATTCACAAAGTTGTGTACCCATCACCATAATCACTTTTAGAACATTTTCATCACCAAAAAAAGAAACCTCATACCCTTTAGCTATCTATCACAACTCCCCAACCCTATACTTCCCCAGCCTTAGGTAGCCTCTAATCTGCTTTCTGTCTCTATATATTTGCCTATTCTGGACATTTAATATAAATGGAATCATACAATATGTAGTCTTTTGTGACTGACTTCTTTCACTTAGTATATAGCTTTTTGCAGTAAAGACTTGTGACAACATGTGTGAAATGCTGTTTATGAGAGCAGCTCATTAGAGATTCAGTGCCAATGGCTTTTATTGGACACCGGTCCTGCCGGCAACCTCTGCCTAGCACATACCAAAACTCCAGAGTCCCAGGAGGAAAGCTGTCCTTCACCTTAAGTCATATTGTTTGCACAAACAGTTAAGGTACAGTTAAGGTACAGTTAGGATGGCGGGAACCCCCCTACAAATCCCAAGTTCCCAGATCCCAGCCAAGGGCCAACCTTGCCAGCAGGATTTCCAAAAGATAGCATTCTCAGGCCTACTATGGTAACTCTTTACTACACAGATTTTGATAGGGGATTGCATTGATTCCGTAGATCAGTTTGAGGATTGCCATCATAACAATATTAAGTATCCTAATCGATGAACATGGAATGTCTTTACATTTGTTTAGGTCTTTAATTTCTCTCAGTGATATTTTGTGGGTTTCATTGTACAATTCTTGTTCTTTGTTAAATTTATTTTCTAAATCTATTATTTTTGATGCAATTGTAAGTACAATTGTCTTTATTTTATTTTCAGATTGTTTCTTGCAAGTGTATAGAAATACAGTTGCATTTTGTATATTGATTGATCTTGTAGTGTTGCTCCCTTGAGCTTGTTTATTAGCCTAATAGCTTCTTTTTGGTGCATGTAGATTCCTTGGCCTATTAATATGGTGGATAACATGGATTGATTTTTTTGAACCAGCCTTGCATCCCTAGAATAAACCCCACTTGGTCATGGCATATAATACTTCTATATATGGCCAAATTCTGCTTGCTAATAGATTGCTAAATATTTTATTCTATTTTCATGAGGGATATTGGTTTGTAGTTTTCTTTTTTCATGCTGTCTTTGTATGGTTTGGTATCATGGTAAAAGTGTTCTCATATAAGTTGTGAAGTGTTCCCTCCTCTTCTATTTTCTTAAAAGGATATGTAGAATTGATGTTAATTATTCTTTAAACATTAAATTAAATTCTCCAGCAAAATCTTCTGGGCCTAGAGACATCTTTTTTTAAAGAATTTTAAAATTACAAATTGAATTTCTTTATAAGATTGGAACTATTCAAATTATGTATTAAATATTGAGTGTATTATGGCAGTTTGTAATTTCCAAGAAATTTGTCTATTTCAATTAAATTGTCAAGTTTATATGTATCGGGCTCATAGTATTTCCTTATTATTCTTTTGATGTCATTAGGGTTTATGACCATATCCTTTGTTTCATTTCTGACATTGCTAATTTGTGTCTTGTTTCTTTGTCAGTCTTGCTAGAGGTTTGCCAATTTTATAGATCTTTTCAAAGAACCAGCTTTTTGTTTCATTGATTTTCACTATTGGTCTTATCTGTTTTGGATTTCATCAACTTTTGCTTTTATCTTGACTATTTCCTACCTTATGTTTACTTTGGATTTATTTTGCTCTTCTTTTTCTAGTCTTGAGGTGAAGCTTAGATTGACTTTCAGACTTTTCTTCTTTTGTAATGTAAGCAGTTAGTGCTATAAATTTCCCTTTCAGCACTGCTCTAGCTGTGTCCCAAAATTTTTGATATATTTTCATTCTCATTCATTTCAGTGTATATATATATTTAATTTGTCTTAAGACTTCTTCTTTGATCAATCAGGTGCATTGTTTAGTTTCCAAGTGTTTGGGAATTTTCCTGTTATTTTTGTTATTGAATCCATTGTGGTCAGAGAACACATTCAGTTATGAGTTCAATTCTTTTATATTTGCTGGTTTGTTTTATGATTGAGGATATGGTCTATTTTGGTAAATATTCCATGGGGTACTCTATAAATGTTGATTAGATTCTATTTGTTGATGGTGTTGTTGAGTTCTCCTTGCTGATTTTTTATGTAGTTGTTCTATCAGTTATTGAGATGAAGTGTTTAAGTCTCCAATTGTAAATGTGAGTTTGACAATTTCTCCTTTCAGGTCTATCAGATTTGGCTTCATGTATTTTCCAGCCCTGTTGGTTAGTGCATACACATTTAGGATTGCTGTGTCTTCTTGGTGGATTGACCCTTTAATATTATGTAATATTCCTCTCTGTCCTTGGTAATTGACTTGGCTCTGAGGTTTACTTTATCTGATATTAATATAGCTATCCCTGCTTTTTCAAAATTAATGTATGTATGGTGTATCTTTTCCCACTCTTTAATTTTCAGTCTACTTATATCATTATATTTGAAGTAGGTTTATTGTTGACAGTATAACATTGGATCATGTTATTTAAATCCACTCTGCCAATCTCTGTCTTTTAATTCCTCTGTTTAAACGATGTACATTTAATGTGATTATTGACCTATTAGGACTTAAGTTCACTATTTTACTTTTTGTTTTCTGATTATTCCCTCTGTTTCTCATATTTTATGTTTTCTTTTTTCTGCTTTCTAGTCAATTACTTGAACGTTTTGATGTATTTATAGTATCTTTGAGTGTGTTTCTTTGTATAGTTTATTAGTGCATGGTTGAGGTATTATATTAAATATACACAAGTTATCACTGTCTGTTGGAGTTAACATTTTACTAGTCTGAGGGAGGTGTAGAAACCTTACATCCCTTTACCCTCCTCCATCTATATTATTGTTTTAAATATTTCCTCTACATACATTGAGAACCACATTAGACAGTGCTATAATTTTTGCTATAACTGTCAAACATAATTGAGAAAACAGCATCAGAAGGAAAGTCTGTTCTATCTACCGATATTTTTGCTCTTTCCACTGGTCTTCCTTATGTCACAAGATCCCTTCTATAACTTTTTTTTTTTTACTTTGTGAACTTTCTATTCTTTGAAGGTGGGCATCCAAGAATGACTTGATTTTCCCATTATTTCTGAAGGATATTTTCCTTGGATATAGAATTCTGAGATGACAGCTCTTTTCTTTTAGTACTTGGAAAATACAACTTAACATCTTTCTTGCTTACATGGTTGCTGATGAGAAATTCATTGTCATTAAAAATTTTGCCCCTATTAGAGATGTGTCATTTATCTCTTGCTGCTTTAAAGTTCTTTTTCTTTGTCTTTAGCTTTCAGAAGTTTGATTGTGATGTGTCTTTGTTTGAATTTCTTTGGGTTTATCCTGTTTGGAATTTGAATCTGTAGGTTTATGCATCAAATTTTGGAAATATTCAGCTTTATTTTTTGGAATACATATTTTTGTAGGGAAGATTATTACTATTAGAAGCTCTGGGTAAAAGGATTCAAACATTTAAAATTCAGTAGATATTTTCAGATAACCTTTCCATATTTTATTGCAGTTTTTACTCCTACCAACAGTGAATAAAAGTTCCTGTTTAGCCACCCCCTTACCAGCAGAAGTTATTATTAATCTATTACACCTTTGCCAATGTCCTGAACAAAAACAATGCATTGCTGTTTTCTAATAATTTAAAAAATTGATTTGAAAGACACACACACACACACACACACACACACATTGATTTGTTGTTCCACTTATTTCTGCATTCAATGGTTGATTCTTGTATGTGCCCTA
This sequence comes from Tadarida brasiliensis, assembly GCA_030848825.1. NCBI lineage: Eukaryota > Metazoa > Chordata > Mammalia > Chiroptera > Molossidae > Tadarida > Tadarida brasiliensis. The sequence goes on along the minus strand of CM061280.1, from coordinate 94,004,489 downwards.
ACCAGGGAATCAAACCCACAACCTTAGCATACTATGACTATGCTCTAACCAACTGAGCTACTTGCTAGGGCCAATGCATTGCTCTTTTAATCTGAATTTATTTTTAATGAAATTGATAGCATATTTTCATGTTTACTGACCATTTGTATTTCTTCTGTAATTGGCTGTTCATCTTCATTGCCAAATTTTTTGATGGGTGCTTCACCTTCTTGTTGTTGATCATGAAGTTCTCTTTGTACATTTTGGAAATTATTTTTCTGTCATTTGTGTTGCCAATGTTTTTTGCCAGTTTGTTGGGCTCTTTAAATTCTTTTTTTAAATTCTCACCTGAGTATATGTTTTTATTGATTTTTAGAGAAGAAGAGGGAGAGAGAGAGAGAAAAAAAAAAAACATCGATATGAGAGAAATATCGATCAGTTGCCTGCTGTATGCACCCTGACCAGGGATCGAACCTGAAACCTAGGTATGTGCCTTGACCGGGAATCAAACTGCAACTTTTTGGTGTATGGGATGACAGTCCAACTGACTGAACCACCCAGCCAGGGCTGTTGTTAGGCTTTTAAACTTTGTTTTTATTTGTTTTGCCAAACAACAATTTAAAAATTTTAGCTACTAACATTTATCAAGTCTTTTGCTGTCTCTAGATTTATCTGTCCTGTTTAGATAGGTTTTTCCTTCTGCAGGACTATAAAAATATGATTTTATATATTTGTCTAGTATTTCCATGGTTTCATTTTCACAATTAAATCTTGGATTCATCTGAAATATATTTTCATGTAAATGCAGGTAGATAAGAGCAGATCTTTTGTATCAGGTTTTAATACAGGGATATAGCGGGGAGGAGATAGGAGAGTTTATGAGAATGTTGTATACCTGGGATGTGGGAAATAATGGAAAATGGTAGAGTCAAAACGCTGTCTCCTCCTTTCTCAGTTTTCTCTCTGAGTGCTACCCAAAGGAAAGGTTGAGTCAACAGAGATGTGAAGGTTGAGAGAAAAACAAATTTCATTTTTTTTTTTAGAAATCATAACTTATACTCATGAATGTTTTTAAAATTGAGGTATAATTGACATAATAACATATTAGTTTCAGTTGTACAACATAATTGTTCAATGTTTGTATAAATTGTGAAATGATCACCACAATAAATCTAGTTAACATCTATCACCATACTAGAAAAAATGAAATTGCTTGTTTTGTCATTTTTGTGTTGCTGTTGTTTTGGTAGATGGACCTTTTTTTCTCTTGACTAAAGAAGACATATAATGACTTGTGTTGATATTATATTTCCTTTACAGTACATCCTAGTGGGACATTTGTTTACAGTTATGACCCTTAAAGGATGATACTCATTTAATTAACAAATAGATGTTTTCAATCATTGTCAAGGAGGCAGGTATGCTTATGTGTTTGGTTTCTGGAATCAGACTGCCTGGGTTTAAATTTCAGTCTAATAACTTACTAGCTGTGATACATTGGTCAAGTTACTAAACTTTGTTGTACTTCAAGTTCCTCTTCTGCAAAATGGGGATACAGTAAAATCTTGATGTAACAGACTAATTAGGGTGAGGGGGTGTTCGTTAAAGCTGAAAGTCCATTATATAATAAAGTAGGTTTTCCAAATGCTTATGTTAAAACATTGGCAAATTAGTTAGTTAACCTGTTTTTATTTACGTAGACATGCTTGTGTAATTAAAATTAAGTATGTATGAAAAGTTTAATTTCACAGAAAAGTTTTCTATATGTATTACTGTGATTTTAAATTTATACTGAATAGGTCTAGTTAATGTGTGCATTCACCAGTCACTGCAGGTAAACAAATGCACATGGCTGGGGTGTGGCTTAACCCACATCAGAACATCGACTGACACAGTTTTCGTGCCATGCAACAACAGAACTAATTACCATGCACAATGTAGTGTGATCACGGGCTAATCATTTGCTGAACATTGTTTATGAGGCGTGACTCTTGGATTTAAATATGTAGACTATAGTTATAGATATGTAATATTTATCTATGTTGGTGAAATTACTACAGTGTTTTTTTCCAACATATGGCTTATTTGCTAAAATTTGTTAAAAATAACAGTGAATTAATAACAAAAAATAACCTGTTAATTTAACTATAAGCAAATCTTGGTTTTAAAATTAACAGAGTGTTAATTTTCACATATGACATACAGGCTGGAAATTTTGTCCATTAAATCCAAAATCCATTAAGTTGAGGTCCGCAAAATCAGGGGTTCACTGTATTAACACTTCATTGTATTGTCAGTGTCATAACAGTGTCAGACATATAGTAAGGAATTGATAAATGTGAACTATTATTCATGCTAATCACTGGAGATAGAGCACAAGAAATATGGTCCTTGTAGTTATAGACCTTGCATTCTTGAGTGAGAATATGGGTTGAAAAATTACAAATAGCAACAATTACTCTAAAATAAAGGTAAGGGACTGAGATGGAGTATAAGGGAGTAGGGGGAGAATTTTTACCTTAGATAACATGGTCAGGGAAGGCCTCTCTTGGAGAGGGGACATTTAAGCTGAGACTTGAAGCATGAGAAAAAAACCACACACAAAAATAATTTAAAGAATGGAGGGAAGAATATTCCAGACAGTGGGAATATCATGTGCAAAGATCCCAAGGAGAGGGATTTTGGTATATTCAAAGCTTTGAAAGAAGACCATTATGGCTGGAATGGAGTGCATGAGAAAGAGAGTGTGATGAGATAGGCAGGATTTGTAGACCAGATTAAGGAGTTTGGATTTTATCTTTAATTCTGTGGGAAACCACTAAAGCAAGAAAGGGACAGGATATACTTTTTCCTTTAAAAAAAATTGATCTTGTATCATATTTGCATTAGAGAAGGGCAAGATTGGAAAGAGGGAGAGCAGCTTGGAGGCTCTTGACAGTAGTCCAAATGAGAGACTGGTGGCAGTGGAGATGGAGAGAAGTGGATGGATATAAGCTGTATTTTTGAGGTAGAATGAACAAAATTTGCCGAAGGATTGGATACAGGAAGGTAAGGTGATGGAAAAGAGTTTGAATCAAGGATGATACCAGATTTCTGGCCTGATTAACAAGCTTGATGTTGTATCAATTTCTGAAATGGGGGACATTGGATGAAGGATCAGTTTGGTAAGGATTAAGAACATGTTGAGTTTGAAGTGTCTATTAGACATCCAAGTGGAGATGTGGAGTAGTCAGTTGGAGCTTTTAGATGATATTTAAAGTTGTGGATGTGGATGAGATAACCTAGGGAGATTAAAAAGAAAAGAGGGCCTGGAATTATGTGAATATTTTACCTTTAATGTAGAAACTATGAGATACTAAAAAGAGAATGGGCTAACAATAGAAGTAGGGATATAATTTAGTGGTAGAGTATTTGCTGTATATGCAGGAAGTTCTAGATTTTATTCCTGGCACCTCCGTTTATCTTTGCTTCCTCAGAGGACAGGGAAGGGCTATACATTCTTTCAGTCTTTTTGTCAATTACTCATACATACATTTTCTAGTTTCTGGGACAAAGCAGGTGTTCAATAGATATTTTTTGAATGAAAAAATAATGTATAAATGAAGTAAATGAGAATATCTGGGTTTTAGTACCAGCTTTGCCACAATATAGCTTTGTGGTATTGGGCACTTAGCAAGCTACAAATTTGTTATCTGTAAAATGGCAATAATAAAAGTACCTATCTTTTGGACAGGGTTAAAACAATAAGAAAATCTAACAATTAGTGAAAAGCTAGCACTGAATTAATGTTAGCTACTACTATTAGATCTCTGCATTTTAGGGACTTACTCATAAAATAAGCAATAATGTCTGCCCTGCTTCCCATCACAAGACCATTTGTGAAGCCAGCAGGAGTTAATGTTTGATTCTACAAAGGGTTATTAATATTAATGTTTTAACTGGTCTGAACCTAAATTGTACAGCCGTTCTCCCCCTCCTCCAGCAGGGTTATTTAAATGAAAGTGCCACTCTATTTTACTTTTTCCCCATTTCCTCCCCCCTTTGTCCTCCTCCACCCAGGCCCAGGCCTTCACCACACTATTGTCTGTGTCCATGCCAAGCTTTAGTGCATTCATTTTATTTTTTTAAATTTTCCTTTTTTTTTTTTTTTAATCCTCACCTGAGGACATTTTTTCATTTTTTGTTCAGATAGAGTGCGAGGGAGAGAGAGGAAGAGAGAGAGAGAGAGAAACATGGACGTGAAAGGGACACATCGAGTGGTTGCCACCCGCACGACCAACCAGGGCCTGGGACAAACTGCAACCGAGGTACATGCCCTTAGCGGGAACCGAACCTGGGTCTCTCTGTACCGCAGGCCGACGCTCTAACTGCTGAGCCAAACCAGCCAGGGCTAATTTTCCTTTTTATTGAATTTATTGAGTGACACTAGTTAACAAAATTATACAGGTTTCAGGTGCACAATTCATTTTTGAATTTATTATTATTTTTTTATCTTATTATTTTTAAAATTTTATCTTTATTGTTGAAAGTATTACAGATGTCCCCCCCTTTCCCCCATTGGCCCCCTGCTCCCCATCCTACTCTCCGCCTTCACCACACTATTGTTTGTGTCCATTGTTATGCATATATGCATAAAGTTCTTTGAAGATGCCACTTTAAAGAGACCCAGTACTCCCGGCTTGTGAAACCATCCTACTCCGACCAATTGTACTGGAAACCACGCCCCAGTACAAAGTCTATTAGCATCAGAGTTCAATTACCCCCCCAGCCCCGCCCCTCCTTGCTGGGTGAGCTCATGTCGCTACTCTGCACGCTGATTGGCCCCTGCTAGCCAATCATCACTGTGCTTTCTCTAGGGCTGTGATTTTCAAAATTCGCTGCTGGAGGATTGGAGGGAGCGCAGGCCAGGTTGAGACCGACAGGGGTCGCTACGACCCTGTGCTCCGTTCATTTGCTGGCCGCTCCTGGTTTAGGAGTGCGTCCATGATCTTCTCTGTTCTGCTCCCAATCTCCTCCATGTGAGGTAGGCGCCTCTGGTTTTGTACTGCCCGCTCGAATGTCCGGTTCTGTTGCACACGTATTGGCCTTTGAGCACCACTCTAGCCCCTTGTTACAAGCTGTCTTCTCTTGCCCGGGTGTGCAGTGTCCCTGTCAGAAAACCTTTCTTTCTTTTGCTCTCCCGCCAGTCTGCCGTCTGTGGAGTGAGCTTTGTACGCGGTTTGGGCAGGGAGTGTGTATTAGAGGGTGAGATGGCAAAGCAAATGAGACTGGGTCCCATCTTTTAGATGGAGCCTCCAATACACATGCCTGAATCCGAGTACATTTATAAAACGTCTTTTCACAAGTGAAAGTGTGTAGGATCAATTTCATCCACAAGATGTCGTATTTAAATCAGGGAATGCTATTTGAGGGTTGACTTTTGAACTACAGGTTGATGGAAACGTGTCCTTTTCCCCTTGTTATTTTTCTCATATCTCCCCTCTTCCATATCTGCCTCCAATCCCTTCAACTCTGGTTTGCCCATTGCTCTCTGTTATGGGATTAGAATCTTAGATGGTCAGAGGTCGAAGGGACCTTAGAACAGTGCTTCTTAAACTGTAAAGTGCATACAAATCACCTGGGGGTATTGTTAATTTGTCTGTTCCTATTTGGTAAGAGCTAGCTTGGGGTCTGAGGTTTTAAATAGCTAAAAGCTCCCATGTGATGCTAATGTTGCTGGTCCATTTACCAGTTTGAATAGCATGGAGGCGCTGGTCCCACTGCTTCATTTTATTAGGTGAAGAAACTAAGCCTAGGGAGGGAAAAAGGACTTGCCCAGTGTCACCCAGCCAGCTACTGGCAGGTTTCGAACTAGACCCTAGGCATAATTTCCAGTCCAGTGCTGCTTTCAGTGACAGACACCATGCTGCTTACTCTCCCCAATGTCTTGCTGTCTGTAACTTGCCATTATGTGTAAAACGAAGTTGCTACTGTTTCCTGGAGATTGTCTTGATCTACAGTTTTGGAGTCTGAACAATTGGGCTTCTAAAAGAGCCAAATTGCCCCTGTGTGGGTTTCAGCACTGCTCTGGGATACCTAATGAGGTCTTCAACATGTAGGGGGGGATGGAGAGTCTGGAAAGTGGAAAGGATTCTAATTTTCTTGTCCAAGTAAGGCTCAACATTTTTTAGGTGGTGGAAGTCCAGAGTGTTTTGCAGAGAGTGTCCTTTTATGAAAGCATGTTTTTAGTGGTGTCAATCCCCTGTCCTAGTGGCAGTGAAATTAGCTGCTTAAGTCAGTGTGTGTGTCCCCCAAAGCAAGTGATTATTCAGGATAGTGAAGGTGGTGTATGACCGTTATATGAATAACCTTATTTTCTCTGAGGTTTAATTTAACCTGTGACACCACCATCAGCTGAATGTTTTTTAGCCTTTTTTTTTGCTCCAGTCTGATTTTTATCTTTTCCCTTGAAAGGTAAAAGGAAAGTCTTTGGTCATCCATAAAAAAATTGTATGAGGTGTGAATAATAATAGTGGAGTAAGTTATTTTCATGCAGTGCAGTTAGGGGTAGGTGCACTCAATTTAGCTTTATTGCTGCTTGGCTGAATTTTGAAGGATGAGATGGAAAATAATTTTGGATTTGCAGGAAGAGAAGAGTAATACCCACCATTTATTCTGAATGCCTACCATGGTTAAGCTTTCACATAAAAATTTACATTTGAGCCACAGGATCTCTCTGCAAGTAAGTGGTGGTATAGCTCTTTTGCAAAAGAGGAAGCTGAGGCTCATGCTAATTTGGCTGATTTAGAAGCCCAATTGCTTCTTTAAAAAAAAAAAATCCTGTGCTAATTCTACCTCCTCTCTCTACTACACTAGGGACTTTCATTTTGGACCATGGACTGTTCTGAAATGTTTTTGAGTGTGATCAGAGAGACTTTATGGTTTTTTAGAAAGAGTCCTGGAAAGAGCTGGTGATCTATACCGCTTCATTTGTCTTGTGTAGTAAGTCACTTAACTCATTTGGGACTATAAAATGGAAACAGTTTTGTTGTGAGGATCAACTGATGTAATAAATGTGAAGGCACATACTTTTACTGATTTTTTGAGAAGATGTATAATATTTCTCCATCCAAAGCAAAACCTAAGTCCTTTCTCCTTTCTTAAACTTTCCCCTCTGTGTTTCGCTTTGTTACCAGCCTACCCCTAGCCTAGCTTTCAACCCCTTTCTAACTCCCCTCCCAGCACATTTTTTAATACTCTGCACTCAGACAACCTGGACATCCCTGGAAACTTCTGTGCTCTGTATGTTCAAGTCTCTGCCTGGGCTCAGGCTTTCTTTGCCTGGAAAACCCCACAGTGTACTTGGGAACGTCTTTGTAATTTAAGTCCAGATCATATATAACCTCTATATTTCCATTATGTTTCTCTAGTACTTTTGTATCTACCTTTTTTAAATCATTTGTCACGTTTTTATGTTACTGTTAGAACTATGCATGTGAATACTTCTAGGATAAGATCCATGGTTTATTTATGTTTGTATCTCTGTCGCCTGAAGTATCTGGTACATAGTGATAAGTTTATTGCATTCCCTAGGGTCTCTCTTACGCAATTGAACTTGGAGATTGAGTGTGAGTGGAGTTGGAAGGGAAGTTGTATCTGAGTGGGAAGGGTCTCTTGTGTATCCAAAAAAAATGATTCCTCCTAATAATGTATTTGCTTGTAAGACATAAGTGTATCCTAATTATTGAGAACTCACAAACGACAAGAACCTTAAGAAATGTAGAATGTGGTTCCAAACTGAGATGAGGTGAAGGTAGTATTTTCCCAAGGGTTGTAATGAGTGTTAAATTTTTTAAAAATATGTTTTTATTGATTTTTTTTAGAGAGAGAGAGGAAGGGAGAGGGAGATAGAAACATCAATCAATGTGAGAGAGAAACATCGATCGGCTGCCTCCTGCACGCCCCCCACTGGGGATCGAGCCTGCAACCCTGGGCATGTGCCCTCACCAGGAATCGAACACGGACCCCTCAGTCCATGGGATGATGCTCAATTCACTGAGCCACACTGGCTGGGCTGACTGTTAAATTTTTGTCAAGTGATTTTTCAGTAAGTTAATGTCTTTTGCTGTTATCTCATCTTTTGAAAAAAAATTACCTACTAGGTATCTAAAACTGGATTACAGTTTCTTCTGCTTGAATGCAGCCCTTGAATACTTTCTGGCTTATTGTGCATATGTGTGTGTGCATGCAGTGCATTCTGTGTCTTTGTAGCATATTATAATTGCTATGGCCAGGATCCTGTGCCTTTTAAGGAGCATTAATCCTACCAGCTAGCCTCCAAACTATATGACCTGTCACATTCTTGATTGTTTTCAGTGTAAATCACGTAAGTTGTCTCCAATGTTCCTAGGCCTAAACTAGGGGCTAGGCCATAATTTCAGTGCCCACAGAGGATGGCAGGCACTGTGCTGGGCTTTTAACATAGAGTATCTCATTTCATTTGAACAGTGTCCTGCAGAGGTGGATATACTTATCTCCATTTTATAAATGAGATAACTGGAGCCCAGGGAGTTTCAGTCACTTGACCAAGGTTAACTATGGTAGAAACAAGATTTGAACCCAGATCTGCCTAACTCAAAGTATGTTTCCTCCTAGGGATGCTATAAAGAGACTGGGTTTTCTCAAGAGTCTCCAGAGAATTCTGTGATGTTTCTGGTGAATGGTGTTTAAAAGAGACCCTTTCTGATTGCAGCTCTGCCTTGGATAGACGCTGTTGAATCTGTAAGAGATGCCACTGCCACTGCCACTGCCACTCGGAAGCTCCAAACATGAGACTAAGAAATCTCAGTCCAGCAAAATTGTGCCCAATGATCATGGCCAATTTGAAAAGGTTAGAGCAAGCTGTCTTTCTCAACAGCGTCTCAAGTAGCCTCTTCCTGTGTTGGCTTAGTCCCTATTGTCACCTCTAAATCTTTCAGAATACGTGTGGTTTAATTTGAGAAGGAGGAAAGGGGTGGGATCCTTGTAGTTGGAGAAGATCAGCAAATTAGAACTTGGGGAGAAAGTGTGAACTTTTCTTTCCAAATACATGGCCGAAATGAAGGCTATCCTCCATAATCTTGAAAAGCAAACAACATTTAGCTCTCATTAATGAGCATATCCATACTCTTACTTTCTCTAAGATGCTCAAAGCACCTTTCTAGGAGGCTGATTGGTAAATCCTGGGAGAGTATGAAGATTAGGTCAACAAATGTATTATCATGCTTTTTACAGCTATTTAATTTGAAGAATGGCTCCATTTTGACTCTGCTGTTTTGACCTTGTGGGTAGTTTGACATAGTCATTCCAGACCTGGGATGTTCTATATTCATTTATCATCATACATATTTTAATCAGAATTTTACTAACACTAATGGATTGTCATTAAGAGAGTATTTTCTAGAGCAAACATCATTAAGCCAATTTACTTTCCTTGATTACTTTCCTCTCAGTACAGATAAACATTTTCTAATAATTTTCATTTTAATTTTACTAAAATGGTTTTCATGGAGGGACCAAATGTTTTTTCCCCCCTGTATTGGCAAGAATACTTGCTACATTTATCAGATTTTTGACTATATCAAATTTTCTGATTAGAGTTCTGCCATTGTAAGTTTTCTTTTGAGGTAGTTATTTTTCCAAATGCAACTTTCTTGGGGCACGTTTTGTAAATCTAAATTTTATTGAGTTTAGTTTTACCTGTGAATTTTATTTGGGGCTGATTATTTCTACCAGTAATATTAAGTCAGGAATTAGATAACAGGTAGACAGTTTATTTCTTAGCTAATTTGTAAGAAAATAATATTTTATTTTTTTGCTAATCATTTCCACTAGGATTATTTATCATGAACTAGATAAAAAAACTAATGGCTTACTTATTTCTTAGCTTAATCAATTAGAAAACAGAAGTAATTCTTTTCAACTCTTTCAGAATTACTCTACTGTGTTAGATTGGTCTATTTTTGTTGTTGTTAATCCTCACCCAAGGATATTTTTTCCATTGATTTTTAGAGTGGAAGGGAGGAAGGGAGGGGGAGAGTGAGAGAGAGAGAGAGAGAGAGACAGAGAGACAGAGAGACAGAGACATTGACTGGTTGTCTCCTGCAAGTGCCCAGACCAGGGCCGGGGATTGAACCAACCCAGGTAGTGCCCTTGATCAGGAATCGAACCCGAGACCCTTTGGTGAACAGGCTGACGCTCTAACCACTGATCCACACCAGCCAAGACAGATTGATCTATTGTATTATGAATCCTACTGTAAAATTTCTGGTCACTTACTGTGTCATGTACTAACTGTTCATAGTGTAGATGGAGAACAGAGTAAATAAATGGTTTAATCCCAATGTTCTGCTTTACATAACAACTCTTTGATATTGGTAGGGCAGTATTTATTTTCATTTCATAAAGAAAAGCTCATACTTAGGAGACTTTCACCAAATAGAAACTATTAAGGAATAGAAGAGCTCTACAATGTGATTTACACTAACCTTTACCCCCATAGATGATCTTACTCCTTTAGGAGTGGGGTAAGGCATGCACAGATAAATGATATCTATGAAGAAAGAACCCCTTTGCTCCAAAATATTTACCTCTCCTCCCGTCTATCTTTCCTCCTTTGTATACACTATCAAGTAGGGTTTAATATGGATTGCTGGACTCATTTCTTAGAATACAAAATTTTCCCTTTGAGGTTTAAAATCATATTGGACTACATACTTAAAAAATATTATTTCTGCCCATTTACAGTTTATACAGACTTTTTTTTTAACGTAAAGTATATATTTATTTAACAACAGATTACTCCATATTAGTACAGGAACTCATTAGTGCCGGTCTCATTCATAATGAATGAATGCTTCATAATTAACCAGTCATTTACTGAAGGACATTTAAAGTTGTTTCCAGTCCTTTTAATTAAAAACAATTCGATAATAAATGCTCTTGCACTATCATTTCTTATAGGCACAGATGTATCAGTAGCATAACTTTCTAGAAGTAAAATTTAGATCAAAGAGTATGTTTTTGTATATTTTTATATTGCCATACTTAGACCTTTATTCTTCAAAAAAATTAATATTCTTTTATTTTTCAGTTACAGTGGACATACAATATTATATTAGATTTAGGTGTACAGCCCAGTGATTAGACATTTATATAACTTAATGAAGTGATCACCCCAATAAAGCTAGTACCCATCTGACACCATACATAGTTATTACAATATTATTGACTATATTCCCTATACTGTACTTTACATCTCCGTGACTATTCTGTAACTACTAATTTATACTTCTTAATCCCTTTACCTTTTTCACCCACTCCCTCAACCCCCATCCCACCTGGCAACTATCAAAATGCTCTCTATGAGTCTGTTTCTGTTCTGCTTTTTTGTTTAGGTTTTTAGATTTCACATATAAGTGAAATCATATAGTATTTGTCTTTCTCTATCTGACTTATTTCACTCAGGACAATACCCTCTAGGCCCATCCATGTTGTTGCAGATGGCAAGATTAAAAAAAAAAATGTTTTTTTCTTTGTTGATTTTAGAGAGAGAGGAAGGGAGAGGGAGAGAGATAGAAACATTGATGATAGAGAACATTGATTGGCCACCTCCTGCATGCCCCCTACTGGGGATTGGGCCCACAACCTGGGCATGTGCCCTGACCGGGAATCGAACTGGCGACCTCTTTGTGCATGAGTTGACGCTCAACCACTAAGCCACACCGGCTGGGCCAGATGGCAAGATTTTATTATCTTTTTTCTTTATGGCTGAGTCATATTCCATTGTATATGTATATGCACCACTTCTTCTTTATTCATTTATCTATTGATGGACACTTAGGTTACTTCCATATCTTGGGTATTGTAAATAATGATACAATGAACATATGGATGCATATGTCTTTTCAATTTAGTGTTTTGGATTCCTTCAGATAAATACCCAGAAGTGGAATTGCTATATCCTTCATTGTCTCTTGTTATAGCCTTTGTGTTAAAGTCTATAAGTACTGCTCCCACAGCTTGTTTTTGTCATTTCTATTTCCATGAAATATCTTTTTCCATCCCTTTATTTTCAGTCTGTTTGTGTCTTTCTACCTGAAATGAGTCTCTTGTAATCCTCACCCGAGGATACTTTATTCCATTGATTTTTTTTTTAAGAGAGAGTGGAAGGGAGGGAGAGAGGGGAGGAGAGAGAGAGAGAGAGAGAGAGAGAGAGAGAGAGAGAGAGAGGCAGAGAAAGAGAAAGAGAAAGAGAGAAGCATTGATGTGAGAGAGACACATCAATTGGTTGCTTCCCACACTCTCCTTGACTGGGGCTGGGGATCAAACCTACGTGCTCTTGACCAGGAATTGAACCTGTAACCCTTTGGTGCATGGGCCAACGCTTTAACCACTGAGAAACACTGGGGCCAGGGCTGAAGTTAGTCCCTTGTAGACAGCATATGTAAGGGTCTTGTTTTGTTATCCATTCATCCACCTTATGTCTTTTGTTTGGGTCATTTAATCCATTTGCATTAAAGTAATTGTTGATAGATATGTATTTATTACCTATCGTTTTATTCATATTTTTAATCTTTTTCTTCTTCTTCATAAACAAGACACTTTAACATTTCTTATAATACTGGTTTGGTGGTGATGAACTCCTTTAGCTTTTTCTTGTATACAGACTTTTTTACATGTATTCTCTTATTTGATCCTCAAATAAGGTTGACTATCAATCCAATTTTACTGATAAGAAAATTGAGGTTGGGAGATTAAGTGACTTGTCCAAGGTCAACAGCTAGTAAAAGGCTGTATCCTGGACCAGTATCTAGGTATGCATGTTATTGTCCTTATTGGGAACATCTTAAATCAACTAATTAACATAGGAGACTCTTTTTTTAATCCTCACCCGAGGATATTTTTCCATTTTTGTTCAGATAGAGTGGGAGGGAGAGAGAGGAAGAGAGGGAGAGAGAGAGAAATGTCGATGTGAGAGGGACACATCGACTAGTTGCCTCCCACACGACCCCAACCAGGGCCAGGGACGAACTGCAACCAACGTACGTGCCCTTTACCGGAATCGAACCCGCGACTCATTGGTCCGCTGGCTGACGCTCTAACTGCTGAGCCAAGCCAGCCAGGGCCACATAGGAGACTCTTAAATATTTGTTAAATTATTGAACTAATTTACCGTAGAGCACCGATATTAAAGGAATGATTGGGACTAGCTGGGTAATGGTGGTGGTTGTTAATCTTGGAGAGTATAACCATAAATATGAGAGAAGTGAGAGGGAAAATTAACTTTAGCAAGCTATTTTGCTCATTCTAAGAGTTACACTGAAGGTCATTTTGCCTCCTCACAGCGTTGTCCCTATCATTAATGATTGCCTCCTTCAGGGACTCTCTAAGCAGCAGTGAGTGTCAAATTTTTCTTTTGTTGTAGTTTATTGGGGTTTATAGTTTATTAGGGTTGCTTGGAGATTTTGGGGTTTCCCTCTGAGCCCCAAAGGTGACCCAAAGTCCCTGAAAAAGACTTTACAATTGGGTATACTCATTTACCTCTTTTACTTTTTTAGAGAGGGGAGAATTACCAAGCAAACGTATCTCCATCTTCACCTCAGGGACCACTCAAAAAGAGATCAGCTTTGGAAGATCTCACCAATGTGAGTATGCTAGTCCAATCCTCTGCTGTGATGTTGCATAAGGTTTAGACAACCTCTTCCTTGAGGGACCTTTCCAGTTTACCAGACTCTGACCCTCTCTGAAATGTAGAGAGCTGATTTTATTTGGAATCAATTACCCAATTTCAGAAACTGGAGGGCTCTTCTGCTGGCACATGCATCTAGATTAATTGGTGGAGCTCTCTGGAAGCAGCCGAGATAGAGTGATTATTAGGTATGAAATAGCAGATAAATATGACAACTATGGGATCTTGCCTTTAGATAAAGTTCAGAAGTGGGTCATCTGGTTGCCTTGACCTCAGAGGTAAGTACTTTGGTGGATTCGGTATAGTCTAGGGCAGTGTTTATCAACTTAAGCACTATGGACATTTGGGGCACGATATTTTTTTTTTTCTGTTTTGTAGGACTGACCTCAGCCAGCATCTCTGGATCCCAGGCTTTACGTTCTAGTAGCATCCTAGTTACAGTGACAATAAAAAATGCACCCTGATGTATAGAACCATTGGGTACCACAGCTCCATGATCTGGTCTTCAACTATGGAGATCTTGAAACTCAATTTTGACTAGAATTCTTGAGGTCACTTCCAAGTGGCTTCCCTTCTGGTATTATTATTAAGGTATCAGCAAAAACCAGGATTAATAGAATATTACTAATTGAATATAGGATTGGGCCAAAGGTAATCTTTGGTCCTAGATAATAATAACTGAAGCCTACTGAATGCTTTCCATCTACCAGACACTATTCTAAGCATTTTTTCCTGTATCAACTTGATTCTCATGTAAACCTTTGAGGTAGATGCTATAGTTATCTCCACTTTACAAATGAGGACTTGTTCAATGTTTGTTTTGAAGTCTGTTTCATCTAAGATACAGAGAACTCTGGTGAACTATTCCTGCCCTCCATAATAAAATGCCCTTCTGTGGCTACCAGAATACTTGTATCTACTAGATAATATTTTACCCTCTTGGCCAGGATTGGATGAGCATTGGCAAAGTTCTCCCCTTTGGATCTCTGCTCTTTAGATGCTATATGACCACCTTTGTGCTAATACAATCTCTTCCCCATAGAGATTACAACATGTGTGATTAGGTTACAACTTCTGCCTAATTTCAGATGTATTATATTAATAGATAGGTTAAAAGAGACTCCTTCCACACAGACCTGTGGGGTTAGGTTTGTTTCCTGACTTATTTAACCATGAGTTTAGAAATGTGGCTGAAATAAGGTAACCATATACATCAGGAGCAGGTGCAGCCCATTTTGGTGTAGCTTTCCTTGGCCTGCAGAGTCTGTGATAGGAGTGCGGTGACACTGTGCAAATCAAGGTCTCACAGCATGTGAGAAACTTTCTTGCTTTGTCTCAGTCCTTTCTTTCTCATGAAGTTTATATAGCCATTTATAAAGAACAAACACAAATAAATAAATAGGAAGAACATGCTGATATCCAGGACCCTCCTGATACTCCAACTGAATTCAACATCTGCTAGGCCACATCCTCATCCAGGGTGAGGGTGGGGTTAGAAAGTCATCCCTGAGAAGTATCTTTGTCTCTATCTAGCTTTCCAGAATCTCAGGAAGCCCATTTCCATTTTGCATTCAAGTTCTGAGGGTTCACTTTGGTCACCATGAATGGTCTTTGGTGCTTTCCAGAGAATGTTCCATCATTACAGTGTACTTAAGCCATTCCGAGGGTTGGGCATTTGCAGATGTCTGAGCTCATCTATTTGAGGGTTTAAGGCTCCTTCCTCTATGAATTTTGTGGTTCCCTATATGATGATTTTCTTCTTTCTGTCAATATTAATAGGTCTCCATGTCCCCATATCTGCTTTCTTCTTTTTTTCTTTTTTTTTATCCTCACCCGAGGACATTTTTGCATTTATGTTCAGATAGAGCAGAAGGAAGAGAGGGAGGAAGAGAGAGAGAGAAACATCGATGTGAGAGAGACACATCGAGTGGTTGCCACTCACACAACCCCAACTGGGGCTGGGGACAAACTGCAACCAAGGTACGTGCCCTTAGCGGAAACCGAACCCGGGTTTCTCTGGTCCGCAGGCCGATGCTCCAAACGCTGAGTCAAACTGGCCAGGGCCTGTTTTCTTCTTAACATTCACCATAGTGATGTCCTGGCCTGCCAAATGTGTTGACCTGTTTTAATTAATCTGCTGTGAATTTTTTTTCTTTCCCTCTCCTTTGTTCCAGCATGGGAAGGACTTCTGATATGTAAGAGCTGGTCTTAAGCCAGTAGACAAGGAGATAGGGTCCATATCCACGTTTACCTGAATGATTTTGTGTCAGTAGGATTTTCATGTTTATTTTCCTATTTCTTGGTGAAAGAATTATGGGGAAGGTACAGTTAAAAGTCCCCTTGAGCTTAGATCTGAAAATATTTGTGCTTCGAAATTTCACATATGGCAGGTACAGAGTTTCACCCTGGGGGTTAGGGTCTCCACCACTCTCCTGCCAAGAATGCACTTTTTTCCCAATTCTGAATCTCAATAGCACATATCGGGAGTTTATAAAACTTTAGGTGAATTAAAATGAAAACTGTGCCAATCTCTTTGAAGAGCAGAGGGGGATGATTTGAGGACCTAAGAAAGCATTCCCTGTTAGACTGTATTTGCTTATTATGATCTGATGATAGAGAGATATCACGTTTTTTACACTTTATTTAGAGATAATTTCAAATATACAAAAAGTTGCAAAAAATAGTACAAAGAACACACGTATACTCTTTATCTAGAGTCACATATTGTTAACGTTTTATCTCATTTACTTACATACATCATAGCCTTTTACTCGTAAGTACTTTAGTGTGTATTTCCTCAGATAAATTGTCTTATATTACCACAGTACAATGAACACCTTTATAAAATTACATTGGTACAATATTTTAATGTAATCTATCATCTGTATTCCACTTTTTTTCAATTGACCTTATAAGATCAATGTTACAAACATTTTTCCCCCTCCAGTAAAAGATTCAGTCTAGGGTCATTTGCTTGTCATGTCTCTAACCAGCCTCTTTTAATCTGGAATGTTTCCATAGCCTTTCTTTGTTTTTATTTTATGACATTACTCTTTTTGAAGAATACAATCCCACCCAACTTCCCCTTTTAAAAATAGAACATTCCTCATTTTGTGTTTGTCTGATGTTTCCATGTGATTAGATTGATGTTATACATTCTTGGCTGGAATACCATGTAGGTGATGTTCTGTCCTTCTTAGGGTATCACAGTTGGAGACAACCTGATGCCTATCTGTTCCTCATTGGTAATGTTAAATCTGATCACAGAGTTAAGATGTGTGGTTTCTCCACTATATATTACTGTTTATGTTTTTCCTCTTGCAACTAATAAGTAGTCTGTGGGACACACTCTTAAGAGCCTGCAAATAACCTGTTCTTCATAAAAAAAGTTCCCTAGATTTAGCATTCATTGATGATTTTTACCTAAATCAATCTTTATGATGATTTTTCTAACTTTAGCACTTACTCCCCATTTACCAGATTGACCTTGACATTCTACTATAAGAATGAGCCTTCCCTTCTTCCCTGTTTATTTATTATTGGTATGAACTTATGAATTCCTATTTTTTCATTGGTTTATTATTCATTATTGTGCATAATTATTTTGATGCTGAAACTCCCAGATTTGGCCAGTAGGGTTCCCTTCAATTTGGCCAGTAGGGTTACTACTGTTATATACTCTCATAATTGTGACATATTCTCATACTTTTTTTGAGCATTTTCTTTCCAGCATAACAGGATTTCCAGATTAATCTTTTACCTGTTTTATCTCAGCCCTGGAATGGTATCAGAGGCCAAAATCTCAGTGCTAGGTGTGCTACTGGGGTGTCTGATTCTTCTGACTTTTCAGTATACAGAACTAGGAAACATCTGCATGTGTACACACCTCCACACATGTATGTACTTAAACATACATATACATATATCTATACACACAGATACACACATATACTATATACTCAGATTTATATATAGCTATGCATATTTAAAAATCATGAGTTCACACAGCCCTCATTCTAATAAACAGGGTTCCTTCTTGTATTCCCCGATCCATATTTTTATGTTTCTTCTTCTACAGTAAGAATCCTGGAGGCGGGAATGGGAGGAGGGTGTCAATGGGGGGAAAAAGGAGAAACATCTGTAACAAAATAAATTAATTAGAAAAAAAAAGAATCCTGGTTACCGAGATCAACACATTTACTCAACACTGTAATACATCTAAAAGAGTTTCAAAATTACTTTGTCTATACCATCATAATAAACAAACCTACTATAAAGAGTTCTAGATTTATTTGCAGTATTCCCTGCCACCCCACAAACCCATCCTGATTGAGGGTGTATATGTTGAGGGTATGTAGTCTAATACTGTGTGAACTTGAGTTAGTTGTGTTGGTTTTTTTTTTTTTTTGTATTTTCTTCTGTTTTATTTTTCTTTGGTATGGTTATGGTATTTATTTGGAATATAATTAGGTTCAATTTATTTCATTTCAAAGGTATAGCTTCTAAATCTATTTTTACTGACATTATTTGTAGACCCAGGATCTCTCCTGCTGTTTAATAGAATTGGTCATGATTAGAATATGGGGTGAAGATCCCCAGAGCTCCAGGTTAAATATACCTTCAATGAGATGGGATAGATGTATCACAGGTAGTGTTGTGTTAGAGGTCTACCCTGAAAACCTAGTTGATCTTGGTATACCCAGGCAGCAAAGCCAGTTATATTGACTTTTTCCCCCCTCTGAACATCTTATGGGGTCAAAGTGGAATGTGATATTAAATAAACATCTTTTGGGGAATTGCCAGCCAGTATGCCTGACATGGAGATGAGAACTCTTCCTATGTTTCTTAGAATCATTTAATGCTGCTATTTAGCTAATAATTACCAGTTCTACTGTACTGCTAGCTTTCACTGTGATTAGTCCACACCAGTGCTATACTGGTTGTGAGATATTTTGATTACTCCTAGAACACTCAAACAAGGTGTCTAGGGTGGGATGTGGGTCAGGACTTTCTTATAAGAGTCACCTATTGGGTAATTTGTGGTTCTCTCCATTTCTTTGCTTTCTTCTCCTTCTTATTTTTTTGTAGGCTTCTCAGAGTCAACCTGCCCAGCCCAAGAAGGAAGCCAATAAAGAGTTTGTTAAAGATATTTCCAAGAAGATAAACAGGAACACACCTGCTCTGGGGTTGGCTAAAAACAATGCGATGAATATAAAAAAGTAAGTAAGAGGGGACACAGATGGCATTGTTTTAGATGGGAAAGGAGAGTGTATGACATACTTTTGACCCCCTTTTGTCCCCACTGAAAATATGTTTAATGAGCCACGTTGGTGATTACAACATTAACCCTGGTTGCTGAGGTCAGCCCAGCTGTGATTGCTAAAATGTTACAGGCCTCTTTTCTCTTTCTCTTTTTCCATGGTGTATGTGCATATTGAAAGAGCTATTGTCATTGGGGAATTTGCCAAAAGATCTTGTGCTCATCTTTTCTATCTTTTAGTAATTCAGTCCCTGTTTGAACTATCTGTGCTTGAGAGTGTGGGGGCAACTTAACTTTTCAGAGGATTCTCAGCAGCTGGTTGATAGCTTGCCAATCTGCTTATCCATTAGAAGCTTTAGGGGAGGTTTGTACCTTGTTTTCGGAGAGAGATTACTGTCTCCCTAGGCCAAAAACATGTGTTTTCCAGCTGTTACAGGGAACTGTTCATATGTTCTGCAAGTAGATATAAGTATTCTCATCTAGGATTGGAAAAAGGATTTACCCTGAGGAAAACTTTTATTGGAAGAAGAGTTAGAGAGTGGAGTGAGACCTTTCTATATCTTCTCATTCCAGTGAGAATTAATTATTCAGGGAAGAATAGAATAAGTTAGATAGCTATAACAGGGCTTAGCTTGGGTTCCAAAGGGTAAGGGGAAAAAGTTGGAGAACTTCAGAAAATTAACATGCCAGGTCCACAGGACACTTAGTCAATTGCCCAGCAAAAAGAGATCAGACCAGAAGATTAACATCTAGCCCTACTTTGTTTTTTGCTGAAACGGAATTCCTGGGATTTGCATGTATATTTTAATGTGAATTCCATGCATTATTTTCTTTTGAATTGCTTTCATCATTCTGACTTTAGCAGAAACATTATTAGTAGAAAATAATGCCATAAACATTCTTGCCTTCATTCAAGGTTCCATTGAATGGACCCTAATAATAGTGTTAGAATTAATAGTTAACATTTATTGAGAGCTCACTATAATCACACATTATTCTAAGTGTGTTTTTTTGTAACAGCTAAATTGAGATAAAATTTATATACTATGCAATTTACCTATTTAAAGTGTACAATTCAATGACTTTCAGTATATTCACACTTATGCAGCCATCACCACAGTAAGTTTTAGAACATCTTCATCAACCCAAAAAGAAACCCTGGCCCGGCCAGTGTGGCTCAGTGGATAGAGCATTGTCCCATGGACTGAGAGGTCGTGGTTCAATTCCTGATCGGGGCACATGCCCGGGTTGCAGACTCGATCCCCAATAGGGAGCATGCAGGAGGCAGCTGATCGGTGTTTCTCTCACATGGATGTTTCTATCTCCCTCTCTAAAAAATCAATAAAAACATATTTAAAAACCAAACAAAAAGAAACCCTGTACCTTTAGCTATCATCTCTCAATTCCACCATCTTTCCGAGCTCTAGGCAACCACTAATCTATTTTCTGTCTTTATAGATTTGCCTATTCTGGACATTTCATATAAATGGAATTATATAGTATGTGTGTGGTCTTATGTGTCTAGCTTCTTTCATGTAGTATAATGTTTTCAAGGTTCAACCATGTTGTAGCAAGTATGAGTACTTCATTCCTTTTTATTGTCAAATATTCCATTCTATAGATATACCATGTTTTGTTTATTCATTCATCAGTTGGTGGACATTTGGGTTGTTTCCACCTTTTTGGTTATTCTGAATAGTGCTGGTATGAATATTCACGTACCAGTTTTTGTTTGAACACCTATTTTCAATTCTTTTGTGTATATTCCTAGGAATATAATTGCTAGGTCAAATGGTAATTCTATGTTGGATTCACTGAGGAACTGCCAAACTATATTCCACAATGGTTGTGCTATTTTACAGTCCTACCAGTGATATATGAGGGTTTCTAATTTTCCATACCCTTGTCAACCCTTGCTATTTTCTTTCTTTCTTTTTATTTTAAATTATGGCCATCCTAGTGGATGTAAAGTATTATCTCCTTATTTAGATTGTATTTTTCTGACATTGAGCATCTTTCATGTGCTTAGTGGCCACTTGCATATCTTCTTTGGAGAAATATCTATTCAGATCCTTTGTCCCCTTTTTAAAATATTATTATTGAGCTTTTCATTATTGAGTTTTCAAGAGTTCTTTACATATTCTAGATATAAGTCTCTGATCAGATAAATGATTTGTAAATATTTTCATCCATTCTGTATGTTGTCTTTCACATTTTTAATTTTGAGGAATCCAATTCATTTTTTTCTTTTGTTGCTTATGCTTTTGGTGTCATATCTAATAAGAAACCATTGCCAAATCCAAGGTTATAGAGATTTACTTTTTTAAAATTTTATTTTTAAAAAATTTTTATTGATTTTTTTTGCTTGACATTGGTTAATAAAATTATATAGGTTTCAGGTGTACAATTTTATAATATATCATCTGTATATTGTATTGTGTGTTTTCTACCCAAGTCACGTCTCCTTCCATCACCATTTATCCCCCCCTTTACCCTCTTTTACCTTCCCCCACCCCTCTTTTCCTCTTGTAATCACCATACTATGGTCTATGTCTATGAGGTTGTTTTTTGTTTGTTTGTTTTTTGCTTATTTTTAAGATTTTCATTTCAGAGTTTTAAAGTTTTAGCTCTTACCTTAGGTTTTTTTAGTTAATTTTTGTTGTTGGTGTATGTTAGGACTCTAAATTTATTGTTTTGCATGTAGATATATAATTGTCCTAGCAACTTTTTCTTAAATTGACTAATTTTTCTCCACTTAATTATATTGGCACCCTTGTCAAAAATGCATTGACTGTTAAATGTGTTTATTTCTGAACTCTTAATTGTATTCCATTGATCTACATGTCTATTATTATATCAGTACCACAACTGTCTTGATTATTGTTGCTCTGTAAGACATTTCAGAATTGGGAAGTGTGAGTCATCCAACTTTGTTCCTCCTTTTCAAGATTGTTTTGGCTATTCTTGGTTCCTTGCAATTCCATATAAATTTTAGAATCATCTTGTCCATTTCTAATAAGCCAGCTGGTACTTCCTTTTTAAAAATCATTCATTGTAAAAAAAATAATTCATTGTGCCAGGCTGGTGTGGCTCAGTGGATTGAGCATCATCCCATACTGAGAGGTCCAGGTTCAATTCTTGGTCAGGGCGCATGCCCGGGTTGTGGGCTTGATCCCCAGTAGGGGGCTTGCAGGAGGCAGCCGATTGATGTATTTCTCTCACATTGATGTTTCTATCTCTCTCTCTCTTCCTCTCTCTCTCTCTCTCTGAAAAATCAATAAAAACTTTTAGAAAAAAAGAATCCATTTT
The DNA here is from genome assembly GCA_030848825.1 of Tadarida brasiliensis. NCBI lineage: Eukaryota > Metazoa > Chordata > Mammalia > Chiroptera > Molossidae > Tadarida > Tadarida brasiliensis. The sequence goes on along the minus strand of CM061280.1, from coordinate 93,982,233 downwards.
TTTCTTATATTCATAGAGTTGTATAGCCATCACCACTATGTTACTTTAGAAGTTCTCCAACACTCTGCCCCTCCAAAAAGAAACTCATACCCATTAGCCGTCCCTTCCCTTTTCCAGTCTTCCTTTCTATCCTTTCCTTCCCAGACCCCACCCTTTCTCAGCCCCAGGCCACCACCAATCTAATTTCTGTTATGAATATACCTCTATGGATATGTCTATTCTGGATGTTTCAGATAAATGGAATCATATGATATCTAGTCTTTTGGAGGTACTTACTTTTGTTCAGACTGATGATTGTATTTGCCTTCAATCCTCTCATTCTGGTTTCTAGTCATCCAATGATTTGGTCACACTAGATTAGTCACTCTGATTGGACATGAAATCCTATACAAAACAAAACTTTGCATCTGACACATGTGACCAATGTCTATTTTTGTCTTTTCATGTCCACTGAAAAAAATATCTTGTGAATAGCATAGAGTAAAGGGACTATGGTTAGATATACCACCAATGTTAAGTATCAGCCCAACTTTGACTTCTAAGCCTTCATAAGCCTCTTATACACCTCTCTCTTATAATCCTGTCTAATAAGCCTTCAAAAATATTAATTTCAACCTGCATTTTGCCAGAGGCCTGATGCTGATAAAGACAAATGCAGCTAGTCAGGGAGACTAATATATAAGCAGATAACTCATACAATGTGGCAAGTATTATAATGGAAGCCTTTGTATATAAATAAAGGTAATAAATCATATATGAGAAAAGTATAATGTGGATGTTAGGGGAAAATTTTCAGAAAAGTGTGGGGATGTAGGCCATAGAAACTATACATTGTGCTACTTGGTTGATTCACTAGGGTAATCATTGATTTTTATACTCTAATCTATCTCTTGGAGTTGAAGCCCTTTCCTCTTCCATACCTTTAGTAAATATAGCAACAAAATGAGATGGTAGGTGAAGATTCTAGGAACTACGTTCTTACCCAGATATTGTTTTCTTTACAGATATGAGCTGGAACCCTCATCAGTAGCAGTTACCACCATGGTACTAACCTTTGTGGAGAAACCGCTTACTGTGAATATATCTACAATCTCCAAAACACCCACTACTGAGGAGGCATCTGTTTTAAAAAAGCCATTAGTTTTAAAAGAGAAACCGAATACTGGGGACACAATCTTCACAAAGAGGTCATTATCTTTAAAGAAGCGCAGACGTTGGAATAAGGAGGAGCCACTATCCTTGCTGGAGGAGACTGAGAGTGATTTGGAGTTTGTTTCAGAGTCAATGACTTTTGGGAATAACCGTAAAGCTAAGAAGGCAGCCTTCGCCAAGAAGACATTATCCTTTACAAAGATATGCACATGTCAGGGGAAGCAGTCCTGCTGTGGGAAGGTGTTGACCTCGCTGGACATTAACGTTGAAAAGGAATCCTTTATGGAGCCAATGAACTTTAGGAAGAAGCCTGAAACTGAGGAGGCAACCTCCGCCAAGAAGCTTTTAACTTTAAATAAGTGTACCACTCAGGAGAATATGTTCCATAGGAACAAGCCACTAATACTGCGGAAGGCCACCTCTAGAGAGAGGTTGCTCAATAAGAAACCATTGTCTTTTGAGAAGAAGCCTACCACTGAAGAGTTCCTTTTCCAAGAGCCATCTCTGTTGCAAGAGAAGTGTACCACTCAGGGGGAAGTGTCCATCTTGAAGAAGCCCTTGGACTTGCAAAAGATTCCAGTTGAGGAGGAATCACTTTTAAAGGAGCCTTTGGCTTTTAAGAAGAAACGTACCATTGAGGAGGCAACCCCCACTGAGGTGCTAGTATTTGCAAAGAAGAAACGTTCTACTGAAGATAAGATATCCTGCCTGAAGAAGCCACTGGTATTGCAGACCATTTCTGAAGAGAAGTCACTCATTAAGGGGTCATTGTCCTTTAAAAAGAAGCCTACCACTGAGGAAGAGTTCCTCTTCAAGGAATCATCTGTGTTGCCAGAGAAGCACACTACTCAGGGGAAGGTGTCCATCTTGAAGAAGTCCTTGGCCGTGCAAAAGACTCCAACTGAGGAGGAGTCACTTTCAAAGGAGACTTTGGTTTTTAAGAAGTGTACCATTGAGGAGGCAACCCCCACCAAGGAGCTAGTATTTGTAAAGAAAAAATGTGCCACTGAAGATAAGATATCCTGCTTGAAGAAGCCACTAGTATTGCAGACCATTTCTGAAGAGAAGTCACTCATTAAGGAGCCATTGTCTTTTAAAAAGAAGCCTATCACTGAGGAGGAGTTCCTCTTCAAGGAATCATCTGTTTTGCCTGAGAAGCATGCCACTCAGGGGGAGGTGGCCCTTGTGAAGAAGCCATGGGCATTGCAAGAGAATATAAACAGTAAAGATGAACTTCTTATAGAGCCAGTTTCCTTTAGGGAGAAACATACCACAAATGAGGCAGTCTCCAGCAAGGAGCCATTATCTTTAAAGAAGAAAAGGTACACCACTCAAATAATGATGTCCATCTGCCAAGAAATGTTGGACTTGCAGAACATGATTGGCAAAGATAAGTATTTCTTTGTTATGGAACCAGTGGCATTTAGGAAAAAGTCTTCAACTGAGGAGGCAATCCTTACCAAGACACCGTTATCTTTAAAGAAGAAGCAAGTCACTCAGGGGGAGATGTTTCTCTTAAAGAAGCCACTGGTCTTAGAGAAGACCACTTCTAAAGAGGAGTCACTCTTTAAGAAGGTGTTGCCCTTTGGGAACAAGCCTGCAACTGATAAGGAGATCCTTTGCCAGGATCCATCTGTATTGAAAGAGGAGCACACCACTTTGAAGGAGGTGTCCCACTCAAGGAAGCCATTGGCCTTGCAGAAAAAGACTACCACTGAAGAAGAATCATATATTAAGGAACCATTGGAGGAGCAGCCTACCACTGAGGAGGAATTCCTCTTTCAGGAGCAATTTTCATTGCATGTTAAACCTACCAACAAAGATGAGTCTCTTTTCTGGAAGGCTTTGAATATGCAGAATAAGACTGAAATCAAAGAGGACCCCTTGAAGAAGCTATTGACTTCGCAGGAGAAAAGCACCACTGAAGAGGGTTCCCTTTTGAAGAAACCATTGATTCTGAAGAAGAAGGTTTCCACTGAGGCAACAACAAGCCTAGAGAGCCAATTACCTTTAAAGAAGAAGCCCACTGCTCAAGGGGAGATGTTCCTCTTGAAGAAGCAGTTGTCCTTGCAAGAGAACATCGCCAGTAAAGAGGATTTTCTTATTAAACAGCCACTGGCCTTGCAGCAGAAGCCCAGCATTGAGAAAGAGTCCATCACCGAGGAGTTAGCCTTTCAGAGGAAGCTTACCATCAATGAAGCATTCCATTTCAAGATGTTTTCCTTGAATGAGAAACCTACCACAGGGCAAGAGTTGTCCTTTGAGAAGCCATTGGCCTTGCAAGATAATTCCACCCAAAAGAAGGACACCTTTCTTAAAGATTTCTCAATCCTCCAAGTTGAGACCAGCTCACATGTGTTCAACACTGCCCCTGAATCTAAAACAGGCCTGTCTAGCTCTGGTACCATGTCCAGAGTGAGGAAGTTTAATACCACAAAGAAGTCCAGTGCTTGTAAATCCAGTTCCAATAAACTTTTCTCATCTTGGGGCAAGAGATCACATAAGGAGGTATTGTGCTCTCTTCTTAAATTAGATTAAAGGTTCTTTGTTGTCCTGGAGGTGGCTGCTAGCAAAGATATTTCTTTTTTCTTAAGCAGCAACTGAGCTGTATATTATAAGCCATAGTAAATCAAGTTGGCCTTGTAGAATCTCATGACTTCCTGAGTGGCATAGTGAGTCACCCAAGCAATTAGAAAGTATTCTAGGAGTATCCACAAGGGACTGTAATACTGTATATAAATACATATATAGGCTTTGCAATAGTGTTTACATCTTTCAGGAAATTGCCTTTCTTAGTAATTGCAATCTGCATTCAAGTGGGCTTCAGTCAAAGATGGGTAAAGTTCACAGAGGTATCTCCCAAGGAAGTGATCTTTAAGTTGTAAATTGAAAGGATGAAGGGATGGGATTTGGCAAGTAGGGGGAGAAATACACATCTTGTAGGCAAAAACAACCTGAATAAAGGTGCTGAAGGGAGAAAAAGGCTGCCAAGAAGATGAATCGGGCCAGCTCAAAGCATTTGGACATAATAAGGAACCTAAGAAGACAGGTGAAATAAGCTGAAATAGTAAGAGTGTCTTTGTTGAAGAGTCTTGAGCTTACCTGTAAAAATGGTACCTGGTTCCTAGGGTAGAGCAGGCATGTACAAGGAGGACTAAGCATTTCTCGGTCACTCAGCAGTATGAGGATTACAGGGTCCAAGAGTGCTTTGTTATGGCCCAGGATGTATGAGGCTTGAGGAATCTTAGCAGAAGATGACAGTGGGAAGAAAGTAGTCATCCTTTATGTATATGTGCTAAGCTGTGCTTGGAATGTTTTTCTTCCTAATATGTCTTTTTGGTGATGTCCAAACAGGTAACCATACTGGAGGAGATTGATGAGAGCCACTATGATCCATTTTTCAACTTAGTATATGCCAAGGATATCTTCAGATACATGAAAGAGAGAGAGGTGTGTAGATGGTTGGAGGGCGGGGAGCAATGGTTTCTAGTTCTCATTTCCTCATCATTTTATCCTTCAAATGCAAGTTGAAAGGGGAGCAACAACAGGCATCTACTGGTAGCTTACTATGAGTTAGACATTGTGCTAAGGGATTTATAGACATTACCTTTTTTAATTCTCCCAATAATTTCATGATGGCAAGTCTTATTTTTATCTCCTTTTTATAGATAGTGGAAACTGCTCATAGTCACACAACTAGTATGTGGTAGAGCTGGGATATCGACTAAAATCTGATTACCTAGAAGAGCATAAGCCTGCACCTCTAATTTCTGAGGAGACAGTCTCAGACACAAAAATGGTCAAGTAGTCTCTTTCTGAGTAGCTGCTCTTAGAGATCTTTTCCCTTCTCTATGCAAGTTTCTGGCATCATATGTAAAATCACACCCTTTGTTTCACCTCTCCAATCTGGTGAAAATTTCTTCCTCTGAAATCTGCCAATATCCTTTACCACTAATATTTATTGATTCCAAGTTTTTTTCTGTCTCTTTCAACAGAACAGATGGGACCAAGATTATGTGCCAAATAGAATTTTAACAGACCATGCATAAGAGGGAGGATGAATATCTCATATTCTCTCTAGAGACAAGGCGTTTGATTAACTGACTTCAGAGCCCACATTTTTTTTCTCGTATACCTTAAAGGAAGTAAGAGAAAATTCTGCTATATCAGAACTGTGGGCCTTAGCTCAGCACTATAGGTTTCACTTGGGATTTTGTTAGAAATGCAGAAACCTAGTCTGGCCGGTGTGGTTCAGTGGTTCAGCATCGACTCATGCACCAGTAGGTCGCCGGTTTGATTCCTGGTCAGGACACATGCTCAGGTTGTGGGCCCGATCCCCAGTGAGGAGCATGCAGGAGGCGGCCAATTGATGTTCTCTCTCATCGATGTTTCTATCTCTCCCTCTCACTTCCTCTCTCTGTAAAATCAATAAAGTAAAAAAGTAAATAATAAAAAAAAAATGAACATTAAAAAAAAAAAAGAAATGCAGAAACCTAGACCCACCCCAGACCTAAATTAGAATGTGAATTTTAAAGATCCCCAAGTGGTACATATGCATGTTAAAGTTTGATAAACATTGCTCTACATAGCATGGTATTGTGCTTTTAGGTTGAGTTGAAAAAAGGGGGCAGAATCTTTTTGGTATTCATCTATAGTCATAGGTGTGTTCCTGCCCATATTTTCCCTGGATTCCTCAGTATGCACCCTGGCACTTGAATATTATGTGTGTCCATTTCCCAAGGAACTAGGAAAGGATACTTTGATCTGCCTTTATCAGACACCAGCTGAAAATGAGTTAAACTGTGAAGTTATGTTGTTATAATTTTTTTCTGAGATATTAGTTGCAAATATTTTTTCCTAAGTTACAATTTTTGAACTACAAGAAAAGTTTATTAACATTTCTTTCTTATTGTCACCAGGAAAAGTTCATACTTAGAAGTTACATGAAGAATCAGACTGACATCAGCAGTGACATGAGGGCAATTCTTGTGAACTGGTTGGTGGAAGTACAGGTGAGCCTGGTAACTCCTGCTTTAAGGAGCTGCTGTTCTGTTTATCAATTATTCATTCAGCATTGACACGTTCCAAACATGGTAAAACTTTACTGGGTCTACAGAGCTGAATAAGCTATGGTTCCTGCCTTTGGGAAGCTTATGATATAGGGGGCAAGGTAAGACATGCAGACAAATAAGTACAATACCTAGTAGAATGCACTACGTACTATAAGAGTGTTATAAATTAAATACTGGAAAACCCAGTGGAAGAAGAGAGTATTTCTAGAAAAGACAGTGATGGTATGGTAGTTCAATCCTTCTTAAAATCTTGTAAAAGTATATCTGGTGATTTGGATAGGGGTCAGTGACAAAGTCAAGTTTGGGTGACATGGGTAATAGGAAGGACAGTGTAGCACTAAACATGGCAGGTAGCTGTTTGTTCAGGGTTGGTTGTTGAGGGAATACTACTATGAATACTTAATTATCACTTTACACTAAGGAAAGAAAGCCCAGAATAGTACCTGGCACATAGGTGCCAATAAATATTTACTGAACGAATGGAATTGAATGGATTGCTATGGAGTTTGCATGGAAATATAAGGCATAGTCTATGCCCAGCAGAGTGTTACTATATAATTGAGGAGAAAAAGTAATATAGTTTAATATCCTTTAAGTGCCAGTGAAGTGGTTCAGGCTCACTTTGGAGTGACAGACCAGGGAAATGTGGTAGGTTTGGATATCAGCAAGGCATGAAAATGTCTCTTATTTTATGGAAATGATGGAGAGTAGTAAATTAGATAAGAGTAGAATTTAGGGAGTTCTTAAACAAATAAAATTGATCCCAAAGATTATTGATCATTACCAAGCTAGAACAAGATTTCTAGTGAACTTCCAGCAGACTTTGTTGTGATCAACATTTTTATTGGTGATGTAGATGAGAACATAGAACAGAGAAGATCTACTCATCAAATTCATGGGTAATTGAAACTGGGAGTAGAGATAGGGAATAAATGGCTAACAGAGATAAAATGTATCTACCAGCTGGAATGATGAACTGAATCTTTTTATAAAAGCTTTTGTTACTTTTATTGCACAAAAATTTACATTTATTATAGCAAGGTAAGAATTTATAATTACCCGTGATCCCACAACCACTGTTAATGTGTGTGTATATTACCCCCCACTTTTGAAGTGGTGGTTATCCACTAGGAATCACTTTTAGTGCATAGATCACAGGATCACAGATGCCCAGGTCCCATCCCAGACTTATCAAATCAGAATTGTGGGGGTGTGGCCCAGGCACACATATTTTTATAAAGCTCCACAAGTGATGCTAATGTGCACCTTTTGATGGAGAATCACAGTTGACTATTTGGGTATATAGTTCTATGAAATTTTAACATTTGAAATAATGGATTTATAATAAGTTGTACAAATAGTAGAGAGAGGTCCTGTGTACCTCTACCTTTCTCTCAATGATAACATTTTGCATAAATGTAATATAATGTCACAATCAAGGTCCATAAGCCTAATTTAAATTTCATCAGTTTTACATACACTTATTTATGTGTGTGTGTGTTCTATATAATTTTATCACACATGTGAATTTTGTAAGCACCACCACCACCATAGTTAAGATACAGAACTATTTCATCACTACAAGGACCCCTCATGTTACCCTTTTATAGCCACAGCCATCTCCCTCCCCTTACCTTCCTGTCCCTGGAAACTCCTAATTTATTCTCTACCTTTATAACTTTTAAATTTCATGAACATTATATAAGTGGAATCATACAATACGTAACCTTTGAGATTGACTTTTATTACTCACTATAATTCCCTTAAGGTCCATCCAAGTTGTTGTGTGTATCAATAGTTCATCCCTTTTTGTTGCTGAGTGATAGTCCATGGTATGAATGTACTGCAGTTTGTTTAACCATTCACCCATTGAAGGACATTTGTGTTGTTTCCAGTTTTTGAGACTCTGAAAAGTACTGCTATAAACATTCATGTACCAGTTTTTATGTGAATATAAGTTTTCATTTGCAACATCAATACCCAGGAGTGGCATTGCTGGGTGATAAGATAAATGTATGTTTAACTTAATGAGAAACTGCCACAGAGTGACTACCATTTTACATTCTCATATAAGATGTATGGGAGTTCTAGTTGCTCTGCATACTTGTTGGCACTTGGTATTATTTTTAAAATTTTAGCCATCTAGGTGTGTAGGGGAATCTCATCATAGTTTTAATTTGCATTCCCTCAAGGGCTTATAATGAACATCATCCTTATTTGTCATCCATGTATCCTTTCTGGTGAAGTATCTAAGTCTTTTACCCAGTTTTAAATTGGGTAGATTATTTTCTTTGTGTTAAGTTATGAGAGTTATTTACATATTCTGGATACAAATTCTTTGTTGGATATGTGATTTACAAATAATATCCTATCAGTCTGTAGCCTCTTTATTCTCTTATCTGTGTCTTTAACAGAGAAAAAGGTTTTAATTTTGATAAAGTCCAGTTTTTCAATGTTCTTTATTTTATTGTTGAAAGTATTAAAGATGTCCCCCCATTTTTCCCCATTGACACCCTCCTTCCTGCTCCCACCCCCTCCTGCTTTCCCCAACCTGATGTCTGTGTCAATTGGTTGTGCATATATGCATATTTTCAATGTTTTCTTTATGGATTGTGTCTTTTGTGTTATGTCTAAGAACTCTTTGACTAAACCTAGGTCATGAATATTTTCTCCTATATTTTATCTAAAAGTTTTAACATTAAATCTATAATCCCTTTTGAGTTAATTTTTGTATAAGGTATGAATATTTTGAGGTCAAAGTTCATTTTTTGCATATGGATGTCCAATTGTTCTAACACCATTTGGGGAAAAATATACTTTCTTTACTAAATTTTTTTTTGAGCCTTTGCCAAAAATCAGTTGGCCTCATTTGCGTGGGTCTATTTCATACTTATTTCTATACTCTATTCTGTTTCATTGATCTCTGTGTCTGTCTCTTTCCCAATATCACACTGTCTTTTTTTCTTCAGTTTTATATTAATTGTTAAAACTGGGTAGCATGATTCTTTCAACTCTGTCTTTTTTAAAAATTGTTTTAGTTATTCTAATTCCTTTGCCTTTCTCTATAAATTTTAGAATCAATTTGTCTATATCTACAAAAAATACTGCTGAGTTTGATTGGAATTGAGTTACGTTTTGTGCAGAAAAGAGTTAACATAATGGGCCTAATACTGCTATCCTTAGAGAGGACTGTTTGCAAAGTTGGCCCTTGGCTGGCATCTGGGAACTTGACTGATAAACAGTTCCCTACACTGCTATAAAACCCTCCCTTAATGATAACTGTGCTTAAACTTTGCGCAAACAATGTGGTTTATTCTGAATACCTGCTTTCCTTCTGGAAGTCTGGAATTTTGGTACATGCTAAGCAGAGAGTGTTTACGTGACCAGCTCCTAATAAAATCTTAGGCATTGAGTCATTAATGAGTTTCCCTGTAGACAACACTTTACACGTATTGTCACATCTCATTGCTGGAGGAATTAAGTGCATCTTAAATGACTCTACTGGGACAGGACTCTAGAAGCTTGTTTTTGTTTTTTGCCAAACTTTGCCCATGCTTCTTTTCCCTTTGCTGATTTTGCTTTGCATCTTTTGCTATAATAAATCATATCCATGAATATGACTGACTGTATGGTGAGTCCTGGGAGTCCTCCTAGAAATGTGGTCTTGAGGACCCCCAAAACACATCTATAGGTGGAGTTAAATAGAATTAACATACTTTCTATGCTGAATCTTCCAACCTATGAATGTATTATGTCTCTCATTTATTTAGTTAAAAAAAATTTGTTGTACCATACAGATCCTGTACATGTTTTGTTAGATTTATATTAAAATATTTTATTTTCATGGAGCTATTGTACATGGTATTTTTTAAAAATTTAGGTTTCCAGATTTACACTACTCTTATGAAATACTGATTTTTGTGTTTTGACCTTGTATTCTCTGAACTCACTAAAACTCACTTATTAATTCTTAGTTTTTTGTAGGTTTCTTGACATTATCTACATAGACAAGTTTGTCATTTGTAAATGAAAACAGTTTTATTTCTTTCCAATCTGTATGCTTTTAATTTTATTTTTGTGTTTTATTGCACTGCATAGGACTTCCATTATGATGTTGAATAGAAGCGGTAAGAGTGCACACCCTTGCCTTATTCCTAATCTTAGGAAGAAAGCAGTTAGTCTTTCACCACTAGTATGATCTTAACTCTAGAGTTTTTGTAAATACCTTTGATCAGGTTGAGAAATTTACTTTCCATTCTTAGTTTACTAATGTATATTTATCATAAATGAATGTTAAATATTTTCTTGTATCTATTGATATAACTTTTTTTGTTTTAGACTATTAATATAGTAGATTATATTAACTGATTTTCAATACTGAAGCAGCCTCATACTCCTAGGATAAACACCACTTGGTCCTGGTGTATTATTCTTTTTATATACTGCTGGATTTTATTTGCTAGTATTTTGTTGAGGATTTTTGCATTTATATTTCTGATGGATGTTGGCCTATAGACCTGTAGTGTTCTTTTTTGGTATGAGAATGATACTGGCTACATAAAATAATTTGGGAAAGTATCCCCCTTCTTCTATTTTTGGAAAGAGATGTATACAATTGATGTTGTTATTTTTTTTTAATGTTTGGTAGAATTTGCAAGTGAAACTATCTGGGCCTGAAGTTTTTTTTCTTTTCCCTGAAAATTTTTAACTAAAAATATAATTTCTTTAATAGTTATAAGATTATTCAAGTTATCTATTTCATTTCAGGTGACTTTTGGTTGTTTTTGGTTTTTAGAGAATTGGTCCATTTCATCTTAAGTTGTTGAATTTATGTGCATAGGGTTTTATAGTATTCCCTGTATTATTTACTCTTTCATTCCTGATGTTTAGTGGTTTCTTTCTTCTCTCTTTTTGTTAATCAGTCTTGCTAGAAGTTTATCAATTTTATTGATTCCCCCCCCCCAATAACCAGGTTTTGGTTTCATTCATTTTCTCTATAGTTTTTCTGTTTTCAGTTTTATTGATATCTACTCTAATTTTTATAGTTTCCTTTCCTCATGCTTTGGGTTTAATTTGCTCTTCTTCTTCTTGTTTCTTAAGATAGAAGAAGCTTAGATTATTGATACCAGATCTTTCTTTTTTCCTAATATAAACATTTAATGCTATAAATTTCTCCCTAAGCACAACTTTAGCTGCATGTTACAAATTTGGGGAGACTTCCTCTTTAAATCTTGAACTTTTTTGTTTAATTTACAAGTGTTTCGAGTTTTTGTCATTATTTTTCTGTTAATGATTTCTAGTTTAATTCCATTGTGGTAAAAGAAAATACTATGTATGATTTTAATTCTTTAGAAGTTTTAAAAGGTTTATTACCCAGGATATGGTCTGTCTTTGGGAATATTCCATGTACACTTGAGAAGAATGTGTATTCTGCTGCTGTTGGATGGAGTGTTCTATGTTAGTTGGATCCAGTTGGTTGATGATGTTTTTAATTTCGTCATTATCTTTGCTGATTTTCTGTGTACTAATTCTGTTACTAAAAGAGGAGTACTCAAGTTTTCAGCTATAATTTTGAATTTGTCTATTTATCTTTTCAGTTTCGTCATTTTATGCTTTGCATATTTTAAAAAATCTGTTGTTAGGAACATACACATTTAGGATTGTTATGTCCTCTTGACAGTGTTTTGTGACTTGCCCTTTTTCTCCTGTAACAATGTTCATGTGATTGTGGACATCTTCTAGTTAAGTTGACATATTTCTGCGTTAGTTTTGTTGACTGTATAGTATTCTGTTCTTCAACTGTCATTATTTACCTAACTCCCTATTGGGCATTTAGGTTATTTCTAAATTTTGCTCTTAGAAATATCCCTGTAGTGAACATATATACACTTTCATTGTTCATAACTGTACTGTTGTTTTTCTGGAATAAATGACTAGGAATAGAAGTATTAGATCAAAACAATGCACATTTAAAATTTTTGTACATATAGGCAACTGGACTTTGGAAGTATCATGCCTATTTGTACTTTTATCAGTACTGAATGAAAGTGATTATTTTCTCATAATCTTACCAACATAGGATGTTATATTTTTTGTCATCTGCTAAGTGGAAAAATTTAATGTGTTATTTTAGGTTGATGTACAGGAGCATTGGCACTTTAAGTAGTCAGGTTTATTAGTTCTTTCCTTTATGGTTTTAAAATTTCTTGCTTAGAAGAGTCTTCTCCAGTGATAATTATATAAAGATTTCTCTAAATTTTTCTAGAACATTTATAACATCATGTTCACATTTAAATCTTTATCTGGAATTTATTTTGGTTTTGATATGAGCATCTGTACACCTTCCTCCAATGATTACCTAGTTCTTCTAATACCATTTATTGATTTTCATCATCCACTGATTTGAAATGACATCTTTAATTACATATACATGGGTTTGTTTATGGTTTTTCTAATTCTATCCTTTGATATGTTTGTCTATTCTAACATCAGTAGTATGCTGTTTTTATCATTACAGCTTTGAAATACATTTATTGCCTCTTTACTCATCTTTTACAAGATATTCGTGGTTCTCACACAATAAATTCTTCCAGGTGAGCCGTAGAATAATTTTGTCAACACTTCAAAAGTAGCCAGTTGGGATTAATTCAGGAAGAATCCACAGATTTTACAATATTGAACTTTCCAAGCAAGTTAGGTTGTGTCTGTTTAGTTACAAGGTCTTCTTTTACAATTTTAAGTTTTAAGAGATTCTCTTCATATTGGTCTCATTGACTTAAAAAGGTTTTTCTTGGATATTGGGAATTTTTTTTGTTTTTTTTTTTCCTTTGGAGAGAGAAAGAAACGTTGGTGTGAGAAACATTGATCGGCTGCCTCCTGCACACCCCCTACTGGGGATCTAGCCTGGAATGCGTGCATCTGCCCTGACCAGGAATGGAACCGAGACCTCTCAGTCCATGGGACAATGCTCTAGCCATTGAGCCACACTGGCTAGGTGGGAAGTTTTTTTTAATGTTATGAGTGTTATATATTTTTTCCTTTAATTTTTAATTTATTGTTAATATATTAGAAAAGCAATTGCTTTTTAAAATTTATTTTGTATTCATCTACTTTTCTGAACTTAGTCATGGTTTAAGTTGCTGTTGGATTTAATGTGCTTATACTTTTATTTAGAATTTTTGCTTCTATATTCACAAATAAGATTCCTTTATAACTATGGTGGAGGGTACTGTTTTTATTAAGTTTGGTGCCAGGATTACTCTATCTTATTAACATAATTAGGGAAAATTTTCTACAATACTAAGTTTAACACAGGACTTTTATTTTCCTTGAAGAACTTACCCATGAACTCACTGATACATGATGCTTTTTTTGTGTGTCCTTCTTTGATAATTTTTTCTAGTAACATTGATGGTTATTCTAACATTTTATTCCTCTTCTTGAGTCATTTTTGTAGTTTATATTTTCCTTAAAAAGCATTCATTTCATGGATTTTTCACAGTTATTATCATAAATTGTATATAGTATTCTTTTATTATCCTTTGTAATTATTTTTCTCATTCAAAATGCTGCATGTACACACTCTTTTCCTCACAAAAGTTTTTTTCAGTCCTGTGGTCAAAGAACCAGCTCATGGATAAATGTATAACTTTTTCTTTTAAAAATTTCGGCCCTGGCTGGGAAGCCCAGTTGGTTAGAGTGTCGTCCTGATATGCCAAGTTTGTTGGTTTGATCCCTAGTCAGGGCACATACAAGAATCAACCAATAAATACATAAGTAAGTGGAACAACAAGTCAATGTTTTCTCTCTCTCTTTTTCTTTCTCTCTAAAATCAATACATTTTAAAAAATTCATTAACATCTGCTTTCAACTTATACTTTATTTATTTTTATTTTGTTGTTTTCCTCTAGCTTCTTGAAATTAATGTGTAGTCTATTTTAATTATTTCTGACTTTATAATAAAAGCCCCAAAGCTATACATTTTCTTCTAAGTAACAGTTCTGACTACATCCCATTAGTTTTGAAAGACAGTGTTGTAGCTATCTTGTTTTTCTCAATAAACTCCAATTGCAATTTTTACTTCCTCTTTGACCCAGGTTTTGGTTATTTCTTAAGAAAAAAAATAATGCTTACCATTTTTTTCAAATGCTTCACTTTTCATTGGTTTGTTTGGTTTATCCTTTTATTACCAATTTTTTGATTTATTACATTGTGTATTGAGAATGTGACCTGAATGATAATTTTTGCTTTCCTTAAGTTAATGAGATTTTATTCATGGCTTCAGATATAATTGGTTTTTATAAGTGATTCACTGATATTTGAAGAAAATATGTATTCTCTATAGGTATAAAGATCATATCAAATAATTTTGGCTTAATAATTCTTTTTTTTTTTTTTAATCCTTACCCAAGGACACTCTTCCATCCATTTTCAGATAGAGCAGGAGGGAGGGAGGGGGAGAGAGAGAGAAACATCGACGCAAGAGAGACACACCGATTGGTTGCCTCCCACACGACCCCAACCAGGGCGGGGGAGGAACCACAACCGAGGTACATGCCTTTGACCAGAATTGAACCCATGACTCTTCGGTCCACGGGCCGACACTCCAACTGCTGAGCCAAACTGGCCAGGGCGGCTTAATAATTCTCAATATAGTTTAAGTGCTAATTTATTTTTTTCTGCTTAACTTATCAAAAAGTCTGAACATAGTGTGTGAACCACCCACAATCGTTGTTTAGTTCATTTCTTCTGGTAATTCTTCACCCCCTCCATCTCACCTTAACCTCTTTGCCCCATACACTTCTTCTAAACTACAAAATTAACAAGTTTATAGTATGTATGTATGCATTTATATATATTTGTGTATATGTGTTTGTGTGTGTGTGTGTATAAAACGAGCAACCCTTTTCCTCTATTTGTATTCCTCAGAAGTAACAACTATAGTTTACAGTATATCCTTTCAGAGCTCTTTTTGTGTGTATTATCACTTTTATTAATATTTGATTATCCTTTTTTTAATCTTAAATTATGTGAGTAATAAATGAATTCATCCATATACATGCATATATGCACATATGAAAATACAACGTTTTAATGAGTGTGGGTTTTATGGTATTTTCTTTTTTGAAATATGTTTTTATTGTTTTTTTTTTAGAGAGAGAGGAAAGGAGAGAGAGATAGGAACGTCGATGTGAGAGAGATACATCAATCGGCTGCCTCCTGCATGCCTCCTACTAGGGATTGAGCCCACAACCTGGGCATGTGCCCTGACTGGGAATTGAACCAGGCCCTCTCAGTCCATGGGACGATGCTCAATCCACTGAGCCATACCAGCCAAGCTATGCTATTTTCTTATATGAATAGGTCATGCTGTACGTATTGCTCTGTAACTTGATCTTTTCTCTTAAAAATAAGATTTAGTAATCTTTCCTTTTAGATATAGATTCACTTCATTCTTTTAAAGAGCTGTATAATATTCTATTATATGGATATAGTCATTATTTAGTTAATTAACCCCTGTAGTGGTTCTGATCTGTTAATTGCCCCTCAAGTAAGATGTGGTCGTATATTTTTAGTTTATTTCTTCTTCTATTGTTAGTCAAAATAATCTAGACTTTTAGATTCAGATTATTGTTTAATACATTACCTTGCCTATAAATAACTATTTTTTAATTTTTTAGATGTAGACCTGTTTTACTTAATTTTGTTGGTCTTTCAATCTAAAGTTTCAGTCTTTCTATGGCTCAGAGACATGCTCTATTGTCTTTATTATTTCTCTTCTGCCTTTTCTCTTATGTTGATTGTGTGTGTCCAGAATCTATTCTCTTTGTGTCTCAAGTTTTCATTCACTACCTCTCAGTTCTGGGAGAATTCCTTTGGAATCATTGATTTGTTTTGTTGTTGTTGTGATTTTGTCATGATTATGAATACACTGTTCACTGCCTTTATTACATTTTTAAATTAAGTAATTGCTTTTTCACCAGAAACTAGACATTCTGGATCCCAGTGTTCCCTCTTCGTGGATTCAGTGTTCTCTCAGAGCTTGTTGAGAGTATAATTTTTTAAAGTTTATTCCAGTGTTTTGGAGTAAAGAGGTTTCACAAGTAGACATTTGCTCTAATTCCTCGGAACATTTCTCCTGGAAAAATTGCTTGTTCTTTTTCATATATCTGATTGATTTTCTTTGTTTATTCATTGCTGTGGAAGATGATCTTTTAGTTTTGGAATTTAAGATGAATTTTGTCAGATTTGACCTTCAGTTCAAGACAACAAAGATTAATCTTTATGTTTTCTATAGTTTCATTTATTACTTTCTTTTTATTTCTTCTTACCCATCTCCAGATAAGGAGAATAGTCATTTATGAAGAATTTGAAGGGTGGTGCTAGCCAAAGGCAGCCTTGAGAAAGAGAACCTTGCTACTGTTCTAAAAAGTTTCTTGTCTACATTTGTTGTAGCTGCTTGAAATTACTTGGAGCACTGCCACTCTTCTCTAACTGGCACAAAGTTAGGCTCATCATTTGGAGCCTGATACTGAGGGGACAGAAAACCATATTATGTGACGTCAAGTTATTTGGTATAGAAGGGAGATTTATAGGAGACATAATAACTGTTTTTTTAAATGTATTTTTTATTGTTGACAGTATTACAGATGTTTAGCTGAAGGGCTGTCACAGGAAGGATTAGACTTGTTCCATGTAGTCCCAAGTGGTAGAATTATGTTAGAAGAATTATGTTAGAATATCTTACATTTAAGGAACTGACACAGATGCTGATTTAAATATTTATTGACTCCAATTTCAACCATTCATTCAGGTATTACCCACACTTTTAGATGTTTCCATTTGATAACAACCTGCTGTGTGGGTGGCCAAGTGTCTATGTGAAGTACTGGCAGGACGCTATACAAGCACTGACTTTGTCATTTGTTCACAGAGGCATCATCTCAGAGAACTGCTGCTTTCCATTTCTCTTTTTGTGCAATTATTTGACCTCAATTTCTTGACACTTAAGGTGATAGTCATTAACCTTCATCTGCATGAATTCTCCTCATTCCTTTCTTATGACATTTCTTGGAAAATGTAGAAGGCAGAATAAAATGTCCACATCCTAACCCCCGGAACCTGTGAATACAGGGGTGGGAAAAAGTAGGTTTACAGTTGTTTGTAAACTTTGTAAACTTTGTGTTTTGTGTACTCACAACTGTAAACCTACTTTTGCCCCACCCTGTATGTTACCTTACATGATAAAGGGAAATTAAGTAGACTATGGAATTAAGATTGTAATCAGTTGAATTTAAGGTGGTGATTACCCTGGATTATCCAAGTGGGCCCAATGTAATCACAAGAGTCCTTAAATGTGGAAGAGGGAGTCAGAAAGTGACTAGTGTGAGAAGACTCAGCTGGCCATTGCTGGCTTTGAAGATGGAAGGAACTCCAAACCAAGGAGTGCAGGAATCCTAGAAGCTAGAAAAATGATTCTTCATTAGAACGTCTAGAAAAAAACACAGCCCTGCTAACACCTTGATTTTTTTTTAACACCCAGTGAGTCCTATTTTGAACTTCTGAACTCTAGATCTGTAAGATAATGAATTTGTTATTTTCAGCCACTAAGTGTGTAATAATTTATTATAGCAGTAATAGGAAACAAATGAAGGCGGATTTCTGAGAGTATCTAAGGCCATATCCCAGGAACAGTCTTTTTGGTATTCCTGTTATTCAAAAACTTAAGGTATCTATTGATGAACCAATATATTCAACCATCTTCTGATGATCATTCATGTATGCTAATATACATCAACTTCTCCAAAGCTTCTTATTGACCTACTTTGTGGTCAACCAGGCTCCAGTCAATAACAGTAGCCTATACAAAAGGAGTCCCATGAAGTAGGTAAAACTTATAGGGAGGGTTTTTTCTACTCAATATAGGGAAAATTTTTCATATATATATATATATATATTTTTTTATTTATATATATATAAATATATATATAAATATATATATATAAATATTTTTTATGTATTTATTTAAAAATTTTTTTAACTTATCTTTATTGTTGAATGTATTACAGATGTTCCTCTTTTTTCCCCCATTGCCCCCCTCCTCCCCATTCCTGCCCCCCTCCTGCTTTTCCCCACACTGTTGTCTGTGTCCATTGGTTATGCATATATACATATAAATTCTTTGGTTTATTTCTTCCCACCCCCCAGCCCCCCTTCCCTTTGAGGTTTGTCAGTCTAACAACCAATTTGTACTTCTTAATCCCTTCACCTTTTCACCCCTCCCCCCAGCCCCCACCCATCTGGTACCCAACAAAAGTTCTCTGTATCTATGAGAATGTTTCTGTTCTGTTTGTTCATTTTGTTTGTAGATTCAATTGTTGATAGATATGTATTTATTGCCATTTTGTTTGTTCATATTTTTTAATCTTTTTCTTCAAAAAGACCCTTCAACATTTCATATAATAATGGTTTGGTGGTGATGAACTCCTTTAGCTTTTCCTTGTCTGGGAAACTCTTTATATGGCCATTGATTCTAAATGACAGCTTTGCAGGATAGAGTAATCTTGGTTGTAGGTTCTTTCTTTTCATCACTCTGAATATTTCTTGCCACTCCCTTCTGGCCTGCAAAGTTTCTTTTGAGAAATCAGCTGACATTCTGATGGGAACTCCCTTGTAGGTAACTAACTGCTTTTCTCTTGCTGCTTTTAAGATTCTCTCTTTGTCTTGAACCTTTTGCATTTTGATGATGATATGTCTTGGTGTGGGCCTCTTGGGGTTCATCTTGTTTGGGACTCTCTGTGCTTCCTGGACTTGTATATCTGTTTCCTTCCCCAAGTTCGGAAAGTTTTCTGCCATTATTGTTTCAAATAGGTTTTCGATTTCTTGTTCTCTTTCTTCTCCTTCTGGCACCCCCAAGATGCGAATGTTGGCATGCTTGAAGTTGTCCCAGAGGCTCCTTACACTATCCTCATTTCTTTGGATTCTTTTTTCATTTTGCTGTTCTGATTGGGTGTTTTTTGCTTCCTTATATTCCAAATCGATGGTTTGCTTCTTGGATTTACCTACTCTACTATTGAATCTGTGTAAACTATTCTTTATTTCAGTTAGTGCCGCCTTCATTTCTGACTGTGATTCCATCATTTCTGACTGGTCCTTTTTTATGCTCTTGAGGCCCTCACTAAGTTCACTGAGGTTCTCACTAAGTCCATTGAGCATCCTTATAAGCAGTGTTTTGAACTCAGCATCTGTTAGGTTGCTTAACTCCATTTCACTTAGTTCTCTTCCTGGAGTTTTGTTCTGTTCTTTCATTTGGGACCTGTTTCTTTGTCTCCTCATTTTGGCTGCCTCCCTGTGTTTGTTTCTATGTATTACTTAACAAGAGGTATGGGGCTAGCTGAGACCAGATGCTGCTTGTTTGAAAGAATTTAGGCAAAGCTGAAGCAGGCTCCAAGACAGGCCAATCCTATGGTAAAGCAACTGGCAACAGCTGGGGTGGGCCTGAAAGTTGGGTGGGGCGGGGCCTCAGGGAATCACTAGGGCGGGGCAAACAGTGTGAGCCAGGTTGCTGGAGTCCCAGATATGGAGGCTGTCTGCTGCCCCAGGGGAGGGCTCACCAAAGGAACAAAAGCCTCTGATAGCAAGTCTGTCCAGGAGAAAGCCACCTCTCCAGCCCTCGCTCCAATGCCAAACAGCTCAGTTCTTCCCCATATGACTCTGGTGCCTTTCAGGCTCCCTCCCCCACGCTGGAGCCCGGAGGGAGCGAGTCTGAGTAAGTCCCTGTGCGGGCCCTTTAAGAGGAGCTGCTGGGGGCTCCAGCCGCCTCACCCTAGTTCCCACTGGTTTTTCCAGCCAGAGGTTATGGGGACTTCTCCTCCTGGCCCTGGAACCCTGAGCTGGGCGCCTGGTGTGGGACAGGGACCCCTCAGTCCTCAGGGAGGACCCTCCCAACCAAGGTATCCTCCCGATTTCTATCTGCCACACGCGGGTGTGGGACCAGCCTGTCGCGCCTCCGCCCCTCCTACCAGTCTAGATGCAGCCTCCTCTCTAATTTCGCAGTTGTAGGACTTCCCCTCAGCTCGATCTCAGGCGGTTCTGAAGGATGGCTGTTCTGCAGTTCAGTTGCAAGTCCGATGTGTCTAGGGAAGATTTTTCTGTTAAAACTATTCAAAGAGAGATCAGGCTATATTTGGAGGTTTTATGGCAGGAACTGAACAACTATTTGGTGGAGGCATAAAGAGAGGTTCAAGCATTGGTTGAGATGTTGGACTAATATGGATTTTATTGTTCTCAAATCCTAAGACCCTAAGGGGTTGTGAGGAAAAAGCATCACTGAGGATTGCATAGGACCCCTGTATATAGTGCAAATTGTGGCTACCCATTGCCTTCAGCCAAGGCAAAAGCAGGCAATGGAATCCAGCTCATACTCCGTTTGCCAAGCTGTGCACTCTGGCTGTGGGGCTGCTATGCCCTGAGGTAGGGGCACCTTTTGCTAATTCATATAAAAGTATTGTAAACTTGATAAGATGTGTGCCTTCAGGGCTCCATTCACCCAAACAAGGTACTTTTTTTTTCTTTTCTAATTTTCACAAGGATGCCATATAGACCAGCACTAACTCTGGGACTACTTTTTTAGGAGAAGGTTAATTGGAATTGATAAAGGCAGGATAAATAAAAGAAGGGAAGGAGAGTTATACTACTACTACTAATTATGATGATGATGATGATTATTATTATTATTATTGTTAATCCTCACCCAAGGATATTTTTCCATTGTTTTTTAGATAGATTAGGAGGGAGGGAGAGAGAGAAACATTGATGTGAGAGAGATGCATTGATTGGTTGCCTCCCGCACAATCCCTACCAGGGTTGGGGATCAAACCTGCAACCCAAGTACATGCCCTTGACCAGGAATTGAACCCACAACCCTTCAGTCTGTGGGCCAATGCTGTAACCATTGAATCAAACCAGCCAGGCTAACTCTTTAATCTCATTCTGGCTTCTTCAGTTCCTTAGCTCACTTCCAAATGGTGCTATTCATTCTTGCTCCCAATCTATACATTCTAATAGCTTAGCTAGTTGGGAAGAGATAGTAATGGATGAATAAACTAATAAATAAACAAGTCTCTGTGTTTCAGAGCTAAATAAACATGATTTCTTTGGGGAATTCACTGTATAAGGTAGTAGCAAATGGGGAAAGCAAGAATCTTAAGTATGTATTGGATTGGAGATCAAGGAGAGTGGGTGTGTTCACTCAAGGTGTTCATAGAGAAGGCAGAGCCTCTCTCTCTGATTTGTAAGACTAGTCACCTACCCAAATGTTGAGATAGATAATGCCAGGGTTCTCAAAGTCACAGGATATGTAGTCAGACACCTACCTGAAGTAGTTCCCGAATTCATAGCAGAATCTCAGTTGGCCAGGTATGGTAGCTCTACTATTCTCAATGCCGCAGACTAGGTAGTTAGATTTATCTGGATGTGATTTTGGAGCTGGACAATATGCAGATTTTTGCCCTGTTTGTGTATTCCTCTAGATTGCCTTTGAGCTGAATCATGAGACCCTCTACTTGGCAGTGAAGCTGGTGGATCACTACCTCATGAAGAAAATATGCAAAAAAGAGAAGTTACAACTCCTTGGTTCCACTGCTTTTCTGATTGCAGCAAAATTTGAGGTGAGCCCGAGTCAATAGGACCTGGAGAACATTGTTGATGCCAGAAAACAAATACACTACCATTGCTACCCAACACCAGCTTTCCTGCTGGGGAAGACAGACAAAAAATTGGTAGGAAAATTATTTACATGCAGACATACACATGACATCAACAATGTTCTTCCATTTTCTCTAAGATATGTATATGTGGGCATGTGCCTAATTTATTGGGTTGTTATTTTTAAAGCTTCCTTTTGGCCCATGATTCTCTGCCCCTCATCCTTTTCTTCTTCCCACCAGCTCCATCTCTATCTAGTGGTCTTGAACTGCACATATAAGAAAGAATTTCCAAACCTGGGTACTGGAGACATTTAAGAGAAAATGGCCTGGTAGTGAGTCCAGGTGTAATAGTTACTTTTGAAGTGGCAGTATAAAAGCAAAGAGCTGGGCTTTCCTTCATAACCATAATCCATCTAATTTCTCTGATTCTTTCTTTTCTTTAGATGCTAAATGATCTTGTTCAACTCCCATTTTTCCTTTCAATAGGCTAGTTGTATGAAACCTTAGGGTTTAGGAGTAGAGACATAGTAGCCACTTTTACTGAGTGCAGAGAGCTTTAGAACTGTGGGTTTGTTTTTGTGCTCTCCTGCAGGCTCCCTCCTTCCCCAGCTCTATCCCTAACTCACTTCCTGCCTTCCTCCCTCATTTGATCATTCACTCCTTACCTAGTCCTGCAGTACCTCCCTTCCAAACTCCAACCCTCCCTCCTTTGCTCCTTACTTCCCTCCTTCTCTTCTTCCCTCTCTTGCGGCCCTTGCCCTCACTTCACTTCTGCCCTCCATCACTTAAGCCCTTACCTCACTTCTGCCCTCACTCTCTGGCAATCTTTCTCCAGCCTTCTCATAATCCACTACTTGATCCCACCATCCTTACTTTGTGTACTCACTCAGTTCATACTGGGCCCTCTCCCTCTATAGCATTTTCCTTTCCTTTCTGGCTCCCTCTCTTGCTCACTCCCTTACCTGCTCACTTGCTCCCTTGTTCCATTCCCTACTCCATCCTTCCTTTGATTACTGGTTCCCTTCCTCCCACCTTTGTTACACCCTTCATTCCTGTATCTCCCTCCCTGCCACCTTCCTACCCTCAGACTCTTCCCTCAGTCCCACTCCATCCTTCTCCCTCCTGTCTCCTTCCTATCTCCTGCCCTTTCCTCCCTCTCTCCCTTTCTCTCTCTTTCCCTTGCTAACCCTTTCCCCTCCCTCTCATCCTCTCTCTTCCTTGCTTGTGCCTTGCTCCCTCCCTCTCCTTGGCTTCCCCCTTCCCTTCTTCCCCCCCTTCTGCAGATTCCTCCTCTCCCCCCTTTCTTGCTCCTTCCTTCCCTACCTACCACCCTCACTCCCTAGTTTTCTTCTTCCCTTGCTCCCTCTCTCTCTCTCTTCTCCCTCCCTCCCTTGCTGTCTCCCTCATTGTCTCCCTCTGTAGCTCACTTCCTTTCCTATCTATTTGCTCCCTGGTTCCCTTGCTCCCCCTCCTCCATAATTCCTCTCTGCTCCCTCTCTGATAGCCCCCTCTCTTGCTTGCTTCCTTGCTGATTCTCTACCACCCACTCTCACCTGCTCCCTTCCATTGTCCTTCCCTCCCTTGCTCCCTAGCCTCCTTTTCCCCTTTCTCCCTCTCTCCCCTCCTCTTTTCTCATGCTGTCCCTTACTCCCTCCCTTACTGCTTTCCACTGTGGCTCATTTCCTCCACTGCTTGCTCACTTACTCCCTGGTTCTTTCTCTTATTCCCCCTCCACTCTTTTTCCCTCTCTCTCTCCCTCCTTTCCTTTTCCCTGCCTGGGGCCATTTTTATGGCTTGAACAAGTACCTAATGCCTCAGCCTCAAGGGGGTTTAAAAGTAGCTGGGGTCCCTAGAGAGCAAGAGGGAGGAGAAGAGTAAGAGGAGGCACTTCTCAGCAAATCTTGGAACCAAGATCATGCCTCTTTGGGTTGCCAGGACAAAAGGCCCCCGCTAAGTTTTTTGGAGAAGGTGTGTCTTCCTCTCACAGGATTGAGAAGTACAGAGAGACTTTTGCAAGGGGAGGTGTGGAGATGGTATGAGAAGAGAATAAAGGAAGGAGCCAGTGGTGAGTAGAGCAATGGAAGGGAGAGTTTCTTGCCCTGGCCTTACCACTAGGTTGCTGTGTGAACGTGAGACAATTACTTACCTCTCTCTGGGTCTCTATTTCCTGTCTGAAAAGCCAGAGGGTTAATGTAGTTTGTGGTCTGAAAATAGAGAGACAGGGAAAAGGCTGGGGTGGGCAGGTGGATGCATCTAGAGAAACGATTCAGTCTTTCTGCCTTCTAGGCCTCTCCCCAAAACCAAGGTTCAGTCTACAGAGGGCAGGACATGGGAAGGTGCTCCCAGACAGGGTTCTTCTCATCCTTAGGTTGGCTTGGATCTTCCCAGTCTAGCCCCCATGCACATCTTCCCACCCTCTGTAGTCCTGAGTCTCATTTTAGTTTCTCTCTGTGCCTCCCTGCCTCTGTCTCACTGCCTGTTATGCCAGCGGTGCCCCTTCTCAAACATCCTTATTTACTCTTTAGATGAAGACACATAGTGAGGGCTTATTTTCTATCTCTAGTTCCCCCTTTTTGTGGTCTCTTTTCTTCTCTTCTCATTCCTAGCTCTCACCCATTTTAAGAGAGATCAATGATCTCAGTCCTTGTGCCATGTTATGTGTTTCCAACGCTGTAAGACTCCATCCCCAGAGGCCCCGTCCTTTCTCTAGTGGTGCGGTTTTGAGGCAGATCTCCCCTGTCTCTCTGATTTTGTTTTTCAGATGGGCCACTCAAATCAACCAGAAGCTAGCTCTCAGAGCTAACCTGAAGGTTTATTCCAAAAAATGTTATTACTTCCTATCCTTCACCCCTTCCCCCTCTGCCTTTCATCTCA
Source organism: Tadarida brasiliensis (assembly GCA_030848825.1). NCBI lineage: Eukaryota > Metazoa > Chordata > Mammalia > Chiroptera > Molossidae > Tadarida > Tadarida brasiliensis. The sequence goes on along the minus strand of CM061280.1, from coordinate 93,957,428 downwards.
AAGCAGAGAGGAGTGGGCTGTCTTGGCCTGGTTGTGACTATCTCTCCTTTACACCTGTAGGAGTCCTACCCACCTAGTATGGATGACTTCCTGTACCTCTGTAATGATGCTTATCAGCGAGATGAGATGCTTGCCATGGAAATCAGCATCCTGCAAACCCTCAAATTTGATATCAACATTCCCGTCGCCTATCATTTTCTGCGCAGATATTCTGTGGTAAGAGAGAGAAGGCGTATCTCCATTCTCCCTGCTGGGTTTGTCTCTCCTCCATACCCAGACTGGCTGCCTGAGTGATAGGTAAAGGGAAAGGGACATCTGAGGACAGAGGAATTTCTTTTTAATCCACCCTCCTAGATTAGCAATCTTTTGAAGTGTAGGAGGAAAAAAATGGAAGTTTGCATAGTATGGTTGTAAAGTTTTGAGGTGAGGGCAGAATAGGAGAGGAAGAGAAGATTCTTTTATGAGGAAGGGACACATGAGAGGTTTGGGGGAGATGCTGGCAAAGTTCTCTTCCTTCACCTGAGTATTGATTACAGGGGAGATCACTTTATAATTATTCATTGCATTCTACAAATGGGTGTTGTATAATTTTTCTCTATGGGTGTTATAGGTTATAATAAAAAAAAATGCAAACAAGAAAGGGGAAAGAGTTCTTTTGGAGCATAGAACACATCCTAGGGTGGAACCTGGTGTAAAGTTATAGTTGGAGGGCTTTGGCTCTTCAAGGGATGACTTGTGCAGAAAGAGTAGATGAGAAGGTACCACAAGTACACTTGGTAATTTGGTCACAAACTATAAAGGTGGTGAATCCCACTGCTGATTTCGGAATCAACACCCCCCCCCCCAAGATTCTGTGCTTTCAGGAGTAATATGCATTAATGTGAATCATGATGGTAGGAGAGGTACATTGTTCAGGCAGAGAGCCATTTAGGCCTGAGGTGGGATGACTGGAGAGAGTGGGTGCAGGGAGGTCTTCTGCTTGGTGCTGGTTTTCTGAATTGCTTGCTGAACTGGTCTTCTTGCTCCCTTTAGTGTGTCCGTGTCAACATGAATGCAGTGATCTTGTCCCGTTTCATCTGCGAGTTGACCCTACAGGAATATGACTATATCCAGGAAAGGGCTTCTAAGCTAGCTGCTGGTTCCTTCCTCTTGGCTCTCCACATGAAGAAGCTCGGATGCTTGGTAAACACTGCCTAGGGGCATAGGGTGGGGATTCAGAAGCACAGGGTCTCAGGAGGAAGGTGTAAATTAGAGCTGTGGGAGATTTGGTGCCAAAACTGCTGTGTACCCATAGTTATGAATTATTTGACATCTCGACATCTTAGGGTCCTTGCTGCCTAAAGGGTTTCCATAGCAATTGTTTTGAAGTATTTTTAGTCACAGTACCCTTTGTTCCAAGGAAAGTATCTGAAAGCTTAATATCACAAAACAGACTAATGTGAAATTATTCTGGTTGCAGCAGGGGTGGGGTGAACCCACTTTCTACCTGATCCCATTCCATCTCTGCCCCTTGTAGCCCCTTCAGCGAGACTGGCCCCTGAGGGAGCTTGTTGGAACAGGGTTTGAAAAGCACTAACCCAGAGAACAGATTAGTGAAAGCAACTGTCCATTTGTGCAACAGGGACTTATAGGTATACTACAGTATTGTTCTTCTTTGAAGAGGAAGGCCCCAGAGCCTCTTTCCCCAATACAAATAAAACTCATGTTTGATGCTTTCTCAATTTTATGAAAATTTTGAAAAGCAACTTCAGAGAATTATGAATGCTTAACATGTGTAACATGCAATCCAAGTAGAAAGTGTATGCTTGCAAATGAGTATACTCTTCCCATCTACCCCTAATCCCCTCAATTTAGAAATCCTAGAGTCACCACTGATGGGAAAGCCTCTGTGTGCTGAGAAAGAGCTCTATAAACATTTGTGTTTATATAAGTTGAGTGCTTAGTGATCTAAGCACTTCGTATGAACTTATTTAATCTTCACAATAACCCTAAAAGATCAGTATTATCCCTATTTTATAGATAAGAAACAAATTCCCATGTTTTACTAAGGAGAGGCAGAACTAGGAGTGGTGTACAGTCAGTACTGTATAATCAAAATGGATGTGGCCATACCTCTGGAGCCATGGTCCTGGAGGCCCAATGCTGAGCCAAGCTTTGACCCATGGATCCTGGGGAAGTCTGGAAGGTACTGAGGGAGACAATTGAGTGGCTCAGGGCTTGCCAACCAGTATATAAATATTTCAATGTTTTAACACTTGGCATGGTTGTATCAGCAAGTATCAAGCAAATGTCAACCCTGATCTGAACCCTGGTAGTCTGGTTCCACAGTCCTCTATGCTGTATATCCTGCTTCTATAGGTAAGAGAGACTTCATAAAGGTGACTTTTGAGTTGGGTCTTGAAAGAGACCCGTGAGAGGAGACATTCTAGGTAGAGAGAACAATGATTGAAAAGATGTGAAGGCAATAATAAGAGTGTGATGTATTGGGGGCAGAATAAGACATTTCCTAAGGATAGAGCAGAGGCTATATGAATAGGGAATGGTGAAAGATGAGGCCAGAAAGGTAGGATGTGTTCAGATTGTAAGAGACCTTTGATGTCATGCTGAAAGACCCATTTTATACTAAGGCACTGGAAGTTTTTGAGGCAGGAGACTGACATACCCTTAGCAGTATAGAAGGTGTACTAGATGATAGAGAGTATAAAAATGGCAACTAAGCTTTCGTAATAGTCAAGGTGAAGCATTGGGGCCTGAACTGATGCAGTGACAATGGGGCCATTAATCTTATTTAACATACTAAATATAATATGTTACTCCCCTGCTCCACATGTCAATGACTGCCCTTTGCCTGTGGCAGTGGTTTTCAAACAGTATTCAGTAGAGCCGTGGGATTCCTGCAGAAGTGTCTCAGGGGCCATATAAAAGATAAAGGGATTCAAATTGGTGGGCTTCTTGGCCCTCACCCCCAATCTAGGTAAGATATTTGGGTTTCCAGGTAAGATTTTTAAAAGAAGGGTTTAGGTAAAATTATTTAAGATATTTTAAGAAAATCATTGCGTTATAGAATAAATCTCTTTCTTTACCTGTGGAGTTCCAACTTGACTTTCAACACTCACTGTAGATGTTCCCTCTTCTATGAAGCTTTCTGTTACTCTCCTGGCCAGAATTAGTGGGTCTTGCTGACCCGTGCCTCAGGCGCCCTATGCTCACTTCCATCATAGCACTTCCCACACATTTTGTAATTCTCTGTGCATGTCTGTCTCCCCCTCTAGACTATAGACTCCTCCAGGGCAGGAGCGTTAGTCATCTTTATATTCCCAGTATCCTATACAGGGCTTGGTAATATTATTAATCCTAGTTAACATTATTTACACACTTACTATGTGCTAGACTGTCTTCCACGTGCTTTATATATATATTAACTCATTTACTCATATAATGTAATTACTATAATCATCCCCATTTGGCAGATTGGGAAGCTGAAGCACCAAGTGATTAAATGACCAGTTTGAGGCCATGCTGTTAGTTAAACTGGAATTTGAACCCCACAGTTTGCCTCCAGGACACTTGCTCTTAAGTACTTTGCTATATTGCTTCTGCTACATATTAGGCATCCTTAAAATTGAATGTGAAAATGAATGCATGGAATGATAGCTGTTAGAGCCAGAGAGGAGGAACAGCTTTAAGTTCCTGTTGGCTGTTGAGTTGGGACCTCAAGTTTGTTCTGAGGTTTGCCTGGCCATTGGCTCTTGACCCGAAAGGGTAAATTACAAAGTCAGTCCCGTTCTTTGGATTCTTTGGTGGTGGATTTCAGCTTACCTGAATATCTATGGCCAGGGATAATATCCAACTGGTACGTGTGGATATAGCCATATTGCTAGTTTGTGGCTGGAACCTATTCTCCTATAAAAATTGGTCAGTGTCTGTGACGTATGAGTCTTTGAAATGTTTCGTTCTCCTTCCTTTCAATACCATGGGTAGGAAGTTTGGATTTGGGATAGTAGACACAGAGGAAGGATCTGCTTCCTGTCATAAAAGTCATTGTTTATGTTGTTTCTTCCAGGCTCCTATCCTGGAATATTACAGTGGTTACACGACCTCTGATCTTTACCCCTTGGTCAAAAAGCTGAACATGCTGCTGTCTTTACGTTCTTGCGACAAAAGGCTCAAGTCTGTGCGTTCCAAGTATTCTCACCAGTAAGTACCAAGCTCCAGCTGAGGCTGGGTTTGTGCTCAGTCATGAGGAGGCCCAGACTAGCCTCACTTAAGGGAAAAGAAAGATTTAGGTACCTTTTACCTTACTTTTTGCTCCAGGGTTAAAGCAAAATAGGGAACCAAGGGTCCTATATCCCACTTTTCCCATGAAGCCTGCTTGCTTTGGCCTGTTTTACACTGAGCAGATGTCTCTTCCTTTTGCAGGCTCTTCTTTGAAGTCACCAAAACCCCCCCTTTGGACATGTTGAAGTTGGAGGAAATTTTGAACTCTGCTAATTCTGAAATAGTGTGTCGAGCTCTGACAGCAACTACCAGGGCCAGGCTGGCATGTAACTAGACTGTATTTATTCTGTCCTTGAATTTGTCTTTTGATCACTTTCTTCATTTCCACTCTTTGTTTGCCTTTTCCCAAACTGATAGTGTTATAAACATTTAACATTTTTATGAAAGAGAAGAAATTATTGAAATATTTGTTCAGAAATATAATAAAAAATGATATTTATTGTTAAAATGGCTCACTTACCCTCTTTTTTATTTATAATTTTTAATTGAATTTATTAGGGGTAACAGTGGTTAATAAAATTATACAGGTTTCAAGTGTACAATTCTATAATACATCATCTATATATCCTATATATCGTATTGTGTGCTCACCATCCCAAGTCAAGTCTCCTTCCTTCATCATTTATTCCCCCCCCCATTTACCCTCTTCTATCTCCCCCTACCCCTCTTCCCTCTGGTAATCACCATGCTGTTGTCTGTGTCCATGAGTCTTTATTTCCTTTGCTTAATCCCTTCATCCCTCTCACCCATTCCCCAACCCCCTTTCCTCTGACAGCTCTCAATATGTTCTCTGTATCCATTATTGCATAGCCCAAGGATGTTATTTTCCTTTGTAGTAAAGGCTGTGCCTCAGGGTCTAGGTTATCCAATTTCCTTCTCTGTTTGAAGGCTTTCACTTCAGGACAAGAGGAATTAAGTTGATTTAGGTGTGAATTGATGGATGAGTCTGTAGAAAGAGGATCCTTGGGGTGGGGGGGGTGGGGTTGAGTGGTGGTGCCCAGTCCAAGGAGGGAGACCTCTATTGACAGATAGGTCTCAGTGTTCAGATCTCGACTAATACCCTTTGGTCCCTATCTCACGATGCTTGCTTTCTTTCCTTCTTCCTAGATGATGAAAAGGCAGGGATCAGGATTTTCACCCAAAGACAGCTCTACTTTCATAGTTAGGCAGCTATCTAAAGTCTAAATGCCGAAATCTTTTTTGGCCTTTATCTTCTGTCAAGAGGAGAAATTTCTGCCCTGGCTAGGTGGCTCGGTTGATTGGAGCATCATCCCATACACCAAAAAGTGGGTTTGATTCCCGATCAGAGCACATACCTAGGTTACAGGTCTGATCCCCGGTTGGGGTGCATACAGGAGGCAACCAATCGATGTTTCTCTCTCTCTCTTTCTCTCCCCCACTTCCTTTCTCCCTAAAAATCAATAGAAACATATTCTTGGGTGAGGATCTGTATATCTATCTATAGAGTCTTTGGGGTGATGTGTACTGGTACAGCTATCTCATTTGTTCACAGAGGAGTTGAACATTGTCTGTGCCAGTTGATAAAGAAACACTGTCATAATCTGGCCTCTAGGACCTCTGGTACCTCTCCGCAATCTAGCCACTGAAACAAGTAATATCTGTCACAGCAGGGGACCTCTAGGACTATATTCTACTACTGTGGCTGGCAACTATTCTGATTGGTCTGTGGCCATTTGTTACTACTCATCAAATATTTTGAATATGAGTCCTCGGGGTGGATATCTGGTGGAGGGGACAGTCAATGGAGAAGTTATGGGGAAAATACCTCTCCAATTTTGGCCCCAGACTCACCACGCTAGTTGCTTCATATCACCTTTTCTGGTGGGTTGGGAACAGGGAGAGCATGCCATGCCCTTAGATGTCTTAGTGCTTTATTATCCTTTGTGTCACTTTCCCATTCTCCCTCCCAACTTGCTTTGCCTTGGTGACAAGATATTATTAGGTTCCTTCCTGCCCTATTCCACTGCTTTGCAAGATGACTAAAGGGTACAGTCAGAGATGTCCAAGCTGCTTGGTAGTGATTTGGCTGGCACAGCCAACTTTACATAAACATGCTAAAAATATTGGGCTGGAATCCATCTTGCAAATCTCCAGCTTCACTAAAAAGAAGCGTCTTGTACCTTTTTAATTCTGGAGCATCGTCAGGGGAAACAATTAACAAGTTCAATTATTTCCCCTTTTTATTCCAACTTTGTTGTTCTACAGAGGTGGTAATGGAACCATAAATCATTTCTGTTGTTGTTGCATATCTCAAATTTATTTTATAGTCATCATTACTTCAAAATTAAGAAAGCTATTAGACCTGTATCTTGTTATTTAGTGCCTTATTAAAGAAGCACATCTGTTTCTCTACCAAGAATTTGTTTTTATGTTTTGAAGACTCTAGTTCAATGGAATTGATTTTTGTAACCATGTATATTTTAATAGTTTTACTGAGATATAATTCACATATCATACAATTCATCCAGTTAAGTGTACAATTCAATAGTTTTAGTATATTCACAGAGTTGTACATCTATTGCCACAATCTAATTTTGAAACACTTTCATCACCCCAAAAACTCCATACCCATTAGCAGTTAATCGCCATTCTACTTTATCCTCGAAACCCTCAGCCCTAGGCAAGCACTAATTTACTTTCTGTCTTTATAGATTTGCCTATTCTGGTTATTTCATATAAACTAAATCATAAAATTTGTGCCTTTTGTGTTTGGTTTCTTTTGCTTAACATAATGTTTTCCAGGTTTACCCATGTTGTAGCATGTGTTGTACTTCATTTCCTTTTATTGCTGAATAACATTCCATTGTATGGATATACCACATTTTGTTTATTTAGTCATCAGTTGATGGAAATTTGGGTTGTTTCTACTTTTTGGCCATTATGAATAATTCTGCTGTGAACATTCATGGTCAAGTTTTGTGTGGACATACGTTTTATTTCTCTTGTGTATATACTTAGCAGTGGAATTGCTGGATCATGCATTATTTTAATTCCCAACAGAATTTTGGATTCTCCACATCTTCTCTAACACTTGTTATTACCTTTCTTTTATTTATAGACATCTACTTGGGTGTGAAGTATATCTTATTGTGGTGTCGATTTGCCTTTCCCTAAGTATTAATGATGTTGAGCATTTTTTTCATGTGTTTATTTGCCATTTGTGTATCCTCTTTGGAGAAATGGCTATTCAAAAATTTTGCCAATTTTTAATTGGGTCATTTGTCTCTTTATTATTGAGTGGTAAGTGTTCTTTATGTATTCTGGATCATGCATATGATTTGCAAATATTTTCTTTGATTTTATAGATGGTATTTCTTGATAAGTGTTATTCAAAGCATAAAAGTTTAAAAATGTGAAGTCCAATTTATCTATTTTTGTATATTTGTGTTTTTATATCATATCTAAGAAATCAGTGCCTAATCCAAGGTCATAAAAATTTATCCCCATGTTTTATTCTAGTAGTTTTATACTTTTAGCTCCTACATTTAGGCCTTAAATCTATTTTGAATTAATTTTTATATATGGTTTGATATAGGGGTCCAACTTCATTTTCTTGCATGTAGATATCCAGTTGCCCCAGCACCATTTGTTGAAAAAGATCTTGGTGCCCTTGTTGATAATTAATTGACTGTAAATGTGAGAGCTCATTTTTGGACTCTCAATTGTATCCATTTACCTATATACCCATCCTTATGCCAGTAACATACCCATTACTGTAGCTTTGTAGTCAATTTTGCAATTAGGAAATGCGAGTTCTCCAAATTTCTTCTTCCTTTTCAAGATTGTTTTGGTTATTCTGGGTCCCTCACATTTCTATGTGATTTTTTAAAAGCATCTGCTTGTCAATTTATGAAAAGAAAGCTGGGATTTTGAAAGAGATTGCATTGAATTTATAGGTCATTTTGGGGATTATTACCATCTTAACCATATTAAATATTCTAATCATGTGTTTTGTACCAGTCTCAGCCTATTGCTAACCAATGTTGTGGCTGAATTGGCCTTTGTGTGATTTTTTAGAGAGAGAGGGAGAGGGAGATAGAAGTGGGATCACTGGGTCAAATGGCAGTTCAATTTTTAATTTTTTGAGGAAACACCATATTGTTTTCCATAGTGGCTGCACCAGTCTGCATTCCCACCAGCAGTGTACTAGAGTCCCCTTTTCTCCACACCCTTGCCAGCATTGGTTTGATGATTTGTTGATGGCAGCCATTCTGGCAGGTGTGAGGTGACACTTCATTGTAGTTTTAATTTGCCTCTCTCTGATGATTAATGATGTTGAGCATGTTTTCATGGCCATCTGTATGTCCTCTTTGGAGAAGTGTCTATTCAGGTTCTTTGCCCATTTTTAAAAATTTTATCTTCATTGTTGAAAGTAGTACAGATGTCTCTCCTCCATGCCCCGCATTGACCCCCCTCTTCCCAGTTCCTGCTCCCCTGCCTTCACCATACTATTGTTTGCGTTCATTGGTTTTATGTATATGCATATAAGTTCTTTGTTTTCTCTCTCCCCCCCCACCCCCCCTTCCCTCTGAGGTCTGTCAGTCTGTTCCCTACTTCCATGTCTCTGGATCTATTTTGTTTGTCAGTTTATTTTGTTCATTATATTCTACAAATAAGTGAGATCATGTGATATTTCTCTCACTGGCTTATTTTGCTTAGCATAACACTCTCCAGGTCCCTCCATGCCATCTCAAAGGGTAAGAGATCTTTCTTTTTTACAGCTATATAGTATCCCATTGTGTAAATGTACCACAGCTTTTTTATCCACTCATCTATTGATGGACACTTGGGCTGTTTTCAGATCTTAGCTATTATAAAGAGCACTGCTATGAACATAGGGGTACATATATTCTTTCTGATTGGTGTTTCAGGCTTCTTAGGATATATTCCTAGAAATGGGATAATATTTTTAAAATTGGAGTGTTTGTCTTCCTTGTGTTGAGTTGTACGATTTTTTTTGGTATATTTTGGAAATTTACCCCTTATCAGATTTATCATTGGCAAATATGTTTTCCCATACAATAGCTTCTCTTTTAAATCTATGACATTCTTGAAAGAAAGAAAAAAACCTGTTATGATGGAATATAGATCAGTGTTAGAAGTAGGGTTAAACTATGGCTATAAAGGAATGATGTGAAAGAGATTTATGGGGCAGTGAAAACTATTCTGTATCCTGATAGTGGTGGTGGTTACTAGAATATCTATATATGTTAAAATTCACTGAATTTTATACCAAAAGGAAAAAAAAAGGCAATTTTATTGTACCGTAATTTGAAAAACAGACTTCAATTCAATTATGATGGTATTTCCCTAGCCTACAGGATGTATTCTAAACTTCTAAACATGAATTACAGAGCCCGCCCTGGTGATAGTTCCTCAGCAATAGGGCTGTTTCCCTCATAAAGCCTAAGAATGTAGTTTTTATGGGGGTAGACTGAACTGTGGTCCTGAAGATCACAACTGTTTTGTCTCAAAGCAAGAGACAGTTCTAGTATTGGTATGTCAAGGATTTAGAAGATTCAACTTCTTACCCTGGTATAGCATTTTGTGGAATCCTGGTCTAGAATAGCCTCTTTTGCCTACCTATTAAATGTGACTAATAACTGGCTCCTCTGGGATCACTGTTAGTAGGGCAGAAATTGAACCATTTTTGATCCCAGGTCTCACCAATTTTGCATCTGAACAGAACACTCCTTCCTACCTTAAACCCTTCTGGAGGGGCGAGGAGTATGTAAAGTATGTGTTAGGTGGGCAGATTGTATTGTCAAAAATTCTTTAAGGTGCTCTTTGCATTTATGCATCTATTTAGCAGTCAGGGCTGTACTCCTCTACCTCACTTTCCCTCCCCACGTCATTTCATTGAAATCTGGGTCCTGCAGAGAATTGGCTTCTGGAACAATTACAACGGCAGGTATTTCTCCACAGGATTGTCCTGAGTTGCAGCTAGGTTTTAGAAGTTTTTGTGGCAGCCCTTTTAGTGTTATAATCACCCTGATGGAGTTCTTGGCTTGTGCTTCTGCTGTCCTCCCTCACCTGCCATCCCTACATGTATGTGGCCTTTTGAGAGCTTGGATACCACCCAAGCTCATCTACCATTTCCAAACTTTTCACCTCCCCCCACCCCCATCCTGATGTAAATGATGAGACACTGGTGTTGTTAATCCATTTATTAAAATATTTTAAGAAGCAAAATTATTAACTTTTAACTTTGAAAACTGGTGTTCCATTTTGGGGGGAGGAGGAACAGGCGCACTTTGTAGACCTTTTCTTTCTGCTTTTGCCTGTTACCCCACAACTACCCCAGCTTCCTCCCTCAACCAGCTCCTAGCCCTGCCACGTATTTGCAAGGGCCTTTGAAAAAAGAAAAAAAAGTGAAACAGAAACCAACACGAATTACAGATTAGCAGACAAACAGATATATACAGTTCTACAAATCATATTGCCAATCGAGGTCCTTTACAGGATGGAATGGTGCTAATGGGTTTGGTTGCTTTGGTATTAGTTTCTGCCTCTTATGAGACTGAGATTATTCTACTTGTGTCCTGAGGGAAGATTATGTTGATCCCAACTGTTTCTTTTGATCAACCTTTAACCTAATTTATTAATTTGAAAATCTCTTATTCTTCCCCTGCCCTTTTGGACACAGTGTAGGCCCTTTTTGGAGAGAGGTCTGATAGCTGCTGACCTATAGTATTGACACCAGAAGCAATTGGTGGCAGTCCAAGTCTCTTAGTGTTCTTCTCCACCGTTCTGGCCAGGAATTGCCCGTTTAATCCCTCAGAAAGTGCTACCAAAGATGCAACCAAACCCCAGATATTTGGCTTTTAATGGCATCTCTGAACATAGAGGTGGGTATTTGGTGTCTGGTCCCACCACCCGAGCAATTGTATTACTGAAAGTAGTTAATAATGAAATACTGAAAGGAGCTTATACAACCAGAGGCTAAGCCAACTCCCTTGAGAAAGAGACCACCATTCCTTGTTTTGTTTGCAAGCTAGTACATGCAAGAACAGGTGCTCAGCAAGCTGTCCTCCTTTTGGGGAAGCAACTGGTAACTAAGCAATTTAGGACATAACCAAGCAATTTAGCAAGCCACACCTGCTCCTGGGCCTAATCACCTATCAATTCTGCTCCATGAGTTGATTCCAGCCTCAAATCTGTGTGGTTTTGTTCAATATCATTCTGGCTCAGGGTGTGTGAAAGGGAATCCAGATGGTACAACAAAGCAACAATAGCACTACAGTGTACAAAGACATATCATAAGTCAGCAAAGTAAGCACAAGAGATGGAGTCCTATTATAGTTTACTATCGTCAGTGATAAAAAGAATTAGAAGACAGAGCCCTGCTTAGGCACTGCCAAGATAAGGCTACCCTCTCCCAGGACTTCCTTTTGTTTCATTAAATTTGCTCATCTGGAAAATTTCCATTTTGCAAAAGGTTCTTCTGAGAAAAAATGCAACTTGGTTCCCAACTCTGTAAGTGTGCAGGTGTTAATGTGTGCAGCCACAGAGGAGCCAAGTCAGGCTGCAATGGTGACCCTGCTGATTTGATCTAATACCGCCTCCTGGGAAGAAAGAATGCTGCTGAGAAAGCCAAAGACACAGCAACAGCGCACCCCCACTCAAATATGTACAGTAAGTTAACATATGCTGATGCTTAAATATGTTTTCAATGTTTTATCTTTTTCCATTAACGTTCTTCTGAAGTTGTAGAGCTAGAACTTCTTAATTTGTTTGGCACAGCAATCAGACACTTGGAAACTATCCCCTTGTTAGTATTTTTCTCCTCACCCCTGCAGAGGTGAAACACAGGTGGCTGGTTTAAGTGGGCTAGGCTGGTGGAATTCCAGAGCTGAGAACCAGGGGTTGGAGTCTGGATTGTGCACCTCAATGAACCAGCCTGGATGGAGTCAGGTAATTGAGCACGCTAAGTTTGTTTGAGAAGTAGGGAGAGGCCAGTTTTCTGGCTTTCGTTTGATCAATGGGAAGGAACACTTACCTAAAGGTGTGAGTTGAGGGTGGGGTGGGGAATACAAGGCAGATCAGAGAGAACCTCTCTGGACACTGGAGTTTGATTAGGTTTGCCTGACTAGAAGTGGGCATTGAGAAAATGCTAATTGGGATTGGGAACAATTTTGGCACAGTTTGTTTTCATGAGAAATTTGGAAGAAGCAGAGGCTAAGTCTTCCATTTTACCAGGCCCATGTTCTTTCTGGTCACTCTGAATGCCTCTCTGTACTCCAGAGAAAGAGCAAGATGAGAAATTCAAAGATGATTTGGGGACTCACCCAACAGCCTGTCCAGAAGATGCAGGCCCAGATGGAGCTTGTAGGGAAGGGCTTAAGCTGTTACTTGATTGTCAGGCAGTCCCTAGCTCAGGCATCTAAGTCACAGAGCTCAAGGCCTGGTTACTCCATATGGTCTTTTTATTGGGGAAGGGGACAGCATAGGTTGGGGCAGTTGCTGATGTAGAGTCCAGGACAAATAGAGAAAAAAGGCAGCATGCCTTTTTTAGCCCCCTCCTCTAGGGCATTGGTTTTGTTCTCATTTCCATGGCCTGGCTCAGAATTTTAAAGGGGCGTCAGAATCAGCTGGGCTATAGGTAGATCCCAGCCACTTCAAAGACGCTGAAAATGCACCAAAAGATTAGAAGTTCCACCAAGAAATAGGGCAGTTGGTAGAGGTATGTGTGTGCGTGTGCGTGCGTGTGCGTGTGCATGTGTGCATGGTAATAGGGGTGGGTGATGGGATCAAGGTGGAGAAGGATTCCTGGGTTAGCACAATAAATTATAGGGTCACTTAGAGGTCGAGTTGTATTCTCAGCTCTTAAAAATATATATATAATATATATAATATATACATCTTTATGTCTCTATACATAATCTATACTGCAGCACAGCGGCAAAACATTGAGTTAAAAAATCCAGCAAGAATGCAGGCAAACACTCCATGGAAGCATGCAGGCTAAGATCAAGGCAGTAGGAAGGGAGCCTGTATAGTTGCCATCGGGGTGAATTCCAACCAATTGGCCCACATAGCCACCAGAGCACCACCTGGACATGTGCAAAGACATACATGCACACATGGAAAAACAAAAAATTTGCAGAGTAGTCACCACATGTACAAGGAAAGATTTCACATGATCATTGTAATAGGCAAATAGATGAGCCCCCAGGACCTCATTCTTATCTTAATAAACCAACTAGAAGAGACCTCCTGAAGTTGCAAGTTGCAACTGGCAGGACTGGGGGAGAAACACAACGAAGCCTGGCTATCCCGACCCCTCTCATCTCCCTGAGAGTATTTCTTTCATTTATTCCCTAGCATCAACAGTTTCTCTGCTAGTCAGAAAAAACCATTCCTAACTCCCTGAAGAGGTGAACTCCTTTGAATACTTTGTCGATCCCAGGGCCTTCATAAAGAAATCCCAATTAAATACTGTAGTTGCTCAATATGCACAAAGAGAAGGAGAACTGAATAAGACAACTCGGAACAGGAATCTTTGGCCAATGAGACAATGTAAACCTCTAAGGAGACCTGATTGAGTCCAAGAAAAGTGTATTAGTGTAAAGAATTGGAGGATCTTTCTTGGTGGTGCTCATGTTTGTTCTGAAATAGTTTAGTCTAGCCTGTATTGAGGTTTTGAGAGTTTTGAGTAGAATTCTAAACGTGAGTTCTCCTTCCAGCTTTCAAGGGCTACAGTTGAAATCTTGATGATGTTGAAGGGTCATCATCTTTTGCTTCATCTTCACGATTTCTGCGATGCCACACATTTCCTTCAGAGAAAAAACAAGTATAGAAATGAGGTTAACACATTTCCAGATGTCCAAATTTATGGATCCTAAAGAGAGCAAACAAAAAGTCTGTTAGGACACAACTGGTTTGTTTCTATTGTATCAGCTATCTCTGAACCATCCAAGAAAACCAACTGACACCATGTGTGCCAAACACAAATGGGATGAGTTCTCAGAACCTGAAAATCCATGGAACTTAAGAAAAACTCTCAAGTACATTGTCTCCCAACTGGCAGATTCATAGGGAATCAAACACCTTGGACCAAACTTGAGAAATCATAGCTTGGTCCAGGAGATTCTCTTTTGGCATTTGTGCAGACTCTCACTTCCTCAAAAACAAAATAAACTGATACCCTCCATTCATTTTCCCCTATGTCCACAATTGCTGTATCTCTCAAACTTCCATGTTGTCTAGGCCCAACATTTAGGACAGACCATTGACATTAGAATTGGCATAACTGACAACTCTAAGATAACCTTCTTTTGAGCCTCATTGACATATCAATAATGCATAAGTCCAATTCTGAAGGTGGGATGGAACCAAAATTCAAATAACATAACATAAAAATTTTGTATTTCCAGCAACTCACTACAACAGATAGGGAATACAAATGTTTAGATAGGTCATGGGATCTGTTCCTGACCCTGTATATGCCCAGCACAGACACCTCCGACCCATCTCAAATAATACTGTTTTCTGGAACAGGACTAAAATCTTGTAGTTGTATTTGACTGGGAGAGAAATCTAAGTATGATTATTTTGCCATACTTATCAACCCAGAACAGGAATGAGGCAAGCAGAAAAGTGATGACCTGTTATCATTTTTCTTTTCAGCTGTCTATATCACAGAGACCACACAGCAAGGTTCCTTCTCAGATTCTCTTCCTGCCAGTGTTCATATCACTTTCTAACTCATACCTTGTCCAAGAGATGGGTCAGTGTTGACTAAGGTTGGCTCTCAGCCAGCATCCTCCATCACCACTATGCCTGTGAACATTTCTAATTAGAGTTTCAGGTCTCTGGGAGGTACCAGGGCTGCTGGGGAGGTCTTCATGACCCCTATCCCTGGGAGGAGGGGTGAGACTTACCAATAAAATTCTGGACTCTTTGGCCTGACTTAGGCTTGTCTTCCTCTTCTAACTTCTTCTTCCTTGATTTGGGGAACTTAATTTTCGATCTGAGGCTTCTACTGTCAGTGTCTGAACATTTTTCCTGGGAAACCACAGCAAGAGGAAGGTAAAAATGTTAGTTGCATAACATTTAGAAACAATTGTTACCCTCTCCTCTAAGGATCTTCAGAATTGCCTTTGAGAAGAAACCTAAAGGAAGGGCACAGGACCTTGTCCCTCAGCCAAAGCCTTGGAAAGCCCAATGAATAATTGACTCTTATCCTGCTTTTTCTATCAAAGTGGATCTGAATCTTCTATGGCCTTAAGGTGAGCAAGATTAGTGTCATGTGAATGAGCAACATCCTCCTGGCTTTCTTTTAATCCAATTTGCCCTTCTTTAGAACAATACTTCTTCATCTTTATGGTAATACTGAAATCCTGAAAAGAGATGCCCCAGGCCAGGCCGACTCACATACTGAGACTTTAGACCATGGACAGTTTTTCTCATTTCTCTCAGTATCCAGTCCAGTTGCTTGGTTCGGGAGCTTGGTAGATATAGCTACACTGAGTAATAAGAGAAGTAGGATGCTACAAGAGTTTGCTTCCTTTTCTGCATAACAGCATGTTTTCCCCTCCCAGAGGGCTAGTGATCAAGAGCAGCAAAGGCATATGATAAAGTTATTAAATCCTTTAAGACCTAAAGCTGTATATGGCTTTTTCTCTTAAATGATAGCCTGATTGCTGCACGATCCAAACATGCATGTATGGCTTGCTCATAACATGCACATAGTTAGTGTATGGAACCAGAAACAGGTATAATGAGTAGGGGAACCAGGGATTCCTAGAGTTTGAAATGAGCCATTCTATGGTAGGGAAATCTAAAGAAAATTCCTGTCAGACCATAAAGGAAATAATTTACTTAGTAATAAGTGGACATTTTGAGGTCATTTGATTTATTAAATGGGAGTATTTGTCAATCTCAGGAAAGCACATAGAGCTGTCCAAAAATGACATTTCTACAACTATATTGTAGCCACTAGTGGCATGCTTGGTTTGCTTTTAAGCCACACACCTGCTAGGGGAAGGCACCGGAGAGCCTACTATCCTTCTAGAGGGGGAGGAATAATAAGTAGCAGAGAGAGGTGATATTTGGAAGATTTAACTACCAGTAAGGTCTGGGAACCAATCATTTAGAACAAACTGTAAACAACTGGTATGGTCACAATAGTATGTACCAGATGAAATTCAGTCCTGGAAGCAGGTACTGAGCAGGGAGGGGGAAATTACGGTCAGGAGAGCAGTACAGAAAAAAGCAAATATGTTTATTCTTTCCCAAACATCTCCTGCCACAGAATAGTTCTTGCTGGTTACTTTCCCATGGTCATCTAATTTTTATTTTCTTTTTATTGTTGAAAGTATTACAGATGTCCCCCATTTTTCCCCATTGACCCCTTCCTTTCCACTCCCACTCCCCTCCTGCTTTCCCCAACCTAATGTCTGTATCCATTTGTTGTGCATATATGCATATAAGTTCTTTGGTTTATCCCTTCCCTCCCCTCCCACCCCCCACCAATCTGAGGTTTGTTAGTCTATTTCCCTACTTCCATAACTCTGGATCTCTTTTGGTTGACAGCTTATTTTGTTCATTATGTTCTATAAATAAGTGAGATCATGTGGTACTTGTCTTTCTCTGACTGGCTTATTTCACTTAGCATAATACTCTCCAGGTCCCTACATGTCATCTCAAAGGGTAAGAGATCTTTCTTCTTACACCTGCATAGTATTCCATTGTGTAAATGTACCGCAGCTTTTTTGTCCACTCACCTACTGATGGGCACTTGGGCTGTTTCCAGATCTTAGCTATTGTAAATAGAGCTGCTATGAACATAGGGGTGCATATATTCTTTCTGATTGGTGTTTCAGGCTTCTTGGGATATATTCCAAGAAGTGGAATCACTGGGTCAAACGGCTGTTCTATTTTTAATTTTCTGAGGAAACACCATATTGTTTTCCATACTGGCTGCACCAGTCTGCATTCCCACAAGCAGTGTGCTAGAGTACCCTTTTTTTCCACATCCTCACCAGCACTTGTTTGAGGATTCGTTGATGGCTGCCATTCTGGCAAGTGTAAGGTGATATCTCATATCATTTTAATTTGCATCTCTCTGATGATTAGAGATGTTGAGCATTTTTTCATATGTCTCCTGGCCATTTGTATGTACTGTTTGGAAAAGTGTCTATTCAGGTCCTCTGCCCATTTTTTAATTGGATTCTTTGTCTTCTTTTTGTTGAGTTGTATGAGTTCTCTATATATTTTGGATATTAACCCCTTATCCGATGTATCATTGGCAAATATGTTCTCCCAGAGAGTGGGTTTCCTTTTCATTTTGATGCTGGTTTCTTTTGCTATGCAAAAGCTTTTTAGTTTGATGTAGTCCCATTTATTCATTTTTTTCTTTGTTTCTCTTCCCCTAGGCAATGTATCAGTAAAAATTCTGCTACGTATGATGTCTGAGATTTTTCTGCCCACATTTTCTTCTAGGATTTTTATGGTTTCACGGTTTACATTTAAGTCTTTTATCCATTTGGAGTTTATTCTTATGTATGGTGTAAGTTGGTGGTTTAGTTTCACTTTTCTGCATGTAGCTGTCCAATTTCCCCAACACCATTTAGTGAAGAGACTGTCTTTTCTCCATTGTATCCTCTTGCCTCTTTGTTGAATGCTAATTGTGCATACTGTCTTGGGGTTGATATCTGGGTTCTCTGTTCTGTCCCATTGATCTATATGCCTGTTCTTGTGCCAGTACCACTGTTTTGATGATGATGTATTTGTAGTATAACTTGATACCTGGTATTGTGATCCCTCCTACTTGGTTCTTCTTAAGATTGCTGTGGATATTCAGGGTTTATTATGGTTCCATATAAACTTTTGGAGTACTGGTTCTAGATTTGTGAAATATGCCATTGGTACTTTAATAGGGATTGTATTGAATCTGTAGATTGCCATCTGTAGTATGGACATTTTAATGATGTTGATTTTTCCAATCCATGAACATGGTATATGTTTCCACTATTTATATCTTTCTCTATTTCTTTTTTCGATGTCTTGTAGTTTTCTGAGAACGGGTCTTTTACCACCTTGGTTAAGTTTATTCCTAGATATTTTATTTTTATTTTTTGTTGAATGGTAAATGGGATTTTTTTTTTTTTTTTTTTAGTTTTCCTTTCTGAGTGTTCATTATTGGTGTATAAGAATACCATCAGTTTCTGGATGTTAATTTTGTATTCTGCTACTTTGCCAAATTCATTTATTAAATCTAGTAGATTTTTGATGGAGTCTTTAGGGTTCTCCATGTACAATATCATGTCATCTGTGAATAATGACAGTTTCACTTGCTCATTTCCAGTTTGGATCCCTTTTATTTTTTCTTTTTGTCTAATTTCTGTGGCTAAGACTTTCAGTACTATGTTAAATAAAAGTGGCAAAAGTGGGCATCCCTGTCTTGTTCCTGTTCTTAAGGGAAATGCTTTTAGTTTTTGCCCATTGAGTATGATGTTGGCTGTAGGTTTTCATATATGGCCTTTGTTATGTTGAGATATGATCACTCTATTACCATTTTGCTGAGCATTTTTATGAGAAATGGGTGTTGGATTTTGTCAAATGCTTTTTCAGTGTCTATTGATTTGATCGTATAATTTTTATCTTTAATTTCGTTTATGTGGTGTATCACATTAATTGATTTGCGAATATTGTACCATCCTTGCATCCCTGGGATGAATCCCATTTGGTCATGGTGAATAATTTTTTTAACGTATTGCTGGGTCCAATTTGCTAATATTTTGTTGAGTATTTTGGCTTCTATGTTTATCAGGGATATTGGCCTGTAGTTTTGTTTCTTCTAGTGTCTTTAGCTGGTTTTAGAAGTAGGATTATGCTGGCCTCATAAAAAGAGGTTGGAAGTCTTCCTTCTTCTTGAATTTTTTGGAATAATTTGAGAAGAATGGGTGTTAGTTCTTCTTTGAATGTTCTGTAAAACTCCCCTGTGAAGCCATCTGAATCTGGGCTTTTGTATGCTGGGAGTGTATTGATTACAGCTTCAATTTCCTTAGTTGTTACTGATCTGTTCAAGTTTTCAGTCTTTTCCTGGTTCAGTTTTGAGAGATTGTGTGATTCTAGAAATTTGTTCATTTCACCTATATTGTCCAACTTGTTGGCATATAATTGTTCATAGTATTTACTAATAATCCTTTGTAATTTCTGTGGTGTCAGTTGTTACTTCTCCTCTTTCATTTCTGAATTTGTTTATTTGGGTTCTTCCTCTCTCTTTGTTTGTTGGTCAGTCTGGCTAAAGGTTCATTAATCTTGTTTATCTTTTCAAAGAACCAACTCTTTGTTTCATTGATGTTTTGAATTTTTTTTTTTTTTTTTTTTTTTTTTTAGTTTCTATGTCATTTATTTCTGCTCTGACCTTTACTATTTCTTTCCTTCTACTTGCTCTGGGTTTTTCTTTTTGTTTACTTTCTAGTTCTTTGAGTCATAGGGTTAGATAATCTATTAGAAATTTTTCTTTTTTCTTGAGGTAGGCCTCCAACTCTCCTCATACAGTTCCAGTCCAGTCCACCCTCCCTCTGCTGGTGCCCAAGGTGAGTGGCTATAGCTGTAATTTAGTGTACTGGCCCTTCAGGGAACGGCCGGTGTTCCCTGCACCTCTCCCTACCGGATAAAACCTCTGCTCTGATGTTTTTCACAGCCAGGTGTTATGTGGGCACCTTTCCCTGTTCCACCACTCTGTCCTGGGAGTCATCTTGGGGTTTAAACCCCCAACTTCTCAGAGGGAACTGCTCACAGCTAAGACAGCCTTCAGCTTCTGCCTGTGGCCACCCAGCTAGCCCTCTTGCACCTCTGCAGCTCCTACCACTCTCAATTCGGGGTTCTCTTTACATCCTTAGTTATAAAGGTTCTCTCCAGCTGCTCTTCAGTTGGTTTTCCCAGATGACTTGTCTTTATTTTAGTTGTAATTCCAGTTTGGTCCTGGGACACAGTTTGTGTAACTTCCATTCACTCCACCACCATTTTTCCTATCACATCATCTAACTTTTCAATGTGCTTTCTGTCTTGTTCTATCTACTTATGATGAGGGGATGGGAGGAGGAGGCTCCATTAAGCTCAAGTGAAAAGCTACTACTGGACTCTCTCTGCTCCATCAGTCATTGTCCTGGCCCACACTGGAAGGTAGAGCACCAAAAAAGAATCCCTATTCCCCTTTATTTCCCAATCCCCAGGTCACATACCTCTTGAACAATGATTGAATTCATCCAATTGATCTCGAATAGCTTTTCAAACTCCCTATTCATGGCATCTAGGGTGGTTTGCAGTGTGGACTCATCCTCAATATTTCTCAACTGGTGAAGACAGGAAAAAGAGTGAGTGTCCAATGCCCACCACCCTGCCTTCATAGACTCTTGCTTTCTCCCCCACTCCTATTCCCTATTAGTGGCCATGAGACCACAGGTGCCAACTTGTATCTTTCTTGGCCTTGGGTTCATGGAAAAGTGTAGCAAGCTCTTTCCTTTCTCAATAGGGAGACTCAAAAGACAACCAGTTGGTGGGGCTTTCCTTGGGGCTGGACATGCTCAGTTTGGAAAACAGAAAGGCCCTTTGACCAGGGCCAATTAATACTGAGTTATACCCCTACAGTTTAGGGTCCAGGAAAAGGGTCTCTATAAACAACAGCTTCCAATTTTTGAGCACATACTATATGCAAGGCACTGTACATTCATGATTTCATTCCATCTTTCCAATACCTTTTCAATAGCTTGCAAAGTACTACTGTTCTCATTTTCTAGATGAGAAAACAGACCCAAAGAAATTTAGTGTTCAAAATCACATAGCTAGACAGATCCAGATCTGTTTAAGTCTATAGCCTATTCTCTATACCACACAGTCTCATAAAGGATATGTGGAGTGGGTGGATGCTAGGGGGAGGGGTTTATTACATAGTTACTATAATTTAAAGGCTGCTTTGTGAAGCAAGGAGAGGCATAGAGAGAGATTGGCTCACTTTCCCTTCCTGGCAAAGAGGGTCTGCCTGTTCAGGTTGTGTTTTAGCCCCTATCTGTTCACTCTTAGTAAGAAATGAGTTCCAGATGGCTTGTCCCACGGGTTCAGGAAATGCAGCTTAAGTGTTCCCTAGTAACTCCCAGCACCCACAGGATGAACTCTGTTCAGTCCATGGGAGACTTAAAATTAATTCTTTTGGGACTATCTCTAACTCAGACTAACCAAGTTCTAGACCAGCAACATAGGTGAGATAGTTCAAATTCCAGTAAATAGTCAGCTGGGAATATAGATACATGCTGATATTTTCAATCTGGACATGTTTTCCAGCCTACCTAACTTGGCCTCACCTTTCCTCTCTGACATGCACTCCACTTTCAACCTGGCCCTTATGTGGCTTCTTACTGTGCATTGGCTACTTGATGCTCCAGCCATAAGTGGAACCTTGCCAACTGTCAAAAATGGGTGGCAGGTGAATGGGTGAGGGATGGGGCTGGAGGTTATAGCCACTCAGGATGGGAAATGAGAAAGAAACAAGTCAGTGTTGACATATCTCTTGATTTTGTTTTACAGCTAATGATTTGGGACAGTACAGAGTAGCTCATATGCACAGGACATTTGTGTACACCTGGCGGTGGGAAGGGGGAGAGTGAGTGTCTAGTAGAAATGGCCATCACTTCAAGGTAAAGGGGGAAGGGGCAGGGAGTCCTTAGGGGCATACCTACCGGCAATACTCCAAAGGGGTTTGGTAGTCGATTCCAAAGGTAAAGAAAAAGGAATTTGGGGCCTTGGAAAATGATTCCTAATCATAATAGGAAAGGAATAAAATGACTTCCAAATTACTTCTTATTTGGCATCTGGAGACTCAGGCTCTAAAAAATAGTAGGTGAGTGGGCCTGAGTCTTGTACTCTATTTTCCTGTCCTTCTGGCTCCAGTAGAAACCTTGTCCAGGACTTTTCTAAGAGGTAAATGTGCAAACTGACTTAGAGGACTTTGTTGCTTATTTCTTGGTTCCTGTGCCAACACATCACTAGCCATAGCACAAATGAGGTTGCCAAATAAGAGAAGTAGGAGTTACTGGGTGGGACTTACTTCATCATAAATATACATGCCTCTATCAGCACTGAGCTCTGCAATATCCTCTTTCAAGGGGAGGAATAACAACACCCAAATGAAAGAAGTCTTATCTCTATGCCACCTCTATGACATAGCCTTTCTGGAGATACTTGGTCATTCTTAGTTAGCTGCTGCCTGACTCCTGGTCTCATTTGGGTGTATGTATGTGTGTAGGGGTCCTTATCAGGCCCTATGTTAAATATACTATGTGCTCAATTTGTGTTGTTAGCTGGTAGGAACCAATATACATGCCATGAGCCTCAAGAAAATTTGAGTGGTAATGAAAGTCAAAGTTCCCATATTTCCTGGTGCCCAAACTGGGAAGGCCATTGAATTCTGCCCATATATGGAAGGTACTTCTATTTCTATTGTCTAAGGCTGAAAGACTCTAGTTTAGGGTTCAGATGCTGGGTCAGCCTGGCCTGATTGCCTTAACCACTCCACTGCCTGAGCAGTGTGCCAATTAGATGTGCAAATGAGGAAAAGAGGAAGTGGATGCACTTCTTAGAATATCAACTCAGAAGCCTCTCTTCAAATAAACCATAATTAGATGATAAGCAAGAACAGCCCCTGCCTCATGGGCTTAACAGCCAACCCAAAAGTTGGGTAGTTGTGATCAGTTCACTCATCAGAGCACACTCACCAAGTGTGCCTATGGGCTTTGCCTTCTGTGAAACACACTATTCTTGTAGCTCAAAAACTGAGCCTTAGTCCATTTTCCCTAAGGCTAATAAAATTTACCATCTATCAAGCTGCTACTATGTGCCAAGCCTTGGCACTTAATATACAATTGTCAGTTTAATCCTCACAACAACCTGGAAAGATAGAGATTATAATTTCTATTTTGTAGCTAGGGAAACTGAGATCCAAAGTGGTGAAATTATTATGGATTCAATTGTGCCCCCCCCAAAAAAGAGTTATGTTGATATTCTAATTCCAGTATCTCAGAATGTGACCTTATTTAGAAATAGGGTCATTGCTGATATAATTGGTTTTTAAGATGAAGTCATACAGGAGTAGTGTAGGCCCCTGATCCAGTATGACTAGTATCCGTATAAGAAGATGGCCATTTGAAGATAGAGAGACATGGGTAGAACACTATGTGGAGATGGAGGATTGGGTAATACATCTACAAGACAAGGAGCAACAAAGATTGCCAGTAAGTCACTAGAAGCTAGGAAGAAGTAAGGAAGGATTCCCTTACAGGTTTCAGAGGAA
The DNA here is from genome assembly GCA_030848825.1 of Tadarida brasiliensis. Classification (NCBI taxonomy): domain Eukaryota; kingdom Metazoa; phylum Chordata; class Mammalia; order Chiroptera; family Molossidae; genus Tadarida; species Tadarida brasiliensis. The sequence goes on along the minus strand of CM061280.1, from coordinate 93,933,832 downwards.
ATATGGCCCTGTTTATACCTTGATTTCAGGCTTCTAGCCTACAGAAGAGTGAGATAATAAATTTCTGTTGTTTTATGTCACCCAGAATTTGTACTTTGAATAGTACTTCGTTTCAGCAGCCTTAGGAAACTGATATAGCTAGTAAGGAGCAGATTTGGGATTTGAACCCAGAGTCTCCCAACTTTTCCCACTCTTCCATACTATCTTCCCACATGGTGAGAGAGGTATGTGGACACTTTGGAGATACATAGCAGCTCAAAAGAGCAGACTTTTTCTACTGAAGCTGTTTTAGGTATGATGAGAACAACCTACTTTTGAGTGGCCTGGACCCAGGACACATTTGTCAGAGAAGAGGGGGAAACACTTCTTCAAGGTTATGGTAGTTTCAATTGATTAGCATAACCTATGAAGTGATACAATCAGTGACAACTCTGGGTGAGTATAACACAGCAGGGACTGCCAATTAAGCACCTGGTTAAAACGCTCCTACATGGCCCTGGCCGGTTTGGCTCAGCAGTTAGAGCGTAGGCCCACAGACTGATGAGTTGCGGATTCGATTCCGATCAAGGGCACGTACCTCAGTTGCAGTTCATCCCTGGCCCTGATCGGGGTCGTGCGGGAGGCAACCAGTCGATGTGTCCCTCTCACATCGATGTTTCTCTCTCTCTCTCCCTCCCTCCCACTCTATCTGAACAAAGATGGAAAAATGTCTTCGTGTGAGGATTAAAAAAAAAAAATACTCCTACATGTCTTCCAAGTCCCTAGAACCAAGCATAAACCATTACCCTCTTCACATGGGATACTTTGCCCTCCCTTGTTCCAACCCCTTTCACTCACCAAGTTTTCATCCAGGAAAGCTTTGGTGTCATTGTAGAGCCCTTTAAGACTAAATGTAACATCTACTGCATCATTTCTGCTTAGAGTCTGAGAAGAGAAGAATGGAAAAGAAAGGAAGAGAAAGGACAAAGAAGAGTTATTGATTAGTAAGCATGTAGCAGCTGACTTCTCTGTGGGAAGGGAGGAACAGGCTAGTAGGATGTGGCTATAGATAAAAAAGTAATATTCAAAATACAATACAGCTAGTACAGCATGGGCACCAACCAATCAGAACTGATGCCAGCTGTCAACTACTGTAGCTGTATTGATGTATCCTATAAAGTGGGACAGCACAACTTGGCATTTGGCATCATTGAATGAGTGCTACAGGTATAGGGGAATAGGAAATATGCAAACCAGAGAGTAAATTTGATGCTACTTGCTGATGCTGGGCTAAAACTACCTTTCCAATGGTAGGTGAAGTTAGGCCCAATCATCTCTCTTCTTGAAACTCAAGGTCTTGAGCTCCAGGCCTCCTCTAGCTAGGATCTGGCCCCAAATATATAGGTAACCCATGTTTTAGGAGGCCCTGACCCTATATGTGGCCCTTTTGTATCATTTGTCTAGCACTAAAATTACTTATTAAAAGCATCCCATAAATCTTCTGTAGTGGGTAAAGTCATGGGATGGCATATTTAACCTCAAGTATTCTAATCTGGACATTTCCCTCAAGATGGAAACCAAGGCAGACTAGAGCTCAGGTTTCAATGACAGATGTCACCTTAACAAGTTATCTGGATGAGGAAGGGCCAAGGCCAAGTTTCTCTCCATTCACTTGCCATTTCTCCCCTGAGGCCAGTGTGGTAGGTGGCTGTCAGAGAAGAGGGCTAGCTCTGAGATGATGAAATCTGCTATGGGATTCCCCCAGTATCCACTTTGGACCTGTAACTGTCAAGGAATACCTGTCTTCCCTTCCACTCTATCCATCAGTTTCCTGACATCATTTGTCCAGTTTCTCCATGCAGCCTACAACTCCCCTTCCTTCTTTTTCATCCCCTTTCCTATGTGGTTTGACTCCTTTTCTTCATCTGCCCCTTGCCCCCTTACCTCAATGGGAGTACAGAAAGCTGCACCTGCCTCGTTGCCACTGCCTTGGCCATAAAATACATCATTCAGCATTTTAGCACTGGCGTTCACAGAGTCCATGAGAACAGACACATGCTGGTGGACCTTGCTCAGGTTAGTAATTCTGTAATAAAACAAGGACAGATAGATGAGTTTGGAGTTCTGAAGGACTTCTGGCCTAGGGTACTGGTGAGGGTTGGGATAAGAATAGAAAGCCCTGGGTACCCAAATTGGTACCCTCCTGTTATTTCTATTTGTCTTTAGGTAGCCACTTGGACAAAAAAAAATGTCTCTAGGTATTCATCTTTCTTCATCCTTGTCCCACCTGTATTAGATATTGGGTGATTCAGGACAGTGAGAGGCCAGAATAGGGGAGGACGATGACCCCAGGAATTTCAAGGCCCTCCTGATATTTAAAGGCAAGGATAAACATTCTTAGTCCTGTTGGGTCTGGAAAAGTAGGAGGAAATCAAAGTTCATCTCTGGGTCTAATGGGAGAGTTCCATGCTGGCTTATAGCTGAGTGCAAAGACCATTTCCTGTCTGGATTGTCAGGGTCCCTGTCAAACTTCAGACTTCTGGGTAAGACCTTTCTGAGACTGAGCTCCCCAGTAGCCAATAGACACAAATTGGCTTCTTCCTGTCCCTTTTTAGGATTCTCAGCCCTGTGTCTGGCTAGTTTTACTTACCTGCTGATGAGGTTTTCTGCAAGCTGAGCTAAGTGCTGCATCTGGGCAGACTCTTCATCAGAGAGGCTACCCTGAGATTCCTGGGAGTCCAGCTGGGGTTGAGAGGCAGCTTTAATTTCAGTATGCTTGCACTCCCACATTTTCATTGAGTTCTCAAAGTCCTGGAGGTGAAGACAGTGGCAGATCCTAATGATTGCTGAAGCTAAGAGGGCATGTGGCAATTCTGTCTGTGAGTCTGAAATTTGTGGGTATAGTGGGTAAAGGGAAAAGAGGGCCCCCATTCCCCCATACACCCACCTACACACCTATACATCTATCCACCATTTCATTCAATGTCTCTTCTATACTAGGCACTGTTAGTTTTTGCTGTTGTTGTTACTATGAGTCTTGGGACAATATGCTTCAATCAGATAGATATCTGCCTTCCAGAAACTCCTCTATGAGGACAGCATTATCAGTAAGACAGTGGAACACCTTTCATGCTCCCTTCTTTGTCAAATCTAAGCAATATGTTGTGATGGACCTAGAGACAGAAATATTTAATTTTGAATTATTCTTCTATCATTTACTGGTTGTATGACCTTTAGCAAGTTATTTAACCTCTCTGGTTCTCATTTTCTTCACTTGTAAAATGGAAATAACTGTATCTATCTCACAGAATTGTTGGGAGGACCTACTTGAGAGAATACATCTAAACTTCCCAGCACAAAGTAGGCAGTTTATAAACTAGACAGACTTCCCCTCTCTTCTCTGTTGCTGCTTCCGTGGACTGCCTTCAGGTCAGAATGGAAGAAAGCCTTCAAGCACTGAACATTTGATCAATAATGACTCCTTTCTAGCTTTAGGTGGTTTAGTAGAAGTGAGTGACATCTGTGAATGCAGCATTTTAAGGAATCTTGAGGAACCTAAAAACCATAGTCAATGAAGAATCTCTTATTGAAAGAGCAGATTTCTCCATAACTACCTAAGATCTTTAGCTCTCTGTGCAGTGGAGAGAGGACAGCTTTGTCTAAAACCATAGGAGGGAGGCTCCTTGTCTCACTCTCTTAGACAGTGGTTTGAGAATGTCAGTATATATTAGTATGTCTCAGGGGGCTTGTTTAAAAATGCAAGTTCCTAGAAACTACTCGTTCCCATTCTGATTCACTGGGTCTGGTGTGGGGCCCAAGAATATGCAGTTCTAGCAAGCACCCAATGTGACTGATGCAAGTAGCAAGCAGACATCCCTTTGAGGAATTCTGCTTGACTGGAAGTATTGAGTATTCAGCGAGAGTTGTCTAAGAGACAGTGCAGGTGCCCCAGACAAGCCTTTCCTTTCTTACCCGATCTCTTATCAGCATCTGGGCAGCATTCTTGTATCTAATCTTGATAAGGCCTGGCCTCTGAACCCAGGCCTCCCCATCCACCTGCACTGGGATACCTTCTTCACCATCAATGGTTATCAACACCTCACGGCACTGCCAGAGAAGAGGAGGGAGAATGGGGCAGAAAAATGAGACAAGTACTGTAGACCAATCTGGTAATCCCACAGTCATGGCTGTAATGTGTATCTGAAGCAAGACTGGCAAGGACGTAAATCAGATGATCTCAAGGATGAAACACCTGGTGTCTATGGGCTTTTTGCTCGTTCAGTCCCTACTACCTCTGTCTCTAACCTTAGCCAGCACCTTGCTTTCCACAAGATAACCTCATCCCTCCACCCTGACACTTATACCCAGTTAATTTCTGGGACAACTCCATATCCTGGGTTGTAACCACAGAGTTCAGTCTCTTTCTGGTGCCCACCCAGCCCCTGCTTACCTGAGCAATGCGATGATGATGCATATTGATGATACGGGACATTGCCATCTGTATGGAACCAAAGATTGCCACTACCTCCAGCTTCCCATCATCTATTGCAGGAGCCTCATATTCCTGAGGAGGAAGAACTGTGTCACATATCCCCTTGGAAAACCATACCTTGTCTATCACAAGTAGGTATGCTTTGAAGGCTCCTAGTGAGAATTTTTCTAGGTCATGAAGAATGGAGTAACTATATATTAAAAGGGGAAAATGAGGTCAGGAAGCCCATCTGGGAAAAGAGCACTGAGATCACAACTCTTAGTCTCTTCTGAGATCAGAGCTCTGAGCTGGTTCCCTCCCTGTGTAATCTAGCATCATAAATGCCCAAGGCTAGTCCCATTGGCCACATGGCCTTCTTGGGTAAACTCAGAGGAAAAGGGTCATGGCCAATTTTCCAGGAGATTTTATTGACAGACCTCCTTGGAAAAAAGAGCATAACCTAGGTAACCTTTCAAGGATCTGTCAGACCTGAGGTATGGAAAATTCAAAATCCAGGCGACACCTAAGAATTGATCTGATCCTGAGTTTTTTCGGTTGATTCTTTTTTTGTGTGTGCTCTGAAATGCTAATTGCCTTTTTAAAAATTGCTTATACAGCTACAACTAATAAAGGTTCCCAGCCCACCTCCTCTCCCCACATTGTCCACTTTATTTCTACCCCAGTGAGTGCAACTCTCATTTTTGAGAGATCTTAGAGGGGTCAAACCTTTCTCCCTCCCTGTTCCTTGTTTCATACTTACTGTGGCTGCTGTGCTGCTTCCCCAGAAGTTGATGCCTCCAGCATAGCTGGTAATGTTGAGCACCACAATGCCTTGCAGGTTTGGCAAGGAGATAGCTTTTCCATCACACTGAAAGATACGAATGTGAAGGGACATTTACAGAGATAGGACAAGGGCTCTGTCTTCTCTTCATGCTATCATTTTCTCATCCATAAAATGGAAATATATCTTCATGCCTTCCTCCCATGAGCTGTGAGTGAGGATCAGAGTTAAAGCTCAAAGAGAACCAAGAATATAAGGAAAAGTTGGTTCCTAAGGTCATGATATTTCTTTTTTCTATGCCCAGGAAGATTACCCTCTTTCCCACTAACCTCCAGGTGCACTCGTTCTTCCAGTTTCCTGTAAGAGCGCTGCAAAAGTTCCTTGCTTCCCAAAAGGCCATACCACATCTTGTTCTTAAGGCGGCTACTACAGGGATATAAGGGTAGAGAAAGGTAGCCACAGGGTTAATAATATAAAGATAAATGGATGAGGAAAAGCAAGAGAGGACACCATTTTATTCCTCAAGTGCCTTCAAATAGAGAGGAGTCATACTGAATGTTAACTGGACCCAAGAGGATATGCTAGGATGGTGTAACTGGTATCCCCATTCAAATACTTGCTGAAATGGGTTCCTGGGCCCCCTTGAAGCTTCAGTATCCCACCAGTAGGTAAATTTGCCACTTTTCCTTGCCACTAATATTGGTTCAGAATTGGAAGAGACAACCAATATTCAGAAAGTAATGTTCATGAAAAACTGTGGGCATAGCTGGCTGGTGGACACTAGCTGCCCTGGCAAGTGCCACTCCAGGAGCTCAATATTTCAGCTGCTTGGAATAATTTCATTAGAAACATAACTCTTACACTGCAATTTCTTTGAAGCATAACTTTTCTAGCAAAGTGGAGGGATTTTCTAAGATTTGTATATCAAACACTTAATTCAGTGCTATAGAATTAGACTTAAGTTTACTAGGTGTATTGGAAAGGAGGAGTCAGTGGACAGAATATGGGACAGGCAAGCATATCAAGAGACTTGGGGTTTAGGTGGAAAGGATAGGGCCTTACTGATTGTAGGATCTCTGATAAAAACAGGCAGGGGGCTTAGAATCACTAGAAAGGATGGCTAGAGTTTAGTGTGAGTTTTAATTTTTATTTATCTTTTTAAATTAAATGTATTGGGGTGACATATGTTTCAAGGGTACAATTCTATGATACATCATTTGTATATTGCACTGTGTGCACATCACCCAAAATCAAATCTTCTGTCACCATATATTTGACCCCTTTTGCCTTTTACTACTCTGATAACTACCATACTGTTATTGGTGTCTATGAGTATTGTTTTTAAACAAGAGCCACAGAAATGAGCCACAACAGGGCATGAACTTTGAAATGTAAGAAGGCTAGCACAAAATTATTTTGATTCTGTTTAAAACCACAAGTTCTTTGGGCACTTTAGTTTCCTTGTCTATAAAAATAGTTTAGTTATATAGAAATGCAAAATACCTAGAACAACCAAGACAATTCTGAAAAAGAACAAAGTTGGAGGACTTTCATCTCTCAGTTTCAAAACTAATTATAAAGCTACAGTTATCAAAATAGTGTGGTATTTGCATAGGATAAACACAGATCAATGGAACAGAAATGAGAATCTAGGAAAAAACCCTTACATTTATGGTATTTTGATTGTTGACAAATGTGCCAACAGCATTCATTGGAGGAAAGAATAGCTTTGAAAAATGGTGTTGTTGTAATTGGATATACATGGCCAAAAAGATGAACTTGGACCTTTACCTCACATCATACACAAAAATTAACTCAAAGCAGATTATAGACTTAAATTTAAGAGCTAAAACAAGAACATATTTAAAAGAAAACTAAGGAACAAATTTTTAAGAGTGTGGGTTAGGCCAAGATTTTTTTTTTTTTTTTTTTTTTTTTTTTTTTTTTTAGATATGGCATCAAAAGCATGGTCCATAAAAGAAAAAAATTTGATTAACTGGATGTTACCAAAATTAGAAACTTTTGTATTTCAAAAGATAGCATTTAGAAAACAAAAAGACAATCAACAATAAAAAGACAAGCAACTGGGAAAGAGTATTTATAATCCACATATCTAATAAAGTACTTGTTCCTTAGCCAAGGCCTGCTCTGAGAAAAAAGGTTCTGGTGGCAGGTGGCAAGGGTGGTGGTGGTGCGGGGGTGTGGTTTCAATCTACCATAAGAACTCTGAGGCTGTCTTAGGGTTTGTCTGTAGTACAAAAATACCAAAAGGTACCAAGCAGGCCAATACTGGATGGGATAAAAATCAGTGGGTTCAAGGGAACCAGATTAGGAACACCAAGAACTAGTCAGTTGATACTTTGCAGGCTTTTCAACCAAAAACAGACCTGAACCCACTACTAGGACCTGGTCAAGTTCTCACAGACAGAACAAAGATAGGTAATTTGCTGAATCGAGTCAATGTAATCTGTTTGAAATAACATTAACATAGTTAGCTGTGTTTACATAGTAACCCATAGGATTAGGTTAAGTAGGGTACAGACTGACAATTGCCAGAAGAGGGGGTGGGGGAGGGGAGCGATGAACCACAGAACTTGTACGCATGTGCTCATAACCAATGGACATGGACAACAAAACTGGGGACAGGGCAGGGAGGGAGGGGGAGGAGGGTGACAATGGGGAAAAAAGGAGAAACATCTGTAAGAAAAATAAATTAATAAAATAAAAAAAAGAAAAACTGAAAAAAAAAAGAAAGCAGTCCAAGTTCAGGATGCCAGTGCAGAGTCATCACATTTGGGGTAAGTAGTCCCACTAGGATAATCTTGGGACTAATATGTTTTACTTCCAAAGGACCTCTTTATTTCTGTTGTTTGTCTGAGAGGTAGGGAATATAGGAATACGTGAATGTATGATTATTGTCCGTCTTCATGTAGGGAGGGAAGTTTCTTTTTCTTACGTGTATTGATCTGGGTGTTCATCTCTTCTGGTGTTGAACTCCAGAGAAATTTTAGCATCCAGTCCAATTCCAAAATAGTTGTTCATGACGCACTTTTCTTTGAAACATCTGAAATTAGGCAAAGGGAAGAGGAGCACAGATATTAGTGCAGGAATGAAGCGCCATTATTATTGGGCAGCAGACTTCATATGCATGATAAAAAAGCACTGAGGGAAAGCCTCCTCTACATTGGACACAAGCCTTAATGTTCTTGAGAAACACATGTAGATGTCCTGTTGTATTAACAACTAGCACTGTGATCTGTAAGAGAGGGCACCCACCTAATTGGGAGGATTCAGTGGGATTGGGAGGCAACCAATTGATGTTTCTCTCTCTTTCTCCCTCTCCCAACCCCTCTCTCTAAAAAAAAAAAAAATTAAAAAAATTAAAAAATAAAATAAAAACATGTACGAGAGTAAAGTCTGCACTATTGTTTTCAGAGATATCTGAACTCATTTATGGTGCTTTCACATCAAAGAGCAAAGTGAGCACACATTTGAGAGAAAAGACTGATAAAGGAGGATATATATGTCAGGCAGTTTTTTTTATTCTTCTGCACTCATCTCGGGTGTTGATATCAAAACCAGTGGTGTGCTGGAGCCAGTTTGTACCAGCTCATGTCAGCTGATTATGTCTATCACTTCCCAGCTCTGCGTTTAATGGCATTATGTCAGTAGCTTGAAATAGGTCATGGTGTGAGGGTTTACACCAGGAATAAATCAGGGTTTCCCTCCCCCCTCCCCCCAGAAAGCTGGTTTTAAATGTTTGCTAGCACACCATTGATCAGAACTCATTTGGTAGGTCAATGAAACCTCAGACATGAACTTAAGCCAATGGTGAAGTAGAAGGGAGTGGGGGCTGGAGTTAGGAATAAATGGGAAGCTGCAGAAAACTTCAATAATTGCTAGCTGTGTCCTTCTTTTGGGAAACTGAAAATGGGTACAATGTAGCTACTCAACTATAGATAATTTTTTAAAATTCATTAATTAACTGACCCTGCATCTCTCACATGAGATTTGCCCCCCAGAAATTGGACATCAGCCTCTCTAACTGATGTTCAACTGATCTTAATGTAACTCAAAATGAGTGAATGGGGCAGAACTTGGCTGCTGGGAATATTCTAAACCAGTAGGGCTAGTGAGACAGACATCTTTAGATTTGCTACCTAGTCCCCTAAATGCCCATTTATTTTTTTAGTACCTCCAATCATTTACTGTTAAAGGCAAGAGTGGAAAAACAAGTCCTTTGAAAGAACAACAGCTAATATTTATTGTTCATAATAATAATAAATCTTAACATACAGCATTTAACTATGGGTGCCAAGCACTGCTTAGTGCAAGTACTTTGCATATATAAACTCAATAAATACAACAAACCTATGTGACAGGTTCTACAATTGTCTCCATTTTACAAGTGAGGAAACTGAGGCTCAGATTAGTTGTATAAGGTCGCACAACTAGTAAAGCACAGTCAGGATTTGACTCTGGGCATCCTTAGACTATGCTCTTAACCAGAGAAAAGAAAGCCATAAAAAGGTCATAGGTCTAAATACTTACATAGTTTCAGGTGTAAAATGTAAGTGCTCCAAATTAAGGTTATCTAGGTCTTCACTTTTGAGAGAAGGTACAGAAGACAAAGTGCTATGACGAGAACCTAGACACAAAAGACATCACCTTGGTGTCAGATGCAAACAAGAAATCCCTGTCATCACTTGTATTTCACACTATTTTCTCTGTGGGAGTAGGGTCAAGCTCAATGACTTTCTCTTAGATATTCAGGGTTTGCTTTCCAAAGAGGGATAATCTTGGATGGACAGGGGCTTCCATTGAGACGACAATGAAGCTGAGTTGCTTGCTTACTGGCAGTGAAAATAGCTTCAAATCTTGGGTTTCATCAGGCCAGCCTTTTCAAAGGACCTAAAAGTGTCATTACTTCTGGACATTGGCATGGGATCTTATAGCGTGAGTTTTCTGGGAAAGAGGGAGGGATATCTACTGCACAGTAGAATTATGGCTAAAAGAAAATGCATGAAAACACACCTTTATTTTATGGGCACTAGAAGACAGTGATGAAGGGTAGAATGAGAGAAGAAGAACAGAAAGATCCTTACGGTGTCCTGAGCTCGTCTGGCTAATATCTTCTAAGTCATCTTCTGGGAAGAAAGTTGAAGTAAAATTCTTAACCGATATTGCCTGTCGGCTTTGTTCATCCAGAACTATAGAGAAAAAGTGAAAGTAAGGAGCGAGAAAAGGGAAGGGAAAGGAGATGAAAAAAAAAAAAAAAGGACAAAGGGAGGGAGGATTGGTCACATTTATCAGACATTTTCAAGCATCTCCTTTATTTAGTTAATGCCAGTCAGTGTGTGGTTAGACTCTCATTTGACCATCACCTCTCTTCCATGATGCTGTTTGTAGTGTCAACTTTCTTACAGTATTGCCCCCATGTCTCTTCATATCCATGCCTGAGCTTTTTCTGTTTTACTGGTTATTCTTTTTCTGTCACCCAGGAAATGTGATTGTGAGTAGAAGCTCAGGGCCAGCGGTGGGAAGTGGGCAGGTAGGGTGGGAAACCCTCTGCTCTTCTACCTCTATTCTTACCTCTTTGTTAATTCATTTACTCACATGACTTTTGTTCCAAACTTGAGCCTGTAGGAACATGCCATTCTTTCACTCAAATGTCTCACCCATACCCAGAATACTTGTGAAGTCTCCTTCCTTTCACCAGCCTATATATTGTATAGCTCAGGTGCTCAGCTTGTGCCAAAGTACATAGGTTCAATCTCTATCCTAGCAGGGGTGCCTTTCTCTGTCCCATGGTCACAAACTGTACTTCTAAATCTGATTTATGTGTTGATGGAGCAGGCTGAGGGTTGGTTGTGACAGAGTTATGGCCACATCAGATTAATCTGATCCCCACTACTTGGAAACTATTACGGAAATAGAGGCAAACTGACTATTTAATTCTTTCATAGTGCAGAAAGGAGATTTACTTTCTTTTTTGGAAACTTGACCGAGGTTGTGCCTAAAGGTACCAAGGCAGGAGAAGGTCCCATGGCTAAAAGTCAAAGGGACTTCCTTGCTACATGGACTTCTGCTCAGACTGAATAGCTCTAGTAGAACACAGTTAGTCTTGTACCATCTTCTGACCTGTTTTTCAAAGAAGAGTTGTGGGGGAAAAGTGGGAACCAAAATGTTAAATTAAGAAGTTGGAGGAGTTGAAAGAGTTTTCATACTGAGTTGAAAGCTTGCAACTTGTCATGAGTTTGGGGAAATGGTAATCAATTTCAGAGCTGCCAGGAGCACTCTTAGGGCCCATTTGCTTGATTGATACTGTGCAAGACATGAAGAGATAAATACTATTTTTCTTTCCAAAATAGTCACAGGTTTGGTGGTTGGACGGAAACAGGAACAGGTGGAAAAAAATTTCATGGCTGGTGGTAGAAGCTGACAGAGCTTTGAACAACTGCAATTGTTTAGAATGAGTGTTAGTTCCAAAAATAAATGAGTAGCAAGAGTTGAGTGCCTGGGAGGTAGAAGGAGCCAAAGCGGGAGCTTATCAGGACTGACACTTCAAATCAGCAGAGTCTGAGGACTGATTTTGGATGCTGTGTGAATGCAGAATCTAGTCAAGTTTTGGTGGTGGAGTCATATAGAAAATCTAGAGAGAGAGGGAGATCAGTAAACCATCCACTAGAACCTTCTTTTTTCCCTACCTCAATCTCCACAACCCTGCGACCCTTACCTTGTTCAACTTGGAATACAATGAGTTTCAAGGATTTCTGGAGATTCTTGGCCTTTGTGGCCAGCTCCAACTTGCACTTGGCTGTGTGGTCTAGTTGAGGGATGTGGGGCTTTCCATCTGCCTTGCTACTGTCTGCACATACTGTAGCACTGTTTTCAGCTGCTGCCTCCTCAGCCAGGACATCAATCAGGACATTGAGCTTGTCATACATTAGGTCACTCTATATAGGGAGGAAGGAGACAGGGCATTGTTATGAGGGACCAGTCCTTGAGAGGACAGGATGAGGAACTGGGGTGGTATGGGGAGAGGTGGGGAGGGGTAGTAGTTGGCCAGGAACATTGAGCATAGAAAGTTATCTGTGGGGAGCTGAAAGTTTGGGAAAAGAAGTACTTGGGTATATGGGATGGGATAACCAAAAAGTGTTAGGAGATCAAACAGATTTCATTTGTTTCTGAGCAGCTCCGGGAACCAATGTATACGTTGCCGAGTTTTTCTTATGTCAGACTGGCCTATAAAATGACATGGCCAACTTGAGGGAAGGTAAATACTTCTGAATTGGTATTTTCATGGGCATGATCCTATGGATGTGGATGTGTACCTTCATAGGTGCCTGCTGTCTGCATTTGTATGTGTGCATGTTTGGGGATGTGCTAAGTAATTATGGCTTGATTCCCAGCTACATCACTTAATAGTTTGAGGCAAGTTACCTAACCTCTTTGTATTTCTGTATTCTAAGGCAATTGTGAGGATTAAATAAGTTAATACATTAAAATTGCTTAACAGTTCCTGGCACAGAGTAAGTGCTGTTATAAGTATTAACTATTGTTGTTGCTGTTGTTATAGAGGTGAGTGTGGGTGTATTTTTAGCATGCATTTGTACATATTTTCAAGCATGTTCTGGTATACACCCAGGTGCGTACATGCTTGGTGTACAGTTGTGTCTAGGTGTGGACAGGTGCTTGGCATATAGTTAGGTACATGGTACATGTATAAGTACAAAGAGTGCCACTCTTCATTTGGTGAAAGATGGAAATTTGATGAGGTGGACTTTCCTCACCAGGGAAGCTTATCAGCTGCTCCTCCCTGTCTTTTACAATTCCCAGTGAGAGCCACCTGGCTCCACAAAGAGTGTAAGACAAAAGGAATGGAAACTTACTTTCAAAATCACAGATTCTATTGCTGTATTGTTCTGTTTTATCTGACTCCAGGCCTTTACAATATCAACCACAAAATCTTCCACTGCTGAGCACAGGAATCTGGAAAGATGAGATAGATGGCACAATGTCACATGGATCATGAGATCCAGAGCCCTTCCCTCTTATAATGTCAATAGTCTCCATCTTCCTTCTCCTCTCTATTTCTCTTTCCTAATCTCTCCTTCCTCCCTCTGCTTTTTCCTCTCCTCCAGATTCCTTCTCCCCTCTTTGTTTTTTCCTGCTCCTTCACGTATTTATAGTAAAATATACAAGTACCTAAGAGAGTTTAAGTAGCGTTTCTTAGTCTTAATTCCGAATTTCCAGAAAACGGAATTCAGTTGATCTGAGTTGGGTCAGAATTTCACCCTGGGTCAAATCAGCTATGGTTCAAGGGCCCAGCTGATTTAGTATAAACATAATAAAAACTGTCCCTGTGGGGAGTGTTTCTCAAAGGACAGTGTGGTAAACTTGACAGTAACCCTCCAAAGAGTCCCAGGAGGAATGAATGACCCATATATTTAGAAGAGGAGAATGTGTTGTTCAGGATAGGAGAAAGCAGCTGTGGTAGATACTACAGAGACCTTTCCTAGTGTCAGAGATAAACCAAAGTGTCCCTACTATAGTGAGCTATACTATGCTCTTGAATAGTGTGAAATATTGTTTCCCTTTTTTTAAAAATCTTTTTTCTTTTATTTTTTCCATCACAATTTATCCCCTCTATATCCTTTTCTACCTTCACCCCACCCCCCGCAATCACCACGCTGTTGTCAATGTCCATGAGTTCTCTCTTTTTTTCTTTTTTGCTCAAACTACCACCCCCCAACATTCTCCCACAGCAGAGCTATCTGCCTGCTCTCTATCTGTGAGTCTGTCTCTATTTGTTTGGTAGTTCAGTTTGTTAATTAAATTCCACATATGAGTGAAATCATATAGTACTTGTCTTTCTCTGAATGGCTTAGTATCTTTTAAAAATTTTTTTTCAATTAAAGTTGATATACAATATAATAATAGTTTCAGGTGCACCATATAGTGATTAGACATTTATATAACATACAAAGTGATCACCTCAATAAGTCAAATACCTATCTGACACCATACATAATTATTATAATATTAACGACTATATTTCCTATGCTGTACTTTACATCCCCATGACTGTTTTTATAACTGGCAATTTTTACATCTTAATTCCTTCCTTCCCCTTTTTTTTTTTTTCACCTAGTCACCCAAGCCCTCTCCCATCTGGCACCCATCAATTTGTTCTCTGTATCTATAAGTTTGTTTCTGTTTTGTTTATTCATTTATTTTGTTTTTTAGATTCCACATATAAGTGAAAGCACATGGAATCTAAAAGGAGCCAAAGTAACAGCTTATCAGGACTGACACTTTTCAAATCAGCAGAGTCTCATATTTTTCTTTTTCTGTCTGGCTTATTTCAATTAGCATAATACCCTCTAGGTCCATTCATGTTGTTGCAAATGGCAGATTTCATTCTTTTTTTATGGCTGAATAATATTTCATTGTATATATGTACCACCTCTTCTTTATCCATTCATTTATCAATGGACACTTAGGTTGCTTCCTTATCTTGGTTATTGGAAATAATGCTGCAATGAACATAAGGGTGCATATGTCTTTTCCAATTAGTGTTTTAGATTTCTTCAGATAAATACCCAGAAGTGGAATTGCTGAGTCATATGGTAGTTCTATTTAATTTTTTGAAGAAACTCCATACTGTTTTCCATAGTGGATCCAACAATTTACAATCTGACCAACAGTGCATGAAGGTTTGCTTTTCTCCACATCCCTGCCAACACTTGTTGTTTGTTGATTTATTGACTGATAGCTATTCTGACAGGTGTGAGGTAATATGGTAGTTTTAATTTGCATTTCCCTGATGATCAGAGATACTGAGCATCTTTTCACATGTCTCTTGGCCATCCTCTTTGGAGAAATATCTATTCAGGTCCTCTTCCCATTTTTAAAATCAGATTTTTATTTTTTTTTTGCTGTTAAGTTGTATGACTTCCTTATATATTTTGGATATTAGCCCTGTATCAGATGTATCATTGGCAAATATCTTCTTCCATTCAGTAGGTTGTCTTTTTTGTTTTGTTGATGGTTTCCTTCACTGCAAAAAACCTTTTAGTTTGATGTAGTCCCATTTGTATTTTTTTTCTTTTGTTTCCCTTGCCCAAGGAGACACATCCAAAAAAATATTACTAAGAGTGATGTCAAAGAGTTTGCTGCCTATGTTTTCTTCTAGGAATTTTATGGTTTTGGGTCTTACATTTAAATCTTTAATTCATTTTGAATTTATTTTTGCATATGATGTAATGAAGTGATTCAGTTTCAGTTTTTTGCATGTATCTGTCCAATTTTCCCAACATTATTGAATAGACTGTCTTTATCCCACTGTATATTCTTGCCTCCTTTGTCATAGATTAATTGATCATATAAGCATAGGTTTATTTCTAGGTCCTCTATTTTCTTCCACTAATCTATGTGTCTGTTTTTCATGCCAGTACCATGCTGTTTTGATTACTATAGCCTTGTAGTATTAGCCTTGTAGATCAGGTAGCATGATACCTCCAACTTTGTTCTTTATTCTCAAGATTGCTTTGGCTATTCAGGATCTTTTGTGCTTCCATATAAATTTTAGGATTATTTGTTCTAGTTCTGTGAAAAATGCCATTGGTATTTTGATAGAGATTGTACTGAATCTGTAAATTGCTTTGGGAAGTATGGACATTTTAATGATGTTAATTCTTCTGATTTGTGGCCATGGTATATCCTTCCTTTTATTTGTATCTTCTTCAGTTTCTTTCTTCAATGTCTTATAGTTTTCCAAATACAAGTATTTTACCACCTTGGTTAAATTTATTCCTCAGTATTTTATTCTGTTTGATGCAATTGTAAATGGGATTGTTTTCTTAATTTCTCTGATAGTTTTACATTAGTGTATAAAATACAACAGATTTATGGATATTTATTTTGTATCTTGCTACTTTACTGAATTCATTTATTAGTTCTAATAGTTTTTTGGGTATATTTTTAGGGTTCTCTATATATGCTATCATGTCATCTGCAAATAAGGACCGTTTTAATTCTTCCTTTCCAATTCGGGTGCCTTTCATTTATTTTTCTTGTCTGACTGCTATGTCTAGGACTTCCAATACTATGTTGAATAAATGTGGTGAAAATGGACATCCTTGTCTTATTCCTGATCTTAAGGAAAAATTTTCAGCTTTTCACCTTTGAATATTATATTAGCTGCAGGTTTGTCATATATGGCCTGTATTATGTTGAGGCATGTTTGCTCTACACCCACTTGCTGAGAATTTTTATCATAAATGGATGTTGGATTTTGTCAAATGTTTTTTCTGCCTCTATTGATATGATTATATGAATTTTAAAAATTTGTTATTCTTTTTTAAAAATATTTTTTTATTGATTTTAGAGAGGGAGGAAGGGAGAAGGAGAGAGAAACATTGATGAGAGAGAAAAACATCGATTGGCTGCCTCCTGAGAACCCCCTAATGGGGTTCAAGCCCACACACAGGCATGTGCCCTGACTGGGAATCGAACCGGCCACCTCTTAGTGCATGGGATGATGCTCAACCAACTGAGCCACACTGGCCAGGGATGCTCATATGAATTTTATCCTTCATTTTGGTTATGTAGTGTAGCTTGTGAATTGAAGCAGCCATGCATCCTGGGAACAAATCCCACTTGACATGATATATGCTCTTAATGTATTGCTGAATCAGTTTGCTGATATTTATTGAGGATATTTGCATCTATGTTCATCAGGGATATTGGCTTATAATTTTCTTTTTTTCCAGTGTCTTTGTCTGGTTTTAGTATCAGGGTAATGCTGGCCTTATAAAAACAGTTTGGGAGCCTTCCCTCCTCTTCAAATTTTTTGAATAGTTTCAGAAGAATAAGTATTAATTATTCTTTAAATATTTGTTAAAATTCACCTGTGAAGCCATCTGTTTGTTGGGAGTTTTATTTATTTATTTATTACTGCTTCAATTTCACTAGTTGTAATCTCTCTATTCAGATTCTCTGATTCTTCCTGATTCAGTTTTGGAAGATTGTATATTTCTAGGAATTTGTTTATTTCTTCCAGGTCATCCAATTTGTTGACATATAATTGTTTTCAGTATTTCCTTATAATCCTGTGTATTTTTGTGGTGTTGGTTCATCACTTCTCCTTTTTCATTTCTGATTTTATTTATTTGGGCCCTCTTTTCTTTTCTTTTTTTTTTTTTCTCTTGATGAGACTGGCTAAAGGTTTATCAATTTTGTTTATCTTTTCAACAAACCAGCTCTTGGTTTCATTGATCTTTTCAATTTTTTTAGACTCTATTTACCCTCTGGTCTTTACTATTTCATTCCTTGCTTTGGGCTTTATTTGTTCTTTTTTTTTTCTATTTCCTTTAATTGTAAGGTTAGATTGTTTATTTGAGATTTTTCTTGTTTCTTGAGGTAGGCTTGCATTGCTATAAATTTCCCTTTTAGAATTACCTTGGCTGTGTGCCACAGATTTTGTGTTGTTGTGTTTTATTTTCATTTTATTCAAGGCATCTTTTGATTTCTTCCTTGATCTCCTTGTTAACACATTCATTTTTATTAACATGTTATTTAGCCTCCATATGTGTGTCTTTCAATTTTCTTCTTGTAATCAATTTCTAGTTTCATACCATTGTGATTGGAGAAAATGCTTGATATGATTTCAATCTTCTTACATTTATTGAGACTTGTTTTGTGGCCTAGTACGTAGTCTATCCTGGAATATGTTCCATGTGCACTTGAGAAAAATATATACTCTGTTACTTTTGGGTGAAGTGTCCTAAAAATATCCATTAAGTTTATATGGTCTAATGTGTAATTTAAGGCCATTGTTTTCTTGTTGGTTTTCTGTATGAATGATATATCCATTGATGTCAATGGGGTGTTAAATTCCCCTTCTATGACTGTATTACTGGTGATATCTCCCTTTATGTCTGTCAAATTTGCTTTATATATTCAGATTCTCCTATATTGGGTATGTAGGTGGTTATGAGTTATTTTTGTTGTTGTTGAATTGATCTCTTTATCATTATGAAATGCCCTTCTTTGTCTCTTATTGCAGTCCTTATTTTAAAGTCTATTTTGTCTGATGTAAGTATTGCTACCCCAGCTTTTTTTTAGTTCCTTTTTGTATGAAATATCTTTCTCCATCCCTTTATGTTTAGTCTGTGTGTGTCTGTGTCTTTTGATCTGATGTGGGTCTCCTGTAGGCAGCATATATATGGGTTTTGTTTCTTTTACCCATTCAGCCATCCTATTTCTTTTTATTTGAGCATTTAGTCTATTTACATTTAAAGTGGTTATTGATAGGCATTTAGCTATTGATATTTTATTAATTGTTTTCTGATTGTTTTTATAGTTCTTCTCTGTTGTTTCTTATTCTCTTGCTCTCTTCTCTTGTATGTTAATGACTTTCTATAGTGTTGTGTTTGGATTCCTTTCTCTTTTTTTCTTGTATTTCTTGTGTAGATTTTAGATTTGTAGTTACCATGTGCTTTCTATATACCAAGCTATATTTATAGCAGTCTATTTTAATTTAATGGTCTCTTAACTTCAAACACATTCTAAAATCACTATAATTTTTACTTACCCTCTCCACATTTATGTTTTTGTCAATATTTTTTTACTTCTTGTGTGTGTTTGTGTGTACCCCCTAATTTATTGTTGTAATTACAGCCTATCTTCCTACTTTTTCCTTTTAACTTTTGTACTAGCCTTATATTTTGGCTGATCCACTGCTTTTATTGTATGTGTGCCTTTGTCAGTGAGAATTTTTTTTTTCCAATATTTTCCTATTCATATTTTTTATCTTTTCTTCTTAAAGAAGTCCATCTAACATTTAGTTGTGATAAACTCTTTAGTTTTTTCTTATCTTGGAAACTCTTTATTTATTTATTTTTAAAAATCCTCACCTAAGGATATTTTTCCATTGATTTTCAGATAGAGTGGGAGAGAGAGAGAGAGAGAGAGAAACACTGATGTGAGAGAGACACATCAACTGGCTGCCTCCCACATGACCCCGACCAGGGCTGGGGACTGAACCACAACTAAGGTAGTGCTCCTGACCAGAATCAACCTGCGACTCTTTGGTCCGCAGGCCGATGCTCTAACAGCTGAGCCAAACTGGCCAGGGCGTGTCTGGGAAAGTCTTTCTCTCTTTCAGTTCTAAATGATAACCTTCCTGGGTAGAGTAATCTTGGTTGTATGTCCTTCCTTTTCATTACTTTGAATATTTTGTGCCAATCCTTTCAGGCCTCCAAAGTTTCTGTTGAGAAATCAGCTGATAGTCTTATGGGAACTCCTTTGTATATAAATAGCCACTTTTCTCTGGCTACTTTAAAGATTCTCTCTTTGTTTTTAATCTTTAGCATTTTAATTATGAGTAGGCTTTTAATTAGGTGTAGGCTTCTTTGGGTTCATTTTATTTGTGACCCTCTGTGCTTCCTGGACTTGTTTGTCTATTTCCTTCACTAGGTTAGGGAAGTTTTCAGTCATTATTTCTTCAAATTGGTTCTCAATCCCTTCCTCTCTCTCTTCTCCTTCTGGTACCCCTATGATGCAAATGTTGGTGTGCCTGATGTTGTCCCTGAGGTCCCTTAAACTATCCCCAATTTTTTAAATTATTTTTGCTTTCCTAATTGGGTGTTTTTTGTTTTTGTTTTTTGGCTACCTTGTCTTCCAGATTGCTGATTTGATCTTCTGCTTCATCTAATCTGTTATTAACTCCTTCTAATATATTCTTTACTTCTGATTGGTTCTTTTTTATGTTTTCTATCTTTTTAAAAAATGTTTCCTATAAGTTCTCATTGAGTGTGTCTATTCTTTCCCTAAGTTCATTGAGTATCCTTACAACCAGCGTTTTGAACTCTGCATCTGGTGGATTGCTTGTCTCCATTTCATTTAGTTCTTTTTCTGGAGTACTGTCCTGTTCTTTCATTTGGGATGTTTCTTTGTCTCTTAATTTTGACTGACTCCCTTTGTTTGTTTCTATGTATTAGGTATATTGGCTATGTCTCCAGGTCTTGGCAGTGTGGCCTTACGTAATAAATGTCATGTGGAGCACAGTCTCCCTGGTCACCTGAGTATGGTGTTCCAGTGGTGTCCCTTGTATTGGTAGTGTGTGCCCTCCTGTTGTAGTTGAGCCCTGATTGCTGTTGGTATGTCAGTAGGTGTGATTGACTCTCTGATTGACTCTCTGTGAGGAATGGCCATGACTATAGTAGACAAACAATTGTGCAGGGGGCTGACCCTGATGAGGATTTGCTTTACTGGGGCTCTGGTGCCTGCTGAATCCAGCGTATCATATGTGAAACTGTTTGGGTGGTGCTCTGGTGTGGTCTGAAGCTGGTCACTGGGTTTGTTGGTTCTGGGCACTCTTAGGAGGGGCTCTGGTGCAGGCCAAGTCAGCCAATGCCTGTGTCCAGCCCAGGACTACCTGGTAAGAGTTGCAAAGGGACCTCTGGTTGGTTGCCATCTGTGCTGAGCTTGGAGGCCTCTAAGAGTTGTTAGGCTGTGATAGTTGCCACTTGTGCTGGGCTTCAGGCTACTTAGCAAGACGTTTGGGGAATGCCAAGGCCAGCTACTGCTTGCTTAGTGTTTGTGGACCTTTGAGAGATTTTAAGAAAATCCACAACACAAGTCGTGGAAGGCCACTTGTGTGGAAAAGATGCTGGAAGAGGTCTAGTCCAGGCACATGAATTAGGTGGGGCAAAGTCTCAGCAAATCACCAGGGTGGGGTGAATGATCTTAACCAAGTTAATGGAGAGCTCATATTTGGCATCCACCTGCACTGCTGGCTGAGAAAGGGAGGTTCTCAACAAAGGAGGAGCAGCCTCTGCCATCATTTCCGTTCCAGGGAGAGGTCCCCTGACCCCTGCCTATTCAGCCCTTAGCCTGGAGCTAGTCAATTCAGCTCCTTCCTATATGTCCTTCATGCTTTTTGAGCTTCTGACCCAGTACTGGAGCTCAGAGTGAGTGAGTTTGTGAGCACATGAGTCTGTGTGCAGTCTGTTTAAGACCTGAAGCACCTGGGACTCCAGTAGCCCTCCATATCACTCATCCACAATGTCCACTGGTTTTCTTTTCTTTTTTTTTTTTAGGTTTTCTTTGGCTTCTTTTTAAAAAAAAATTATTTATTTTTTTTATTAATTTGTTTTTGTTACAGATGTTTCTCCTTTTCCCCCCATTGACACCTTCCTCCCCATTCCCCCCACCCCATCCCCAGCTTTGTTGTCTATGTCTATTGGTCATGCATACATGCATATAAGTTCTGTGGTTTATCTCTTCCCCCCAACCCCCCCCCCCCTCCTCTGAGGCTTGTCAGTCCATACCCCACCTCTATGTCTCTGGGTCAATTTTGTTCATCAGTTTATTTAGTTCATTATATTCCACAAACAAGTGAGATCAGGTGATATTTGTTTTTCTCTGCTTGGCTTGTTTCGCTTAGCATAATACTCTCTAGGTCCTTCCATGTCATCTCAAAGGATAAGAGATCTTTCTTTCTTACAGATGCATAGTATTCCATTGTGTACATGTACCACAGCTTTTTTTATCCACTCATCTACTGATGGACACTTGGTTTCACAGCCAGATGTTATAAGGACTTCCTTCCTGGCACTGGATCCCTGGGCTGGTGAGCTGGGTGTGGGGCTGGGACTCCTTGATTCTCAGGTGGGACCAACACAGCCTAACTATTCCTCCTGTTGAAAACTGTCACACTGTGTGTGAGGGACCTGCCAATCCCATGTATCCCTTTCTTTTGCTAGTTTCAACATGGCTTCCTCTTTATGTCCTTAGCTATAGAAATTCTGTTCAGCAAGCCTTCGGGTGATTCTTAATAATGGTTGTTTTGTAATTAAAAATAATATCTTTTATTGAATTTTAGAGAGAGAAGAAGGGAGACAGAGAGAGAGAGAAACATTGATGTGAGAGCAAAACATTGATTGGCTGCCTCCTGCACACCTCCCACTGGGGATCGAGCCTGCAACCCGGGCATGTGCCCTGGCTGAGAATCAAACCAACAACCTTTTGGTGCATGAGATGATACCTAACCAACTAGCCACATCGGCCAGGGCAGTTGTTTTGTAATTTAGTTGTAATTTTGATGTGGTCATGGGAGGAAGCAAGCATAGTGTTTATCTACTTTTTCATCTTGACCAGAATTCCTCCCCTTTTTCCAAATCTCTGGCTTGCTATTTTGTCTTTTTGAATATTTTAAAAATGTTTTTCTTTATTGATTTTAGAGAGAGAGGAAGGGAGAGGGAGAGAGAGATAGAAACATCAGTGAGAGAGAACATTGATTGGCCACCTCCTGCATGCCCCTCACTGGGAATTGGGCCCACAACCTGGGCATATGCCCTGACTGGGAATTGAAACAGCGACCTCTTGGTGCATAGGTTGATACTCCACCAGTAAGCCACACCAGCCAGGCGCTATTTTGTCTTTTTGGAGTATCAGGAGCCCTCACCCCAATGTCAACTGTTTTTTTTTTTTTTTAAATCCTCACCTGAGGATATTTTTTCCATTGATTTTTAAAGAAAGTGGAAGGGAGGGAGGGAGAGAGAGAGAGAGAATCATTGATGTGACAGAGATACATCAATTGGTTGCCTCTTGCATAACCCCGACCAGGACTGGGGATTGAACCTGCAACCAGGTAAGTGCCTTTGACTGGGAATTGAACCCACGGCCCTTGTGTCCATGGGCTGATGCTCTAACTGTGGAACCAAACCGGCCAGTGCCAATTCATCTTTTTTATTCTAATCTTTCTATTCAGGAGGTTTGAGTTGGGAGAAATTTGATTTGGAAAGATAAACATGTACAGCAGTCCCTCAAATAAAATCATTTTCTATAATGTCACTTTGTTATAATGTTAATGAGATGCTGTAGGAACTTAACTTATTTATATCAATTAGCCTGTGGTAAAATTGATTTCATTATGTTATTTTGCCACAGTTCTAAGAACCTACTGATGATGTTAAGTGAGGACTTTCTGTACTTTCTTTGGCCTCAACACCCCAAACTACTAAAATGAGTCCTACCTCTGACTGAGGACAGCCCATGAGGGGCAAAAAACCCCTAAAGGTTGAGAGCCAAAGTAAGACTGACCTGGTTGCGATGATCATCTCTGTAGGGTACTTGGCATTCAGGATTTTGTTCAACTCAGTGGTTGCAGATTCTAAGTGTTGGTTGGCAGCAGCCTGGGGGAAAAAGGAGTGTTCAGCCCTGGAACCTTAGCACTGTGACATAGTGTGCTGCCCATCCTCATTCCCTCATTATTTCTTATTGACTCTTTGCTATCAGCTCAACTGCCTCTCTGTAAATAATTATAATCAAGGAATTCTTTTGAAGATCCTCATAGATAATCTTAGCTCTGTGGTCATTCTAAAAATAAGAGATTTATATTGTTTCCTCTCATTTAAATTAATATTTAAAACTCATATAAAGGTAGTAATCTTTGTTCCATATTTCAAATGAATAATCTCATATTACATAGCTACTAAATAATAGATTTGGGATTTGAACCCACATTTTTCCAATGCTAGAGTATCACCTCTTATATAATAATATTAGTAATAATAAAAGCAGCCACTTACATAATACTTACTATGTTCCAGGCTCTGTTCTAAGCTATATATATTTTTTCATTTAGTCCTTATAACAATCCTATGATATAAAGATTGTTATTATCTTCATTTCACAGAACAGAAAACTGAGGCACAGGAAAAGGGGTAGTTGATATGTAGCAGAGTCAGGATTCAATTCCAGGTAATCTAGCTCTTGATTCTGTAATTTTAACTACAACTTGTGTCTACCAAGTCCTGATAATTCTATCTCTTCCATATGTCTTATATATGTCCACTTCTCCTTATCCCTGTTACCAGTTCACCACTCCAAATCATCATTATCTTTTGCCTAGACAATTACAGAATCTTGTCTTTTCTCCTTGCCTCTAGTCTTTATTCCTTCAATTGTTTCTCTACATACCATGGAACTCCCCTGCTTAAAACATTTCTATTAGATAGCAGAATAAATAGATGGATAGATTTGTGATAAAGTATAGTAAAATATTAATGGTAGAATCTACCATTTAAAATTTCCTATGCGTTTGAAATTTTTTGTAAGATAAAAGTAAACTTTCTATAATTCTCTTTGCTCTTAGGATAAACATTCAAACTTCCTACCATTGTTTACCAGGTTCTTCCTGACCTGCCCCTGATTATTTCTCCAGTCTCATCTTTAGTAGTTCTTCCTGTATATCCCCTTCCTGACCCCTATGCCTTAGCCATTATGAATGTATTTTAGTTGAGTGAATATTCCATACTCTCTCTTGCCTTTGGAACAACACACACAGTTCTATCTAGAACAGGCCTCCTCTTTTCCACTATCCTGGTTAACTCCCTCTGGTCCTTAAATCTCTTCTGAAATAGTACTTATTCTGAGAAGCTTTCCCTGTTTTCCCCCAGACTAGGTTAGGTACACCTGCTGGGTGTCCCCCCCACCCCCGCTACTTCCTTATATACTAACACTCATACTACTTTATAAAAACAATTTTTCTATCATTGCAACTAGACTATGAGCTGCATGACAGTATGGACTCTGTCATTCTTCTTTATCAACTAGCATATAAAAACAGATGCTAGAACAGTATCTCAAACATAGTAGTTAATTCATAAATATTTCCCATAAATATTCTGAGTGAATGAACAAGTAAATGGCTGAATGAATTATATACCCAGTGCCTATCATTATTTTTGGTAAATAGTTGCTGATTGACATGTCCTCAATTTTCAATGATCTCATTCTCATCAAGCTCATGGACAACACAATAGCTTCTCTCTGGATTTTGCCTATTATTTCACTGTGTAATAAATATGTTGAGCTGAATTACAGCTGGGCAGTAATTACCTCAAATCGGGGTACATCCATTTCAACTTGCCCTCTTAGCAATGGGGTTTGTCTGGGAGTCTCACGGATCATCACACTCCATCTGAAATGAAGTTCAAAGACAGACAGATATTTAGCACTGTGTTTTATCACAGGCTGGCATCAGTTTCATATGTGAAAAGGAGATAAAAATGTTTATGTGTTGGGGAGAGATAGATTATAGGGGATGCCCAAGCTATCTTAGGTCACCTGATCTCAAGGTATACCACAAGGGGGTAGTCCTCATGGCTTCTCTAGGAGAGTGTGATGGAAGGAATTTCACCTAGGGTTCTTAGAGAGCAGTGCTTCTCAACCAGAGGTAACTATCAAGATCTCTTGAAGTGCTTTTGTAAAATACACATACCAGGGCCCTACCTAGGACATACTAAATAAGAATATTTGTGATAGAGCCTAGCTTGGTATCTTGATAAAGCACCCCAAGATATTCTTATGGGCAATCATATATCAAATACTATGCCCCAGCACAGAGAGCCTTTCTTATCAGAAGATAAGATGGCAATACTCTTTCTTCTCTAGAGCAGAGACAGTCTAGGCCAATTGTATATGAACTCTCATTTTTTTTTTTTTTTAGTTTCTTTGAGAACCTGATGAAGCTATATAATAGTTTCTACACTATTCTAGAATAGAATAGAAAGAAGGAAACTTTCCCAAGGAAAGAATATGCTTACATAGCTGTGCAATTTGAAGAAGATTCACAGAACCCTTGAAATTTACCCATGGGGGCTCCTGCTTTAGGATATTTTCAGTTGATGTGGTACTTCAGTGATGTTTGAAGGATACATGGTAGACCTTAATAGCCAAGCACCTCCCACCTTCCAAACTGCCCAGCACTGAAGCCAGAAAGACTCTGTGAGGGAGGTTATAGCATTCCTGATTGAGATGATGTAACTGGGGATAACTGTTCTACAAATGGAAAAGGCACAATGACCTGAGCTTTCAGCCACTCACCTGTCTAGATTCCTCACACTAGCATGCTCCACTCTGTTGAGGATGTTCAGAGGTGACTTGTTTTTGTTCCAGAATGCACCCCAGCCTAGGACACGGGCCAGATCATTGCCAGTTCCAAGCGGGATGACAGCCAGCTGACACTGCAAGAACAAAACCAGGTACCCTTTTCATACAGAACTACCAAGATTGACCCATAAAAGATCCCAGAAGACACTCTTTGGGAAAGGTTGTGGTCTCAAAGCCAGTAACAATAAAGGATTTATGATTCTAGGAAGTGTGATAGGAAGATGTTTGAAATTGAGTGAAATTTTCCCTAAGGAGTTGGGCCCTACTCTTGGCCATACAGAACCTACCTAGTAAAGGGAAAAGTTGCTGGAATAGGCTAATATGTAGAGCTATGTTTATAAAAGAAAAATATAGCCACAGATTTCTATCTAGGCTGGGCCAAAGAGGTGAGGTGTCTCAGGAGACAAAGCTACTGGATTCAGAAGAGCAGAGGGTGGCTTAGGGAAAAGAGGAAAGAGGTAGAGGAAAGTATCTGCTACTCTTGAGACTCAAGGAAGAAAATCATTTGTCTCAGGAGGGGTAGGAAATTAGGGGCTGAATGTTGCCTGAGGCCACTTCTTTTTTGCTTGCTCTCCTCCCCTTCAAATCTTCACTTTGGGGCTTGGGGAATAGAGCACTGCTCATTATTTCTGCTAACTCCCTAATTTCTCCATCCACAGATAGACAACCAGAAAATGGTCTAGGTCAGCAGGCTTAGATTAGAAATCTACCAGTCAGGTTGAGTGTGAAATCAATGGGAAACATGTATTTTATAGACAAGGAGAGTGAAGACCAGTGACTTCTTAGGATGAGAAGCTCCATACCCCTGTCTCTCTAGCAATGGGTAAACTGAGTCAGCTAGGGACTCACCCTTTCATGTAATCCTAAGGCATCAATCAGAGATAAGACCCAGCTCACACTGCCATCTCCACCACAAACCACAATGCGAAAGCGAGCAAAGTTCTTGAACATGGACAACCTGGAAGAAAAAGGAGAAAAGGGAGTCATTTCATGAATTGCTGGGTTTTACAACTCTTTTCTACAATGTCCAGGGCCCAAGGACTGCTGCTTCTGTACTCTGCTAACAGGCTACCTGCCTTCTGTCCCTTAGCCCCTATCTCTCTGTGTACCTAAACTTATAGGCAGTGCTCCCACAGGAAGTCCTCTAGGTCAGGCCTTGCCTCAACCCATACTATTCTGTGCCCAACCTTGCTCTGGAAGCTACTAGTAAGTAACCTAGCTAAATCTACCTGCTGAAGTCCAGGAAGAATGTCTCACATGGTGGTCAATGGGCTCACAGAAACCACAGCTGAACAGCCAGATGGTCCTCAAATAAAAGAGGTCTGTAGTAGAGATATATCTATTTGGCCCCATGCAGGGGGAGAGAACGAGTGACAGAAAAGGTTGATAGCAATATCTGCCTCCTCTTCTGAAGTAAGGAGACATTTTACCTCTTCTAACCACAAAAGGTGAAGCAAATCTGAGAGTAGGATATGGGCTTGAAAGGATTTCTGGGAGAGGGCTAAAAGTCCTCCAAAATACCAGCCAACCCAAAATACCCTGGAGTTATTTGTCTGTGTCTTGACTTGAGAAAATAGATCTTTCCTGCTCAGGTACTAGAACTGATTCCAGGAAGCTTATCCTAGTCTAGAGTGTATAAAAGGCAAATACCCTTCTA
Organism: Tadarida brasiliensis; assembly: GCA_030848825.1. Classification (NCBI taxonomy): domain Eukaryota; kingdom Metazoa; phylum Chordata; class Mammalia; order Chiroptera; family Molossidae; genus Tadarida; species Tadarida brasiliensis. The sequence continues at coordinate 93,905,977 of CM061280.1, read as the reverse complement.
TATACCCACTATATCCCTTACCCCATCCTTACCCGGGTTCAGGTCCACCCTTTGACAGGTCAAACACTTGAGACGGATTAAGGTATTGCTTAAATTTTCGTAGGAAGACGATCCCTTGGTGATCGCCACTTTTGGAGTTGATGAAGATGAGAAGGGGACATGAACAGGCTGATGACCAATCAAGACTCTGGAAGTCTGAAGATACCACTAATTGGCCTGATACATGCACACAACAAAAAGAAAAAGAAGGAAAAAAAGAACAGGGCCATTGAGATGGAAACAAGATATAACTTAACGTAAAATTTTGCAAACACCTTTAAAAAAAAGTTTTATTGATGTATAATTGATACACAAAGAACTGCACATACTTAATGTGTACAATTTGATGAGTTTAGATATAAGCAAACACCCGTGATACCATCACTGTAATCAAGGTAATAGACATTTGCAATATCTCCCGGAGTTTCCTTGTGCCCTAGACTCTTGAGATGGAGGAACAGAGGGGAAATCAGTATAAAACCCAAGGGACTTTTTATTTAAAAACTAACAAACACCCTCCCAGCTGGTCTTTGCCCAGCTGTTGCCAGGCAACTGACATCTGCTGAGCAACTACTACATTCTAATCATCATACTAGATACTATTGGGATATAGCCCCTGCCCTTAAGCTGGGGAAACAAGCTCATACACAAGAGTATGTTGGAACATAAGGAATAAACAAATTCGTGCCACAACTAGTAATTAATAAAATGCTGAGGAGAAACTGAGGAAGGAAAAGGTTGAGAGCTGAGTAGGAGGATCAACACACCAACAAGTCCATTCTCTGCCTGGGATCTGCCTTGGTTCTCAGTGAGAAGATACCAGGTCAGGAGAAAGGGGAGGAAAGGCTGCCTTTTAGCCACAAGTGAATGACTGAACATATCAATGTGGGGTGAAGCAAGGAGCTTTAATCACTCCCCTTAGGCTCTGACAGAGCAATCCAAGTTATCACACCAACTTTCAAGGGAAACAAGACTATAGGGAAATTGTGTGAACAAGAGAGAGGCTTTTAATAATCCTCAACAGTGAAGTTCTTGGTAGAGAAGTGGAGTTATAGCAGTCTAAATTTCCAAAGCCTACCAGCTCCTTCTGAGTCTTAGAGACTATTGGCAGGGGGATGGGCACTGAGCAAAGGCCCCTTAGGAGATGCTAGACAAATCATGAGCCTCCATACCTCTGAGCTTGTAGCTTGCCAGGGATGCCTCAGCAAAAATAAATGCAAAGGGAAAAAAGTATGTGGCTTTCTCCTGAATGGTTTGGGCCAGGGGGGTGGATTGAGATGTCCCATTTGTTGTAGCCTGGGTGAAAGGGAGCTTGAAGGAAGAGTGCTGATTTGAGCAGAGTGCATGGCTGTTTTGCCTGGAAAAATCTGAAGCAGTCTTCCTCTATGGGCCAATTTCTAAGCCAGCTAACCAGTCATGCACCAAATTTTCAGGGCTTGCCAGGACTCAGTTAAGGGGCATCTACTATGTCCCTTCAGTAGTATAGCTTGAAAGTAGTTACTCTCCATGAACACATTATCCAAAAGTAGTACCCTTTTCAATGTGGGGTTTTTTTTTTTGTTTGTTTGTTTGTTTTTTTACAAAAGGTAATATGTTAACACTATGGTAGTTAAAATATCAATTCATTTATTCACCAAATATGTATTGAGGGCATTCTCTGTGCTTGTCCTTGTTATATTGAGAATACAGTGGTGAAAGAGATAGAAACAGTCTCTGATCTTGTGGAACTTATATTCTAATGGAGGGAGACAGAGTGTAACACATAAATGTATAAAAATAATGTGATAGAAAGAAAAATAAAGTAGGAAAAGGAAATGGAGACTGAAGGGGGTGTATTTTAGGTAGGTGGTCAGGGACGGCTTTTCTGGGGAGATGACTTTTAAAATGGAACTTACATGAAGTGAGCAATGCAGATATCTGGAAGAACAGTTTTTTTGGGGGAAAGATGAAAAATAAGTGCTAGGCCCCAGAGAAGAGAAACTGTGTGGGGTGTTTGAGGACCAGTGAAGAGAATAGCATGGCTGTTGTTCAGTGGGTAAGGGGGAGAGTGGCAGAAGATGAGGTCAAAGAGGTGACAAGGGCCAGATACAATGACAGAATATGTTAGAGGAAACAGAAAATAAGGGTGAGACTATTCAGTATAGAATTGAAACACTAGGGGTCAGGTCATAAGATATATGAAGAAAAAAATAAAATAAAATGGTGGTATCTTTTTATGGGCTTGCTCTCCTACCAACCAACAATACAGGCCCTAACCCACGACCTGGCCCCAGTCTTACCTCTCCTTTGTTTTAATTTGATTCTGCTTTATGCTTCCTTCCTTAGTCGGCAACCTCTCATCAACACCTTGTACGTGAGCATATGACTTTGAGTATGTACCCTAATTAGAAGATTCATGGACATAACTTCCTGCCAACATCTAGTGTACCTGTGAGATATGGTTGGAATCAAGAAATCCTCATACCAGAGGTCCTGGAATTGACCTGTTTATGCCCCCAATGTTTTTAAACAGTGCCAAAGGCCCTTTGTGTTAGCCCCTTTCTAAAGGTGAGGCAGCAGTGACAATGAGACCAAGTACTGTGAGCTATTTGGGCTTCAGTTGCCTTATCTGCAAAGTGGGGCATTAAAAAAACTAATTTGTTTCCCAGTGTTTAAATGAAAATAAGCTAAGTGGTATGATGATGAGAAAAGTAAATATAAATTGGTTCTTAAAGGTGAAAAGATGAGCAAACATTTTCATAATAAGAAAGATACTGCCCTGGTTGGTTTGGCTCAGCGATTAGAGCATTGGCCCATGGACCGGAGAGTCCCAGGTTTGGTTCCTGCTAAGGGCACATACCTCAGTTGCAGTTTGTCCCCGGCCCTGGTTGGGGTCGTGTGAGTGGCAGTCACTCGATGTGTCTCTCTCACATCGATGTTTCTCTCTCTCTCTTCCTGCCTCTCTCCCTCCCACTCTATCTGAAGATAAATGCAGAAATGTCCTCGGTTGAGGATAAAAAAGAAAGAAAGAAAGAAAGAAAGAAAGAAAGAAAGAAAGAAAGAAAGAAAGAAAGAAAGAAAGAAAGAAAGAGAAAGAAAGAAAGAAAGAAAGAAAGAAAGAAAGAAAGAAAGAAAGAAAGAAAGAAAGAAAAAGAAAGATACTAATTAAAACCAGTCCATGGTACCATATTTTTCTTGTTCTGAAGATGGGCAAAAAACAAAAACAAAAAAAGATAACACACTCAGTTAAAGAAGCCATGGGGAAATATGCACTATCATACACTGAAGATGGACATGAAAAATGACACAAACCCTATAGAGAGCAATTTGAAATTTACAAAGGCATATGCATTTTGACCCAGTAATTACACCTTTGGGAATTTTTCCTATAAATGTATATGTAAAATAACATTATACATGTGTTTATTACAGCATTATTTATAATAGTAAAAGACTGAAAACTACCAAATTGTCTATTAATAGGGGACTAATTAAATGAATTATGGTATATCCATATAATAGTATGTCTTGTAGCTATAAACAAGAGTGAGGAATCACAAAAAGATCTTCAAAATATACTGTGAAGGGGCAATAGGGGAGAAAGGAAAGAAAGAAAAAGATAAAAAGAAGGAAAAAGGGGTAACATCTGTAATACTCTCAACAATATAGATAAAAAGAAAAGAAAAAATCGCAGCTGCAGAACAATGTGTATAATGTTAAAAAGAGGAGGGATAAGAATATATATTTATATTTACTGGTATATATAAAGCAATACTGGAAGGTATTCAATAAACTAATGGCAGTAGTTAACTGTGAGTGGGGATGGAATGGGGCTATAGGAGACTGAGAAGATCAGAGAAAGAATAGCAGAAAGTTTTTTTTTTTTTTACTAAATATTGTGTATATGTGTTTCTATTTTTAAAAATATTTGATATTACCTAGTCAAAAATTAAATGAAAAATTAGGAAAAATAATTAGGCTAATGCTATCTATAAGTTGAATAGCCATTAGAGTATAGCTGAAAATATTTATAGATCTATTTGACAGCTTGGAGCATGGGCTGCCATCTGCAGTCAGTGTACTTCTACAAAAGAATGCAACTGTGTGCCACAGCCCAGGTCTATTCACTAACTTAGAGCAAACATCTTGACTTCTTTAGGTGTTGATTTCTTCATATGTACAATAGCATCATGTTGCAATAATTAATAAAATAATCCAGGGTGGGGATGGAAAGCTACTAGATAAAGAGAAAATTTTATAATTAAAGCAACTTGAACTTCAGTGTCAAAACTAATTTGGTCCCAGATGGAAAGATGGTGGGGGCAGCACTGGCAGGAAGTCATTCCCAGGAGCTTAAAAGAGCAGCCCCATTTGGCATTTCCCCTGGAGTCAGAGAACTGCATTTGAGCAAGGCCAAATTTGTCCAGAGAATCTTGTGAACAAGGAGACAAAAATCGGGTGGCATTGTGGGTTGAAATGTAGCAATGTTAGGCAGATTCATAACCAGGTAAATAATCATGTCCACAAAGTTGCTTTTGTATAGGCTGATGTTAATTTTATGGGAGTGTCCTGTATTATTCAACAATTTTAATCAATTCAAATGAAAACATAGAAGGCTAGCTTGTCAACTTTGAAGTACCAAAATTGGAGGGAAAGCTACTGGATGACAGAATGAAGATTGAACAATGACCTCAATTGGCAGATGGGTCAAAGTTAACAAGAATAAAAAGGGATAAACTTTAAGCTTGACCTTTAGGCTCAAGGACATAAATCGCAGCAGAACAGGACAATAGGAACTTGGCTTGGCAGCATCAAGTGTGAAAAGGGCTTAGGGGATTTAGTTGACTTTAAGCTCCAGATGAGCCAACAGCCTGAAAGAGCCTTTCCAAATGGGGGGTGGGGGGGGGAGCTCATGCTTCTTTGAGCTGAATTAATATAATCACAGTACCCCAAACCAGGGAGACAACAGTCCCCCTCATATTTGTTCAGTTCATACCACATAAGGATGTTAAATTAGCATAAGGTTGACTTATTGTTCCCCTTCCTGTATTTTAAAATCCTCTTTTACAAATGTTAACTCATTTAACCCTCATAACACATCTAAGTACAACTATTATTCCCTATTGGCAGAAACCAAATGACAAGATGAAGCACAGAGAGGTTAGGTAACTTGTCCAAGCTCACACAGGTAAATGATAGAGTGTGCTCCCAGGACTACTAGTAGCAGCATCATCAGGGACTTGTTAGAAATGCAAATTCTTGTGCCCTACCCAGATCTACTGAATCTAAAGCTCTGGGGGTAGGGCCTAGAAATCTGTGTTTTAATAAGCCTTCCAGATTATTCTAATGCAGTCTTACGTTTGACAACCACTGAACTATATTATTTTGCCTCCACATGAATCAGGATGCTGTCTTAGTCATCTCTTATTCTCTAGATTGCTTATCACTGAGCTTTACATGCAGGAAGTATTTCATAAATATACTAATGAATTCATGTAACAAATCTTGACTGTGCACATACCATTTACCCGGGTCTGAGTTAAGTGCTAGGGATACAGAGAGTTCATAGTCTGGAGTGAGATTCAAACATGTGATGAATCATATAATAGAATGTGTTAGGTGCTTTGAGATATGAATTTTGGGTTTACAGCAAAGGAAGTAATACATTTGTATGGGAAAGTAGAGAGAGACAATTACAGTAGTCTTCAAACAGGAGATATTGTTTACTTTTGGTCTCACACTATAAAGTGAGAGAAGAAATTTACCCAGCAAACCAGATAGGGAAAAGGGCAATTATAAAGCATTCTCAGAAATTAGAGTCTGTTGACTGAATAAATGAATGAGTGAATTGATGAGTGGTACTCAACAATGCCAAATGCTTCTTCAAGAAGTCATCAGCTGAATACCTCTACCCTGGATGCTGGAGAAGGGATTCTCTAGGCTGGCCAGAGGGATTGGACAAGATAATCTTTAAGGACCTTATTATCTCTAAGATGAAGTGGGACTTCCCAACAGAAAACCTATTCAAGAGCATATTTGCCTAGGCCAAAAAGCCAGGAAGAGTCAATAAAATAAGGAGGTCTTAGAAGACAGTCCCGAGAAATCACAGGCCAAGTAATACATGGTATAAAGAGCTCTCAAGAGTGAGATTAAATTGAATCAAGATTGCAGATGATAGGAGGAAAGGCTAAAAGCCAGCTCATGGGGCATTAGAGGAGACACTACACAAAAAGAATGGCTTGCCTCAGGTGATTCTAAGCAATAATATGTCATTGGTAGAAAGCAAAAGAAAGTAGCAATGCCATTAGTTGATGCTCTATAACAAGAATAAGAAGTGATATAGGATAGGAAAATATACTTAAAAAAAAACTTCTACAAGGACAGGAAACACAGAACCTGTGGGCCAATTACAAAGGAGAGGTGGCAGCCCCTTAACACCTATTTGGGATGATTTGTGAGATGCTGAGGTAAGCATCCTTCAGTCTTCTCAAAGAATGTTTCTCTAGATCCCTGTGGAGGTGAGCAAAGTCTCATATTCAAGACTAGGTTGACTTTCATTAGCAGCCTGAGTTCGCTCAGCTGACAAGTTTGCGACTTTTCCTCTTCTATCAACTCCATCTTCCTCCCACCCCTTCCTTCCCCTACCCAGTCAAGCATCCCTTATTTGCCAGGTCATCAGTCTCAGCACCACTATAATCAACTATCTGGTAGGCAACTCTATTTGGATAAATATTTGAGTAGATATGCATGTATCCCTGAGTGAGGTTAGCTTTGTGTTTGTGCATGCCATTATGGGCCATATGAATATGCTTGCATGCAGAAACCTATGTGAATGGCTCATTTCATGTATTAATGTTTGTCTGTATCTGTGTTAAGGTTGGAAAATAAACTGGAAGAGATTAGAGTGGCTCTGAATACATGTACATGTATGTGCACATAAGTGCACATATGTTATGTATCGTTCTAAGACTGTGTTGTAATGGGTGCAGAAATCCTTGCCTCCTCCTATTCTCTGATCAAGGAAAGTATAAACTTTTCCTTTCTTTGCTCCCAGCTAGTGCTGGCTCATTGTTGGCAATGAAGTGGGCAGCGAGCATCAATATGGGGATAATTTTTAAGTCAATGAAATGTTGGTTCATTACTCACTTTCCACATGTCAGAGATGGATAAATGATCATATAAGCGAAATATAGATTAAACATTCTGGGAAGGGTTCAAACTTTCTTCCAGTAAGTAAAATTGACCATATACAGAGTGAAACTAACCACACACAAACTCAAATTAATGGGTAGTATATCTCTTTTTACTGGCTTAGTGAAATGATAACATGTCTGTTGGTAAATACATTTCTAAACTTTGTAGTGTTAGTGAAATAGGTCAGGTCTTTTCAGCTGTGATATGTGATTTTGATTTTGACAACTCCCATTCTTTAATAATGAGCGATGGGAAAAGCAAATGAACAATTCAATGGCAGAAAGAAAAGCCTCTCAGAAGAAGCAAAAAAGTGAAGAAGGAGAGGTGAACTAAAAAATGCAACATGAGCAAGTGCTAAAGAGTGAATTATCCCTGTGGAGGTATCCAGTTTTCATTAAGCTAGAAGACTTAGAATTTAGTTTTGTGGTCCTTTTAGGGCCATGTCTCTAGATATTTAGGCTTTTTGCATATTATCACTTATCTTCACAATATACAGTATCATTCCCATTTACAGATAGGGAAAGTGAAGCTCAGAGAATGTGACTTATCCAAGGTCACCTAGCTAGTAAGTGACTAAAACTCATGGTTGCCTGGTCCTTGTTTTTCCCCTACATGTCTCATCTATTCTTAAAAAACAAACATAAGACTAAACAAAACATCCCTCTCCTTTGCCCCTGCTTTTTCTGATCTAATATCTCTAGACCTCCTGATAGAAGACTATGACTTCCAAACCAGCATTTCCCCTTGCTATATTGATTTCATTACTATCTCCTTTCTGTGCAACCTTGTACAGTTGGTTGACATTCCTCACATTTTCTGATCTCCAAGTGTTTCTACCAGTCCTTTGGCACTTAGCATATGTTACCTTAATGTGTCAATTGTCATACTATATCAATATCCTGGGTCTAAAATAGCCATAAGCTCTGGCAATGCCCATATTGTGGATCTTTTTGTGTCCTTCAAACACTTTATGAATAGAGTTCTCAATAAATCACTGGTGTCTAGGAATTGACAAAGCATCAGTGGAGTCTATTGGAACAATGATAATGTTAGTTTCACATCTTAGTGCTAGTTTCTGTTTTAAAAGTAACATAACCTGGGCCTTCATGCAGTTCTTCCTTGACCACCTGAATGCAAACTAACTTATTTCATGGATTATATAGTGTCTGGAAATCATGTAAAAGCTGAAATAAATTCTGATCATTCAGAAATAATTATGATAGAGACTGCAGAGAACATGCCCACATACATATACACCATAAATATCATCATCCCAAAGGTCTAAAGAGAAATGAGCTGTCTCTACACATATGCATATTCCTACTCCCCAGAAATGTTTGACTGGTTGAGGAGAATAATTTAATCGCAGTCCTTTCCCCCAATCTTTTCACCCTCCCTTCCTCCCCAGTGTATTTCTGAGGCTAAAGTTTAGCTACTCACCATCTCCTTTAGGGTCGCTTAGGGCAGTGGGAGGAATGACTGATGTTCGATGACTTCCAAACCAGCATTCCTTGGAAAACCGTCTCCTGCAGTCATCATGCACCTGAAATGACAAGAGAAGAAAAGAGAAAGAAAAAAAAAAAGGAGGGGAGAAAGAAAAGGATAACATTGATCAGTCTTGAGTTCCATTTCCAAGATTTGAGCACAGTTTTTAAATCCTCCTTTCTGAGATTTGGTACCATATACATACCCCTGACTCAACCTGAACACCCTCTCTCCACCTTCAGCCTGCACCATCCCTGAGTGTGGACTCTGAAATTGGTTTCTTTCAAAGGTATCTTTCAGAAGATACGCATTATAGGCACTGAGAGAACACAAGTCTTAGGTCACAAACTTAGCGGCCTACAAAATGGGAAATTTACTTACTAATCCTGATAATATTCTGTTACATTTCAATCCTTACAACAACTGTGTGTGGTAGGGAAGACATTATTAAGTTAATTTTAGAAATGAGGATACCAAAAAGCTCATGGCAGTAAAGGATTTTTCTCAAGGTCAAACAGCTGGGAAGTGACAGAGCTGAGACTCTGATGCCTTCCCCACTAGTGGCCATTCTTCTGAGATTTATGAAATCTTCAAGTACTACTTCCTGGACAATTATACCATTCCTAGAGGACATGAACCTGGCCTGATTATGCAAAAGCAATGAAAAGAGAACCACAGGATACCAGAATCTTCTTTTTTTATTGAGATTATAATTGACATACAATATTTTATTAGTTTCAGGTGTACAACATAATGATTTGATATTTTTATATATTGCAAAATTATTGCCACAATAAGTCTAGTTAATATCTGTCATGATACATAGTTACAAAATTTTTTTCTTGTGATGATAATTTTTAAGATTTACTCTCTTGGCAACTTTCAAATATGCAATACAGTATTATTAACTACAGTCATAATGGTGTTCATTAATTACATCTCCAGGACTTATTTATTTTATAAGTGAAAGATTGTACCTTTGACACCCTTTACCCATTTTGCCCACACCACTGCCTACCTCTGTCAACAACCAATCTCTTCTCTGTATCTATGAGTTCTGTTTTTAAAAGATATCACATATAAATGAGATAAAACATATTTGTCTGTTTCTGTCTGACTTATTTCACTTAGCATAATGTCCTCATATTGGAAAAAATGGCAAGATTTCCTTCTTTTTATGACTGAATAGTATTCCATTGTATGTGTATGTATTTGTGTGTGTATCACATTTTCTTGATTTATTCATCCATCAATGGAAACTTAGGTTATTTCCATATCTTGGCTACTGCAAATAATGCTGCCATCTGCAAATAGTGACAGTCTTACTATTTATGATTTGGATGCCTTTTATTTCTTTTTCTTGCCTAATTTCTCTGGTTAGGACTTCCAATACTATGTTTTTAAAAAATTGGAAGAATGGGAGGTGGTTCAAGGTGGCAGCAAAGAGGATCCGGAACTCACCTCCTTCCACAGACACAACAAATCTACAACTGCATATAGAACAGTTTCCTCTAAAAAGAACCTAAGAGCTAGCGGAACAGCCACTCCACAAGAAAGGATAAAAGGGCCACATTGAAACAGGTAGGAGAAGCAGGGACATGCTCTCTTAAAAATCCCCGACCCTGGGGTGGTGACTCACAGTCAGGAGGTATCTCAAAATAAAATGGAGCTACTTCCTGAGGAGCAAGGGCTTTGTGCTCCACATCAGGCAACCCAACACTTGGGACCTGCAACAGACAATCCCCCAAGATATCTGGCTTTGAAAATCAATGGTGCTTACATCCAGGAGAACCATAAGGATGTAGAGAATGAGAATCCTACTGTTACAGGGCTCATGCATAGACTCACTTGCCCTGGGACCCAGCACAAAAGCATCAGTTTGAAAGAATGTACACTACATGTGAAGGAAGTTCATTTTCTAATCTTAAAGCATCTTCCAGAGAGGCAGAAGTCTGTTGAGACTCTCTCTAGGGATAGAGGCATTGGTGAGAGCTATTTTTACATTCTCCTTCTACCATGCTAGCGCCAGTGCTGGTGGATGCCATTTTTTCATTCTCATTCTAACCTACTAGTGGTGATTGGTGAGAAGCCCTGTTTTCCCCCCATGCCACTCCTGCAAGCAGCCCCACCAGAGGCAGTGGATGAGCAGTCTTTATTCCCTACTCCCACATCAATCATTCCCATGAGCAGTCCCTCCAGGAGTGGTAGGCAAATAGCCCTGACCATATCCACACTGCTCCTGTGAGCAGACTCACCAGAGTGAAAATGGCATCCACTTTTCTCCTGTGATTTTGGAAAACAAGAGAGAAGGAGAAGAAATACATGTCTTGCAGCCCTGTGTGCCACCAAAGTGGTTGTAATTGCCTCAAGGCAGGTGGGCAGGCAGGGATGGCCTATTTAGCCTTTACAGATCAATGGTCTTGGCAGGTCTGAGAGCTGTTCCACTAGCCAGACTTCTCTCCATCAGCAAAGCCAGCCTGGGGTTTGCATGTCAAACCTGAGCAAGTTAAACGGGATGAAGCTGAGGCTTTCTCCTCCTCACTGTAACCAGAGTGCATGTTTACACCAGTGCTTTTTCTGCACATTTATCTTCAATCTAACAAGGCTGTTTTTTATGCTAACAGAGGCCACCAATCGGCTATTGAATTATACCATTAAGCAACTAACTGTAATCTCTTTTCCACCATTTTCTACATCAGGCCTGCTTGGCACTACAGACAACTCTTTATCCCTGCACAATGATATTCCAACCACCACTAGCCAAAAGTTACAGCCAACCTTGCTGATTGTTGTAAGCAGGACCTTGGGTCAATTGGCACTGTCAGTGATAGATAGTAAGCCATTTCCTGTGAAGAGGAGGAAACTCCTCCAATCTGCTTGGGCCTGTGCAAATGGCACTTCAAAGGAGTGCCCATGTATTTGGAGTCCATGAGCCATTGTGATATGCAAAGATGCTTAAACATTTCAAGGCTGGTTTCTCTATTCATATCCAATTCTGGTGCTTAGGAATAGGGACCCATGCTGATGCCTAAGGGCAAAGAGCTCCCTTTCCTTTAAGGAAGGGGCAGGTCTGATCCTGATGCCCAGTGAGAGGAAACCCTAGGCTTTTTTGCTTTTCTTGCTTTTATACATGCCCCTCTTTTTGTTGTCCTTGTGCTGTTTGTTTACAAAAGATGTATTTTGTTTAACCAAATATTAAAAATGGAAAACTCTTTATATATATATATATATATATATATATATATATATATATATATAATTTACCTTTACTAGTGATATTTATATTTTCATATGTTTTCCTATTAGTGATTAGTGACCTTTTGTTTCAGTTTAAAGAAGTCAGTTTAATAGTTCTTGTAAGGCTGGTTTAGTAGTGATCAATTAATTAGCTTTTGTTTATATTTTCCATCTCTTTGTTGACATTTTCACTGTGTTCATCCATTCTTCTCCTGAGTGTGGTAAACATCTTTATAGCCATTACTTAGAATCCTTTATCAGGTATGTTACCTATCTCTGTGTTATTAATGAAAGTACCAAACAGAAGTTATAGAGCAGAAAAGTAAAATAACTGAACTGAAAAAGATGCTAGAGGGGTTCAACACTATACTAGATGATTCAGAAGAAAGAATAATTAGCTGGAAGACAGGGCAGTGGAACTCACTCAATCAAAAAAAAAAAGAATTTAAAAAAGTGGAGATAGTTTAAGGGACCTATGAGATAACATCAACATGAATAATGTTTGCATAAAAGGGAGAGAAGACAGAGAGAAGGGCACAGAAAACTTATTTGACTGAAAACTTCCCCAGTCTGTGGAAGGAAACAGACATCCAGAACTGAGAAGCCCAGAGAGTTCCAAATAAGATGAACCCAAAGGGACACACACAGAAAACAACAACAGCAACAACAACAACAACAAAACCAGTATAATTAAAATGCCAAAGTTACTGATAAAGAGAGAATATTAAAAGCAAGGAAAAATTATTTATTTCATACAAGGGAACCCCTACAATACTATCAGTAGTTTTTTCAGCAGAAAATTTGAAGGCTATAAGGAAGTGGCATGATATTTACAAAGCACTAAAAGGAAAACATCCACTAAGAATACTCTATCCAGAAACGTTATTATTTAGAAGATAAATAAAAATAGTTTTCCAGATTGTTATAAGAGACAGAGAAGGTTATTACATAATAATAAAAGAAAAAAATCCAACAAAAGAAAGTAACATATGTAAATATATATGCACTCAAGAAGGAGTACCTAAATACATTAACAGAACAAAAGGGAGAAATATTATACTATTACAATATTAGTAGGGGAATTTAATACCTCACTTTCATCAATGAATAGATCATTCAGACAGAAAGTCAATAAGAAAATATCATTCTTAAGTGAACCTTTAGCCAGACTCATAAAGAAACAAAGAGAGATGACCAAAATAAATAAAATCAGAAGTAAAAAATGCAAAGTAACAACTGACACCACAGAAATACAAAGGATTGTAAGAAAATATTATGAACAAATATATGCTAACAGATTGGACAATCTGGGTAAAATGGACAAATACTAGAAACATACAATCTTCAAAACTCAATCAGGAAGAATAAAAAAACTGGAATAGGCTGATAACAACTAATGAAATTGAAGCAGTAATAATAATTAAAAAAAAAAAAAAAAACTTCCAGCAAACAAAAGTCTTGGACTGGGTGGCTTCACAGGTATGTTTTACCAAACATTCAAAGAAGAATTAACACCTATCCTCCTCAAACTATTCCAACAAATTCAAGAGGAGGGAAGACATCCAAGCTCTTTTTATAAGGCCAGCATTATCCTAATTCCAAAAGTAGATGAAGATACTACAAAGAAAGAAAGTTATAGGCCAATATCCCGAAGAACATAGATGCTAAAGTCCTCAACAAAATATTAGCAAATTGGATCCAGCAATACATTAAAAAGATAACACAGCATGACCAAATGGGATTTATTCTGGGAATGCAAGGTTGGTCAATATTCACAAATCAATAAATGCGATACATCATATAAACAAAATGAAGGATAAAAATCACATGATCAGAAAAAGCATTTGACAAAATCCAGCACCCATTTTTGATAAAAACTCTCAGCAAAGCGGAAATAGAGGGATCATACCTCAACATAATAAAGACCATATTTGACAAACCTTCAGATAATATCATACTCAATGGGCAAAAACTAAAAGTGTTTCTCTTAAGATTAGGAACAAGATAGAGATGTCTGCTTTCACCACTCTTATTCAACATTGTATTGAAAGTCATAGCCACAATGATCAGACAAGAAGAAGAAAAAAAGGCATCCAAATTGGAAAGCAGGAAGTGAAAGTGTTATTATTCACAGATGACATGATATTGTACATAGAAAACCCTAAAGACTCCATCAAAAAAATGGCTACATTTGATAAATGAATTCAGCAATAGAGCAGGATACAAAATTAACATCCAGAAATTCATGGCATTTTTATATACTAATAACGAACTCTCAGAAAGAGAAACTAAAAAAAAAAAAATCCCATTTACCATGGCAAGAACAAAAAATTAAGACCTGGGAATAAACTTAACCAAAGAGGTAAAAGACCTGTACTTGGAAAACTATAGGACATTGAAAAAGGAAATAGAGGAAGATACAAACAAGTGGAAGCATATACTGTATTGATGGATTGGAAGAATTGACATCATTAAAATGTCCATACTACCCAAAGCAATCTATAGATTCAATGCAATCCCTATTAAAATACCAATGGCATATTTCACAGATCTAGAACAAAGACTCCAATAATTTGTATGGAACCAAAAAAGGCCCGGAATAGCCATGGCAATCTTGAGAAAGAAGAACAAAGTTGGAGGGATCAAAATAACAGATATCAACCTGTACTACAAAGCCATTGTAATCAAAAGAGCCTCTTACTGGCATAAGAACAGGCATATAGACCAATGGAACAGAACAGAGACCCCAGAAATTGACCCATGCCAATATGGTCAATTAATATTTGACAAAGGAGGTAAGAGCATACCATGGAGTATAGTCTCTTTAATAAATGGTGTTGGGAAAATTGGACAGGTACATGCAAAAAAAAAAAAAAAAAAAAAAAGAAAAAAAAAAAGAAACTAGACCACAAACTAACACCATACACAAGAATAAACTCAAAATGGATAAAAGACTTAGATGTAAGTTGCAAAACCATTGAAGTCCTAGAAGAAAACATAGGCAGTAAAATCTCAGACATCTCACATAGAAGTATTTTCACCAATACATCTAATGCAAGGGAAAAAAAAGAAAAAAATAATAATAAATGAGACTACATCAAACCAAAAAGCTTCTGCACAACAAAATAAACCAACAAAATGAAAAGGGAACCTATGGTACAGGAGAACTTATTTGCCAATGATACATCTGATAAGGGGTTAATTTCCAAAATATACAAAGAACTCATACAATTCAATGCCAGGGAGACAAACAATCCAATTAAAAATGGCGCAAAGGACCTAAATAGACACTTCTCCAAAGAGGACATACAAATGGCCAACAGACATATGAAAAAATGTTCAACATCACTAATCATCAGAGAGATGCAAATTAAAATGACTATGAGGTATACCTCACACCTGACAGAATGGCTACCATCAACAAATCATCAAAAGACAAGTGCTGGCGAGGATGTGGAGAAAAGGGGACTCTAGTACACTGCTGGTGGGAATGCAGACTGGTGCAGCCACTATGGAAAACAATATGGTGTTTCCTCAAAAAATTAAAAATGGAACTGCAATTTGACCCAGTGATCCCAACTCTCGTAAAATATCCTAAGAAGCCTGAAACGCCAACCAGAAAGAATATATGCACTCCTATGTTCATAGCAGCATTATTTACAATAGCTAAGATCTGAAAACTGCCCAAGTGCTGAGTGGATTAAAAAAAACCATGGTGCCCTGGCCGGTTTGGCTCAGTGGTAAAGTGTCGACCTGTGGACCAATGAGTCTCAGGTTCAAGGGCATGTACCTCGGTTGTGGTTTGTCCCCAGCCCTGGTTGGGGTCGTGTGGGAGGCAACCAGTCGATGTGTCTCTCCCACATTGATGTTTCTCTCTCTCTCTTTCCCTTTCTCTCCCTCCCACTCTATCTGAAGATAAATAGAAAAATATCCTCAGGTGAGGATAAAAAAAAAAATCCATGGTACATTTACACAATGGAATACTATGCAGCTGTAAAAAATAGTGAGCTCTTACCCTTTGAGACAGCATGAATGAACTTGGAGACAATTATGCTAAGCAAAATAAGCCAGTTAGAGAAAGACAAATTTCATATGATCTCACTTATATGTGGAATCTAATGAACAACATAAACTGACGAACAAAATAGGTCTACAGGCATGCATGCATGGAACAGAATGAAAACTCTCAGTGGGGAGGGGCATGGAGGCGATGAGAAGAGATTAATTAAAGACCATATATGCATATATGCATAACTCAGGGTCACAGACAATAGTGTGGGTAAGGCCTGGTGTGGGGTGGGTGTTGGGTGGAGGAGGCCAAACATGGGGAAAATGGGGGACATCTGTAATACTGACAAAATAAAAAATTTTTAGAAAGGTAAACAAAACCTTTAGCTAGACTCACTGAGAAAAAAACAGAATGGTCCAAATTAATAAAATCAGAAATGAAAAAGGAAAAGTTACACTGATACCTAAGAAATACAACTAATTATAAGAGACTATAATGAAAAATTATATGCTAACAAATTAGACAACTGCAAAGAGATGGTTAAATTCCTGGAAACATACAACCTACTAAGACAATCATGAAGACATAGAAAATCTGAAAAGACCAATAACTAGTAAGGTGATTGTATCAGTAATCAAAAACCCCAAAAAACAGAAGGCCAGAACCAGATGGATTCACTGATAAATTTTGCCAAACATTCAAAGATTTAATACCCATCCTTCTCAAAATCTTCCAATAAATAGAAGAGGAAGGAACACTTCCCAACTCATTCTGAGAGGTCAGCATTATTCTGATACCAAAAGCAGATATGGACACAAGAAAATAAAATTATAAATCAATATCCCTGATGAACATAGATGAAAAAATCCTCAACAAAATATTAGAAAACTGAACTCAGTAATACAATGAAAGTATCATACACTATATTCAAGTGAGATTTATTCCAGGATTCAATAATGGTTCAACCTCTGCAAATCAATGTGATACACCATATTAACCAAATTAAGGATAAAAATTGTCTGATCATCTCAATAGATGCAGAAAAAGCATTTGATAAAATTCAACATCCATTTGTGATAAAAAAAATAAACTCTCAACAAAGTGGATATAGAGGAAACATACTGCAACATAAAAAGGCCATATATGACAAGTTCACAGATAACATCATACAGAACAGCAAAAAGCTGAAAGTGTTTCCAGTAAGATCAGGGCAAGACAAGGATGCTCATCACCACCAGTTTTATTCAATGTATTATTGGAAGTCCAGACCAGAGCAATTAGTCAGAAAAAATAAATTGAAAGCATCCAATTTGGAAAGGAAGAAATAAAACTGTCACTATTTCCAGATGAAAATGTTTTTATTGATTTTTTAGAGAGAGAGGAAGGGAGAGAGAGAAACATTGATGTGAGAGGGAAAAATCGATCAGCTGCCTCCTGCATGCCCCGCACTGGGGATTGAGCCTGCAACCCAGGCGTGTGCCCTGGGAATTGAACCAGGACCTCTCACTCCATGGGACGATGCTCAATCCACTGAGCCACACCGGCTGGGTCAGATGACATGTTTTTATATATACATAAACCCTAAAGATTCTACCAACAAACTGTTAGAACTAGTAAACAAATTCATAAAGTTGCAAGGAACAAAAATCAATATACAAAAATCTGTTTTATTTTTATACAGTAACAATGAAGTATTAAAAAGCAAAAAAAAATCTCATTTGCAATTTCATCATGAGAAATGTAATACCTAGAAATTAATTTAATCAAGGAGGTGAAAGACCTGTGCAGTGAAAGACCTGTACAATGAAAACTACAAGACATTGATGAAAGAAATTGAAGGCACAAATAAATGGAAAAATACTCCATGCTCATAGATTGGAAGAATTAATATTATAATAATGTCCATATTACCCAAAGCAATCTACAGATTCAATACAAGCTCTATGAAAATTCCAATAACATTTTTTATAGAAATAGAACAAACAATCCTAAAATTTGTATGGAATCACAAAAGATATCAAATAGCCAAAGCAATTTAGAGAAAGAAGAACAAACCTGGAAGCATCATTCTCCCTGACTTCAAACTATATTATAAGCTATAGTAATCAAGAGCTGGATAAAGAAGTTGAAGGAAATAGCTAAAGAACATATATACACACCCCATGGACTCAGACAATAATTTGGAAGGGCCAAGGAAGGAGGAGGTGGGTGAAGGTAGAGATGGGCAAAGGTGTGGGGTGGGGGGGTGGAAGGGGAATTCCTGTAATAATGTCAACATTAAAATAAAAATAAAAAGACTTTGTATTGGTATAAAAACAGACATATAGATCAATAGAAAATAGAGAGCCCAGAAATAAACCCACATATATATGGTGAATTTACAACAAAGGAGCCAAGAATATACAATGGATAAAGGATAATCTTTTCAATAAATGGTGCTGGGAAACTGGACAGCCACATGCAAAAAAAAAAAAAAAAAAAAAAAAGAAAGAAAGAAACTGGACTGGTATCTTACACCAGACACAAAAATTAACTCAAGATGGATTAATGAATTAAGTGTAAGACCTGAAACCATAAAACTCCTAGAAGAAAACATAGGTAAGTAAGCTCCTTGACATTACTCTTGGCAGTATTTTTTGGAGGGGATCTAATTCCAAAGGCAATGACAACAATAGCAAAAACAAACAAATGGAACTGCATCAAACTAAAGGGCTTTTGCACAGAAAAGAAAATTATCAACAAAATGAACCAAATGAAAAGGCAACCTACTGAACGGGAGAAAATATTTGCTAATTCCACATCTGATAAGTTTTAACATCCAAAATATGTAAGAAACTCATGCAGCTCAATAACAAGAACCAAATAATCCAATTACAAAATGGGCAGAGGATCTGAATAGACATTTTTTCAAAGAAGACATACAGATGGCCAACAAGCATATGAAAAGATGCTCAACATCACTAATCATTAGGGAATCGCAAATCAAAACCACAGTGAGATATCACCACACACTGTCAGAATGGTTATTATCAAAAGGACAAGAAATAACAAGCATTGGCAAGGACGTGGAGAAAAGGGAACCTTTGCACACTGTGGGATGAAAAGTAATTTGGTTCAGCCACTATGAAGAACACTATGGAGGTTCCTCAAAAAATTAAAAATAGAACTACAATAGAACCCTGCATATCTGAAAAAAATGATAACCTAATTTAAAAAGATATATGTATCCCTATGTTCATCGCAGTAGTATTTACAATAGCCAAGATATGGAAATAATGTAGAAGTCTATTTAATGGATGAATGGATAAAAAAGATGTGATATATACACAAATACAATGGAATATGATGAAGCTATAAAAAAAATGAAATGTTGTCATTGGATGGACCTAGAGGGTATTATGCTAATTAATATAACTCAGACAGAGAAAGACAAATATCATATGATTTCACTTATATGTAGAATCTTTAAAATACCAAAATAAATGAAAAACAACAACAACAAATAAAAACTCATGGATACAGATAGCATATTGATGGTTACAAGAGGGGAGAAGGGTTGGGGTTGGGTGATATTGGAGAAGGGGATCAAGTGGTATAAGCTTTTAGATATAAAAAATGATGATGATGTAATGCAAAGCATGGTGGCTATAGTTAATATTACTATATTGCAAATTTGAAAGTTGCTAAGAAAATAAATCTTAAAATTTCTCAATATATGGAAAGAAAGTTTTATGACTATACGGTGACAGATGGTGACTGGACTTAATGTGATCACTTTGCAGTGTATACAAATGTCAAATCATTACATTGTACACCTGAAAGTAATGTTGTATGAAAATTATACCTCCATGAGAAAAGGGGGGCAAGAGTAGACATCCTTGTCTTGTTACTAATCTAAGAGGAAAAGCTTTAAGCTTTTCAACATTGAGTAAGATGTTAGCTGTGGGTATGTCATATATGGCCTTTATTATGTTGAAGTACATTTTCTCTATATCCACTTTGTTGAGATTTTTATTTATTTATTTATTTATTTATTTATTTATTTATTTATTTATTTATTTATTTATTTTAATCCTCACCGGAGGACATTTTTCCACTTTTTGTTCAGATAGAGTGGGAGGGAGAGAGAGGAAGATACAGAGAGAGAAACATCGACGTGAAAGGGACACATCGAGTGGCTGCCTCCCACACGACCCAACCAGGGCCGGGGACAAACTGCAACCGAGGTACATGCCCTTAGCGGGAACCGAACCCGGGTCTCTCTGGACCGCAGGCCGACGCTCTAACCACTGAGCCAAACCGGCCAGGGCTGTTGAGATTTTTAAAAAATCTTAAGTGGATGTTGAATTTTGTCAAATGCTTTTTCTGCATCTATTGACACGATCATACAATTTTATCCTTAATTTGGTTAATGTGGCGTATCACATTGATTGATTTGCAGATGTTGAACCATTCTTGAATCCCTGGAATAAATCTCACTTGAATATACTGTATGATTCTTTTACTGTATCATTGAGTTCGGTTTCCTAATATTTTGTTGAGGATGTCTTCATCTGTGTTCATCAGGGATATTGGTTTGTAACTTACTTTCCTTGTGGTGTCTATATCTACATTTAGTATCAGGGTAATGCTGGCCTCTCAGAATGAGTTGGGAAGTATTTCTCTTCTATTTATTGGAAGATTTTGAGAAGGATGGGTATTAAATCTTCTTTGAATGTTTGGCAGAATTTACCAGTGAAGCCATCTGGTCCTGGATTTTTGTTGTTGTTGTTGTTGGGAGGTTTTTGATTACTGATTCAGTGATTACTGATTTAATTACTAGTAATTTGTCTTCTCAGATTTTTTATTTCTTCATGATTGTCTTAGTAGGTTGTATGTTTCCAGAAATGTAGCCATTTCTTTGAAGTTGTCTTATTTGTTAGCATATAATTGTTCATAGTGGCCTCTTATGATTCTTTGTATTTCTTAGGTATCAGTTGTAATTTTTCCTCTTTCAATTTTTCTTGAATTTATTGTGGTGACATTGGTTAATAAAATTATATAGGTTTCAGGTGTACAATTCTATAATACATCATCTGTATATTGTATTGTGTGTTCACCATCCCAAGTTAAGTCTCCTTCCATCACCATTTATTTTACCCTCCTCTACCTCCCCCCCTTCCTCTCTGGTAATCACCATGCTGTTGTCTGTGTCTATGAGATTTTTATTTTTGCTTAATCCCTTCACCCTTTTCACCCAGACCCACAACCCCACTCTCCTCTGACAGATGTCAGTCTGTTCTCTATCTATGACTCTGTTTCCATTTTGTCTGTTAGTTTATTTTGTTCATTAGTTTCCATGAGTGAAATCATATGGTACTTGTCTTTCTCTGACTGGCTTATTTCACTTAGTATAATGCTCTCCAGCTCCATGCATGCTGTCGCAAAGGGTAGGGTTATCTTCTTTCTTATGGCCAAGCAGTATTCCATTGTGTAAATGTGCCACAGCTTTTTTATCCACTCCTCTACTGATGGACACTTGGCTGCTTCCAAATCTTGCCTGTTGTAAATAACACTGCAATGAACATAGGGGTACATATATTCTTTCAAATTAGTGTTTTAGGTTATTTCTGATTTTATTAAATTGAGCCCTCAGTTTTTTTCTTACTCTTACTAAAGGTTTGTCAATTTTGATGATATTTTCTAAAATCTAGCCCTTAGTTTCTTTCATTTTATTCTATTGTCCTTTTAGTCTATATTCCATTTATTTCTGCTCTGATTTTTGTAAATTTCTTCCCTTTACTAACTTTGGCTTCATTATTTTCTAGTTCTCTAAGGTGTAAAGTTAGGTTGTTTAT
The DNA here is from genome assembly GCA_030848825.1 of Tadarida brasiliensis. Taxonomy (NCBI): domain Eukaryota; kingdom Metazoa; phylum Chordata; class Mammalia; order Chiroptera; family Molossidae; genus Tadarida; species Tadarida brasiliensis. Next base: position 93,884,197 of record CM061280.1, on the reverse strand, counting down.
TGTGATTTTATTGTTTCTTGATGTAGGCATTTATCACTATGGCATTTCTTCTTAGAACTCCTTTTGCTGTAACACATGAGTTTTGGTATATTATAGTTCCATTTTCATGTTTCTCAACATATTTTTGGATTTCTTTTTTTTATTTCTTTGTTGACTCATTGGTTGTTCAATAGTATGTTTTTTTTTTAATCACCATGTATTTATAATTTTCCATTTTTTCCTCTGTAATTGATTTCTAGCTTCATACCATTATGGTTGGAAAAGATGCTTGGTAAGATTTCAATATTTGAAAATGTATTAAGACTTGCTTGTGGTCTAACACTGGTCTGTCCTGGAGAATGTTACATGAGCACTCGAGAAGAATGTGTATTCTGTTGCTTTTGGAAGGACTGTTCTGTATATATCTAACTCCAACTGTTTTAATGTATCATTTAAGGTTGATGTTTCCTTATTGACTTAGAAAAAAATTATCTCTATTGTCGAAAGTATTGCAGATGTTCCTCCTTTTTTCCTCCCATTGACACCCTCCTCCCCACTCCTGACCCATGTCTTCACCACACTGTTGTCTGTGTCCACTGGTTATGCATATATGGACAGAAGTTCTTTGGTTTATCTCTTCCCAACCCCACCGTCTTCTTCCCTCTGAGGTTTGTCAGTCTGTTGCCTACTTCCATGTCTCTGGGTCTATTTTGTTTGTCAGTTTATTTTGTTCATTATATTCCACAAATAAGTGAGATAATGTGGTAATTGTCTTTCTCTGACTGGTTTATTTCACTCAGCATAATACTCTCCAGTTCCCTTCATGTTGTCTCAAAGTGTAAGAGATCTTTCTTTCTTACAGCTGCAAAGTATTCCATTGTGTAAATGTACCACAGTGTTTTTATCCACTCATCTATTGATAGACACTTGGGCTGTTTCCAGATCTTAGCCATTTACAATAGGGGTGCATAAATTCTGATTGGTGTTTCAGGCTTCTTAGGATATATTCTTAGAAGTAGAATCACTGGGTCAAATGGCAGTTCAATTTTTAATTTTTTGAGGAAACACCATATTGTTTTCCATAGTGGCTGCACCAGTCTGCATTCCTACCAGCAGTGTACTAGAGTACCCCTTTATACACATCCTCGCCAGCACTTGTTGTTTGATGATTTGTTGATGGTAGCCTTTCTGGCAGGTGTGAGGTGATAACACATAGTCATTTTAATTTGCATCTCTCTGATAATTAGTGACATTGGGCATTTTTTCATATGTCTGTTGGCCATTTGTATGTCCTGTTTGGAGAAGTGTCTATTCAGGTCCTCTGCCCATTTTTTAATTGGATTGTTTGTCTTCCTTTTGTTGAGTTGTATGAGTTCTTTATATGTTTTGGAAATTAAACCCTTAACTGATGTATCATTGGCAAATATGTTCTCCCATATAGTGGGGTCCTTTTTAATTTTGATGCTGGTTTCTTTTGCTGTGCAGAAGCTTTTCAGTTTGATGTAGTCCCATGTATTGATTTTTTTCCCCTTTGTTTCTCTTGCCCTAGGTGATGTATTGGTGAAAATTCTGCTACATGTGATGCCTGAGATTTTGCTGCCTACATTTTCTTCTAGGATTTTTATGGTGTCATGAGTTATATTAAAGTCTTTTATCCATTTTTAGTTTATTCTGGTGTATGGAATAAGTGCATGGTCTAGTTTAATTTTTTTGCATGTACCTGTCTAATTTTCCCAGCACCATTTATTGAAGACACTGTCTTTACTCCATTGTATGCTTTTGCTTCCTTTGTCAAATATTAATTGAGCATAATGTCTTGGTCAATTTCTGGGTTCTCTGTTCTGTTCCATTGATCTACGTGCCTTTTCTTGTCCCAGTAACAGGCTGTTTTGATTACAATGGCTTTGTAGTATAACCTGATATTCGGAATTGTGATCCCTTCCATTTGTTCTTCTTTTTCAAAGTTGCTGTGGCTATTTGGCCTCTTTTTTGGTTCCATGTAAACTTTTGGAGTATTTGTTCTAGACCTGTGAAATATGCTGTTGGTATTTTAATAGGGATTGCATTGAATCTATAGATTACTCTGGGTGGTATGGACATTTTAATAATGTTGATTCTTCCAATCCATGGACATGGTATATGCTTCCACTTTTTTATGTCTTCCTCTATTTCTTTTTTCAATGTCCTGTAGTTTTCTGAGAACAAGTCTTTTACCTCCTTGGTTAATTTTATCCTAGGTATCTTAATTTTTTAGTTGCAATGGTAAACGGGATTATTATTTAGTTTCTCTTTCTGATTGTTCATTATTAGTGTATAAAAATGCCATTGATTTTTGGATGCTAATTTTGTATCCTGCTACTTTGCCAAATTCATTTATTAAATCAAGTAGTTTTTTGGGTGGAATCTTTAGAATTTTCTTTGTATAATATCATGTCATCTACAAATAATGGCAGTTTCACTTCCTCCTTTCCAATTTGGATGCTTTTTATTTTTTTTTCTCATCTGATCACTGTGGTTAAGACTTCCAGTACTATGTTGAATAAGAGTGGCAAAAGTGGACATCCTTGTCTTGTTCCTGTTCTTGAGGGAAATGCTTGTAGTTTTTCCCATTGAATATGATGTTGGCTGTTGGTTTGTCCTATATGGCCTTAATTATGTTGAGGTATCATCCTTCAATTCCCACTTTGCTGAGAGTTTTTATCAAAAATGGGTGCTGGCTTTTGTTAAATGCTTTTTCAGCATCTATTGATATGATCATATGATTTTTATCTTTCATTTTGTTTGTGTGGTGTATCACATTTATTGATTTGCAAATATTGTACAAGCCTTGCATCCCTGGGATAAATCCCATTTGGTCTTAGTGAGTAATTTTTTAAATATATTGCTAGATCTGATTTGCTAATATTTGTTGAGGATTTTGGTGTCTATGTTCATCAGGGATATTGGCCTGTAATTTTTTTCTTTGTAGAGTCTTTATCTGGTTTTGAAATTAGGATTATGCTGGCTCCATCATAACCAATGGACATGGACAACAAAACTGGGGACGGGGCAGGGAGGGAGGGGGAGGAGGGTGACAATGGGGGGGAAAGGAGAAACATCTGTAACAAAAATAAATTATTAAAAAAATAAAAAATAAAAAAAAAAGAATTTGGAAGTCTTCCTTCTTGAATTTTTTGGAATCGTTTGAGGAAAATAAGTATTAGTTCTTCTTTGAATACTTGGTAAAACTCCTATGTGAGGCTGTCAGGACCAGGACTTTTGTTTGCTGGGAATTTATTGATTACAGCTTCAATTTCCTTAGTTGTTGTTGGTCTGTTCAAGTTTTCTGACTTTTTTATGTTTGAGGTTTGGAAGACTGAATGATTCTAAGAATTTGTCCATTTTGCCTAGGTTGTCCAATTTGTTGGCATATAATTGTTCATAGTATTCTCTTACAATCCTTTGTATTTCTGTGGTGTCAGTTGTTACTTCACCTCTTTTGTTTCTGATTTTATTTACTTGGGTCCTCTCTCTTTGTTTCTTGGTGATTCTGGCTAAAGGTTGATCAGTCTTGTTTATCTTTTCAAAGAACCAGCTCTTGGTTTCATTGATTTCTTGTATTAATTTTTAGTCTCTATGTTATTTATTTCCATTCTGATCTTTATTATTTTCTTCCTTGTACTAGCTCTGGGTTTTTCTTTTTGTTCTCTTTCTAATTCTTCAAGTTGTAGGGTTAGATATTTTATTAGAAATTTTTCTTGTTTCTTTTTTTTAAACATTTTATTTTATTTATTTATTTTTGTTACAGATGTTTCTCCTTTTTCCCCCATTGATACCCTCCTCCCCTTCCCTCCCCACCCCGTCCCCAGCTTTGTTGTCCATGTCCGTTGGTTATGCGTACATGTGTATAAGTTCTGTGGTTTATCACTTCCCTCTCTCACCCCCTCTTCTGGCAATTGTCAGTCTGTACCCTACTTCCACGTCTCTGGGACTACCCTGTTCCTCAGACTGTTATGTTCATTGTATTCCACAAATAAGTGAGATCATATGATAGTTGTCTTTCTCTGCTTGGCTTGTTTCGCTTAGGATAATAGTTTCCAGGTCCTTCCATGTCGTCTCAAAGGATAAGAGATCTTTTTTTCTTGCAGCTGCATAGTACTCCATTGTGTTTATGTACCACAGCTTTTTTATCCATTCGTCTACTGATGGACACTTGGGCTGTTTCCAGATCTTAGCTGTTATAAATAGTGCTGTTATGAACATGGGGGTACATATATTCTTTCTGATGGATGTTTCAGGCTTCTTAGGGTATATTCCTAGGAGTAGGATCACTGGGTCAAATGGTAATTCAATTTTTAATTTTTTAAGGTAACACCATAGTGTTTTCCATAGTGGCTGCACTCTTGTTTCTTGAAGTAGGACTGTAATGCTATGAAATTCCCTCTCAGAACTGCTTTTGCTATATCCTGTAGTTTTTGTGTTGTTGTGTGTTCATTTTCATTAGTTTACACAAAGTTTTTTTTTAAATTTCTTCCTTGATCTCATTGGTAACCCATTTCTTGTTTAATAACATGTTATTCAGCCTCCATGTGTTTGAGTGTTTTTGAGTATTTTTATTGTAATTGACTTCTAGTTTCATGCCATTGTGATCTGAGAAGATGTTTGATATGATTTCAATCTTCTTGAACTTGTAGAGACTTAGTTTGTGTCCTAACATGTGGTCTATCTTCAAGAATGTACCATGTGCACATGAGAAGAATGTACGTTCTTGAGCTTTGGCGTGAAAAGTTCTGTAAATATCAATTAAATCCATCTTATCCAGTGCATTGTTTAGGGTCTCTGTTTCCTTGCTCTTATTGACTTTCTGTGTGGATGATCTATCAATTGACAAAAGTGAGGTATTAAAGTCCCCTACTAATATTGTAATGTTGTAATATACTATTATTGTATTTCTCCCTTTAGTTCTGTTAATTTCTTCTCTATATATTTAGGTGGTCCTATGTTGTATGCATATATTACAAATATAATATTTACAAATAATACATCCTTTTGGTTGATGTTTTTTCTTTATTATTATGTAGTGGCCTTCTTTGTCTCTTATTACAGTCTTTGTTATAAAGTCTATTTTGTGTGATGTAAGTATAGCTACTCCAGCTTTTTTTGGTTTCCATTGCATAAAACAACTTTTCCATATGTTTACTGTTAGTCTGTGAGCATCTTTACATGTGAGATGAGTCTATCAAAGGCAGCATATAGATGGGTCTTGTTTTTTCCCATTCAGCCACTGTATGTCTTTTGATTGCATAATTTATTCCATTTTCATTTAATGTAATTATTGATAAGTATGTACTTATTGCCATTTTATTAATTGTTTTCTGGCTGTTTTGTTGTTCCTCTGTTCCTTTCTTCTTCTCTTGCTCTCTTCCCTGGTGATTTGATGATTTTCTGTAGTGGCATGCTTAGATTGGTTTCTTTGCATATTTTGTGTATCTATTGTATGTGTTCATTTAGTGGTTACTGTGAGACTTACACATAATAACTTTTATTTAAAACAGGCTATTTTAGGTTGATAACTACTTAAGTTTGAATGTTCTCTAAAGCTTTTCATTTTTACTTTATTCATGCCACATTTTGTTTTTGATTCCACAATTTACATCTTTTTATCTCATGTATCTCTTTAAAAAGTATTGTAGTTATAGTTGTTTTTACTACTTTTGTCTCTTAAACTTTGTGGTGGTTTATAAGTAAGTGATTAATCCACCACCTTTACAACATTAGATTATTCTGAATTTTGCTATCTATTTACCTTTACCAGTGATATTTATAAATTTATATGTCTTCCTGTTAGTGTTTAGCACCCTTTTGTTTCAGTTTAAAGAAGAAGTCCTGTTAACATATCTTATAAGGCTTATGTAGTGGTAATAAATTTCTTTAGCTTTTGCTTGTCTGGCAAACTCTTTAACTTATCTTCAATTCTGAAGGACAACTTTGCCTGGTAGAGTATTTCTGGTTGGAAGGGCTTTTATTAAGCACTTTGAATATGTTGGGGCATTCCCTTGTGGCCTGCAAAGTTTCTGCCGAAAAATGTGCTGATAGTATTATGGGGGTTCCCTTGTATGTAAAAAGTTGTTTCTCTCTTGCCTTGTTTTTAACATTTTTATTATAATGTGTCTTTCTGTGGATTCCCTTGGGTTAATCTTATTTGGAACTCTCTGGGATTCCTGGATCTCGATGTCTGTTTTTTCCCCCAGGTTAGGGAAGTGTTCAGCCATTCTTTCTTCAAATAAATTTTTTACCCCTTTCTCTCCCTCTTATCTGTCTGTACTACTATAATGTGAATATTATTCTGCTTGACATTCCATAAGTCCCTTAAGCTATACTCACTTTTAAAAATGTTTTTCTTTTTGTTGCTCTGATTGGGTGAGTTTCTTTATGCTATATTTGAGTTCACTGGTCCCTTCTTTTGCTTCATCTAGTTCATTGTTAACCCTATCTAGTGTATTTTTTAAAGTTTGTTTACTGTATTCTTCAGCTCTGTGACCTCAATTTGGAACTTTATTTTATTTTCTATCTCTTTGTTGAAGTTTTCACTGTGTTCATCCATTCTTTTCCCTAGTTCAGTAAACATCTTTATGATTGTTATTTAGTACTCTTTATAATTCATATCACTTACTTCTATTTTATTAAGTACTTTTTAAAAGTTTTTATATTGTTCTTTTGTTTGAAACATATTCTTTCTGTTTTTTTGTGGTTTTTTTTTTTTTTTCATTTTCCTGGATGGTCTGTGTTGGTTTCTCTGCATTAGATAAAACAGCCACCTCTTCATGTTTTGAGGGAGTTGCCTTGTGTAAGTGATGAGACTTAACTTTCAATCTTGCTTTAACTTTTTGATGTCTTTCAAACTTTTATGATAGTCCAAGCAGCCCATTTTATTTTCAGTGATTCCCAGTATTTGAGGGTGTCCCATGTCCTGCTGTTGTTCCAAAGGGGAATATCTCGGTCAGATTCAAGCTGATTAGAAGCCAGACCCTCAGGCAACAGCTATTGAAGTGTGCAAATATATACAGTCCTACGGGACTGAAGGTGCAAGTCTCACTGGCCACCAGAGCTGGGTGGCCTAGAAGTATCCCTTTTATAGCAGTTGCAAAAATTATGGCACCAGATGATTGTATAAGCTCCTTTCCAGGAGATACCAGTGACCTGGAGCAAGCCAGAGGGAGAGCACAGAGACTGCATCCAACAGCCTCTGTCCTTGGAGAACACCTTTGTAGACACCTAGATGTTGCCAAACCATAAGCCTGTCCTTCAGGTTGATGCTTCAGTATAAACAAATAAGCCTCTTTCACAGAAAGACTGGGGTTTTTCAGTATGCTCTTGGGGTGTTCATTGTGACCTTGGGGTGGTCACTACCCAAGAACTATCTCTCCATTTGTTACTTTCCCATGGGACCCAGGAATGCAAGCCCTGCTGGCCGACAGAATCAGGCAATGAAGGGTTGTGCTCTGGGCAGCAGCCCAAAAAGGTGTACCAGACAAAAACCAGGCAGCAGACATATGTAAAAGCTCCCTTTCAGGAGATACTGGTGTTCTGGAGAATAGTAGAAAGAGAGCAAGAAGATAGCACTTGCCCTCTGAGATCTCTTAAAAAGATTATTGTTGGCCCTTATATGTGTGTTTAATTAGAAGCCTGCCCCTCAGGCTGCAACTATAAAGATAAGCTAGTAGGCCTTTTTCATAGAAAGACTGGACTTCTTCAACTGTTGTCTCTCATTGTGCCCTTGAGGTGGTAGCCTATTAAGAACTTTTTCTCTGTTAGTTATAGTCCTGTGGGACCTATGGGCAACAGACCTGACTGACCATCATATCCAGGTGATTTACAGGTGTCTCCTGGGGGCAGCTACAAAAATCAGGGCACCCAATGAGGGTACAAGCCCCTTTCAGGAGATACTGGTGAGCTGGGTCAAAGCAGAGGGAGAGCACAAAGATGGCACCCACGTGCTGGAGCGAGGCAGAGGAAACTAGAATCTTCTAAGAAGAAGCTTATACTTTGGTTTCTTCTTGTCTAGAATAATCAGTTTGAGAGAAGCATCTAAAAGACTAGAAAGTCTAGATCAGGCTTTCTCAGTATCGGCACTATTGATACTTTGGGCGAGATAGTTCTTTGTGCTGCCCTGTGCATTGGAGGTTAGGCAGAATCCCAGGCCTCTACTCACTAGAAGCCTGAAGCATACCCTCTTCCCCTGAGTTATAACAATAAAAAAATGTCTCCAAGACATTGTTATATGTCTCTATCGGGGGAGATCACCCCCAGTTTAGAGTCACTGGTTTAGAGACATCTTAGTATTATAGTTAAGAACATGGTTTTTACAGAATTATATATGAATCAAGACTCTTTTGCTTATTGGCTGCATGACCTTGGGAAAATCACTTCACTTTTCTGAACCTCACTTTCCTCATCTGTAAATGGGGACAATGAGGCCTTGTTTAGAGTTGTTGTAAGGATTAAATGAGATTGTGTGTATAAAACACTCAATGCATAGTGGCAATAAGAATGTGTTAATCTTATTAACCATTACTAATTAACAAAGATTACAAGTTTCTAGGAAGGGAGAATATTTCTTAAAAGTAAACTCAGAACTTATTTTTTTAATTTCCCATATGGTCATAAGAGAATTCAGCTTTTCCCTTTTGCTAGTAGGCCTCACCAATTAAGAACCACCAAGGATGAGAGTCTTAAATCTTTCTCTTAGAGAATCCATAGCCAGATCTGGAAAGACAGGATACTACGGAATCTATTCTATTTGTATATAACAGTCTCTGAGAGTTCTATCTATGTGCATGCACAGTCAAGCCTCAATCCACCCCTTCTCTACAAGTCAAGTTCTCTGAGTATCAAGGAGACAAGAAGAGTCTTACCGTGGAATTACACCAGAGACATCGGAAGTCTTGAAGTCTTTGGCTACTGCCACAGTTCTCATGACATACAGCACACTGAGAACTAACAGATATGTTTCCTTCCACCCATTGATGGGGCATAGTTTTCTGAAGGGTAAAAAGAGACAAGAAGTACAAGTTAGAGATATAAGGAGAGAAAGAGTCAGTTGGAATAAGTAAGTATACTACCCCACGGAGGACATTACGTAATCCCAAGGAAGTTCTTCGTGGTCCTGCCCTCCTCACTCCAGTGCTAGTGAGAAGTGACAGGTAGGAGCAGGGGGCTTTAATTCTTCTAGATTGGTTGGGTCATGAGTCTGGGGAAGAAGCCTACTTGGGTTGTCTGAATATTGGAAGAAATCTTCCTTCCCCTATGTGTCTTGACTGAAGGGGAGGTAGAAAAGAGTGATTGAGAGAACATTACTGGTACTCACTACTTCATCTTCAGGTATGAGGAGGTCATCAGTGATGGACAAGGTATTCCACTTACAGTCTTTGCTTGCTCTCAAAGCACATAATCTGTGAGACTTCACTTTGCATACTGCGAAAAAGAGGAAGAAAAAAGATGGATGTAAATATGGTAATAATGAAGATTCTAATTCCCTCCCCTAAGCTTCTCTGAAAGTTAGAACCTAGATACATCTAGATAGTCCTGACTCACCTTTATAGGCCTGTTTTCCATATAATTCCGTTCCCTTTTATTCTTATTGAATTTTAATTTTCTACCGTCCAATTTGAATGGAAATTCATGTTAAGAATGAGCTGATTTCTGTTTTTCTAACCCTTGTGACCATATTGTTCAATTCTCCTAGACCTACTTTTCCATTTTGATTCATGAGAATTCCCTCTCATGCCAGCTTCTTCCAATCTCCTTTGCTCAATCTGTTAAGTATCAGGGTTAACCTTACACTACAGTCAGTGACTTAGTGTGAGTCAGTGATACTGAAGCAGCATGAGCTCCTTCACCCCTATCTCTACCTACTTAGCTCCACTTTCTAAAGAAATCAGAAAGGTACCTTCACAGGTGATAACATTTGTAGATAAGGCAGGAATTCTCTCTCGGCAAACATTACAGTGTTGGGTCCGAGGGCTGTGACTGGAATACCAATAGTGCATTCCAACAAGGTAAGGGTTGTTTTCTGCTGTAGGTATCTAAAATATATCAGAGAGAATAGAGGGTTAATCACAGAGACCAGTTAGGTAAGGCAAGAAAATCTGTTGCTAAGGCTAAATGGCCAGCTATATAGGTGTCAGAGCACGGGAAGAAGAAGAATGGAAGTTGGAATCAGTACCTAACAAATCTCCCACCCCTGTTCCCCTCCCCCACTGGTTTTAGAAAGGGAAAAAGAATGGGGGTGGTGTAAATCCTGGAATAGGAGCTAAAGACAAGAGTAATGATCTTTACAGTGCTTGGCCAAATCACTACATTTGTTTAGTTTAAGCAAAATTAGTTCTTTTAAGCAAAATTAGGCCTTTGACTCTCTTTAACTAGTCAGTAAAAGGAGGTGGTGAGCTGGAAATTCAGTGATATCCAGGTCTTCTGGCCAGGCAAAAAAGGGAGGAGGCAAGGCTCTGACTCTGGGTTTGTCAGGTTTTATATACATCCTGGAGATATACACTCACCTCCCTGGCCTTACTGCTGCCAGGTGAGCAGAGTACTGTATTACCTAGACAACAGGGGCTTTTTGCCCAAGCATTCTTTTCTGAATACCATGCTCTGACTGCCTATAGTAGTTTCCTAGTTAATAAATTTAAACCATTCAAAATTCATCCCACTTCTAGGAATATACCCTAAGATGCCTGAAACACCAATCAGAAAAAATACATGTACCCCCATGTTCATAGCAGCACTATTTACAATAGCTAAGATCTGGAAACAGCCCAAATGTCCATCAGTGGATGAATGGATAAAAAAGCTGTGGTACATATACACAATGGAGTACTATGCAGCTGTAAGAAAGAAAGATCTCTTATCCTTTGAGACGACATGGAGGGACCTCGAGAGTATTATCCTAAGCAAAACAAGCCAAGCAGAGAAAGACAAATATCACATGATCTCACTTATTTGTGGAATATAATGAACATAACAGTCTGAGGAACAGGGTAGACCCAGAGATGTGGAAGTAGGGTATAAACTGACACCCCTCAGAAGAGGGGGTGGGGGGGAGGGAAGAGATAAACCACAGAACTTATGCACATGTATGCATAAGTGATGGACATGGACAACAAAGCTGGGGACAGGGTGGGGGGATGGGGAGGAGGGTGTCAATGGGGAAAAAAGGAGAAACATCTGTAACAAAAATAAATTAATAAAATAAAATAAAATAAATAAAAAAAATAAAATGTCAAAACCTAAAAAAAACACACAAAAAACAAAATTCATTAAACAAATATTTACTGAATAATTACTATGTGCTTGGCACTTGCCAAAGCATTAGGGAATATAGTGATAAATAAGACAAAATCTTTGCCCTCATATTTGGTATCCTCTTCCATGACATTGAATTTGGCATTTACTGTTAACCTGCCTGTAAATTCTGCATTTGTTTATGACAGCCTGACCCTCATGACTATGGGGCAGGTACAGGGTATATCAGCAATTAGTTTTGGAATTGAAAGGAGAAGGGAAGAGGTAGGCATCAAAACCTCCCAAGTTTGTTCTGGGTGTACATTCCACAAGCCTCTTCTGTCTATTCTCTAATTCTTATGAATGTCTGACTTTTTCCTTCTCTGACTTCCTCTGGAGTATAGACATAGGCATACACATTCAGTTTTTTATTCTTGACATTATAATGGGTTGGGTGTGTAAAGGCATGACAAGACTTTAAAAAGAAGTATATATTCTCCATGATGCCAGCTGATAGTAGTTTGTTCATTGGAGAGAGAGAGAGAGAGAGAGAGAGAGAGAGAGAGAGAGAGAGAGAGAACGCTATTGAGAGCTCTGGCACATTAAGTGTTCACAATTGATCAATTTGGCCATCTAAAACATAGCCTATATATGGCACTCTCTGATCCTTCCTCGTTCTGGCATGCTGGCTATGTACTAAGCTGTTGTTGGGTTGATTATGAAGCTTCTGGGGGAAAAAATTACTTTGATGAGCTGAAGGCGATTACAATGTTTATTACATACCGGGACCCTGGCAATGTTTTAAGAAAATCAGAGGGTGGAGAGTCCTGAGGAAGTGACATAGTCTTGGCTTTGGCACTCTGAGCTCCCAGCACCTTTTTATTTCCTAAGCTACTAGATTATAACTCTATAAGTACATTCCTTCTTTCCAACCTCCTTACCTCCCCCCCTCAATAATTACCAAGAGCCTACTTTGCATTATCTATGGAGCAAGGTACAAAGATACAGAGATGAATGAGCCACAGTTCTTGCCCTTAAGGAGCTCACAGTCTAGTGGAGGAGACAACTTCCTTAACAGATGGTTCCAGTATAGAGTGACAATGAGCTCTCCTAGAATATGCAAGGTTCTACAGGACAAATAGAAGAAATACAGAGCTCTGCCTGGGTAGAATTTTGAGTTTCATGGTCACATTAGCTACAGAATATAAAAGAATATATAAAATGGACATTGTTTTGATTTAGCAGTTGAGGAGGTGGGACTTATATTCCTTATGTGCATCCTATTTTACAAGGAAACTTGGATGCATCCAACTCTGGATGAGTATGTGTGGTCTGTAAGGTCTTTACAGATGTAATTAACTGAAGAGGAGGTCATAATGGATTTGTATGGGCCCTAATCCAATAGCTGATATGCTTATAAGAAGAGGGAAATTTGGACACAGACGCAGGGGAGAACACCATGTAATGACAGAGGCAGAGATTGGAGTCAAGGAATGCCCATAATCATCAGAAGCTAAGAAGAGACAAAGAAAGATCCTCCCCTAGAGCCTTCAGAGAGAACATGATCCTTCCAACACCTTGACTTTGGACTTCTAGACACCAAATCTGTGAAAGAATAAGTTTCTGAAGTTTCTGTTGTTTTAATTCACCCACTTTGGTCATTGTTATGGCAGTCCTAGGAAGCTAATCCAGTATGCCATTACAGGCCTTTCTGATAGTTCACACAGATTAAAAATGCATTTGAACACAGATGAAAAATTGTGTTAAGTATACAAACCACTACTACAGAATGTTTGGCCTTTAATATGGTGACCATATCATCTAAATTGGGACACTTTAACAGTGAACTGGGATAACATAGTAATTATGCTGGGACAAGTATGAACTGTGTTCATCCTGAGGAAAATACTAGCCATGGAGACACTATGCATGAACTAGAGAATAATTTAGCTAACTTGAATCTATTTGTTGGTCTATGCAATCAAGTTGTCTGGTTTGTACCATCAGACTACCCCATAATCACAAGAAGTAGGAACTAGAGGAGAAAAATAAGATAATTAATTAGGCAAAACTTAAGATGTCCTTCAAAGAGTATGGATTAAGAGTTAGGAGATCTAAAAAGTCAATTCTGCTACAATAAACTGTGATTTCAGGCAAGGCAACTGAACTCCTCTGAGGTTCAGTTTTCTTGTCTACTTAACAAAATCATAGAATCATAAGCTTCTCAAGTTGAAAAAATATTGGAGTTCATCTGGTCTACCCACCAGAAAAATGAATTTTCTTTATTTTTAAAGTCCCTCTTGGTCATGGTGTGTGATCCTTTTAATGTGCTATTGAATTCAGTTTGCTAAGATTTTATTAAGGATTTTTGCATTTATGTTCATCAGGGTTACTGTCTTGAAGTTTTCTTTTCTTGTAGTGTCTTTGCCTGATTTTGGTATCATGGTGTGCTGGCCTCATCAAATGAATTTGGAAGTGTTCTGTCATCTTCAGTTTTTTGGATGACTTAAGAAAGATTGGTATTAATTCTTTGAATGAACTGTTTCTTTGAATAAATTTAGTAGAATTCACCCATGAAACTATCAGGTTCTGGGCTTTTCTTTGTTGGGAGATTTTTGATTACTGATCTAATCTTTTTATTTGCTATTGGTCTATTCAGGCTTTATTTTTCTTCCTGATTCAGTTTTAGTAGTTGGTATGTTTCTAGGAACTTATCCATTTCTTCTAGGTAAGCTAGTTTGTTCATAATAATCCCTTAAGATCCTTTTTATTTCTGAGGCATCTGTTGCAATATTTCCTCTTTCATTTCTGATTTTATTTATTTGAATCTTCTCTCTTATTCTTTTTTTTTTTTTTTTTGGTATGTGCCCCTAGCGGGAACTGAACCCAGGACTCTCTTGTCCACAGGCTGACGCTCCAACCGCTGAGCCAAACCGGCCAGGGCTTCTCTGTTATTCTTAATCTAGCTAAGGGTTTCTCAATTTTGTTTATTTTAAAAAATATCACCTCTTCATTTTTTTGAGTTAAATTTGTTTTCTTTAGTTGATTTAGTTCTGCTCTAATATTAATTATTTTCTTCCTTCTGCTAAATATGGCTGAGTTTGTTGTTTTTCTAGTTACTTGAGGTGTAAAGTTAGGTTGTTTGTTTGAGGTCTTTCTATTTTAATGGTATTGTTTATTGTTATAAACTTCCCTCTTATAATTGCTTTTGCTGCATCCCTAGGTTTTGTTATGAAGTGTTTTCATTTTTGTTTTTCTCAAGATACTTTAAAAATACCCACCCAGTTCCCACCCCGCCCCACCACAGATCTTCACCACCCTATTGTCTGTGTCCATGGGCAATACATATACACATATAAATTCTTTGTTTAATCTCTTCCCGCCACCCCCTCCCTCCTTCCCTCTGAGATTCGTCAGTCTGTTCCATGTTTCCATGTCTCTGGTTCTATTTTATTCATCAGTTTATTTTGTTCATTAGATTCCACATATAAGTGAGATCATGTTATATTTGTCTTTCTCTGACTGGCTTATTTTGCTTAGCATTGGAAGGGGACAATGGGGGAAAAAGAGAGGTACATCTGTAATTCTGTAATACTCTCAATAATAAAGATAAATAAAAATCCCTTTGGATTTCCTCTTTTACCCAATGGTTGTTCAAGACTAAATTGTTTAGTTTCTATGTATTTGTGAATTTTTCATTGTCTTGCTGTTATTGATTTATATTTCATTACATTATGGTCAGAAGAGATACTTAGAACAATGTCCATGTTTTTCAAATCTGTTAAGGCTTGTTTTGTCACCTAACATGTTATCTATCCTGAAGGATATTCCATGTGTCCTTGAGAAGAGTGTGTATTCTGCTGTTGTTGGGTGTAAATGTCTGTATATGTCAGGTCCATTTGGTCAATAGTGTTATTCAAGTCAGATTTTTCTTTATTGATTTTCTATCTGCATGTTCTATTCATTATTGTAAGGGGGTAGTGAAATCCCCTACTATTATTGTATTGCCGTCAATTTCTGACTTCAGATCTGTCATTATTTGTTTTATATATTTAGGTAGGTACTCTGATATTGTGCATATATATTTATAATTGTTATATTTTCCTGTTTAATTGACCTTTTTATTATTATATAATGTCCTCCTTTGTCTCTAGAGACAGTTTTAGACTTAAAGTCTATTTTGTCTAAGTATAGCCACCTATGGTTTCATTTGGTTACTATTTGCATGAAATATCTTTTCCATTTTTTTATTTTCAGCCTATGTTGTTTTTAATTTTAAAGGGAGTCTCTTGTAGACAGCATATTTATGGATCTTGTTTTTCATCCATTCAGCCACTCTAGGGCTGCTGGAATCTTTCTGCTCTCCTTTTCCCTTGTGCGAGGAGATTCCTCTTGGTCTCAAGCTCTGTCAGACACAGGAATGAGGTTATGCAGGTAAACTGCTTACTATGATTTTCTATGTGGCTAGTCTGTCTCTGTGCTCCATAGAGTTTCTGCAGCTTCTTTATTGTATTCTGGAACTCTCTCAAAGCTATTCTAGTTGGCACATAGTTATTTATTTGTTGTTTTGTGGGGGAGAGGATAAGCATTGAGACCTCCTAGTCTGCCATCTTACTGATGTCACTATGAAAAATTAATTTTCTATACAAGATTTTCAAAAGTTGTTTAAATAATTTGCTTTAAATACTTCCAATGTAATCTGGCCTGTGTAGCTCAGTTGCTTGGAACATTATCC
The DNA here is from genome assembly GCA_030848825.1 of Tadarida brasiliensis. Lineage (NCBI taxonomy): Eukaryota > Metazoa > Chordata > Mammalia > Chiroptera > Molossidae > Tadarida > Tadarida brasiliensis. The sequence goes on along the minus strand of CM061280.1, from coordinate 93,868,224 downwards.
CATACACCAAAGTGTAGTGGGTTCAGTTCCTGATTGGGGCACATATCCAGGCTGTGGGTTCGATCCCCTTGGGGGTATGTGTGGGAGGCAACCAATGGATAGTTCTCTCTCACATTGATTTCTCTCTCTCTCTAAAATCAATTTAAACAATTCTATAAATAAATAAATAAATAAATAAATAAATACTTCCAATGACATGGAACTTTCTACCTCAAAAGGGAGCTGATACTATTCTTGCAGCTCACACTGAATGTTAGAAAGGTATTCTACTAGGGCAAAGACTAAGAAAAAACTTTCTAAAATTTAGTGCTTTAGGAACATTGAATGGACTCTTTTGCAAGAATCTTAGTTTCCCATCTTTGGAAGAATTCAAATAAAGGCTACATGACTTGATCCAAAGATGCTTTATAGTCTAGAAGCTGTAGTCTAGATGATTTTAAGGTCCATTCCTGTTCCCATAGTTAATAGTTCCATGACAATTCATTATTAGAAAGAGCTAACCTTTTAATCTAGTTTTCCATGCAGCTCCTTATTTCCAGTTTTTTTTTTTTCCTTTTTATTCTTTCTTTAAGTCTCCCAGGCTCAAACCTTTCATTTGCCCAAGACTTCTCTCTCTCCTTTGCCTCTCACATATATTTAGGTTCTTCCCCACCCCAACTTGGTATCTACTATTTGTCTTCCCTTTCTATCCTCATTCTAGGGCTTAACTTTGTCTTGCCTGCATTAATCTATAGCCTCCTCTATGATCTTTTGGTTTCCAGTTTATCCCTTGTCTAATCCAGCTTGTATTTCTAAAGTATCCCTTTGATAAACTATCTTCCCTTTCTAATCCATCTTTAAACTGAACTTTGATCATGTTGCAATTCTTCCCCACTCTTTATCCTGACATTGATAATCTTTCACAATCAGGCTCAACCTACCTCTTCAGACATACTTCTTAAACTCACTTTTCCAAACTCTTCTGGTCTAATAGAATCCCCCTTTCACTCTATTTCAAAAAGGTTCTCTTTTTCTGTTACTCGGCTTTTACTTATGCCAATTTCTCTGCTCAGGACTTCCGCCTGTTCCCAATCCCCTGCCACCAATAAAATCCTATTTATCTTTCGAGGTCAGTCTCAAATTTCTCCTCTATTAATTCTTCCCAGAGGACTCCAGCCCATATTTATGTCTTCCTCCCTTGAACTCCCATACCACTTTAATGTCTGTTTTATTCATCTGGCAATCAGTCATGCACTGCCTTGTAACATCTCTGAAAATTGTTATTTTCTTTTTTTTTCTTTTTTTTTTTTTAATCCTCACTCGAGGACACTTTTGCATTCATCTTCAGATAGAGCAAGAGGGAGAGAGGAAGAGAGAGGAGAGAAACATCGATGTGAGAGAGACACATCGAGTGGTTGCCACCCACACGACCCCAACCGGGGCAAGGACAAACTGCAACCGAGGTACATGCCCTTAGCGGGAACCGAAGCCGGGTCTCTCTGGACCGCAGGCCGATGCTCTAACCGCTGAGCAAAACTGGCCAAGGCTGTTATTTTCTTGAGTACTGTCATTTAACTATTTTTTGTGTATATTTTGTCTCCCTAACTGCCTAAAAAAGTCACTGAGGCCAGGAGCAGCAACACCTTTTTCACATTTTTCTATAGAACAGAACTGGGCTCCTAGTAGAAGCTCACTCCTTAATGTGTACTGACTAGTTTCCAATAAATTATCCAATTACTTTGTAGTGACTTTAATAGACCACTAAGTTAATTATTAATCTTTCTTCACTCCACATCAGGCATTGGTGGTGACAGATGATAGAACAGACCATTGGAGATGAGCTTTATATGAGAGAAAGAATATTTGACTCTTTAAGCCTCAAGCAAGATGAATTGCTAAGATGCTGGTGGTGAGATATTTTACTTTCAGCTAAAAGTGTTCCTTAATAGATTTAGGTCCCTAGAGCTACTCTACAGAGGTTGTGTTTGCAACCTGAAATTCAACTCTTTCAAGAGAGTAAACAGGCAGATTATTATTTTTTCATTTTTAGTTTGTGTAGGGTAGTCAACACTAAGGTGTTTAATTCAATTGAGTCAGGAATTACAGATCAGTGCCCTTATGGCTTTCTCTAGAAGTTCTTGCATCCCTGGACTAATAATTAAAATTCAAAATATCCTATGTGGCCTTTTTTTTTTTTTTTTTTGCCAAATTGAAAATGTTTGATTCATGAGAAGTGCTCTAGTTTGAATAGAGGTAAGCTGAGGGAAGGAAAGGGATAGGTCCACAGGAGGGAGGATGGGAGAGGAGCATAGAAATCACAATTTTTTGTGACAATCTCTAATGCTGTGCCATAGTGGCCTCATTGCAGGTGGCAGAATGTGCTTCTCCATCAGGAAAGGAAGAAGAAAATAACAAAGGAGTGAAATGTTGAATGCTAAGTCATGCAAAGACCATCTTCAGATTCTAAGCAAAGAATCCCTCAATTAAGCATATACAATGTGGTCCTGGGAGAGGCCTTAATAATATGTGGAGAGGTACCTAGGCCCAATTCAGTGAACTTGTGATGCATTATAGGCATGCTTAGCAGAATGTATCGTTATGAAACTAAGTGGTCAAAAGCCTGAGAAATCCTAGGGGAGTGAAGACCGAGGTTTTTCTCCATGGCACTGATTTTACTTCTAAAACTCATTATTACCAAGCCATAGACTACGCTGCTTTGTCTCAAATGCCTGTAATAATCCTCTATCTCTTGCTAGTTATTTAAGACATCAAGTGTTTTTTAAGGGTAGATTCATTTTCCCCTTTATCTCCAAGAGCTTCAGAACAGAACTTTACTTTAAGATGAACCATGTGTCACTCCCTTTCTAAACGTTGGCTTCAAGATTACCCTTAGATTCATTTATTCATTCAACAAATATTTATTGAACTTCTGCTATGTGCCAGACACTGTTCTAAGTAAATAAATGACAAAAATCCATCCCCTCTTAAAACTTACAGAACTTCTATCTGTAGTAGGTCTGCAGAATAGTGGGCTGAAGGCATAGCCCAGAGTTTGAATGGCACCATTTGTGGCAGGGAGCAGTGGCCAGGGGTTTAGTATTGCTAAGGAGAAAAATAACCCTGCTACGCTTTGAGGAGAACTGCTTCTAGCTCCTCTGCTATCTACATTTCTTTTCTGGTAGAAAATAAATAGAAAGGTAGACTTGCATAATGGTTAAGGATGTAGACTTTGCTACTGAGTAGTTACTTCATTTTGGTCTGGTTCCTTCTCCTTTGTGAGTCTCAGTTTCCTTAGCTGTTACTGTACTCACTCAGCAGACCCAAGTCAAGACTGCTGATTTCAGTTTTGCTAACATAAGAACATCTAAATTAACTGCTCACATACATCTTGATTACCTCATCTACTGGGCATAGAGTGACATTTACATGTCAAATGGATGTGTACAGAGGTGTCTAAACCACATGCTTTCCAAGGTCTGAGTCTAAGTGAATTACTCTTATTTATAAATAGTTTAAAATAGGTTTCCTAGTGATATTCATCTATAATTCCTGACCAGATTGTCTCTGCTTCCATCTTATTATTTCTCTGTTTGAAAGGTGGCTTAACTAATGCAGCCAATTATGTGCTTATGCTTGAGAGTTGTGTGGATTCTCTATTATTTTCCTTACCTTACGAATTTCTCCCTGTTGAACGGTTTTTATGACGTTAATCCATTCTTCCATGTCTTTCCGGTTGGGTGCAGCCAGGGTAAGTTTTCGTTGTGGTGTGATCACCTACACAAAATGTCACATTACTAGCTGAGTCCCACTCCACACATTTGCCCCCAAACAGAGCCTGTGAATTCTCCAATGACCTAGACAGGTCTACCAAGTATAACACAAGCGACTTTTTAAATACAAGGTAAATGTTCCCAGAGCCACTTGCAGCTCCCTAGATACCCATCCATAATAATAATAATAATGATAATAATAATAAATAATACTTTAATGGCATTTATTATGTTCCAGGCACTGTTCTACTGCAATTTATACACATTATTTATTTCAATTTTCATTACAAACCCCATGATATGGGGATTTTTCCCACTTCATAGTCAGGAAAACCAAGGCAAAGGGAAATAAATTACTTGCACAGGGTCACCTAGCAGGTAAAAAGCTAAGCCAGAATTGAAATCCAGATTCTTTGGCTCTAGAGCACATGCTTTTAAACCTGGAGTTGTCTGAAAATCCTAACTATTTACCGCTGCTCTGTCTACTTGACAATGGTAAAAGGGTATATGGTTCATCAGGATGTGACTCTTTCTGTTTGGGAGGAGAGTAAGAAATCTAAAAATCTAGTTTATTTCTTTCTTATGGTCAAGGACAAACTGAAGAGAATTTTACCATTGTCTCTCTTAATCCTGCTTATGGCAAAAATGAAAAAACCATGCTGAGGGTCTAGCAGAGGTAGACCATGGCCATGACTTGGTCTTTTCCCAGAGGGCAGGAGGAAACATGGATAGCAATAGCATTAGTCATTGCTTCAGTGGCCCTCCTTGCCTTTACTACCAGCCCCCAAAATCTTGAAACTAGAGCTCACCATACCAACAAGCAATTTCTTTTTCCTTCTGTGATAGATGGGAATAAGAACTAGTGGGAATTATGATAACAACCACTCTTTTGGTCCAAACCCATTCTTATATGGGGCTGAATGAATAGTGTCTCTATGTTTCAATTAGGCTAAGGGGCAACCTAGCCTTTGGGATTTCTTTGTAGAGTGGAGACCAAAAACATTAGCTTGTATGCTCATCAGCCAAAGGTTAAGCTTTTGGGGAATAGGTCAACAGAATCCTCAGCTTTACCCTGGGTCAGTGTGATATAATGAGAGAAATTAGAGTAGGGTCCCCTCGTATATCCAGCTGCTCTTTTTTCAAAGGAGAATGGAATGTAGACCAGCCATAGGAGCAGGGTATTGGGCCTGTAGCTCGTTAGTCTGCTAAGTATAACCCTCCATCTGCCTGAAGAGGAAACCCAGTCTCCATAATCCATCATTGAGTCTGGGAGGAAGTGGGTAGGAGAATTCCTGAGCCTTGCTTTTTTCAGTGAGCTTTCTGGTCTGGATTCACTTGAATGACCAAAGCTTTATGAAATTTCAGCAGTGCAAAGCCCTTGAATACTTCCCTAGAATATCCTCTGCTTTTTTTTTTTTTTTTTTTTTTGAGGTACTCTCATTAGTAATCTGAGCATAGGGTAGCTTTCACTTTGGATTTAGACTCTTATCTGCTTCATCAAAGGAGAGAATGTCATGTAGCTTGATTATCCTATATTTTCTACAACATATTAGCAGTCTCTTGAAAGCCTCCAAGTGATACTCTAAATCACCTTCATCAGGAGGATTGATTTTTGTAATAGTCATATCCCCACCCCCAAATCAGCTCAGCTTTATCACAGACTGGTAATAGGGCACGGGGCCATCACTTTTTCCCCCCTGTGGTGGAATGGTCAAAGTTTTTACGCGAATAAGTTTCAGCACTCATTTGCAATGCTACTTTAAGTGGATTTCCATACACATTTGGGATCAAAGGAGACTTGGGAAATCTGAACTCCAAAGAGGCAACAAGTGGGTGTGGGAACCCCTCTTCCCAGTTAGCTCCCACCCCTGCCCATTTAGTCATCTCAACCTTACTTACACAAAAACTGTGGCAAAGGTTTCTACAGCTAGTTTCTGCCAAGGCGACCTGAGACAGATCAATTATTTCAAAGTGTGCAAACTGGAAAGATAAGAGGGAGAGGGAAAAGGAACCGTCTGGTTAATGAGCCAAGGACACACTAAAAAGTAAACACACACACACACACACACACACACACACACACACGTACACTAATAGGCATTTTTGGCAGTTATGATGTAATCATTGCTTTGGCTTGACTGCTGGGATTTATTTAGCATCATGATTTTTGTTGATATAACATGTGACAAACAAAAAACAAAACAAACTAAACCAAAACACAACTCTTCCCAAAACTTTGATGTAGATTTGAAGAAAGGCTTGGGTAATTCAGAATTATTCAAAACTAAAGGTTTATGTAGGAGAATATAATGTGATGAGGTCTAGCTATGGGCCTAGTGGTGCAGATAGGAGTTATTAGTTCCAATTTTATCAACTGGCAGCCTTTGACTATGTTGCTAATCCCATTCAGTTTTAGGCCTGTGTCTTGTTATACACTGGCTATAGTAGGTAACATCCAGCCAGCAGCAGGAAATCAGTACTATGGATACAGACAGGACTGGCTTCAATGGTATGCAACCTATGCAGTCATAGAGGGCCTCATGTTCAGAAGGGTCCCACACTTGGTTTAATGCTCTGCTGTTGCAGTCTTGAAATTCTTAATAAGTTTATCATTGAACTTGTGTTTTATGAGTGAAGTCCAGTGGGACAGTGGGTCATGAACATTAGCAGAGGAGATATACACAATATGCATGTCCACCCTATATCTTGTTACTCCATTTGCATTCATGATACCCATAAGTATAGAATTCCAGGGGACCCGTGATGTGTGGGAGTTCAGTGAGACTCAAAGCCAGTGTTAGGTAAGCATGTTATATCTATGACTGAGCAAGTAAGGGAGCTGACAACCCTGAGAGGCCACACATTCTGTTGGAACTAGAACTTGTTTCAAGTACAGCAGTGGTGTTCTAAGAAACATGAACAACCAAGGAATCTATTGTATTCTTTCTTGGTCATGTTACTTCCCTGTATTAGCCAATCATTTATGCTGAAAATGATAATATTAAAGGAAAGGGAAAGATAGGGAAACCCATAATTCCTTTTCCATTTAGTCAGAGAGTGTTTGTAGAATGTATGTCAAGGTGTGAAATAAAAACAGGTGAGCTAGTTTTGTGTACTAGTAAGAACAAAATATATGCATGTATATGAGCCACCAAATGAAAATGATATAATTTTGGTGGTTCTTCATGAAATCTATTTGCTTTTAAAACTGGCATTGTATGATAAAACAGGCAGATGGCAAAATTGCTAATAATTTAAAATTTTATATTTTCTTTACTTACAATGATATTTAATAACAAATAAAAGATGCCCTGGCAAATCATTGCTTTATATTTTAGTATCTTTACTGACATTTCTCCTTACTTTTTAAATAAGAGGCCACATTTTTATTTTGTACTGGGCCCTACAAACTATGTAGTTGGTTCTGGGTGTAGAAAAGCTAATTGAGGAATCTATGAAAGGGAAGGGAAATAGGAAGGGGAAGGGAGAGAAAAGTGTTTCCCCTTTGGCCTAAAAGTCCAAGTTAAAGGAAGACCAAAAGATTTTAACTTCTGCTGCAATGTTTGCCAAATGTCTTTATCTATTAGCCCATCTCCTTATAAAACATTTTCTGGCACCCACACACTAACTTAATTGACAAGATTTTATATATATATATATATATATATATATATATATATATATATATATTTCTATACAATATATATCCTATATATTCTCTTACCGCAGGATGATGTGCAAAGAAGAGCCTTTGTCCTCGAACCAGAAAATATCTAACCTTCCATCTCTTGAAGGAGTTACAGCTCTTCAGCAGAGGTCCTTCCTTCAGTATTTTCTGAAAGATAGAAACATAGTGTTGAGTAATTAGATCAATTTGCAAGACAATATCACTTGTTCTGTCAGTTGAGAAGATAAGATATCTGGAAGGCTCTATCTCTTGTCACATATCTGAGAAATGACCTGAGGGCCAGGAAAGAACTTAAGGAAGTTAGCTCAATCAGAAAATGTATTGGTTACCTTTGGATAACACATTCAGGATGGTATAGGATAGTGACCTAAGAACCATGGAGAACATCTCTATTGGTGGTAGGAGATGAGGAGGCGAGACATTAACACATGACTATGAGAACAACATGCCTAAGAAAGAACAAGGGGTAGGGGAAGTGACTGCATTAAGTAAAGGCAGATTTTCTAGATGTCTCCAGGTTGTATCTCCAGACAGGGCCTTCCTGTCAATTCTTTTAGAGTGTTCCTTTTAGAATATTAAATTGGATCACATCCCTTCCCTGCTCACAAACCCCCAATAGCTTCCATATATTTTTAGAACCAAATACAAAGTCTTTATCATGGCCTTCAAAGGATTCATGGTCCGGTAAGAGAGCAAAAAATCACCAAAAAGAAACTGCCTTCTGATTACTTTCTTTACATATCTCATAGTTTGACCACTGATTTCTCAGTTGCTTATTGAACAGACTGACTCTAATAAGAGCATACAGTCTACTTACCATTTTTACCATTGAGCAAGTTCTCAGCTATATTTATAGATAAAAACAAACATGCAAGACTGCTATTGGGAAAAGTACTCATACCAACCAAGTTGGAGCCAAACCCATGCTGAATGGACAAAGAGCCAGACTTAGTTTAAGTTACCAAATCAAGGCTGTATCATGAATTCCATCTATCACTTAAATTAGAATTCACCATTGAGTGGTTGTGGAAGTGTTTTGTTTGGCCCACCTAGTGTTTTCCAAAGTTTTAAATTAGTTGATATGATTTAACTAAAGGCAGAACATTTCATATTAAAATTCAAGTTTCCTGTTTCAGAATGTCTGGTAACAGTGGATCCACATTCTCACATGACAACAATCTGCTGGACTGGAATAGCAGCTCTGCCCTTCAGATGGGGTACCTGACTCCAGCAGGCATTTGAGTTTGGGGCCCTGATCTAAACACTCGTTGGCTACTCCTGTTCTCTCAAATATACACACATGTATTACACTCTGTATTCAATTCTCTAACAAATAAGGTAGTAAGTACTAATGGACAGAACCTCTGTGTGTCAACTGAAAAGTCAGTTCATGAGCAATCCTGAGTCCTCTTGACAACTTATGGGAGTTTCAAGATATTGTACCATCCTTGAGATTCTTACAAAAGAATGGTGCCAAGGAGTAAAGACAGAGAGCAGTAAGATCTTGTGGGAAGGGAGAAGGTGGCAAGGAGAGTGAGAAATTACATTTAAATTGTTGAAACTAAGTCATCAATGAGGAAACAAGTCTTGTTTAAGCATTGTGATTGCATCGTTCTCCTTTCTTTGGTCAGGTGACCTATGGTATATACTCTCAATGATGGTATTTGGTTTTCTCTATCCTAATCTTCTCACCTCTATGCCATTTAGTGTTCATGAAACCTAGGCAGTCATAAATATCCCTTTCTGCTAAACACTTATGTTCAATTTTTTTTTTTTAAATCCTCACCCGAGGACATTTTTTCATTCTTTGTTCAGATAGAGTGGGAGGGAGAGAGAGGAAGAGAGAGAGAGAGAAACATCGACGTGAAAGGGACACATCGAGTGGCCGCCACCCGCACGACCAACCAGGGCCGGGGACAAACTGCAACCAAGGTACATGCCCTAGCGGGAACCGAACCCGGGTCTCTCTGGACTGCAGGCCAACGCTCTAACCGCTGAGCCAAACCGGCCAGGGCACGTTCAAATTTTTAACTGCTCCAACTTTGTACAAGTGGAGCCACATCCATTATTTCTGCCTTTCTCCCAAGTTATTCTACTCTGTTAATTACTAAATGCTTCTACTGTTCTTATTATATCATATATATTGTCCAATGTAATAGCTCATTTTACAATTTTTGGCTGGATATTTTTCCCTTCCCTCCATTTTCAATTTAAAGCCTCCCTCAACTTCAATGGCTTTCTCTTACCCTTGCTGCCATACCCAGCTCTCTTCTCTTTATGTTAGTTTCAGGGGTAGGATGATGGAGTGAGGTGGTAATGAGAAAGCAAGGAGGGAGAATTGTTCCTCCAGAAGATTCCTAGAACCCTGTGCCTTCTAGTTCTTTCAGAAAATTCCAAGATACTTCCTTCCATCAACCCTTACTAATGTTCATTCTTTAATTCCCCTTCCTGGTACTTAAGAAATGTTCTCTTTTTCTTCCTTTACCTGTTCCCTGACAATTAATGACATCCTGTTATTCATCCAAGGACATAGCAAAGGGAATTAATTAAGTAATCTATTAATATGAGGACACAGCAAATCATCAAAATATTCAGTCCTCATTCCATGAACCCAGCATTTGTCAAGTCAAGAAAAGAAAAAAAGACTTTGTGATGTATTTATCATTGGATAGAATGCTTCATTAATATTTTCTGAGCTGCTGGTATGGATTTCACCTTTTGCTAGGCCTTTTGGGGCAGCTAAATAAGTTGCAGGCACATTCCCTGTCTCAAAGGTATGGATAGTGGGAGTGGAGGGGGAGGGAACAATAATCCATATAGACAAACACAAAGTTATGTGAGCTAAGAACCATTTGAAAGAGCCTTGGGGCTTCATGTTCATTGCCCTAAATGTTTACCTTCTGGTTCAAATGAGGCATTCTAGCAGGACAGTTGCTATCCACTCATACACCCTGTCATTGGGTACACCAGCCAAATAATGATCATCTTCTCTCTGTGATATGATATTAAACTGGTCACTTTGAATGTACTAGCTTTAAGTGCAGAGCTGTCTACTCAGTGCTGGTTGATAACAGAAGAGTCAAGAAGACCTAGTAGGGGAAAAGAAGAGCCTAAGCCCAGTGGCAAGTTTTAGGTGATTGTTAGTGAATGCTGACCAGTGTTACCAGCTCATTCCTTTCTTAAAGAGAAGCTGGAAATGCAGGCTAAAATTTGTGAAATTTTATCATATTGAAATATTAGCAAGTAATTGAATTTAAAAAAAAACATGTATTCATGCCAAAGTCAGCCCACAATTTCTAAATTATAATTACTGTCACTTTCTCTAGAGGACAAAGTAAGTGAGTGGTGGGTATTCCTGGCATCAGAGGAGGTTGCAGTTTATGAGTTCAGAGTTTGTGTCTGAGGAGCCTACACATGTGAGATATATGTTACTAAATTGGAGCGTATAAATGTTGATATAATTTATGTATAATAGGGAGAAAGGTTAGAAGGTCATACAATAGGTTCTTAAGTTCTAAACACAGGCTCTATATCATCCACTCAGAACTTCAACAAATATCCAAACCTTGGTTGGGAGAAGGTAAAGTTCTTGTAGTTCCTTACATTTTAAACTCTGTCTCCCTTCAGGAGAAAGATACGAATCCTATCACTATTTCTAAATAAACCATTGTGCAAGCAGGAGCTAATAATCAATCAATGGGTCAATAAAATATATGCATGCAAATCCACCTTTACCTGCTTGGGGCCACTAAACTTAATAAGGATGTAAGACAAAAATTGGGAGACACAAACAAACAAGCACATCCTGCAAAGGCAGGCATTGGAAGAAGAGTCCTTGTCTATTCTGTAAGAGGATTTACACAGTGCTTCCCAGTTCCTGGCCTCTTGCAGATAACATCATCTCATTGCCCCTTTGCCACAAACATGTAGGGTGTTACTTCAAATTTCCAGATGGTAAATCTGAGGCTTGGGTATTTTCTATTGCTTTACTTGAGGATTCACAATTACAGAATGCTAGTGGGCTCTGCGCTTTCCACTATTCTACCCATAACAAGAAAACTAGGCATGCCTGATTAATTAATACGTACAGCACAAAGTGAAAACACTATCTCCTCCCAACGTTTTTTTTGAAAGATAAAACAGTAGATTGCTAAGAATCAAAGGGTATTCTGTGAACAGCTCTGAATACAGAGCCATATCTCACTATCTGAAAGTAGAGTGGTCCTATGAAAATTTTGGTAAGCTGAAATGGTGTAAAGTGAAGAAGCAATTACCATTAATTTATATGGAACACTTTTGAGCATTCCCAGACCCCAAAACTAACCTACCAAATTATACCAAATAACTCATAAAACCTAAAATAATTTTATTACTTCCAGTTTTACACTAAGTGTAACATCCTTACAAGCTCGTTTAGGCTTTTCTGATACCCCAGGCCATATCGGGCTAATGGATGCACAAAATAAATGGAGATAAAGCACAGCTGCTCACAGACACAGTTCAAAGCTGTATATGAGGGCTTGATGTTGAGATGCTGAGCGTGGTTCCAGAGGAAGGAGCTAGGAGGGACCACTCCTGCTGCTCAGGGGGTGCAATGCCTCTATAATGGCTGCTGCAAGACAAACACTGAACTCTATTTTTGCTTTTTTTTTTTGGTAAAAGCAAAAATCCTCTTCGGATTTCTTTTGGTTAGCAAGAATGGATACTAATATACATCTTTTGTAAAAGTGAAGTGACATAAAGTGAACTTGCCAAAAGTGGGAGAAACCTGAACTCAGTACTAAAACTGTTAACAAGCTTCCTTCTAAGAGGCAAATGGTAATCCATGGTGGGCAAGAGGGAAGTTCTTTTGTTTTTTTATTTTATTTTGTTTTGTTTTATACTAAATTTGTTAATATTTTTAATTACAGATGTCCCTCCTTTCCCCCCTTTGAAACCCTCCTCCCCGAACCCGACCACCCCTCCTTCACCGTACTTTTGTCTTTGTCTATTGGTTATGCATATATGCATATAAGTTCTTTGGTTTATCTCTTCTCATCCCCCATACTCCCTTCCCTCTGAGGTTTGTCAGTCTGTTTCCTATTTCCATGTCTCTGGATCTATTTTGATCAACTGCTTATTTTGTACTTTATATTCCACAAATAAGTGAAATCATGTGATATTTGTCTTTCTCCAATTGGTTTATTTCACTTAGCATAATACTCTCCAGGTCCCTCCATGTTGTCTCAAAGGATAAGAGATCCTTTCTTCTTTACAGCTGCATTGTGCTCCATTGTGTATATGTACCACAGCTTTTTTATCCACTTATTTACTGATGGACTCTTGGGCTGTTTCCAGATTTTAGCTATTGTAAATAGCGCTGCTATGAACATAGGGGTGCATATATTCTCTCTGATTGGTGTTTCAAGCTTCTGCACAGCAAAAGAACCCAGCATCAAAATGAAAAGGGAACCTACTGTATGGGAGAACATATTTGCCAATGATAAATTGGATAAGGGGTTAATTTCCAAAATATATAGAGTATTCATACAACTCAACAAAAGGAAGACAAAAAATCCAATTTAAAAAATGGGCAGAGGACCTGAAGAGATACTTCTCCAAACAAGACATACAAGTGGCCAAGAGACGTATGAAAAAATGCTCAGTGTCACTAATCATCAGAGAGATGCAAATTAAAATGACTATGAAGTATCACCTCACACCTGCCAGAATGGCTGCCATCAACAAATCATCAAACAAGTGCTGTCAAGGATGTGGAGAAAAGTGTACTCTAGCACACTGCTGGTGGGAATGCAGACTTGTGCAGCCACTATGGAAAACAATATGGTGTTTCCTCAAAAAATTAAAGATTGAGCTGCCATTTGACCCAGTGATTCCACTTCTAGGAATGTATCTTTTTTTTTTTTTAAGTGACTAAGATTGGCTAGAAGAATAACGAGAATTCACATGCATACAGCACTTTGCGATTGATAAAATGCTTTTACTTTAGTTATTGAATCCTCTCAGGCACCCTCTGAAAGGCAGCTAACTCAATTCTGCTCTATAAAAGACACTCTGAACTTTAATTTCTTTCAGTGGCTTGCCCATATATTTTTATTTCTAAGACATTATCAAGACATTTGAAGTTTTTCCTCTCAAAAAAGATCATCAATGTTTGTTTTGCATTTTTGAGATTTTGCAGCATCTTGGGGCTAAAATATTTGTCAGAAAAAATGCATGTCTAATGTTTTTATGTAAAGCAATGAGAAACAGCATTCTATATGGAAAACTTTTCTTGGTGACCATCTTTACAGGTATACAACTACTTCATAAAATGGGATACACACATACTCCTCTTGGTCCAAGCTGCCACATTCCTGTGGCAATCAATATTTGTGATGCTACAGACAGGAAGACGTTATGAAGGGTAATAGGATCCTTGTACATACTGCAATGCCATGTGACCCACCTGCTGCTTCTTAAACCAGAACATAATGCAGGCAGGCCTCCTAGTCCTTTCTGCCAATTCTATCTGACATTCAAAGGCCAATAGCACTGCAGTCTCTACTCTTAAACTCTCAAGACTGGCTGTTTTGTAGTGGGACGAAGTGTCCTGCTGAGGTAAATCACTGCAGAGATCATTGGCTTCATTCAAATCCAAGAATACAGGATTTATCAAGGCACAGGTAATTCAGGTCCCAAGTACAGGCAAAATGTCTTTGCCTAAACTGTGGCATCACTTGCAGAGAAAGCTAGAACTTTGGAAAGCTCTGCTTCAGTTTCCTTTTGGGTTCTCTGATAAGCCAATCCCCAAATCCATTATTCCCTGAAAATCTTGCATCCTGGCACAGGTGCTCTCTCTCCCCTGATGCTCTACAACTCAGCATGTATAAATTGTCAACAGTGAAAGTAAGCACTTTCCTTGCTCCATATTTATGAAATATCTTCTATAAAACATCTCAACAGGGCCTGTAAAGCAGCTCAATTTCCTATATATAATTAACACCTGCCTGATCCTTAATTGGAAAAAGGGCAAGTACAGCTGCTGCTGTGACCTTTTCCTATGCTCCTCCCTAATCCCTAAAGCTTCTACTATATGTGCTACATCTGTTTTTCTGTGGCTCAGTGGATTTTTGATGGATGAGATTTTGAGGGATGCTTTTACCCTTTCCTAGCAAAAGGAACCCCTATTAGATAGCCAAATTGAATTCCACCCCCAACCAATCAAACAGTAGGTAAGCATCATGACACGCACCCACTACCTATTATTCTCACGCTGTTCTTGGGAGGGAGGCTGGATCAAGTTGGTGACAAGCAGTTTATCACTCCTCAAGTGAGAACCAGACTCCCACTATGAGTACAACCAGGGAAAGCAGCTTTCTGCCTATGGCTCTTTCAGTTAAAAAACCTGGAACATCTATTCTCTTTGCTTTGGGGTGGAGGGTGATGGGAAGAAAGCCATTTCCTAACTCAGGCCTGCCAAAGTTGATTCAGAGCAACAATGTTTGATTTAGTTAAAATGTAACTCTGGGTGCCTGAGGCTTTAAGAAAGCCCAGGCCCCGCTGCTTTGCTGAAAGCTTTATATTCCCCAGAGTCCTGTTGACAAGGCAGGAGTCAGACAGACTGGCTCCAGAACCTACTAGCTGTGTGACCTTGGGCAAATCACTTAACCTCTCTGAGCCTCAATTTCCTTGTCTGTTAGATGAGGATACTTCGCAGAGCATGTGCCTGCTACTCTGTAAGTGTGAGTCGCTTGCTTGTGGAGGCAGGGGCTTGTAACACAGCTCCATTCATCTTGCTACTGGAAGCTTTCCTCCCTGGCACTAGCAAGCCTGGCTGGCTAAGGGCTGCAGCAGGATTAGGGTGACTAATGATCCCAGTTTTTCCAGGACTTTCAGTGCTAACCAGAAAAGTCATAAGTACACCAAGACCTACTGGTCACCCTAGCACTGGGGAATGAGATCTTCCTACCGCTCAGGTTTGCAAGGACTGTAGCTACAAATCTCTCCCATGGCCTCCTGTGCTAAGGAAGAACTATAAAGGATCCTCCACGTCCCTGCTCTGTATTAATGAAATAAAATAAAGTTGAGAATGATGTTATGTTTTTGTTCGTATGCAAAAACTTCAATGAGTTTATTACATATTATTCAAAAGATAGTTTATACACATGCACAAACGTATATATACACACATATATTATTTCTTCTACATGTAAATCAGCATTCTATGCACAATGTTTGTTTCTTGCTCTCAGCACATAATATATAATGAAGCCCTTTCAGTATTGGTACATACTGAGCTGCCTCATTTCTTTTTATAATTACATAGTATTCCTTGTAATGTGATTTATTTAACTAGTCCCCTATTGATGGACAGTGGTTTAAAATTGTATTCTATTATGAACAATATTGCAATGAATCTCTGTATATACATGTCATTTTGCATGGGCATGAGACCACATTGATAAGATAAATATCAAGGGTTGGTGACTTTAAAACTAGTCCACTGGGACCATTAAAAACATATGTCTTCTCAAATCTCTCTGCTCTCTCCCTTTCCTTTTTCTATTATTGGAGTTTTCTAGGAAGGATAAGGATCACTAATTGGGGGTTAGGGAGGAGGTGAGCAATTTGGACCCAGGCTGAAAAGGTGCAGAAAACAATAACCTGGCTCTTGGTAATTGCCCTGGGATTAACAGGCATCAGGAAGGGGAAAGAGCTTGGCTGAGTCTTCCCAGACATTCACATAGGTTTGAATGCTTGTTTTGCTACATTGAACTGTGAATCCTTGAACAAACCATTTTGCATCTACAGGATGATGGTCATTCTGATCTAGTTTGTGTGTCAAATCCAACTTGGGAATCACTTCAGTTCACTTATTTCTTTCTCCCAGGGACCACTATTTCACCCAGCAGGGAAAGCCATGGATGAATAATGTGTGCAGATTTCTCTTTAGTTTAGCTAAAGGAGACTACATACTGCAAATGATTTCACAAATGAGGAGGAAGAAAAATCATAGTTCTTTGAAGAGGTGTCTGAAATGTCATAATCCCATATTTTGCTACTTTGTAACAACACACTGAACCATGTCGTGGAGCTCCTAAATCTGGGGAATTCAGCCTTTAGAGGTATTTTTAAATGCTTGCAACCTAAGGCCAAAAGGAACCTTCCAAGTATGCAATGTTGTCACTCATTTGGCTACAACTCACTCAAAGAGCAAAGTGATGAAGACTCAGCCAGTGCTTTCTGTTCAGTGGAGTTTAAAAATTCCTGTCTCTTTCCAATCATGGCATCGTATGCTTCTAATAATGTGGGTGCAGTAAGCCCACATCACCTAACTGCATGTAACTGGAGAGTTGGAGAGATTGCCTTATTGCCAAACTGGCCCCATGCAGACAGCCATCTGAAGGTGTGCACAGGACTTAAGAATACATTCACTAACAGGTCCTTTTGGGGATGAAGTGGTTAGATAATAAAGGCGATGTTGAGTTTTTGTTTTTACTTTTTCTCAGCATTATGAAGTCGTGTTGACAAGAATTATGAGGTTGGTAGTCAGAAGCTAATGCTAGAACTGTTGGTTTTGCTTCCTTCTTATAGGAATAGCGGTCTAGGGAAGAGGAAATTCACTAATTCACTAGTGTGTGTGTGTGTGTGTGTGTGTGTGTGTATGCTTATTCACTTTGCCCCACCAGCAGTAGGTGAGAGCAGGAGAAAGGTCTCAGGTAAGAGCACCTCAGGGGTAGGATTACCTTGTGGGTTGGGTGAGGGAATTTCCACTCAACCTCTAAAGTTGTGAATAGCTTTGCTGCCTCTGAGCAGAGGACTGTCCCTGGCTGAGCAAAATGGCCTCATATGGAGGCAGAAGGCATGGTAGTTTGATAGCCCACCAAACCTGGAGGGAAAGGGAAGAGCTGTGATTGCAGGAGACACTAATCTGTCAAGGAAGAGACTACATTGTGAGCCTTAGTTCCAGAGAAATTACTGGCCAGGTAACAAAGTTGAAAAGCTTTGCCAATTGGTAAAAGGAAGTCAACAGGGACAAACTTTCTGGAGTAATAATAATAATAATTACTAACAGTTGGTGAGTCTTTGTTATGTGGGAAGCACTGTGTTAAATCATGTTACATGGAGAACTGAGACTTGGAGAGATTAGGTAACTTCCCTAGTAGGTTAATAACTGGCAGAATTAAAAATCTCTCAGAGTTTTATAAGACATGGAAGACCAGATATTCTTCAGTGAAAGAAAAAAGTAATCATTGGTTTTATTGCAAGTTATACCTTGTCAATTGACAGAAGGAAGCAGGATTGGGGAGAAGATGGGTGAATCTCAGCTATTTGGTTCAGTTTTGTTTTTGTTTTTAATATTAAATGCTAAAGTAATTAAGGTAACAATACTTGTTTAATTTACACAGTACTTTGTCAGCTATAAAGACTCTGAAGATTCTCACTTGACTCTGAAGATTCTCACTTGACTCTGAAGACAACTCTGAGGAGCAGGCAAGGTAGGTAATGCCATTGACTTTGTTCCAGACAAGAACACGGTGACTCAAGGAAGGACCCAAGGTCACTATGTGGTAAACTAGTTCTGGATGCCTGACTTCCCGTACAAGACTCTTTTCACTGTATCTCTAAGTTTTACGTTTTCTGTGTTGTTTGGTATCATTTTAATTAGTACTGTCTTTTTCAACACCTAATTTCTCCTTTTCATCCCTTTTCTGCCATCCTGCAATATAACTCTCTGCCATCATTGCTGGTAAAGTAGTATGGTGTAATCAAGTATGCAACTGTCAGGCATCCTTGTAGTAAAAGAGGGTAATACTATGCTGAGCCCAAAGGGAAATTCTTCTCTGACTTGGATGGCTCCTAGTAGCAATAATGAAAAATTAACTTGGCTTTGCAAATACTGCACAAAGGCATTCTACAAGGATCTTACTAGGAAAGACTGAGAGTGCTACTGTTACTATTGCCTCTCCCTCCCAGGGGCCACTTCCCACAGCTTGTTCAGATGCTTTATCCTAAGACCTACTGCTCCCTTTTCTAATTTTGGGCCTTCATTTCAACAGGGGTTGAAACACCATTCAGATTTACATCCTTTTCCAACTTTTCCTTGCAGGCAAATACCTGGTAGAACTATACCCCCTCTCTAGCCAGGCTATGTTTAAGGGATTAAGACTGCTCAATTCCTAAATGGCTACTAACCACAGTAATTAAATTCTAACACTCACTGGCCAGGGCTTAGAGCAAGGCTAACTGTTACCATCTGGATTTTGTGTGGTTTAACTCTTGATAGCCTATTCAGAAGGGGCCACCAGAAAAGTACAAAATTACTAAGGGAGAGGGAAAGAGATAGATAGGAAGGAAGATATCAGTGGTATTATAACTCAAGCTGATAGGTCTGAAGTAGGGGAAGAGGAGTAGAAAAGAAATGAGAATAGGATAAGTATGTTGTGTTGGTGGAGAGGCTGGGGGTGTTGGCAAAAGCTAACAGACTTGTAGATGAGAAAAGATTCTCATTTTCCCATCTGCGGCACATAGGATTACCACTGGTACTGAGACCATCTCTCAGCCACCATTTTACTGGCTCTGAGACTGTGCTCTAATCAGTGTGTGGAGCTCTCTGTTCAAAGTTGTTGGGGAGAAGGCAGCACTGACTAAAATGGGAAGAGAAGGATTATCAGCTGAGTTCTAGGGGATAGCTACACTCAAATTATACAAGAAAATAAACAGTAGGCAAAATTTTCCTCTGGGAGAAGTAGGCAACTGTCCTTTAATTAGAAACAGGGCCTAAAAGACTAGGATTGCTTAAGGAAGGGCAGGAGCAGGGGAGATAGCAAGGGAGAGTCCAGTGTGAAACAGACTCACTAATAGAAACACACGCACACTAAAAATGATACACAGAGAAATATGGAAACTCAGCTAACCCCTCTTGCCCCTTTTACCCCTCCATACATATGATAAAAAGTAATGTACTCATAAACATATGTCTTATATCTATACCTTTTCTGAAATGTCCACTATGACTAGGCATCCTGCTAGGCACATTGTATACATTATTACTGATGCAACAACACTGCAAGTTAAGTATTATTAGTTTCATATTATAGATATGGTTCTGAATTCAGAATGGTCATACTTCTTCAAGATCACACACAGTTACAAAGGGGGATGATTTTGAATCCAAGTATGTCTGATTCCAAACTCTATACACATTTCTACTCATTACACCATACATGTTGCCTCTTTTTCCTGGAAAGTGCAGGTTGATTTGATGTGAGAGAGAGAGTAGATAGTTTTCAAAACCATAAGAGATCTCAATGATCCAGTTTGTGTTTTTCACAGAAACATTTGTACATAGTGCAGTATGGGCAGTGATATGGTACCTGGGAGAGACAGTAGGCTTAATGGACACTGAATTCCATGCAGTTTGGATTCCAGCAGTAACCTGCTTGTCAGCAAGTCACACCAGTTCTTCAAGCGACCATCTCCTTCCTGAAACTTCAGATAAAGATGCTAAAATTTGGCACTTGCTTCACAAAAGGAAGACCAAGACATAATAGGCAAAACTATTAATATTGCTCAGGTCTATTGCCATAAAGTAACCTTCCATCAAATTAAAGTGCAGGGATAGGCCTGGGCCCAGGAATAGAAATTATTTCAAAACTGAGCAGGTCAGAAAGGAAAACCTCAGCCTAAAACTCTCTTGGTAAATCACAAATACTTGTCATAGCCAAGTTATGTCTGATAGGCACAGTTGCCCAGAGTGCCACAACTTACCCATTGTAGGTACTTGATGAATGTTTATAAAGTTAAATTGAGTGAGGGAAAAATACACTTGGGGAGGACAGTGAGATAGGGTGTTCTCAAATGTTCCTATCAATTGGCTCCTAAAAGCCAGTTGCTGTTGTAGGAAACACATGAAGATTCTGATATTTCCAAAGCCGTATATTTAGGCAAAATCCAATTTAGTACAGTAAAAAGAAGTGTAGATTTTGGAGTCAGATAAACCTGGATTTGAAACTCAGCTCCATCACTTATTAGGTGTGTTTTGGGGCAAGTAACTTATAAACCTCAGCATTTTCATCTGTAAAACACATATAATGGCACCCAGCTATTAATAAAGATCAGGAGAATACATGAAAGGGCTTAGAGCTAAATAGAAATCCACTACATATTTCTTTCTTTCTGTGGATATGGTGGTAATATTTTTTCAACTCTATATTGGAAGACAAAGCTTGTTAAGTGTGAGTATATATGTGGTTGCAACAGGGTATTGGGTTCAATTTGCAATCAGTGTTTTGCCCCAAATATTGGAGCATAGTTTACATACTAATCGTCCAAGCCCAGCAGGTCTTTATTACCAGAGGTTAGAGTGCATTTAATTTTTGTGGATTAGTCCATGGAAGCACAGATTCTCTCCTTCCCATGAGTAACAGAGCAGGGATCACTGGGAAAGGAAACAAAGACTATAAATAGAAAATCAAATTTAAGTCTGTAGAGGAATTTGTGCCTGCTGTCCTCATAAAGATACTCATAGTGCTGAGACTTCTGAACTCCTTCCCCAGAAAACAAAACTTAGAGCATCAGAAGGGTTTCTGATTATATAGGCAGGAAGATTTAAGGTAAGTTAAGAGAAATATTCTATATCAAGCGTGGAAAAGAAACCTGTGTTAGTACAAGTGGTGGTTAGAACAGTTAGGTTCAGTGAACCTGAGTGTTTGCATCTCTTTAAATTTAGCACATAGACATTTCAAATCTAATCCTCTCTAATGTTTATATTAAAACAGTGAGGTAATTTTTGAAGGATCAAACAGATGACTGAGTTGAAAACATTCTCTTCTGTTGTATTCCATTAACCACAACTATGGGAAACATGGTTTCAAGAGCTGCTAAAATCTGCTATAGCTAAGGTACCAACCACCACTTACCTGGTGGTAATGTATTCTACTGATAGTATATCCTAATTCAAGGCCAATTATCTAGGAGGAAATGACTAGCTTTTTGAGGTCTAACCTTCCAAACTAAAAACTAGTTAAATAAAATAAAGTAAATGCCACAAGGCCATTTTCCTACATAACAAACAACTAAGGCAGGGTGTTATCATACTAACTAGCAATACCTATGACTTTATTCGACAGAACCCAGAGGTCTGCAACTATGTAGTTAACTACTTCTGCCAACCTAATGCACAAATTCCAACCCCTTATTCTACTTTGCCATTCATGTGCCTTGGGCTCTCAAGGGAATTGTAAATGTACAGTTATACAATGAAAACTAGCAAATGCATCTTCTCATTTGTCTGTGTACCTTTCAAGAGTTTAAGATGACTAGAGTGGATTTCATAGTCAACAAATCCATCTCCTTGCCCATGGCTATATGGGATGCTTTATACTTAAGCTATCCCCTCCAAATGGCTGTTGTTACTTTTCTGAAATTTCCTTCTCCTCCTTTAACCCTTGATGCAGAGAAAAGAAATGCTCATTTTACTTAGCTCTCAATTCTGCAGGAGCAGTTGAAGGTTTGTTCTATCAACATGAGACCAGTGGAACATGAAGAGCACTTTTAATGCAGAGAAGTGAGTGTAGAGTAGGTGGAGATTGCCCGTGCCAATGAACTCCCTTTGGTTATTACAGAGAAATGAACTATATGGAAATTCCTTGTCTGCCTACAACCTCTGTGGTTTTCCTGATGGGCAATTCACGTTGGTATTCCCAACTGATGGGCTTTTTTATTTTTCCAGGTCTTTCTCACCTGGAGACAAGGTAAGACTCTTTTTCTGGCTCATGATTCACTGAACTATTTTTAGCCAGGGGTAGCACCTTACATAATGAAAAATAAGGGAAATGTGAACCATAAACCTTGAGTAAGTATGAAGGGGGACAATCTTTCTGACCTGAAAATGAATAAAGTATATACGCCTACCATCTCCTCATTTAGGAACTCAGAGGTACCTTGAGATGCTCTTTGATCTACCTCAATTTCCTAACTGAGTCTCACATATACAAATCCTCCAAAATGCATATTCAGAGGTAAGAGAACATGTGGATTAATGGCTTGAAACTAAGGTGGGTATATGGACATTTGGATAAAAAAGGTGATTCTGGAGTCAGCAGATAGGAAAATCAAAGGAGAAATGGCAGAGGAAAAGATGTCAGGGAAGGGATATCAGGAAGGTAGAATTCAGTGTGTAAAACCTTTTACTGTATGGAAAAAGGTATCAAGCATACAATTACTATGAAGCATACAATATTTTGTACATTATGCCTGATTTATCCTTTTGACATCCCATAAAGGCAACGAGGAAGTAGGTTATCATCTTTATAACTCATTGCCTTAATAGGTACACTTAGAGAGTGCTCTTCCTTCTCCAAGTTTAAAGTGCAGTAAAATGCCATATTTTCTCAATAGCATCTATTTTTAAGAACATCAAAATGTGTTACAGGTCAGGTTCATTTTATATTATTGCCACTTTTTTTTTTCCAGAATATATGTGTAGATATATCTTAGCCTAGGTAGAAACCTTTTGGTAAATTGATAGAAATAAACAGACATGATACCATTTTCTTGGGTCAAAATGCTTTCAGTCTTATTGATACAATTCAACAAATGGAGAAAGTCCATTGATAACATGATTTTCTTCTTGAGTTCTAAATTCTAATGCAACCTAAAGCCCCAAAAGAAACTTCTTGAATAAAAATGCTTAATTTCCTCAAGGGTAAAGTCAGAAGGCCATCTCTCAATATAAATAACCTAGAGAAACTAAGAGCTAAGAAACAAGTGAAAAACATATTTTTCAAGTCTCAAGACAGGCATTTTGCTTTAGTTGGGTACTTTGCTTGAGTCTTAGATGTAATGCCATCTATTTTCTGAATGGAATATGAACATATTTAAATAAAAGCATAAAATACATTCTAAAAGCCAACTATAAATGTATTTTTAGTACATTTAGTAGTCATGCCACAACGAGGACTGACAAAATCCTAAACAAACAACCCTATTTGATTTATCGATTATACTTTAATAATGGGCTGTGAGAGTTGGGTTCAGTTGGGTTCAGTTACCACCCATTCCCACTATCATATCCCTACAGTAGAGAATTAGCATCCCTTTACATTAAAGGCTGTACTTTTTAAAATATTGTGGAAAATTTAGGTACAAAAAGAAAATTATTTTTAATACACAGAAATTTTTTTAATATTCAAAATAAAGAAATTAATTATGCCCTACAGGTAAATCAAAATATACAGTATCTAAAAATGGTTGGTTTTTTAAAACATTTAAAAATTTTGAAATAATTATAGTTTAACATAAAGGTGCAAAGAAAGGTATAGAGGTCCTGTAGACTCTTCACTCAGCCTCCCCCAGTGTTAACTTCTTACATAGCTATAGTACAGTAACAAAAGCAGGAGACTGACATTGGTATAATCCATAAAGCTTATTTTGATTTCACCAATTATACATGAACTCATTGTGTGTGTGTGTGTGTGTGTGTGTGTGTGTGTGTGTGTGTGTGTGTAGCTCTATGCAATTTTATTATATGTGTACCTTTGAGTAAACATCATGACAATCAAGATATTGAACTGTCCCATCACCATAAGACTTCCTCATGCAACTCCTTTATAGCCATACCCACTCCCTCTGTCCCCTCCCATGGCATCCACAAATCTGTTCTCCATCTCTATAATTTGTTATTTCACAATTGTTACATAAATGAAATTATTCTGTGTGTGTCCTTTTGAGATTGGCTTTTTACACTCTATAATTCCCTTGAGGTTCATCAAAGTTGTATTGCTGAGTAATATTTCATAGTACGCCAGTACCATGATTTGTTTAACCATTCATCCATTGAAGGACATCTGGGTAGTTTCCAGTATTTACCTATTATGAATAAAGCTGCTATGAACATATGTGTACACATTTCTGTGTGAAAATGTTTTCATTTTTCTAGAATATATGCCCATGAGTTCAATTGATGGGCCATATGGTAAATCTACTTTTAGTTTGAAAAGTAAATGCCAAACTACTTTCCAGAGTACCCGTACCATTTTACATTCCTACCAGCAATGTATGAGTGATCTAGTTTTTCTACATCCTCTCTAGCACTTGGTGGTCTCACTTGTTTTTTATTTTAGCCATTTTAATAGGTATGTAGTGACATCTTATTGTGGTCTTAATTTGCATTTCTCTAATGACTAATTATATTGAATATCTTTTCATGTACCTATTTGCTATCTGTATATCCTCTTGGATGAAATG
Source organism: Tadarida brasiliensis (assembly GCA_030848825.1). NCBI lineage: Eukaryota > Metazoa > Chordata > Mammalia > Chiroptera > Molossidae > Tadarida > Tadarida brasiliensis. The sequence goes on along the minus strand of CM061280.1, from coordinate 93,843,555 downwards.
TCTGTGTATGTCTTTTGCCTATTTTCTAATTGGATCTTTTGTTTTTTAAATGTTGAGTTTTTCAAGTTCTTTATATATACTAAATACATGTCCTTTGTTGGACATGTGATTTTAAAATAGTTTCTCTCATATTGGTCTTTCACAGAGCAAAAGTTTTACCTTTTGGTGAAGTCCAGTTTATCAATTTTTACTTTATGAATCATGCTTTTGGTATCATATTGTTATATGCCTGTTATATAACACTTTTGGAGGTATATTCCTCATGAAGTTCTTTTTGCTATTTTTCATGCCTTTGGAGGCTTTTACATGTGTGCATGCAAATGCTGCCTAGTCTAACTAAAAGAATTTGAGCTTATTGCTTATGACTAACTACTAATCATATGTACTACTACGGAATTCATAGAAATATAACTCATGAAGCTGAGTATAATACTACAAAATATATTGTCTAGTGAGAGTTTCTTTTTAGATTATTTTTTAAATTTGTTTTTCAGTTATAGTTGACATACAATATTATATTAGTTTCAGGTGTACAACATAGTGACTAGATATGCATATACCTTACGAAGTGATCACCCCAATAAGTCTAGTACCCAAATGGTTCCATACATAGTTATTACAATATTATTGACTATATTTATTTACCATGCCTGATGTGAACGGGGAGGAGGGATAGCTCAAATTGTAATTATTTTTCAAATAATACTGTCCTCCATTTAGAAAAAATAGAAAAAACATGATTAGTATATATACAATATTATATAAATCTGTAAAATTTCCAAATTTTGCCTTACATAGGCAAAAAATCTGAAATTCTTCAGCTTTTAGAAAAAGCGATATATATTTTTACAGAAATTAAGACCCAAGACCACTGTACAACTAATGCTTGACACACCTACTTTAGTAAAATTTAAAATTCAGTGAAATGGCACTCATAACAAGATCCTGGTTTTAGGTATTCCGTGTGAGGACAATCAGATTCCATGAATTTACATTGCCAAGCACTTACTAATTGTCATTATCAGTTGAGTTGAAACTCAACTTGCCTTAAGGTAGGGCTAGATCTCTGATACCCCTTTGTTTGTACCACTATTTGACCAATTCCAGTTATTTGCACAATAATTCTTTGAGATCAGGGCAAACAGAGAGTCTAGTGCCTTGTTCAGATTCCCAGTGGGAAATTCTCTCAGAGTCAGGAATGAGGGGGCAGTAACCCAGCCTTTCTGTATTCTTTTTGGAAATCCTTCAGGACATAAATGCTGCTTTTTCCTAAAGGAGTGACTTAAAGGTGATCTAAAAATAACTTGAGTACTGAATAAACCACCTCTACCCCAGTCCACCCCCAGATAAACATGGTGAAAAGTTTATTTGGAACCCTTAAGCAAAAACATCAGCAAAGATCCTTCCTTTGACCCTTGGTTAAATGCAAAATAAATAGATCTCTAGCCACCTGGACAACTCAAATGCAAGAGCTATCTGTGTGGTATTTCCAAACATTGAAAGAGAAATTAGGCATTTGGCAGGGGCTATGTCTTTTTTTTGTTGTTGTTGTTCTTTTTAACCTTTAACCAAACCTACTTTCTCTCCTTATCTTTTTTTTTTTTTAATGCTCACCTGTGGATATTTTTCCATTTATCTTCAGATAGAGTGGCAGGGAGGGAGAGAGGGAGAGAGAGAGAAACATCAATGTAAGAGAGACACATGGATTGGTTGCCTCCCACATGACCCCGACCAGGGCGGGGGACATAACCACAACCAAGGTATGTTCCCTTGACTGGAATCGAACCCGAGACTCTTTGGTCCATGGGCCAACGCTCGAACTGCTGAGCCAAACCGGCCAGGATTCTCCTTATCTTTTTTCATCCCCAGTACCTCTAGCTTGAAGGCTTTAGCCACAATACCTTTCCCTAGATCCCAAATGGCTGATATAAAATCAGGCTATTTGATTTTCCGGGAACTTCCCAGAGAGTTCTGATTTGAACTGATCCCTTTTGTAGTCAGCTCAGTCTTAGGGACATACGGGGGTGAGAAGTGCTTTTTAAACAAATTGCTCTATTAATTCTCCTGAGAATGCCCTTCACTGGACTTGACTTAAAAATATAATGCTAGACTCCTACACAGAAACACTAACTTACACTGGTAGGAAGAGAAACACACATACATCAGCAGGGGCAAATAAATATGAATGTACATAAATATGTAGCAAGCCACAAATGAACTCAATAATGCATTGAGGGGAAAAATAGGTGGTGGTGAGCTTCAAAATAGATTCTCCTATTCTCCTTAGGGTCTCTAATGTCTGCATAGTTATCAAGGGCTCATAATGAGCACTGGATGACCAGTGTCCCTTAATAGCGGTGACTCAGAAGGTCAGGTGCCTCCTATGAGTCACTGTGTAAGGTGCCCCAACAGTGAATCAACCTGCATTCCACAAAGACTAAGGGCTCCATCCTGCTCCCTGACCTGAAACTTTCTCTTCAGGATTCCCTAAGAATAATGATCTTCACTGCCCCAAAGGGACAGCAGGGATCTGTGAAGTTGGGAAGGATGGGGTGGTGCCTCTGTATCCACCCTGACAAAATAATTGTCAGGATATTAGAATGAACTGAATGTTATCTTTACTTATAGTTAGTCTTTGGGCCTTTTCTCCTAGAGAAAAGGCAGGATAAGGCAGAACTCATTGTTGTCAGTCCATAGCCTCAACAGCCTATCCACACTAGCTTGGTTTCTTCCAAAGAATATCAGTTTCCTTCTTTGTTGAGGTCACCACTGCAAGAAGTCCAAGCTCTGGAGTGTGAGTAATATGCTAAACCACATGGTGACACCAAAACTCAAGAACCATGTGCGCCTTAGGATGGCAGCCCAGGGAGCAGTCAGAAGGGAGATAGAGGAAGTAACAGCATCTGAGATATTACCTATTTCAAACCTCCTCTCCTGCCTCGCTCCTCCCACTTTTCCCTTCCTCAAACAGAAACCAGGTAAAAACCTTTCCAAAGGTGATGAAATACCCAAATGCCCCACCAATAGTCATCCCATAAAGGAAGTGTCTGCTGTGTTGTTGAAAGCCTTGATTGAAACAGCTAGTACAGAGTTCAACACCAATAGGACTAGAAGACACTTAGGAGAGAGAAAAGGCTGACTACTACTTTATTTTCCCTCCCTCCACTCCAGAGTTAAAAAGTAGTCACATGCTAAAGAACAGATATTGTATGCTGCCCCTGAACAAAGAATGCAATGGGTCATGCACATACCCCAGTTACCAGGCTCCCTAGAGAGAAAAGCCAATAATAAAGCACTCTGGCCTCAAAAACTGAGCTGGCTCACAACTACTCCAGGGCTACCATTTATGCTATCAGTATGATGCCTACCCTTGCTCAGACACACAGAGTGTATAGTGATTCAACAGCTTCTACAACAAGTTGAAACTTTCATGACTGATGTCTCCAGATACACTAACTTTTCCCATGAAGCTCCCCCTCGCAACCAAGAGTCAGTTCCTAGTATTAAGCCTAGAAAGGATGATGAGGTTTGTGTGCTATTTTTTCTTTTCTTTTTCTTCCCTCCTCACCCATAGAAAATGTGTATATCAGCTTTCTGAAATATGGACTTGAAAAACAAGGTGCATATTGTTGTCCTTCATGCTGGAATGTAGTACAGGTCAGAGTAATGACGTCATGCATACATATGGCTCTAAGTAATTAGTATGGGGGGGGCAATCTCTTCCATACTTTATACACAAACCCTATTTTTTAAGCCAATGCTATCCACTTCTTGTGTCAGGTGTTTTTTAATACCTTTGAAACTAAGATTTAGCTTTGACTCAATATGTAAAAAGAGTCTATTTCTAAGAGTTCCTGACTAGAATGGCCTGAATATATACTCTCATTTGCTAAAGTCCAAGGCCAAGCCATGCTATGTTACAGTGTGTCTTGGAAGCTTCTCTTTAGTCTCTAGGTTTCTGATGACCTCATTATATACTGGTTGTTGAGTTTCCAGCTTCTATTTATAATCCACACAGTGCCAACTCAGATGAGTGGAGGTATGATGGAAACTTGGATGTTGATGCCCTGACATTTTGATACTGCCCACTTTGTTCTATTGGTGGGCTTTATGTGGCAGCTTTCCACTGAGTGTCAGCTATGGACAGAACCTGATCCTGTTGCAGGATGACACATAAGTTGAATTTGCTTTACACTTCTCAGAAGTGCAGTGCTGCCTCTGTACTGACATTTATAATTATTGGCTTGTCTTCTGAGGTGTGTGCTTACCAAACACAACTATTTAATCACAGCAGTATCTAAATGACTATCCCTGGAATTTAAATGTTATTTTCAAAAATACTGAGTCTAAGAAATTCCCAGAGGACAAGAGACATGCCCTGCTATGAACTTCTTCCATGTCCATGAAATCTCAAGGCTACTGTCTTCTTTTCACCTAGTAATGGAGAGTTGGTTATACATGATATTGTCCACTACAAAGAGTATTAAGATCTTGGAGACCTTGTCAAAGCAGCCAAACCTGATGTCAAAGCTCAGATGTCTTTATAGTAGCAAATGTTGTTGTGATATCAGTGCTTAAACAGAATATCCTTGCTCTCTCCACTTCTTCTCATGGATATAAATCCATGCACCAGAAATTGTGTCTGCCATGTTATGCTGCAACCTCAAATTACAAGGGAACATTAGGAAAATATAGTTGTCAGTATTCTTTGGTAGCAGCTTCAAAACAAAAGGGGTGGGAGGAAAAAGCAACACAAAATAATTTTCTTCTCTTTCTAAGTGAAATAATGATAAAGGGAGCTTTAAAATCTAATGGCACTTATCTTGTTCTCCATCTAAAGGGGAAAATCCTATATATATACATATTGAATTAGTACCTCTTCTATCTGCTTGAAAAAAAAATCTCTCTAGGAGAACATCTAAGTGAAAAGACCTCTTTTAAGACTTAGTTTTCTGTCCTAGCCGGTTTGGCTCAACGGTTAGAGCATCAGCCCGTGGACCAAAGAGTCACACGTTTGATTCCAGTCAAGGGCACATACCTCGGTTGCAGTTTGGTCCCCGGCCCTGGTTGGGGTCATCCGGCAGGCAACCAGTCAATGTGTGTCTCTCACATCGATGTTTCTCCCCAACCCCCCACTCTATCTGAACATAAATGGAAAAAAGTGTCCCAGAGAGAGGATTAAAAAGAAGAAGAAGAAGACAGGTTTCTGTGGCAGCTTCTTCAAAAGTTGGAATAAAGTCTACACAGAATATATATATATAATCTTCTGTAGCCAGCTTGCAGAAAGCTGAGATAGGGTGCTGCAGCTGCATGGGTTTTGCCCTGCAGCTCTTCGGAGGTTCCTTTCTCCTCACTTTCACTCAGTCATAAAATTGCTTTCAAATTAAAATCACTAATTTTCCAGGGGGAAAAGTCCTGAGATAGTGGTACCTCAGGTGTCAGGAAGGATTTAAATAATCATTAGCTAAAATCGTAGAATTCTATAATTAATTAATATTAATGAATATCTGCACCCCACCACTATGTTATGGTAAGAAGAGAAAACTTATTGTGAAAGAAGTCAGAGAAGCACATACTAAGTGCTCAAAAATACTTGTTGAATTGAATTGCACGTCTGTCTCATGACATACCCCTTTAACCAGAAGAAAACAGCAGTAAGTAAAGGGGGTACACGACTCTAATAAAGTTAAGAAACATTGTTAAGAAGCAATGACACCACATTTGTTGTTCCCACGTTTCCTTAATTCTGCATGGAGCGCTCATCCCTTTTGAAGGGAAGGGGGAACAGAAGCATTGAGCAAGTATAGAACATGTTTGAAAAGAAATCGGTATCTTTCACGTCATAATGGCTACCATTTTAAAAAGAATCAAGTAGGTACCAGGCATTGAACTAAACACTTGATGTGCCATTGATCCTCAAAACAACCCTACAAGGTGAAAATTATTAGTCTCACATGATAAATGAGGAACATGAGATTCAAAGAAATGAGTGAGGGTCTGTACCCAAGGTCTCAGAGCTAGGAAATGAGAGAGCTGGGATTTCAATCTCAATGTGTCTGACTCTGAAGCCCAGTATATTACAGTGCAGTTCCCATGGTTAGTCTCACACCATCCCCTCTGCAGGTAGAAGCAGATCTTAATAGCTCCTTTTTATAGATAGGGACATAGGATAGAGAAGTATTACTCCAAAGAGTCTAAAACATTTTCCCTTCCACACAATTCTGTCTTCAAAGGGGGGAAATAAAAAAGAGAATTAGCCTTCTTCATTAGTCTCCTACCTTAGAAAAATCTCCACCCAGAGATATCAGTCTTAGTGACATATGACCCTGCAGGAGGTAGTATGCAAGATCATCCCACTTGCTGTGGCAATACCACATTGTGTCAGAGATTAAAGTAGAACACAGACCTGAGCTGTGCCTATTAAAAACAGTAGTAGGCAGGCAGAAAGCTGTGCTTAACCCTGTCTCCATACACTTCACTTGTTTTTAATGAACTAATTTTACTTTGTATTGATGTAACAATCATTTTGAAGCTTTAAAGAATTTATAGGACTTTAAATTGCTTTTGTGCCTAGAATTTTAAAGTATTTTGCAGATAATCTATGGTGGGAAATATGCTCATTTGCAAATGGATAAATAAGAAGTGAGTGGTTAAAGGATTTAACTGAAATCACAAAGGCACAACTAGGAATAGAATCAGTCTCTTAAGTCTCAGTTCTGGGTATAAAGCACTAGACCAGCGTGTTTTTAATCTCTTAAGAATTGTAGAATCTTTTGAGAATTCTGATCTCAGGAAGTCTCAAACTACTTATGTGATAAATCATCATTATAAACATTTAAAAGCATTTTTTAGCATTTAAAAAAACAACCCTTACAACCACCTTAAAACTGTGTCTCATCTTAAGCCTGTGAATTTGGTTAGCTTTAAAGAATGTAATTAGTCCTGAAATGAAGGCTGGTGGCCCCCATAATCTTTTGTTTAGAGAAACCTAGATTATTTCTGAGCTCAAGAGGGCTGCTATGAAAACCTTGTACTAACTAGTTTGACATGTATTAGGGATTGGTTTTGGAGTCAGGAGCCTTAGGCTTGAATGTTGACTCTGATCATTAATAGTAAAGTGTCCTTTAGCCTTAGTTTTCTCATCAGCATAGTTGGGATAAAACCAATACCACACACAGGGTTGGGGCAAGAATCAAAGAACAAAAAACATGGAAAACGTGGAAGCATTGTAGAAGGCTTTAGAGTATGATATAAAAATCAAGAAGAAGTCTAGAAAGACCACGACATTTTATGGCGATAACAGGCCTGATTGGGAAAGGTCTTTGAAGGTTCAGTCTGAAATTCCAACAGTATCAGCATAAAGAGAAATCTTATTTGGAATAGTGTTTCTAACATACATGACAAGGCTTTCCTAAAATATACCAAACAGGCAGCAGAACTGAGACTGAAAGATGTCCTTGAATACCAAAGATTGACTATAGATGCTGCTTAGTGTAGAAACTGGCTTTGTATGAAATGCATGGAGGAATAGATTCCCTTCTCAAAGCAATGCACCTCTGACCATCAGTCAGGACCTTATGCTCTCACATTAAAGAAAGATAGTGCACTGAAGTGGGCAGTCCAAGAATGAAACAGAAGCATCCCAAACCGTCTGAAGGCACTAAGAATCCAAATAGTGTTTGAGGAAAGGGTGAGCTGCAAAGCCACTATGGAAAACAGTATGGTGTTTCCTCAGAAAATTAAAAATTGAACTGCCATTTGACCCAGTGATCCCACTTCTAGGAATATATCCTAAGAAGCCTGAAACAACAATCAGGAAGAATATATGTACCCCTATGTTCATAGCAGTGCTATTTACAATTGCTAAGATCTGGAAACAACACAAGTGTCCATCAATAGACTAGTGGATAAAAAAGCTGTGGTACATATACACAATGGAATACTATGCAGCTGTAAGAAAGAAAGATCTCTTACCCTTTGAAACGACATGGAGGAAACTGGACAGTATTATGCTGAGCGAAATAAGCCAATCAGAGAAAGACAAATATCACATGATCTCACTTATTTATGGAATATCATGAACAAAATAAGCTGTCAATCAAAATAGATCCAGAGACATAGAAGTAAGGAAAAGACTGACAAACCTCAGAGGGAAGGGGGATGGGGGTTGGGAAGAGATAAACCAAAGAGCTTATATATGCATATATGCACAACCAATGGACACAGGCAATATTTTGGGGAAAGCAGGAGGGCGTGGGAGCAGGGAGCAGGGAGTCAATGGGGGGGGGGGGAAGGGGAGACATCTGTAATACTTTCAACAGTAAAAATAAAAAAATAGAAAGAGAATTAGAAATTATTAATAATCTATGCTGTCTCCTCTGACCATTTTCCTTCCTCCTTACCACCCCCATTCACTCATCCTATCCTCATCTTCTCCTGGTTCTTCATTTCTGTCTGCATTCCCCAAGCTTCACATCATTTGTTTTCCAAATAATCAGTTTTCTCACCTCAGTCCCTCTGCTCATATTGTTTTGCTTGCCTAGAATTCCCCCCTTATCACTTCTCCCAACACTTTCCCCAAGTAAGAAATATTCTGGAATGTCCTTTTACTCATTTCTGAACCCAAGGCTAACCCATCCTACTAGGTTCCAATCAGTTGTTTTCTTTGAACTCAGAGTTTCTCTTATGGCCATTATCATTTTGTACTTGGAATTGCAGTTATTTGTATACCTGGTCTTATTTTCTTTATTTGGCTACAATTTTGTTCACGTAAATTACAGTTATTGCCACAGTACCTGACACAGAGTAGATATTCAACAAAAGATGTTAGACAAATGAATGAATGATCCTCATTGCTTGCAATAAGCAGGCCACCATCATCTCTCACCTGGATTTTTGTAACAGCCTAAGTAATCTTCTATCTTGCCTCCTATCTTGTTCCCCTCCAATCTATTCTTCTCACTGGCACAATATATATCTTATAAAAACTACTTTCATTATGTTACTCTCCTACTCAAGAACCTTTAATAATGTCCTGCTGTACAGAATAAAGTCCAAATCCTTCTGCCTTCCTCTCAAAGTTTTTTTTTGTTTTTTTTTTTTTATCAGTTGAATAGAGTCCCTGCTGTTGGCAAGTCTTTGTGTATGTTGCTCCCAGATCTAAAGTCAATTAATCTCTCCTTCATGAGGAAGCCTTTCCTAATTAATCCATCCCTTATTGTTCCTCTTTTATAATTCTACGGCATTACTCTCTGTACGACATACTGTAACCTAATCATATCTTTCCTTATATTGTTATGTACTTGTCTCTGATGTACATATTTTGTTTCCAAGTGAAAATGCAGACTTCTCATCTACCCTGGTTCATTCCACACCAACTAGGAAATGGCTAGGGACCTACCAGGCCTTCCGATCACACTTTCAAACATTTATCGTTTTATTCCCTGATTATTCTGTCTGATTTTCCCTTTGTTTCATCCACTGTCTGCAGCTATTTCAAGGAACTTATTATTCAATTCATACCTAAAAGACAAAATGTACCTGAAAAGAATAGTTTTTTTTTTCTCTTTCTTTGTTTTTTGTTTAAGGGTATATTTTATTTTATTAGTTTTGTAAATTTATTTATTTTTGTTACAATGTTTCTCCTTTTTCTCCCATTGACACCCTCCTCCCCGCTCCCCCCACCCTTCAAAGTATTGTTGTCTATGACCATTGGTTATGCATATATGCATATTAGATCTTTGGTTTAGCTCCCCCCCTCCCCCCCACCGAAGCTTATCATTCTGATCCTTACTTCTATGTCTCTGGGTCTATTTTGTTCATCATCTTATTTTGTTCATTATATTCCACAAATAAGTGAGATCATGTCATATTTGTCTTTCTCTGATTGGCTTATTTCACATAGCATAATACTCTCCAGGTCCCTCTATGTTGTCTCAAAGTATAAGAGATCTTTCTTTCTTACAACTGCATAGTGTTCCATTGTGTATATATATGTACCACAGCCTTTTAATCCACTCGTCTATTGATGGACACTTGGGCTGTTTCCAGATCTTAGCTATTGTAAATAGTGCTGCTATGCATATAAGGGTACATATATTCTTTCTGATTGGTGTTTCAGGCTTCTTAGGATATATTCTTAGAAGTGGAATTACTGGGTCAAATAGCAGTTCAATTTTTAAATTTTTGAGGTAACACCATAGTGTTTTCCACAGTGGCTACACCAGTCTGCATTCCCACCAGCAGTGTACTAGAGTCCCCTTTTCTCCACACCCTCGCCAGTACTTGTTGTTTGATGATTTGTTGATGGCAGCCATTCTGGCAGGTGTGAAGTGATACCTCATAGTCATTTTAAATTTGCATCTCTCTGATGATTAGCGATGTTGAGCATTCTTTCATATGTCTCTTGGCCATTTGTATGTCCTGTTTGGAGAGGTGTCTCTTTAGGTCCTCTGCCTATTTGTTAAATGGGTTGTTTGTCTTCCTTTTGTTGAGTTGTATGGGTACTCTAAATATTTTGGAAATTAATGCCTTATCCGATGTATCATTGGCAATTATATTCTCCCATACAGTGGGTTCCTTTTCCATTTTGATGCTTATTCCTTTTGTTGTGCAGAAGCTTTTTAGTTTGATGTAGTCCCATTTATTAATTTTTTCCATTGTTTCTCTTGCCCTAGGTGTTGTAGCAGTGAAAACTCTACTGGGTGTGATATCCGAGATTTTGCTGCCTACATTTTCTTCTAGGATTTTTATGGATTCATGAGTCACATTTAAGTCTCTTATCCATTTTGAGTTTATTCTCATGTATAGTGTAAGTTGGTGGTCTAGTTTGGTATTTTTTTTGCACGTTGCTGTCCAATTTTTTCAACACCGTTTATTAAAGAAGCTGCCTTTACTCCATTGTATGCTCTTGCCACCTTTGTCAAATATCAGTTGAGCATAATCTCTTGCATCAATTTCTGCATTCTCTGTTCTGTTCCATTGATCTATATGCCTGTTCTTGTGCCAGTACTAGGCTGTTCTGATTACAATGGCTTTGTAGTATAACCTGATATCTGGTATTGTGATCCTTCCTACTTTGTTCTTGTTTCTCAAGATTGTTGTGGCTATTTGGGATCTTTTTTTTGTTTCCATATATACTTTTGGAGTATTCGTTCTAGTTCTGTGAAATATGTCATTGGAATTTTAACGGGGATTGCATTGAATCTATAGATTGCTTTGGGTAGTATGGACATTTTAATGATGTTAATTCTTCCAGTCCATGAACAAGGTATATGCTTCGACTTTTTTATATCTTCCTCTGTTTCTTTTATCAATGTCCTGTAGTTTTCTGCAAACAGGTCCTTTACTTCTTTGGTTAAGTTTATTCTTAGGTATCAATATTTTTTTTTGTTGCGATGGTAAACGGGATTGTTTTATTAGTTTCTCTTTCTGTGTGTTCATTATTGGTGTACAAAAATGCCAACAATTTCTGGATGTTGATTTTGTATCCTGCTACTTTGCTGAATTCATTTATTAAATCTAGGAGATTTTTAATGGAGTCTTTAGGGTTTTCTATGTAAAATATCATGTCATCTGCAAATAATGACAGTTTCACTTCTTCCTTTCCAATTTGGATCCCTTTTATTTTTTCTTCTTGTCTGATTGCTGTGGCTAAGACTTCCAGTACTATGTTAAATAAGAGTGGCAAAAGTGGACATCCTTGTCTTGTTCTTGATCTTAAGTGAAATGCTTTTAGTTTTTGTCCATTGAGTATGATGTTGGCTGTATGTCTTTCATATATGGCCTTTATTATATTGAGGCATGATTCTCCTATTCCCACTTTGCTGAGAGTTTTCATCAAATATCAGTGCTGAATTTTGTTAAATGCTTTTTCAGCATCTATTGATATGATCATATGATTTTTATCTTTCATTTTGTTTATGAGGTATATCATATTTATTGATTTATGAATATTGTAACAGCCTTGCATCCCTGGGATAAATCCCACTTGGTTGTGGTGTATAATTTTTTAAATATATTGCTGGATCCAATTTGTTAAGATTTTGTTGAGGATTTTGGCATCTATGTTCATTAGGGATATTGTACTCTAATTTTCTTTGTGGTGTCTTTATCTGAATTTGGCATTAGGATTATGTTTGCCTCATAAAAAGAGCTTGGAAGTCTTCCTTCGTCTTGAAATTTTTGGAATAGTTTGAGGAGAATAGGTGATAGTTCTTCTTTGAATGTTTGGTAAAACTTCCCTGTGAAGCCATCCACACCAGGGCTTTTGTTTGCTGGGAGTTTATTGATTACAGCTTCAATTTCCTTAGTTGTTATTGGTCTGTTCAGGTTTTCTGACTCTTCCCAGTTGAGTTTTGGAAGACTATATAATTTTAAGAATTTGTCCATTTCCCCTAGGTTGTCAAATTTTTTGCATATAATTGTTCATAGTATTTTCTTACAGTCTTTGTATTCCTGTGGTGTCCGTTCCTACTTGACCTCTTCCATTTCTGATTTTATTAATTTGGGTCCTCTCTCTTTGTTGCTTGGCGAGTCTGATTAAAGGTTGATCAATCTTGTTTATCTTTTCGAAGAACCAGCTCTTGGTTTCATTGATCTTTTATATTGTTTCTTTTTTAATCTCTCTGTCATTTATTTCTGCTCTGATCTTTATTATTTCCTTTCTTCTACTAACTCTGGGTTTTTCTTTTTGTTCTCTTTCTAAATCTTTAAGTTGTTGGGTTAGATAGTTCATTAGAAATTTTTCTTGTTTCTTGAGGTAGGCCTGTATTGCTATGAAGTTCCCTCTCAGGACTGCTTTTGCTGTGTCCCATAGCTTTTGTGTTGTTGTGTGTTCATTTTCATTAGTTTCCTTGAAGGTTTTGATTTCTTTCTTGATCTCCTTGGTAACCCATTTATTGCTTAATAACATGTTATTTAACCTCCATGTGTTTGAATGTTTTTGAGTATTTTTATTGTAATTGATTTCTAGTTTCATGACATTTTGATCTGAGAAGATGCTTGATATGATTTCAATCTTCTTGAATTTGTAGACTTACTTTGTATCCTAACATGTGGTCTATCTTTGAGAATGTCCCATGTGCACTTGAAAGGAATGTATATTCTTCAGCTTTGGGGTGAAATGTTTTGTAAATATTGATTAAGTCCAACTGATCTAGTGCGTCATTTAGGGACTCTTTTCTTGTTAAGTTTTTGTCTAGAACATGTATCCAGAGGTGTCAGTGGGGTGCTTAAGTCACCTATTATGATTGTATTGCTATCGATCTCTCCCTGGAAGTCCTCCAGAAGTTTTTAAATATGTTTTGGTGCTCCTATATTGGGTGCATATATGTTTACCAGGGTTATATCCTCCTGTTGGATTGATCCTTTTAATATTATGTAGTGACCTTCTTTGTCTCTTATTATGGCCCTCATTTTGAAGTCTATCTTATCAGATATGAATATTGCTACACTAGCTTTTTTTCATTTCCATTTGCCTAGAAATTTTTTCCATGCCTGCATTTTCATCCTGTGTGGGTCTTTTGTTATGAGGTGGGTCTCTTGTAGACAGCATATATATGGACTGTATTTTCTTATCCAATCACCTACCCTATGTCTTTTTTTTTTTAAACCTCCACCCGAGGATATTCTATTCATCTTCAGATAGGGTGGGAGGGAGAGAGAGAGAGAGAAACATCAATGTGGGAGAGACATATTGATTGGTTGCCTCCTACACGACCCCAACCAGGGCCGGGGATTGAACCGCAACTGAGATACATGCCCATGGCCAGAATCAAACCTGCGATTCTCTGGTCCACAGGCCAACACTCTAACTGCTGTGCCAAATTGGCCAAGGCTGCCCTATGTTTTTTGATTGGAGCATTTAAGCCATTTACATTTAAGGGTATTATTGATAAGTATTTATTAGTTGCCATTTTAATTTTATCCCTGTGTTCCCCTTTCTCTCTCTATTTCTTCTTCTTACAACAGTCCCTTTAGCATTCCTTGCAGTGCTGGTTTGGTGATAGCGAATTCCTTCAGCTTTCTTTCTTTTTGTCTGTGAAGCTCTTTATTTCACCTTCATTTTTGAATGATAGCCTTGCTGGATAGAGTAGTCTTGGATTCAGACCCTTGCCTTTCATTAGTTTGTATACTCTATGCCACTCCCTTCTGGCCTGCAGTGTTTGTGTTGAGAAATCATCTGACAGTCTAATGGGAGCTCCCTTGTAAGTAACTTTCTGTCTCTCTCTTGCTTCCTTTAAGATTCTTTCTTTGTCTTTAATGTTTACCATTTTAATTATGATGTGTCTAGCTGTGGGTCTTTTGGGGTTCATCTTGCTTGGGACTCTCTGTATTTCCTGGACTTGTGTGACTTTTTCGTTCACCAGATTATGGAAGTTTTCTGTCATTATTTCTTCAAACAGGTTCTCTATTCCTTTCTCTGATTCTTCTCCTTCTGGTACCCTTATGATGCAAATGTTGTTATGTTTCGTATTTTCCCAAAGCTCCCTTAAACTCTCCTCCTGTTTTTTACTCCCCCCCCCCCCCGTTTGCTGCTCTATTTGGGTGTTGTTGTCTTTTTACCTTGTCTTCTAACTCACTGATTCAGTCTTCAGCTTCTTCTAATCCACTACTGAATCAGCTATGTCATTCTTTATTTCCACTTGATTTTTATTCATATCTTCTACCTTTTTTTAAGCTGATGTAGTTCCCATTGAGCTCTTTATAATTCTTATTAAGTTGCTTGTAGTTTTCACTAAATTGTTTGAGCACCCTTATAATCATTGCTTTGAATTCTTTATCTAACTAATTGCTTGCTTCCATTTTATGTAGTTCCTTTTCTGGTTATTCCTCCTTTTCTTTCATTTGTGGGTTGTTTCTTTGTCTCACCATTTTAGCTGTCTGGTAGTTCTAGGCCCAGTGAGGGATGTTGGGATGTGTAGGCAGGTTGGTGTGTATCAGATAAGACTGCTATGCCTCCCAGACTGTTCTGGTGCTTGGTGCCTCTTTGCTGTGGGTCCTGGAGGATTGATAATTGGCAGCTGGTGTTGGTCTGTCATAGTAGGCACTGCTGGGGTGCATGGGTCAAGCTGGTGTGCTGCTGGGGAGTGTGTGTCCTTAGGTACCACTGCTGCCTGGTGGGGCTCAGCTCTGATGTTACTGGGGGTGAGTCTCAGCTCCCGGTTTGTGCTGCTACTGCTGATGCTGCTGCAGGGGATGAGTCTCAGCTTCCAATCCTCTGCTGCTATTGGGGGCTGAGGATGCTCAGCTCCTGGGACTTTGCTGCTGCTTGGGCTGGGACACTTCTGATCAGCCCCTGCTGTTGCTGCTGGAGGCTGGTCTCAGCTGCAGATCTGTACTGTTGCTGCTGCTGGGGGATGCGTATCAGCTCCTGAGCCTCTGCTGCTGAAGGTGTGTCTCGGCTCCAGAGCCAGTCACTGCTGCTGTTGGGGATGGTGCTCTGCTCCCAAGCTGGTGTTAATGCTTCTGGAGGTGGTGCTCGGCTCCCCAGCAGGGTGCTGCTACTGCTATGGGGGATTGTACTATGCTCCCCACCTGCTGCTGCTTCCGGGAGCAGGTACCTTGACAGTACCGCTACTGTATGCTGGTCCACATTGGCTCTGAGAGGGCCACTGGTCCAATGGCGCAAGGAGCACTGGTGGCCTTCGGTTGCTGGGCCTATTCTCTCCCCACTGCCTCCTCTCACAGAAGACCCAGTGGACCTTCCAAAATGGTGGGGCATTCAGGCCTCCAGCAGTGAGAAGCATCCTGACAAGCAGCACACAGTGGTAGCCCGCTGCTCCCTCATCCACACACCAGAACCTGCCCTAAGTTTCCGCACTGCTGTGTGGTTGCTCATCCACACTGACATCCACTCACACTCTCTCTTGCACTTGCTCACACTCTCACACATTCACCCTTGCTCTGGTCCTGCCTGCCACCATTGTTCTAAGCAAGAATAGTTTTCTTTAAGAAAGTTCCCACCTCCCCTCAACATTTTCAGAGCAAATCTTATAATACCATAAGTATATCGTAGTATTTTGTGTTTGGAAATATTTTAATATTATTACATATGTCTATATATAAGACTGCTTTGTTATTCTTGTTAATTCAACAGTTATTAAGTGCCTACTGTGTGTGAAGAACTTTACAATAGAATCTTTGATATAGAAAACTATATTTTCTTATTATTTTAACACAAGAAAAATGCTCTCATGTTCTTCCTATCAATAACTAGATAACTACTAACCTTTCTCACTGGTTTCCCTAAACACAGTATATTCCTAGACTTACAAATAAAGACTTGGACAAAGACATGCATTCACCCGAGCATGAAAATTTAACAATAGTCCCCTCCTTCCAAGACCATTCAGAGGATTTTCATCAACAAAGAGAAAATAGCCAAATGAGAGGATAGAAAATTATTGAAAAAAATTATTCAGTATCAATACTTTAAAAGAAAATGCCTCTTGCCCGGCTGGTGTGGCTCAGTGGTTGAGCATTGACCCATGCATCAAGAGGTCACTGGTTTGAGTGCCTGTCAGGGCACATGCCCAGTTTGTGGGCCTGAACCCCAGTAGGGTCATGCAGGAGGCGGCCAATCGATGTTCTCTCTCATGATGTTTCTATCTCTCTCTCTCCCTCTCCCTTCCTCTCTCTAAAATCAATAAAAAAAAAAATTTTTTTAAGAAAATGCCTCTTAATAATTACACATTTTCTTCTTTCTTCCTTCTCTCTCTGTATTTAAACTTCTAAATCTGTATTTTTTTCTGCCCAGTTCCCCAAACAATGTCCACATTTATCTCTCTTCCATTTTCTGATTCTATTGATTTTGTTTCATTGCTTTTAAGGGGCGGGGGGAGGCAACAGACTTTTTCCACCTTGCCTACTTTTCATGGCAAAGCACACACACTTTAGTTTTTAACCCTTAAATTCTCACCTTTTTCTAATCACTATCTTGAGCTCAGGTGTCAGCAACACCTCAAACTCAAACTCTCCAAAACTGAACTCACAATCTTCCTCTAACTACTACCTAAGTCTGATTTTGATTCTGTCTTCTCTATAATTTTAACAACTCCAGGCTAAAAAGTTCAAAGTCACCCTTACTCTTTTCTCCCCAATCATTATCCACACACAATCAGTTACAAACCAAATCCTGTCAGCATATCTTCTATCTACTTCTTCCCATACTGATTGCCCTTAGGTCCTCAGTATCTCTTGCCTAGAGTGATGCCATTTTCTGAAGAGTCTTCCTGTCTAACCCATTGTATATATTGACCGAGTTTTCTTAAATATAAACCTAGTCATGTTACTCTGTCAAAAGATCCCATTTAGTGCAATAAGGCAAGAAAATAGTTAACAAATAGTTAAAGGAAGAAATAAACACAGGCGGAGCGGGGGAGCCGGGAGACGCCCCCACCGCGGGGGAGCCCAGGAGGGGCGGGGGTGCCGTGACCCCGCCACCAACGGAGGAAGCCGGCAACACACAGGAGAACTGAGCAAACTGAACAACGAAATTGACCCAGAGACATGGAGGGTGGAGTACGGGATGACGGGCCTCAGAGGAGGGGGGGAGGCGGGGGAAAGAGATAAATGACAGGGCCTATGTGCATGGGTGCATAACCAATGGACATGGACAACAGGGATGGGGAGGAGGAGAAGGGGAGGGGGAGGAGGGTGTCAATGGGGGAAAAAAGGAAAAACATCTGTAACAAAAACAAATTAATAATAAAATAAATTATATAAAAAAAAAGAAATAAACATGTCTTTCTACATCATCTAAAATATTTATTTCCTCATAGAGAACAAATTGATGGCTGCCAGATGGGAGGAGTTTTGGGGGACTGCATGTAAAAGGTGAAAAGGATTAAGAAGTGCAAATTGCCAGTTATAAAAATAGTTGTGGGGGATGTAAAGTAGAGCATAGGGAATATAGTCCATAATATTGCAATAAGTATGTATGGTGCCAGGTGGGTATTAGAGTTATTGGAGAGATCATTTCATAAGCCATATAAATGTCTAAACACTATGTTGTACACCTGAAGTTAATATAATAATATATGTCAACTTTAATTGAAAAATAAATTTGAAAAACACTAAAAAAAAACCCTTCTATGATTCTCCACTTCTTATGGAATAGAACACACATTTCTTCACCTGACATTTAAAGCCCTCTGCAATTTAGCTCCTCTCTAACTTCTCCAGCCTTTCTTCCTGGTGCACTAAAAGTTCCAACCATATCCAGCCTGTATGGGACCCTCAGAGTATCGCCTTTTCTACCTCTTCCATGTCTATGCCTAAGATATTTCCTTTGTCTCCTGTCTCTTTTGCCATGCTTACCTATCAGAGTTCTACTTAATCTTCAGATACAAGTCAGATCTCACCTCCTTCAAACAACCTTCCAAAACTGAGTGGCTTCCTATATCTACTTAGTACAGTTTTCTGTCACTAGTGAGCCATTAGAAAGGTTTACTGAATTAAACTCAAATAGAGCACACAAACTTTAGGGAACTCATTGCCTGTAGGAATGACAGGCTGAAAATAGGTTAAATAAGAGAGCTGGGCAAGAGGCTGGCATCAGAGTGAGCAGCCAGAACCTCCTCTTTTATATATTTCAATGTCAAGCTAAATATCTATTTATTTGTGTGTGTGTGTGTGTGTGTGTGTGTCCACGCGTGCACGCTGTTCAGCTATTGGAGTATATATACTTCGGTATGTTCCTGGGAGTAAATGTACCAGTGTGTACCTGTGGATATGTCTACACCCCTAGAAATTTTGTTTCAAGCCATTGTTACAGGTTTCTGTTTTACTATGATATGTAATAAAATAGGTATTTTTGGATATCAGTTTTGAGCATATGATTTATCTAGGGTATTGCTAAGGGAACTATTGTATTTAAATGTAAGGAATCAGTAGCAGGATCAGCCCACAAGACACCTTTGGGCACATCAGGAAAAGGCACTATTTGTTAAAGATATTTTACTTGCATTTGTCACAAAGCTTTTATAATTACCAATTTTGTTAGCACTATAGGCACTTGACTGCCACCTGCAGGAAAATTGTTAGAAATATCTATCTATCTATCTATCTATCTATCTATCTATCTATCTATCTATCAATCATCTATCATCTATCTCTGCTTTGTGAAAGGCATCCCATGCTTAGACAGGGCAGCCTCATATAGTGTACAAACTACACAACTTTATGTGGTGATCCTGCCCAATAGCTATTCTAGAAAAGGTAGAAGTCTGTCTCATTTAAGGGAAAAGTTGTTCCTTCTGATTGGAAACAAGATGGCCATTAGAGTTTCCTACTCTCTAAGTTGAGACTTCATATTCTCTTTCCTGATCAGACTATTTTCAAGCTCAGGGTATGGATCTGATTGAAAGCATCGGTGAAACAAGTTAAGGCTTTCTTGTAATTAGTAGAAAGCTATTTTGGATAAAACTTGGATTGCCAAAGGGACATCAAAGCTTAGTTGTTGCACCTCGCCAGTGGATTGAGCATCATCCCATGGACTGAGAGGTCTCAGTTTGACTCCCGGTCAGGGCACATGCCCGGTTGTGGGCTCGATCCCCAGTGGGGGGCATGCAGGAGGCAGCCGATCGATGTTTCTCTTTCATCAATGTTTCTATCTTTCCCTTCCTCTATCTCTCTCTCTGAAAAGTCAATTAAAATACATTAAATTTTGTTTTAAAAAGCTTAGTTGTTGCTTCTTAGAAAGGGAGAGCCTCAGAATAGTCATATTGACACCTAGCTCCAAATTCAAGTGCCAGCTACAGGAGAAATTTGCCACCAAGGTAATGAGTCAGGAGCTTTTCAATTAAGGTGAAAAGGATACCATGAATAGATTAAATTATGATGAACAGTTAAGATTAGTGAAAATGGTACCTAGTTATGTGGTTAATCCTGCTCTCTATATACTGTACTTAAGTATAATATTCTTTTTTTTTCTCATTGATTTTTAGAGAGAAGGGAAGGGAGAGGGAGAGAGAGATAGAAACATCGATGAGAAAGAACATCGATTGGCCACCTCCTGCATGCCCTCCCCTAGTGGGCCCACAACCTGGGCATGTGCCCTCACTGGGAATCAAACCAGAGACCTCTTGGTGCATGGGTCGACGCTCAAACACTGAGCCACACCGGCCAGGCAAGTATAATATTCTTTAGGGTTTCTATTCTTGAGTGTTTTAATGAATTTGTATTTTGTTTTCTTTAATGAACTGATCAGATAACTCATTGTTTTCATTTTTATCAAAATTAACTATGTTTATGACTGAAGACTAGTAATTCAAGATCACATGATCAGTAAAGGGCTGCTGCTACTAATGCATAGTGGCCCATTATGTGAGTTAGAAAAAGCTACAGCCCTCTGGGAGGATATAAGGCAGCCATGCCTAACATCATCTACTGGTAATGCATCTGAATTGCTAAGTCCATTTTTTTGAAGGCTTAATATATTAATACTTATCTACATACCTAAAGATAAAAAGTGACACTGAGTATCATGGCACATATACAAAGGATACTAAAATGAGCTAGCATTTGCATATTTCTTTTTTTGGAGAGTATATATTTCTTATTTTTAAAATATATGTTTTAAATCTAAGTTCTCACTTAGCCTTTATAATACTTTTTAAAAAATCCTTACCCAAGGATATTTTTCCATTTATCTTCAGATAGAATGGGAGGAGGAGAGGGAGAGAAAAAGAGAGAGACATCAATGTGAGAGAGACACATTGATTGGTTGCCTCCTACATGACCCCGACTAGGGCCAGGGACCAAACCACAAGTGAGGTACGTGCCCTTGACTGGAATTGAACCCGCGACTCTTTGGTCTGCGAGCCGACGCTCTAACTGCTGAGCCAAACCGGCCAAGACTATAATACTTTTATAAAGTAGTTCAGCCACCATTTATTGAGTGACAGACAGTATGTTAGGCCCTATGGGCCTTGTCCTTATAGCCCTAATGAGATATGCAAGCTAATCATTTCAGTATATATGAAAAATAAGAAGCAGAGGTTTGTCAGCAAATTGGGAATAGAGGGAACATATCTCAATATAAAAAGGCCATATATAACAAACCCACAGCCAACATCATACTCGATGGGCAAAAACTACAAGTGTTCCCCTTAAGATTGGGAACAAGACAGGAATGTCTGCTTTCACCACTCTTATTCAACATAATACTGGAAGACCTGCCACAGCAATCAGACAAGAAGAAATAAAAGGCATCCAAATTGGAAAGGAAGAAGCAAAATTATCATTATTTGCAGATGACATAATGCTGTGTATAGAGAATCCTAGATTCCACCAAGAAAACTATTAGAACTGATAAATGAATTCAGTGAAGTAGCAGAATACAAAATAAATATACGGATATTCAGTTGCATATTTATACACCAATAATCAACTATCAGAAAGGGAAACTAAAAAACAACAACAAACTATCCCGTTCACAATTGCTTCCAAAATAATAAAATACCTAGGAATAAATTTAACCAAGGATATAAAAGACTTGTACTTGGAAAATTATAAGACACTGAAGAAAGAAATTGAAGAAGATACAAATAAGTGGAAGCACATACCGTGTTCATGGATAGGAAGAGTCAACATCATTAAAATGTCCATCTTACCCAAAGCAATCTATAGATTCAACACAATTCCTATCAAAATACCAATGGTGTTTTTCACAGAAATTTATATGGAATCACAAAAGACCCAGAATAGCAATAGCAGTCTTGAGAAAGAAGAACAAAGTTGGAGGAATCACACTACCTGATATCAGACTATACTACTAGGCCATAGTAATCAAATCAGCATGATACTGGCATAAAAACAGACATATAGATCAATGGAACAGGATAGAGACCCACACCTTTATAGTCATTTAATATTTGATAAAGGAGGCAAAAAGATACAGTGGGCTAAAGACAGTCTATTCAATGAATGATGTTGGGAAAATTGGACAGATATGTGCAACAAAATGAAACTAGACCACTTTATTACACCATATACAAAACTAAACTCAAAATGGATTAAATACTTAAATATTAGACTCTAAAGCATAAAAATCCTAGAAGAAAACATAGGCAGTAATATCTCAGACATTTCTCATAGTAATATTTTTTCTGATATATCTCCTCAGGCAAGGGAAACAAAAGAAAAAATATACAAAGAGTACTATATCAAACTAAAAAGGTTTTGCACAGCAAAGGGAACCATCAACAAAATAAAAAGACAATCCACTGAATAGGAGAACATATTCACCGATACATCTGATAAGGGGTTAATATCTAAAATTTATAAAGAACTTATAAAACCTAACACCAAAAAAACAAATAATTCAATTAAAATGGCAAACAACCTGAATAGATACTTCTCCAAAGAGAACATACAGATGTCCAATAGACATATGAAAACATGCTCAATATCACTAATCATCAGAGAAATGCAAATTAAAACCACAATGAGATATTACCTCACACCTGTCAGAATAGCTATCATCAATGAATCAACAAACAAGTGTTGGGAAGGATGTGGAGAAAAGGGAACCCTTGTACACTGTTGGTGGGACTGCAGATTGGTGCAGCCACTGTGGAAAGCAGTTCGGAGTTACCTCAAAAAATTAAAAATGGAACTGCCTTATGACCCAGTGATTCTACTTCTGGGAATTTATCTGAAGAAACCCAAAACACTAATTAGAAAGAATATATGCATTCTTATGTTCATTGCAGTGTTATTTACAATAGCCAAGATTTGGAAGCAGCCCAAGTGTCCATCAGTAGATGTGTGGATGAAACAGCTATGGTACATTTACACAATGAAATACTACTCAGCCATAAAAAGGAACAAAATTTCACCCTTTGCGACAGCATGGATGGACCTGGAGAACATAATGCTAAGTGAAATAAGATAGAGAGATACAAATACCATATGATTTTACTCATACGTGGAATTTTATGGACAAACTGGACTAACAAGCAAAGTAGAGACAGATTCATAGACAGAGAGCAAGGATTGAGCAAAAAAGAGAAAGAACTCATGGACACCAACAACAGTGTGGTGATTGGGGGGGGTGGGTCAAGATGAAAGAGGGTATATGGGGGATAAATGGTGATGGAAAACTAAAATAAATGGAAAAGAGGTAGTTTATGTAAAGTGCCTTTTAATCTCTAAAACATCAAATAAACAAAGGTGAAAAAACAAAAACAAAGAAACAGAGGTTTGTATAGGGTGCTATGGGAGAACAGAGGAAGGGCACCTAGCCCAGATGGAAAACCAGTTAAGACTCACTGAAGGAGACTGCTGAGCTGAGCTGAGTCAGTGGCATATTACTGGCTTCATTTAAGGGGCACAAAGGCGAAGCCACAGAAAGATTGAGCAATTTACTGTATATCGTACAGCTATGTAAGTGGAATTTTGATTAGAACCAACATGAAGTAATGTACAATCTAGAAAGAGTCCAAACTATTGAACTCCTGACTATAAGATACCATTTGGATTTATTTGAGAAATAAAATTTATTTGCAATATTTTATTTGAGACAGTTCCATATTTATATGCCTCACAGAAACATACATAAGAATATTAGAAAAATGCAAACACACCAAAATTACACAAGCCCGCAGCCTTCTAGGACAGCTAATTAACACCTATGTCACAATCCTGGCAACCTTTAGTCCTTCATTTTATGGTTGCTTTAGCTTGATACAAGATGTATTGCATAAAAATGAAGCTCAAACTTCCTCAGATACCAACTTTGAGAGGCCTGAGTCATTCAAATCATCCCCCAAAGTTCTGCAACCATCAAAGGCAGCAAACAAATGTACTGCTAATTAAATGTGTAATTAGGGTTTATTATACCTAGTGTATATTAGTTTAAAGTCTCATTCAGCACTGCTTTGAATTGGTTTTGTCCTATTTTTATTTATGCTTAATTGTCCTGTTTTATATGCATTTAATTTTGTAGAATACTTCATATCCTTTCTGGATGCAGGCAGGGTGCAAACTCTAAATAAATAATAACAGTAGATTTATGTGCTGTATAGACAGTCTATAATACTTTGGAAAATCTTAAAAAATCATTGTGTATGGTACATTTATGCCCGTTTTATAGGACTTGGAAAATTTTGCTGTTTTAAATTATTACAGAGGCTTACAGTTATATATTAGATTTTACTATATATTTTTAGATATATCTACAATTTACATGGTGTGGTGTCCTTGGTCAGTAACACAATCCCCAATAATAAAAATGTTCCTACAAGGAAAGACAGTGCATGTTATGACAACCCACTTTATTAGACAGTTGTAACAAATTCCTAAAGTGGGTGGAGGGAGGAACTCTCAAGAATGGACACGTTTCCTGGAGAGTATGATCTACTTTGTGGAATATTTTAGAAAATTTTAAACACTGATTTGCTTCCTTTTATTATTTAATGTGTTCCTACATCACCAGCATCCTTGCTAAGAAGCCAGTAATAAAGCCAGTTTGCAGGAAACGCAAACTCACTTTTCTATTAGCTCAAACAATTGGGCAGGTATATCAGTTAGAAACCCATTTTAGCATAGAAGAGGACTAATGAAATACTTCTTATATTTATGTTAAATATTGGGCTTTCATTTAAGATTTCATTGAGAAAAAGATGCCAAGATTCTACTGCTAAAAAGATTTTAAAAACACTGGACTAGTTGATTCCCCAAAGGCCCCTTTCAGGATAATACGGGTCTACAATGCTGAAGAGAAAAGGTTTCACTGGATTCCCAGCATGGTTTTTCACTTTTGCTATAGAAAACCCTGTCATATGAAATAGAGAAAGTAGACCCGACTCTTACAAAAGTAGATTGTGGGTCAAAGAAGTTCCAAAACAGTAGAAAAAGGACACTAGATAATGTAATTATTTTCTTCCATTTTTAGCTTTAGTAATTTAATTTGGAATTCAGCATACAAAGAAATTTAAAGTTAGATAGTTTTTAATTATATGCTCCATCAGCCAACCTTCCACTTCAGCTATGTTATTTTACTAATTAACAGCCCTCTAATGTGGTTGTACCTCATCCATCAAATGATATATACAATTTTGTCAGTTGCCTTCAAAGTTTCAGTAAGACTTTCCCCACCTACTTTATTTTCCACAATATTTCAATCTGTACTCTGTAATGCTATCCAAGTGGCTCCTGCCCCCTGACCCCCATCCTCTATATACTAAGGCCTCACTGCTGTCTGCAGGCTCTGGCCTCACCTGCCCAATTCAAGCATAACCTTGCTTCTACCTGATATCTTTCACTGTCACTGCTTGCTTTAATTCCTGTTTCTCTAGGTTTGAGGAGGGCATATCTTCCCCATTTATCTCAATATTTGTCCCCCCCCTAAATTTCTTATATCAAAGTGAATTTGCTATCAGGCAGTCCCTCATAGCTCAATCTAATCCATCCCTGGAAACTTGTTGGATAGTGAATTTTGAATAGTGGGAAACTTTATTCTATTATTCTAAACTGGAAAAGTAATAATGAATTCCCGTGCCATGTTAAAAACCCCAACCAATTTCCTCAAACATCATGAAAACACTCTAAAATACTCATGTAACAATCCTCCAAACATTTAAAACACCAATGTAAAACATTTAAAACACCAATGTATAATAAAACATTTAAAACACCAATTGCTTAATTATTGAACGCTTAATGGACTAATTAGCAGATATATTTGTGTGTACTTTACAGTGATATCATACAATACTAGATACAAACATCCCACCTCTCAAATAAAAGCAAGCTTTCAAGGTACATATAAATGTCTATCTTTGTGTTTCACCATTAGAAGAGGTGAAGGAACTCTTTAGAAAGTTTAGTGCTGATGAGGGATGATGGAAAGGCAAGGTAAGACTTTTCCAGGAATTTTTAGAAAGAGGATTCGCTACTGAAAAGCAATATATGTACTAGGAAAATGATGAAGAGAGCCACTAAATAGGTGCTTCAATTTTTATGTAAAACCAAAGTGAAGCTGCCCAAAAATATCCTGGAGATCTTGTCAACAAGATGAGTAAATTAAAGCAAAGGAGACCATGAAAATGCCAAAATTATCAGTTTAATTAGTCTTAACAGTTAAGCAGAGTAAGTTGACGGAATGAGCAAACGACAACAATATGCACATTCTGGGTAAGAGAAAAGCTATTTTTTTACCCAAGCATGGCAGGAGGGAAATTGTCACAGTAAACATTAATTGAGGTTATTGAAAAGGGTACTAACTAGTTAATTTTCTGAAATCAATAATCTTTTTCTGTAGCCTCATTTATTTTCCTCTGCTGTTTATGCTTAGCTGTTTCATAAAATGACATCATTATGTTCCTTTTATAGCAAGGTACATGTACATTGATGTAAAGAAACCACAAAATAATGTTAAAGGTACATTATAAATACAATGACACTTATTAATGGAAAATGAACAATCAAGGTAATTTTAAAATGGGAAATGGGACTAATAGATTACTGTTAGAAGTTAGAGTTGGGGTTCAGAGGATAGTGCTATGATTCCAGAGCCAGCTTCAGCAGAGTGAAGACTCAATTGACAGAGCCCAGGGTTAATGAAGTTTTCTGGTTTTAAGTGCCTCTATTCACAGCTAAGGAGATTAACAATTTCACTTTAAATGGAAGCAGGTACCTTTCATTGCCTGCCTCAAGCTGCAAACTCCCAGAAGAGAACAGATAGAGACAATAGGCAAATGAATGAACATCCAGGTTTTTTAATGTTCTTAGTTGAGCCCCACAAGCAGTGCTTCCACTCCTCTCCTATTCCTGGAGATAGGAACCAGACTCAGCAACATGACCATTGTTCCTTGTTTCAGGACTCTGTAAAGCTCTGGGTGGGAGCATCACACTTATCTCTCTGAATCCCACAGTATCAGGTGCCTCGCCCTGTACTATCAGGAAGACAATGAGGTGGGAATCCTGTCCTCAGAAGCCAAATTCTCTTTTATAGGTTCTTTAAAGCAAAAGGCTTAAACAGCAAATGCCTGCAATGCTTTGGAAGATGAAAATCTCTAAGTGCTACAGACAAAGCTGAAGATTCTGATCTATGCAATACCACATTATACTTGCCTTTTAAATTACTAATTCAGCTTTGGTTGGATTGTATACAGTTTATTAACTCTCAATTTTCTACCACATTTGGTTAATGGAAGGTGGATAAATTGCATATTCTGTTTCCTCACACATACGTATTTTCTTCTAGGTAGGAGGGACCCAGATGAGCATGATTCAGGGTAACTTTGTGTTAAAGAGCTAAAGCCATTGGTACAGTTTTGCACACGGTTAAAAGCGACATAATAGAACCTTAGCACATTATGCTAATCAAGATAAGTCAGATAGAGAAAGACAAGTACTGTATGATACCATGTATATGTGAAATCTAAAAATGCTAAACCTGTAAAAAATAGAGTAAAGTGAGGATAAGAGTGATGGTGTTTAAGGGTACAAACTTGTAATGAGTAGTAAATAAGCCATAGAGATCTAATGCACAGTATAATGAATATAGACAATAATATTGTACTATGATTATATAATGTGATAAATATCACTACATCAGCAATATTACAATATATAAATATATCAAAGTACCACACTGTACACCTTAAACTTACAGTGTCACAAGTCAAATTCATTCAATAAATAAAAAGGATCCAGTAGAGTCTCAGAAACTTAGATTTTCCTTTTGTGAATTTAACAGTGGAAAGAAGGTGGATATTGTTCTGGGTCTCCTCCAAACCCAAGACACAAAAGCTAGCTGGACAAATGAAATCTGAATGTCCAAAAAAGTGCAGTTAGTAAATATGAGTTCAAACTGCCATTTGTATATGGGGCATTTGTTGTGTAGATACAACTATTGTGTCTACATAAAATGTATACTCTCATTGCCTTATACTGTAAATAGATTCTTGAACAGTTATGTTTCAAGCACATTTATCAATCACATTACACAGGTATCTGATTAGATAAACTTAAAGCTAAAATTAACAAGTGTTTCCTAAAAACAATGTAGAACAATGCACATGATCTAATAATTAAGTTAGGGATGTGACTAGGGTAGGGGGAAGCCCAAGATACAATTGCGCATTCCCTAAAATCTTCCTATTGTAGACTATGAGCATACATAGATATATTCAGATAAAATAAATGGAAAAATATCAAAATATTAACAGCAATTATCTCTTGAGCGATGGGGTGCTATATAATTTTATTTACTTTTGAAAATTTTTTATTTTTCCACATTCTCTGAAATTAGTATGTATTCCTTTATTTTATTACATTAAATTTTTGTTTAAGAAGAGGTATGCTAAACAATCACCCCCTGGATGTCTGTTTTGATAATGGGTTTCTCATTTACCAGTGTTGCTTAAAGGAAGACTCATCTATGTGATTTTGCCCATTGTGGAATCCTCAGTGCAAAACACATAGGACATAGAGTAGGTACTCAATTTAATTTTTAAATCAGTAAATGCATTTTTAAAATAAAAAACCACTCAGTTGTATTCTTATAAATATGACTTTCAAATTTTATGTTCTTGTAAAAATTGAGCCCTTTATCACTCTACAGGACACACATTTAAGTGAGCACATGATTAGACAAGCACTGTAAGAACTCCATTATTGAACTGACTGAGAGTTCTTCTCTGCTAGCTAGGGATATGCATCTAATTTGGAAGTTAATAGTAAGAGTGTCATTGCTCTCTAGAGTTCATCCTTAGCTCTTGAGTTTCTATAGTATTCGAGGAGAACAATGATGCAGCTAATCCCCAAATCATTTCTGTTTGGTTTGGAAAAGAGGTATAATTTTCCCCCAGAAGGTTAGCCACCATAGTTGTTTTCCATGGACAGGATTTGCCTTTCCTGAGGGCACAGACTGACTGATTGATGGAGAAAGTAACCAGAAATGGTCTGGGGGACAGAGGAAAGCCAGCCTGGGATTAAACTTTTACTACCCTTTAGCCTCAGGTGCTGAATTTAAGGTTCATTGGCACCATTCTAGAATAATATTACCTTTGCTTTGTATAATACTTTCTAGTCTTTAGAGTGGGGTGGGTGGAGTGCACTTTTTCTTAAAAGACAGGATTTTTTTCTCTCTCTTTAAAAATCTCTTTAGGGGGTCCCTGGCTGGGTA